>VCII01000054.1:0-1200000 GCA_006030095.1 Triplophysa siluroides
TGTAATGTAATCTGTAACAAAATAGTAACTGCACTGATCACAAGTATTTTAAAATGTAACCAAATTCAATAACAAGTACTTGATTTTTGGAATCTGATAAAGTAATCCACATTACAAGTAATCAGTTCTTACAGCTCTGTGTATGATAACGAAACCAGAGTCGTGTCCAAGACTAACCAGAATCCACACAAGAAACACATCTACAGTAATAATGATGATTAGACTTTGTGTTTAAGTACGCTGTTGTTTTAAATAGCTGAACTATGTGCTAACTAGAGAATATAAATGTTTTACGATATCTTTGTGTTTGTGAGGAGTTCATTTATTGAGGTGAATGTGCACATCGTGATGTTAGTAAACATTCTCATTTATATGAAAGATGTAAGCAAATGAGTTGTGTTTTATGCACTACATGATAGGTGAGGCTAATAAGCAAATAAACATGTTTAAAAATAAACCGTCTCTGTTTTTGTGCTTATTTTATGAAGTCCCCAACCAACTATTTACTGTATAATATAAAGGTTTAGTACAATTTGGAAACGTGTTTTATTTCGCAACACCGCATATTTGAAGAGATATTCAATTCTCTCTTCATGTTCTGGTGGGTTTAAGTGTTACTGAGACACAGTGGCTGAATCACATCTAAACAAATTCATGTTGTGATCTGAACCGCTTGATTTCTTCACCGTCATTATCAGTAAGCGTTGGGCGACATTCAAAATATCTCTTTCTAAAGTTTGACTTTAAATATTTTTGCTTTTACTCCGGAAAAGTTCCAATTTAAAAAAGCGACATTTAAACAAACATGGCCACTTGGGCATGTTTCTCCACACCGGTCTCCGTTACGACGAGTTGTGTGTTTTGAGTGATCAAGTGAGAGTGAAATCATCTGTTGGTACAATCCTTGGCACATTCATCTTATTTTCTAGAATATTCTGTAATTTTATCACTCAAGCACACTTATCTGGATAATAGATCATATGGCTCAGCTCTACTATCAGCATTGGCAGGAAAGAGGCAGTGAAACTGTGTACACCAATGAAAACTTTAATATAGGTATGGAAAACATGTGAAAAATCTTACTGTAGGCTCATGCTGTGATTTCATTTGACAAGAATGAAGACACTTCAACTAAAATTCATTTACAACAGGAAGACAAAGAAAGCACTTCTGTCAAAACAATGATGCTACTTGAGCCAAAGCAACAATAACAAACAATAAGTGTTTAAAAATAAAAGACCAAAAAAGTTAATTCCATCATAAAATCCACCCTGTATATATAGCCCTCCCCGTCCCACCCGACTGACGGCTCCACGTGGCTGCAGTGAATTATGTGGCGTAACGTTTGGTCCACTGTTTGGCTATCCTGTCGTGTTCTGGTCTGTTGGTTGTGTATTGTGTGGCGATGCTTCCTACCAGAGGATCAGCTGGAAGAAACGCAAGTCATCAGGTTAAAAACACACAGTCACACACATCGTCTACACAGGCACCTGCTACATTTATCCACTTTGCTCCTGGCACTGCATTTTGGGATTGCCTCTTTCATAAAAGATGCGAAACTAAACTGAAGGTTCCTCACCAACGCCACTAGGGGGCGAATTACGACACTCGTGTGCAGTGAAAAGTGAGAGATCTACAATCATTAAAAATACGAAATAAAATGTTAACAAAGGTCACAAAAATATATATTTTTTTGCTTTAGATATGTCAATACACTACTCTATGACGTATCATTACGACCCTAAAGTAGTCTTTAATGTGCAAGATATCAGCGTACCAAATCGTAGAACTGAAAGGCTATTCATGACGTATTATTTGGTAAATGCGTGTGTGTTTCGATCCCTTTTCTGACGAGCGTGACTGACGCTCTCCGAGCAGAGAGCTGTATATCCATTTCTGTTCGCCTTCAGCGTTCTTAAGAGCATTCGTAAGACAGACGAAAGTGACGTTATGTTCTGAAGATTTTAACAATTTAAAAACATAAGTGTATAAAAGTGAAGCGAGCAATGTTATGCATTGTGCAGCGTTCTCATCGTTACAAGTTTGAGCAAGCGACAGTGTAAACAGCTGCAGGCTTGATGACGCAAACGAAAAAAAAAATATACGAACGCAGTCCACCGGGGGCAGCAATCCAACGAAATGTGAAACCAACCCGTCACATGATCAGTTTTTCTCATCAAGCACATTGATTTTCTTCTCTCAGATGCTACGGCAGTGCATCACGAGCATACAGATAAAAAATAAATCATTGAGCTGTAATGGAATGTATGCAGTATTATACATGAGCATGAAGTGTCTGTATACATGCTCACACCTGTAACTGCGTCATATGATCTAGGTCAAACGTGTTGAGCTTCAGCACACGGACAAACACCGCAGCTTCAACCTTCGACCAGCAGACGAAAGTGTGACATTGTCTCTTACCGGGGTTACAGTCTGTGAGCAGCGAGCAGATGGACAGCAGGACTTTAGAGATGGTGAGCGCTGGACTCCAGTTATCTTTTAAGATGTCTAGACAGATCACACCCTGACTGTTGATGTTACAGTGATAGATTCTGGTGCGAAACGTCACCTGAGAGAACAAAACACACAAATCCTTCAAACCTGGAATGGTTTGGCAATGCGTGTGCGTGTGCGTTTGGCCCTGTGTGAAGCGAGTCATGTACGGACTGACCTTGGGTGGTTTGAAGGGATAATCTGGGGTGAAAGCGATGTCCAAGAAGAACACTCCTCCCTCATACACTGAACCCGGAGGACCCAGAATAGTGGATCTCCACTCGTAGATGTTGTCTCCTTTAGGCCCGGCGCTGAAAACCAAACACACATCTGATCTCTGCTGCCAATACAGATCCACGACATTTACTCGCCTCAAATCATTATACTGGAAGAAGTACAACAATGATTCTTTTAGCGGTGCGAATACAAATGTTAAGATGTATGAATATCATAAATGCACATCAAATAACCTCAATACAAACTCAACATCCTATGGATCAAATGAAACCAAGACGACAGCATTAAAGGATGGTTCTCAAAAAACGAAACGTGAACCATCTTAGGGAAAAATGTTTGAGAACGGTGCCTAAAGAATTGAATGCAGCTTTTCATTGTTTTAGGAGTTCTATGAATCCATTTCTGCTCTAAAGCTTGACCACAATGTCATCATAGCACACACAACAGATCAGTTCTGAGTAATGTAGAAACCGGCTTCATTCATCTTATTACTGAAGTTAAGCAGCTGTGCCTGAAGTACAGCCGTCCCAATATCAGAGGAGTTCACAGGAATGATTTCATCACAATATCTATTGAAATTCAATGACGATATCAGTCAAAACGTCTCTTTCGTTTTGTAGTAAAGGTGCAGCTACACAAGTGGTCGTCACTGTTACCACACACTTTTACTGAATAAAACCACGGTTGATTTTCAGAAGAGGAGGAACACACGTGACCACAAACTCTTCCTGTGACACAGTCTGAGCGTAACGCGTATCACACCACCCCGTGTCATTTCCATCCACACGCCATTGTGTTTCACAACACAACTGCTTCAACGCACACAGTGATGTGATGTGGTCAGTAACACACTGATGATTCTTTCTGCAGACAGTCATCCCAAGAGCTCTTACACTGAATAACTAAAGCCAAAACGTCATACAAACATACATTATCAAGTGAAGATCTGACATACATGAAACAATATTGAAGAAAACTGTAATGACTTGATAAATAACACCACGCATGATACACAATATGATCAATTCAAACCACGGCATAGGAGCGCAATATACACACACACACACACACACTCACAATATTCAGTATGTGCACCTCTTATCGTGAAAAGTCATTTCAAACATTAACATCACGACTGAATGAGATTACAGATCAATGTTGTTCAACAAACCTAAATCTGAAGTAATTAACACTGAATAACCTACATTAAATGATTGTAAAATGTATTGTGCATTTCCACAAACACTCTTCTAAGGTCAAGAATCAGATGTTTTGTGCGTTTGTGATTGTTGAGCAGCTTCTGTCCATCAAACACCTGACAGACTCTCATCGGCTTCTCATCACAAACACCTGAAGGCCTGTTGCACAGAGCCAGATGAACAAACTCTGGGTTGTAGAGCAAGTTTCGGGTCGACCAAACCCAACCTGGTTTAGATCTTGGTATGAACGGTCTCAGTTTATGTTAAAATGGGTCGTTACAAATGTATTTGTTGTAGTCACACAAAGGAAGATTTCTGGAAGAATGTCCAGATCTTGCCCCCCATTTACTACCATAGTAGGGAAAATAACTTCTATGGGAGTCAATGGGGATGAGATCAGTTTGCTTACTGACATTCTTCCAAATATCTTCCTTTTCGTTACTACAAAGAAATGTATACAGATTTGGAACAACCCGAGAGTGGGTAAATGACAGAATTTCCATTTTTTGGTGATCTTTAAGAGCTCAACAGATGTGAACTTCAATACTATCTGAAAATCATCTCAGGGTGAAAACACAAGAAGAAAACATTTCTGCACAACTCCTACACAAACACTTCACTGAAGATTAACAAATATGTCGTTGGTCACAATATACCAAGTTGCCACAGTAACACACAGGCAGTGATGTGATGCAGTGATGTGATGCATCACCGCTTCCGTGTACAAACACTCCATCACACGCCAAAGGCACACAACAAACAACGCTAATATACAAATCACGATGTGCTGTCAAACTAGCAAAAAACACAATCCTAATCTCCCGAAGGAAAGGCCAGAGGGCGTCTAAACCGCCCGAGAGGATGGACATGAGGGCTGGAGTTGGGAAGCACTGCTTACATCACAACTTGACAAGAGGACAGAGATCACCAGAGTTACGGGTCTGCAGTGCCCACAGCGCTCCATGAAACGTCACATGTCCCAGAACTAGACAAACAAGTCATGTCAACACCAGAGACACCAAACCAGTGAACACGCCAAACAACAACGACTACACTCAGTTATTCAAGAACTTCAAGAAAAGTGTGAGGAGGTTTTCTTCACCTGCAGTTTGGAGGAGGGTCCAACATGATGTCAGCCAACTCTTTCTGAATCCTGAAAGACATATTCAGCATGTTAAACATGACGGCAGCGAAAAAATGGGTTACATGGATGTCTACTGTGACACCAATTGTACGTGGTCAGTTTTTGGAGGCAGAGAGATGTAACCTGTGCTGCTTATGATATCCCACAATCCCATGCGTGCGTTTCAGAGAATAGAGCAGTTGAAATAAATCAATGCCATTGTTTTTTACGATTAGGTGTAAACGGTGATGGGATCACTCAGGGGCGGAAGCTCAAGTGAAACTGGAGGTCGGTCTCACAGCAGTTTTCTCAGAAGTGAATACACCGCGCACGTGTGTGTGTGTGTGTGTGTGTGTGTAGCAGTGGGTTTAGAACACAAGACACCTGGTGATGTCTTCTCACCTCTTAGCGCTGGTGGACAGGAGTTTGGAGGTCTTGCTCATGTTGACTCTGTTGTCTTTCTTTCTGCCGGGCGTGTCTTTGTCCTGCTGATGGCCGGAGGACGATGAGGAAGATGAGGAGGATGAGCTGGCACGAGAGTCCTCATCCGACATGCTCCCGATCTGCTGCAACAATCAATCAACATTACAATCAAACCCGTGACAAATAATGAGTGTGACGATGAATCAATGTAACGATAAGTGTAACAATCAAACAACACGATTCATGCATCAATTAGTCGCTGTAACGTTAGTGTAACGATGAATCAATGTAACGCTGTCCTGGTGTAATGAAGCGTTAGATGAAGAGATGTAACGCGAAGTATCGATGACCTTTAACTCCACACAAACGCGACGCGATCACCGCGCGACATTACGACTCGCTTTACCCCCAAACACCAGCGAAGTCACGTCTACACGATCAAATGCGAATATAAGCTCGTTTCACGAGACTAACACGAGCGACAGATGGATGCGATAAAAGCGCAGTAAACGTGTCGATGTCCGGTCGCAGATCACTCAGTCTGTCGTTTAATATCGACACGTGGATAGTTTTAACGCACAACACGTGCGCGACAGTCTACATAATCACTTATCGTTACGTTGTGAGGTAAATGAAGGTTTTAAAGGCTCGTGTACCTCTCTTTGTGTCCGTGGACGCGCGTGTCTCTCAGAGCGGAAGTGCTGCTGCAGTCTCACATGAGCGCGCGCGCGCCGAGCACACACACACATGCACGCCCACACATTCACAAACATACTTATTTCTTTCTACTTGTTCAATTGAATTAAATTCAAGACGTTGTGTTAAATGTATGTTAAAGTGGTTATCTCATATCCCGCAACTAAACTTCTGAAAACTAAAACTTATAATCCAAAGCATCATATCACGGTGTGAAAACCGAACATTTAAAAGATCAAGCAACCGCACTGACACACTTCTCAGCTTAATGTAAACCATAAGAGGTGAAATATATTTGGCTGATCACTGATCAGTCACCTGTACATGAAGGGATGCTTTCCCATATGACATTTTCCAGGACCAGACTATTTATATTAGGACCTTTATTTCGCTGTTTATTAAGCATAATGTTGGTCATAAACCCCTTGAGGTCACTTCTGCAAATAATTTTGTTTGAATGATTCAATTGCAAATGACTTTCAGCTATTCTCTATAGTATTCTCAACAAAAACAAGCACGCGAGTCAGATGCAAAGAAGAAAATGAACACATATGGTACACGAGAGACCTCTTCACTCAATCCACCTCCAGATGTTAAACATTTAAAAGCATTCAAATGGATGGTTTACTCAAAAAGAGAAATTCTGTCATCATTTATGTTAACCCGTATGCGAGTCTTTCTTCAGTGGAACACATAAGAAGATATTTTGAGAAATGTCGCCGTGGTTTTGTCTTCATAAATGGACGTCAATGGGGTTCGGAGTTGTTTGGTTACCAACACTTTTAAACTCTTCTTTTGAGTTCCGAAGAAGAAAGAAAGTCGGACCTTTTGACATGACGTGGGTGTGAGTACCTGATGAAAGACTTCCCATGTTTAATTGTTGTCCTTTTCGAGGTCCTACAGTGACAATGCAATGGCGGATGTTATATGAAGGTATTCATATTACTCACATTTACATATAATCATGTATTGATGGTCGATGTGTAGGTTCTTAATTTAAATGCATACAATTCATTCAATCTAGTTTATGATTGTGGACATTTTATTTTTGAGAAAATCATGTTCTTTCTGCTGAGCAATAATCCTGTTTTACACTGTAGAGGAAGTCTCCTCGGTTTGTAACACAGATCCTTGCATACAGAAAGACACATGTCCTCACTTTCAGCAAGAGAAAGATGAACCGATGGACCTCCTGTCGTTCTTTTGTTAAATGCGAGAGTGCATGTGTTGGATGCAGTGTAGGCTGACTGCAGCACGAGAGATGCATGCACGAGGTCATAGAGTCACGTCAGTGCAGAGATGTGCAGAACTGCATTGATGTGGTCAGATAATCTCAGAGCTGCGTGTTTGCAAAAACACATGCATCGGTTGTGCAGCAGAAGTGTGAGGCGTTGTGACGAGTTAAGAATAGAATAATGCCTATTGCACACTTTAAAGAATATAAACAGAATTCAAATATGAACAACAGAATTCAGCACACAAGCGACATTTACATAACATGTCACATTTTGTTCAAAGGAACAGACTTAATCACAGAAAAATAAAAATGTCTCCATTATTTCTTGCCCTCATGTCTGCCCGTGGATAAGATACAGGTACATATGGGTATTATAAGGGTTTTTGAAGAAATTATATGTCAGTTGCACGAAGCAAACTCAGAGTTGCGGAGTAGGTTTAGAGTTGACAAAACCAGACAAACCCAACCTGGTTTAGATCAGGTTTAGCTCTTGCACAACACTCGGTGTAAACCTTCTTTGTCAACTTGGTGAGGCGCGTTCACCTGAAAGTGTGACACGTGCTGGAAACAGCCAATCACACGGGACATCAGCGCATTTCACTTCTCCATAGAAGATAAGATCATTATGAAAAGAATCTCATGAATTGAAACACGATGTTTAACAAGGCAGTCAAGTTGAAGTGTGACGGTTTCTTCAGTTAAATACATAGACTTTCGCTCACAGGAACAAGAGCAGCGCTAACTTCCAGGTTGGCCTACAAAAATACGTCATCTCTGAGCCTCTCAATTTCCCCACACAGACGGGTGTACATTCACCAACCAACGTGTTCATTTATTGTTTGAGTTTATGCTGTGAACTTCTGATACTTTAATTTAGCGCTTAGTGGATTGTGAATTCCTATTGCAACGAACTAAACACAACAGCTTTCTTCAGAAATTCTGTAGAATTCAACCAATCAAATAATGACTTTGAACTTTCTGAAGTGTTTCCAAGAAAGTGTGTCTTATGCACACTAAGGCTTAGGCCTTAGGCTCAGATCTAGGGCCCTTTCTCAATTCCAAGAACGCAAAGAAGAGACTTTGGTTCTTGTGCAGACCGGTCTTGTGAGACAACCTCGGAAGAACAATCTTGGATGGATGTGCCGCAATGACTTCTGGGACTTTGCAGGTTTGGTACATGCAAGTCTGCATATGCATCTTTGATATCAAGAACATATCCAGATACTTCCGTGCATTCTCTGTTCTTGTGCTCTTGAGTATTGGAACCGGACATTTAATGATGGCGTAGCCTAGAGCAAGAGCACGAGGACACAAGAACACTGAAGAGCGCATACTGAGAGACACCCTAGGGGTGCTTCTTATTTATATTTTCGTTTGTTAAATGTAAATGAACATATTAGCAAACATATGTTGTATTTCATTAATTTACCATTTTATAAATGCAAATCTTCAGTCATCTGATTAGAACTCTTAAATATGTTGTTTGTAAAGTGCTTGGTTGTAGGTACGGAATGAATTAAGTGAATCTAAATACAAACATAAAGTTTATAAGAGAGGAAAACATTGAATCTTTTTATCAGTGATTATAAGCGCTAATGTGAAAACATTGACCGATATTTCAGTAAATACTTTATTTACTCAGTTGTTTAGAGTATGTGGATTTCACAGGAAACCAGTTAGTAACTCTGAAATAAATATGAAGAAATATAAGTGAATAAAAAGTGAAAAGCTGTAAAATCAAGCATCAAAAACCCCCAAACACTCAAGCAAAAAGATGCATGATTCTTACTGGGAAGAAAAGATAAATCTTATTTTGCATAAAGATGTTAAAGAACTTTAACCTGTTTTAGTGTTGTGGGACTCTTTTCATTAACATTAAGCTCATTGGTATTACTGTACTGCACAATAATAAGAAGCTAAATACAGTACGGTTACGCATGGCTCCAGTGAAATTATTATGCCACTTTTATATGACGTGTCGTTGATCAAATTTGATTTACCCCATTACCTTGTTTTAACTGTTGAACTGGACTGTTGCCTGTTGTTAGTTAAGATTATTTGAGCTTGTTTATTTAATTATTCGTTGACTGATTGCTAAGTTGTTAGCGTTTTTGTTGCGTTGGTACTGAATTGAAGTTGCCGTTAGCCGCTCGTTACGGCTTGACATTATAAGCTTGCACTTAAAAGCACTGAGCTAGTTGATCGCTGTATGATCCGTGGCCCATTCAAGTCGTTCAGACTTTGTTTTGCTAATCGAGAAGGCGAGTTCCAGCTGTATTCTGTTCGCGCTTATCTCAACACATACTTAAGCAGTGCCTCTGCGCTGTCGCGGTAAGCGTAGCGTCACCCCTCGTGTTCAGCCTCCTCGTGTGAAGACCGACGAGGGAAAAGACCAGCGACTCTACCTGCGCGACTCCACAGAGCAAAGACACCGGCGAGGAACATCACTATGATTAACAAACCTTTGCTTTCATTTAATTGTCTACTAATCATGTGTTTCAAGTTTATTCCTGTACTCCACCGTAGGCAGCGTTCTCCCCCAAGACGCAAGGCACATTCACACCTCTGTCTCTCTCCGAGGGTCTCTGACTGGAACTGCCAGTCAGCTGTGAACAAGACTGACTTCATCCATGCGTTTGCCAGCCACTCTGACATTCTCATTCTTGGTCTTACTGAGACTTGGATTCTTCTGAAGACTCAGTCACACCCGCTGCTCTCTCCACAAACTACTCTTTTTTTCTCACTCTCCCCGCCAAACTGGAAGAGGAGGAGGCACAGGTTTGCTTATCACCAATGACTGGAAATATTCACACCTTTCCCTATGCAACAACTATTCATTTGAATACCATGCTGTTAATATCACTTTTCCAACTCAGCTCAGCGTTGTTGTAGTTTACCGCCCCCCAGGTCCTCTTCACAACTTCATTGAAGAGTTAGATGTGCTGCTCTCATCATTCCCGGAGGATAGGCCCTCTTGTAGTCTTTGGGGACTTCAACATACACCTGGAGAAGCCCTATGCTTCTGACTTCCACACCCTCACCGCCTCGTTCGACCTCACGCGCCTCGTCACAGCCAGTACTCACAGATCTGGAAACCAGCTGGATCTCGTCTACATCCGTAACTGCACCACAGATAACATTCAAGTCACACCTCTTCACATCTCGGACCACTTCTTCATCACTTTCAACATGCTCCTTCCTACATGCACTACACCAACACCACCACCCGTTCACTTTAGACGGAACCTTCGCTCTCTCTCCCCTAGCACACTCTCTGCTAAAGTGACCTCCTCTCTTCCCTCCAACTTTGCATCTCTAGATGCTGACACTGCCACGGACACCTTATGCTCAACACTTACATCCTGTCTAGATAACCTTTGTCCTCTGTCCTCCAGACTGGCTCGTGCCACTCCCTCCTGCCCCTGGCTGTCTGACATCATCCGTGAACAACGGAGTACACTCAGGGCTGCGGAAAGGAAATGGCGCAAGACCAAGAATCCTGCTGACCTAGGGGACTACCAGTCACACTCTCCTCTTTCTCTGCTAGTGTTACCAAAGCTAAAATGTCTTTCTATACACCAAGGTAAGCAATGCACCTAACACTCGACTGCTTTTCAAGACATTTAACTCTCTTCTTTGCCCCAATCCTCCCCCACCCACTTCATCATTGACTGCGGAAGACTTCGCGGTATTTTTCACAGAGAAAACATCATCCATCAGCAAACAATTCTCGGTACCTCAGACCTCGGTAAACACCTCCCACACTTCAACCATCGAACTCTCCTCTTTCACCCCACTTACGGACACTGAAGTCACCAGACTTCTCTCCAGCCACCCACCACCTGTCCCCTTGACCCAATCCCTCCGATCTCCTTCACGCCATATCCAGCACACTCACAGACATCATCAACACCTCCCTGCTCACCGGCACTTTTCCATCCACATTCAAACAGGCCCAGGTCACGCCCCTACTGAAGAAACCAACATTGGACCCCTCTTCTCCCGACAGTTACAGATCTGTCTCTCTCCTCCCATTTATTGCAAAAACACTTGAAAGGGCAGCTTTCAACCAGGTGTCTTCCTACCTATCCCACAACAAACTACTATATGACAAGCAGTCTGGCTGCAAAACAATCCACTTCACTGAGACTGCACTGCTATAGGTCACAGAAGCACTGCGGCTAACCAAGGCGGAATCTAAATCCTCGGTCCTGATTCTGCTAGACCTATCTGCAGCATTTGACACTGTCAATGACCAGGTACTGCTAGCAACCCTGTCATCGCTAGGAATCTCAGGCTCTCCCCTCCGCTGGTTCAAATCCTACCTCTCCGACAGATCCTTCAAGGTGTCATCGAGGGGCTCGCTGTCCACTGCTCACCACATGACCACTGGGGTCCCTCAGGGGTCGGTGCTTGGACCGCTGCTTTTTTCCATCTACACGACATCCTTGGGACCCATCATACAGGCACATGGCTTCTCGTATCACTGTTATGCTGACAACACCCAGATCTACATCTCGTTTCACCCAGACAATACCACTGTAGCAGCTCGCATTACAGCCTGCCTCGAGGACATCTCAGCTTGGATGAAAGGGCATCATCTCCAGCTGAATCCTGCCATGACAGAACTACTCGTGTTTCCGGCACACCCTACGGTCCAACAACGATCTCAACATCCATCTTGGCAATACCACAATCACTCCTTCCAAAACAGCCAGGAACCTCGGAGTCATATTTGATGAACAGCTGTCCTTCAATGATCACATTACAAAGACAACACGGTCATGCTGATATGCCTCATCAACATGAGAAAGGTCAGACCCTATCTCACTGAGCATGCGACACAACTCCTTGTCCAGGCCCTGGTAATCTCACGGTTGGATTACTGCAATGCTCTCCTTGCTGGTCTTCTTGCAAAGGCTATCAAACCGCTCCAGCTGGTTCCCAACGCAGCAGCACGCCTCGTCTTCCAACAGCCCAAAAGGGCTCGTGACTCCCCTTTTCATCTCTCTTCACTGGCTACCGGTTGAAGCCCGTATCAGATTCAAGTCACTAATGCTTGCCTACAGGACTATCACTGGATCTGCACCGGCTTACTTTCACACCCTCCTGCACTCCTGCACCCCATCAAGATCCCTGCGTTCAGCAAACCAGCGGCGTCTTGTATTGCCTTCCCATAAGGGCAGTAAATCGCTCTCCCGCTCATTCACAACTTCTTCCTGGTGGAACATTCTTCCTAACTCTGTCCGTTCAACCACATCTCTCACAACATTCAAAAAATACTTAAAACCCTTCTCTCAACAGGTAGTGGTCTAGCTTTTGTTGAAACCAGTAACTTTGTATTGGCACTTAATGTATTATTGCTCCTGTATGACATATCGCTTATTGCTCCTAAAACTCTTTGTAAGTCGCTTTGGATAAAATCGTCTGCTAAATGACTAAATTTAAATGTAAAGTAAAATTAAGTACAGAGATAATTACTCAAGTAGAAGTAAAGGTCATAATATTAAAACCCCTGACCGTAACCCATAAAGTAAAAAAGAAAGAAGCATCACTGCCATGACAATGAATGGGACAGAATGCAGCGCTCAATATGTCTGCTCGAAAAAATAGATTTTAGTGCAATTAAAGCTCAGCAAAACAAAGTTATGGTTCAGTTCAAATCAGGTTTAATTATTGATCATAAATAATCTATTTAATTCTGATTTCTGCCAGCGATTTAAGAAATATCTTATGTATGATGTTAATAGCTGCCTGGAGACATCGCAAACATGGCTGGCGAGTGACACGACTTCTGTAAACAGACTTTGTTCCTGGTTACTTTAAATGACATTATAATATTTATACTATTAGTATTAATCATTATTTATAGCATGAATATTTTAACTGATCAAATTATAATATTTTCATCATAATGAGCTTTATTTGCAACATACACAGAGACTCAAAGAGTAAAGAAAGAGAAGAGAGAATCATTCCTGTGAATTTATACATCAAACTAAAGAGTTTAGAATATGAACAAATATCAAAATATATGAATCCTGCAACGTCTGGCATTCACACCTCCTGAGATCTGCAGCGGTTAGAATGAAAGAACAACTGACTTCAGATAAAGCTCATGTTCTCTCATGTTGTGAAACTCATGTAACGTGTGTGTTGTTGTGAGAAGCGCTTACATCTGAACAAGTCATCTTGTCACCTCACTCTTCTTGTCAAGAAAAGCAAGTCGGCTGAAAGAAACTCATAGAGGAAGACACCGTGGAAAGAGGAAGAATACGACAGTCAGTCCAGAAGAGAACAACT
The DNA here is from genome assembly GCA_006030095.1 of Triplophysa siluroides. NCBI lineage: Eukaryota > Metazoa > Chordata > Actinopteri > Cypriniformes > Nemacheilidae > Triplophysa > Triplophysa siluroides. The sequence goes on from VCII01000054.1 coordinate 13,715, forward strand.
TCATCTTCAACCTGACTGCTCAAGATTTACAGTCGCAAGAAATCAGTCTCCTGAATAAAGATTGGAGTTTTGTTCCATCTAAAGCCACTGAGACTTCTGTCACTTAGATCGAACTGTACTTTGAGATTGAAATGTTTTTATAAAAGTGAATTACATATGGGGACCGTGGCCGTGTTCAATTCAAGATGAAAAGCACCTTCTGTGTCTAATTGATCTGTTGATGCTGTTGAAAGGGATGCCAGTCGATTCTTTGAACAGGAATCCTCTTCTCATAACAAGAAGTCAAATTTGACTCATTCTGAGAAAGAGTACATGCTTAGATGTTCATTTCTGACACAGAATTATAATATTTGATCAATCTCTCTGCGAGCCGGCCTGTCTGTTGTCTCTTCAAGTATAAAGTCTAGAAGAATTTGGTCAATCCAGCAGAGCAGACAAGAATAACCTCAGAACTCTCTCATCTTATCTCGAACAATCAAACTGATCTTCAGCGATCACGTGTTCACTGATACAACACTTCTTCATGCAGATTCTCAGATCTCTTGTAGATGTCCAGCGTCATTTTCCTCGTCACAGTTGTGACTCTTGTGCCAATTCCAGTATGTCAAGTGTCAATCATTCACACATCCTCATACACACATTAGACAAAGATTAGAGAATTGATGACTTCAGATCTACATTATTACATTATGACTTGTTCATGTCCCTTGCTTTATGTTGGTAAAACCGTCACTGTCACAGATTATTGAACACATGAGGAGACAGGATGAGACTTCTCCAATTTATCATCATCATTTTAAAAGTCTACACATGTTTTATCTGATATATTGCATTCTTTAACACTTCAAAATAAGATTTCATTGGTAAACATTAGTTAACTACATTAGTCAGCGTGACGAAAAAAAAAACACTTCTAAATTTGCTCATCATATGTTAATGTTAATATTGGATAATATATATACATGTCTAAATATTATTTTCATTAATCCTGTAATTGATCATTTACATTAAAAGTAGATTTTTGACAGTAATAAAATAAAGGATTTTACACTTTAAACTGGAATTGTTATTACAGCTCATAGAGGCAGATTTGACTCATGTTAATATCTGACATGTTATCTGTGACGTGTAGAATCTCTATAATCTATAGATCACACAGTTTCACTGATGAATTATACTGAACATTGAATCCAGGATAGAGAGGTTGAGTGAATGTGGTGCTGATGCTGTGGATGAGGGTCATTGTGTCAGAGACGCTGTAGAAGGACAGAACTCCTGCTCTCTCATCCACATACACTCCTATTCTATCAGATCTGAGCTTCACAGGGAGTTTGGTCTCGATCTTATTGTGTCTGAATGTGTAACTGGAGTCAGAGCACAACAAACTCCAGGACTGATCATTACATCCAAACCAACACTCAAGACCCCATCCCTTCCTCCTGATGCTCTTATATGACACTGATATAAACACATAATCACCAGTCCACTCAATCTCCCAGTAACAGCGTCCACACAAACTCTCTCTACACAACACCTGACACACATCAAATCTGTCTGGATGATCAGGATACTGCTGGAGTGTGCCAGTGTTTGTGATCTTTCTGTTTCTCTCAGACAGACGGAGTTTATTATTCACTGTGTTTAGATCCAGAGTCAACTGATGAGCATCTGAGGAAGAACAAACACATTACAGAACGATGAATTTAAACATGAAGATAAACATCTGATCAATGTCTGGTGTCTGAGCTCTTCATGTATGAGTGTCCTGAAGAAGCTCGGTGTGATTTTAATGCTTTTTTAACTCATGTTAAGATGAATATGTATTTAGAAAATATGAAACTCTAGACGTCTGAGTCCCAGATGTTCTTCTGACTGAATGTATTTTCATGAAGTGTGTGATTCTGAATGATTGATGATCAACTCTGCTGATGTTTTCCTTCATTGTTCAGAGAGATGATCTTCTAGAGGAGGTGTGTGTGTGTTATTGTGTGTTATTTACACTGCAGGAAGTCTTCTCTGGTCCTGGGCTCAGTGATGGTGTGTGTGACTGTGGAGATCAGCAGATAGAAACAGTGTCAATCTCATGACATCACTGACTGTCATTCTAATATCATGTCACATGTCCAGTGTGTTACCGGAGATCTTTCTCATGTGCTGTGTGCAGAAATCCTGCAGTTTGTCTCTCAGCTGACGGACAGATTCTCTCACAGCATCAAAAGAAAAGAGGAAAGTGACACTGATGTCGTCTGGAGATTCAGGAGGTGCAGAGAGAGACTGAAAACTCTACAGCATCAAATAAACACACAAATCCCATCATGACTTCACATGAGAACAACAATACTGACACAATGTCTGATGTTGTTTAGACTGTCAGTGTCATGTTGATGAATGAAAGAGACTTCACAGACCTGTAGGAAAGTGATGTGATCATCTGTGTGTGAAATCTTGTCCAGCTCAGCGTCTCTCCTCCTCAGATCATCGATCTCCTGCTCGAGTCGCTCCAAGAGTCCTTCAGCTCGACTGCAGCCGTCTCCTGATCTCTGATCAGCTGTGTCACCTCAGAGCGTCTTCTGTCAATCAATGACATCACTTCAGTGAACATCATCTCACAGTCCTCCACTGCTGCCTGTGCACACCACTGTTACACACACACACACACACACACACATTACAGTTACACACACATCACTTCAGTGAACATCATCTCACAGTCCTCCACTGCTGCCTGTGCACACCGCTGTTACACACACACACATTACAGTTACACACACACAGTTACACACACACATTACAGTTACACACACACACACACACACACATCACTTCAGTGAACATCATCTCACAGTCCTCCACTGCTGCCTGTGCACACCGCTGTTACACACACACACATTACAGTTACACAGTTACACACATTACACACACATTACAGTTACACACACATTACAGTTACACACACATTACAGTTACACACACACATTACAGTTACACACACACACACACATCACTTCAGTGAACATCATCTCACAGTCCTCCACTGCTGCCTGTGCACACCGCTGTTACACACACACACACATTACAGTTACACACATTACAGTTACACACACACACATTACAGTTACACACACACACACACACACATTACAGTTACACACACACACACACACACACACACATTACAGTTACACACACTTACACACACACACACATTACAGTTACACACACACACAACAGTTACACACACACACACATTACAGTTACACACACACACTTACAGTTACACACACACACATTACAGTTACACACACACACACACACACACACACACACACACACACACACATTACAGTTACACACACACACATTACAGTTACACACACACACCACACACACACACACACACAAACAAACACACATTACAGTTACACGCACACACAGACACACACATTACAGTTACACACACACACAAACAAACACACATTACAGTTACACACTCACACATTACAGTCACACACACACACACACACACACACACACATTACAGTTACACACACACATTACAGTTACACACACACACAGACACACAACACACAGTTACACACACACATTACAGTTACACACACACACATTACAGTTACACACACACACACACACACACATACAGGTATTTAGTGTTTACAAGGACATCATGTAACCACTGTGGTTTACGGGGACATCCCTTGCCTTCCAACATACAAATAAAATAGAAATCTCTAACAATGTAAAATGGCCTCATTAAGATACATCTCACTTAATAATTCTCTTCTGACCATGCAATTATAAAAATATGGCAAACCTGTTTTTTCACAGGCATGCAGGGTCATCCATATCAGGGTTTGTTAGGACATAAAAGTTTACAGGGACTTATTGTGTAAATCAAACATACACATAAAGCAAAGTGGTTTATAAGGTCAAGCATGGTATACCAGGGCTAGTAAGAAAAATTGAAACATTAAATAATCAATATTTGTGTACATGTAAACATGGTCAGTGTAATCAATGTAGGAACTTTGTAGCAGTAACATGTAATTTGCTATAATGCACATCACATATGATCAACTTGGATACAGTAGGTGTGTTATTGGCTGCCGTTTAAATATATTCGCATCTAATGAAAAAAAAAAACTTTCTATGGACGTACTTCATCGTTTATCTGCATCATTATGTGGAAATATAAAGAAAATGCCTCTGCAACGGTTGTCCAGACATCGTGTTAGCGCTGTGTCTGAATGATGGAAGGAGCAGAGACTCCTGGCAGTTTTGGTAAAACATCTGAAAGGCACGTTTACTACTAATCTGTGGTTAAGGTGGGTGATACTAACACATGGGCACCTTGGTCATACCAGAATAAATGCAATTAAACCATTAACAGTATAGGTGTAATCACAACATTACCAAAAGACACAAGACATCAACAACCCACATTTGAATTTCAACAATGGTGACAATTAACTGAACTGCTTCAAGCTGGGTGCATAGTACAAAACTGATTCATGATTGTTTGTCACCATTGATGATGCTTGTATGTCAAGTGTCTAAATGTGTCTCACAAAAACAAAAGAACAATTTTTGGAAAGAGATTTTCCATTACAACAGCTGCAATCACTTTACCAAAAATGTTTTTAAAAGACTGTAAATGCTCCATTACAAAATCGTACTCGTTAGGCGCTTGCTTACCTGTGAGTGTGCGCATGTCATGTCCTGTGAGTGTGCGCATGCTCATGTCCGTGTTAATTATCGACTGAATTATTGATCGAATATATGTCATTGTGATTTCGGCCAGAGATTTTAGAAATATCTGCCTTCACCCATTCAAGTAGATAGGACTGTGGTCTTGCTATGACCAAAAAAAGTTGTCAGTTAGAGATGCAAACATGGCTTCGAATGACAAGACTTTCTTCAATGGACTTTAACCAGATCAAAAAGATCAGTGACAATGATTATCAAACTCTAACAGAAAGTAAAGTGGCAACAGAATGCACTAAGACAATGCACTTCACAAGCAGCTTTATTGCAAAAAATAAGCAGCACAAAACTTGCTGAGAACTGCAAGTAGAGTTTAAAATTGTTCAGCTGATTTGTCATATAACACTGCCATATGTACATTTTATTAATTGTTGTAATGCAATCTTGTCAACAGATTAAAGTTTAAATATGTGTAATGTAAAATATGTGTAATGTTAATGTGTAATGTATAACTTCAAACCCAACAGATGTACAGTTTGACTGCTTAGCTTAGTTATTTAAAAAATAGTTCACCCGAAGATAAAAATTCTCTCACCCTTATGTCATCTCAGATGAATATGACTTCCTGTGTTTGAATGAAGAAAGGGAATATCCTGTTAACATCTAAGATGGCATTAGGGTGGATAAATTATGAGAGAATTTCTATTTTTTGGTTAACTATTTTTTTTAACAGTGTCCAAAATTTCATGCAGTTAAAATGCTAGTCAACAAATTAACTCCTAACAATAGATAGTGAAAAAGTACAATAACATTTAAAACTCTTTAAAAACAGTTAAAACATGAGAAAAAGCTTAGAACAGTAAAATTGTCCAAGTGGGACACCGGTTTGATAAACTGCATATAGATATGGTTAAAAACATGTCTGCCGCTTGTAAGCTATGCCCTTATTCCGCACAAAGTCTCTAATGTTTTGTATGGTTCGAGAGTCAAGAACCGGGTGTTCTGCCTTCTTGCAAGCCTCACATTCAGGCAACGTTGCAAGTTTCCCCTTTTTGATGTGCTCTCCAAAGAATTTCATTACGGATTTTATCTCTGAAGGGCCCCATGGTCTTTTTACATAGGTTCTCTTTGTTTTTTGTCTTTCCATCTCTAATATAAATACACAAATACAATGGGTTAATACAAATTGAACATAACAGTAAAATGCAGTTTAAGAAAGTTGTTAATGATTACTTTGCAAATACAAACTTTGAATAAACGCCAGTCATACCTGCATTTTTACTGGATGAACTGGCTCCTCCTGGCTCCCCTCCTGCCTTTTTACCTACACAATGTGTAAAACAATTGTTCAAAATACTTTATTTATTTTCATAACATATTTATCAATTAACAACAATCATGTTTGTTTCCCTCTCAGACTTGAGCTACATAGAGCAAATACATAAAATAAGGTTATTTCTGTCAGGAGCACTGTCTTCAAATATTTAAACAATATGATATAATTAAGGTTAGTTCTGAGCAAACTCTCCGCCCGTTCATGCAGCCTTGCATGGACAGAACGGGAGCGCAGCAATACTACATGTCCACCCACTATGGGAACCAGAACAGTCCTGATGCGTAACAGGATTAAATTAAATGACCCGACAGATACAGGGGGATGTGGTGGAGATGGGTACGGCGGTGGATTTTGAGTGCAGCACGATTAACCAGCTGATAAGAAGCAAGGAAAGGCAACTTAAATAGGATGCAGTCTACTGTGTGTAGGGATGTTCCAATAAAAAAGATTCCTTTAGCGATCCGATTCCGATAGCCGAATTTCTACCAGTGCTTTAATCTAAAACACTCAGCGAGTACAGTCTCCAGCAAAATACAATTTAAACAAAACCAGGTATCAAAATAAAGGACTTGGAATACAGTTCCAAATACGGTGGTTTCCTGATTTCTGTCCTTTTTGAAGTTTTGCATCGGATCTGATTTGAATGGAACCCGTCAGTCCGATTCTCGATCCAGCAAAAAGACCCGTATCGACTTTGATTCCGATCCACAGTATCGGATCGGTGCATCCCTAACTGTGTATTGTATGGCTATTGGTAAACGTTGACTAGCTACACTATATGTGATCGCTGATGCAAGCTAGACTCACGTGACCTGCCAGAACTAACGCACGCTTCATTTCTGTCAGGACCACTGTGGTCAAATATTTAAAGCGGAGCTATCATGCTATGTCATGTATTCTGACTTCTTTACACTGTTAAATGTGCTGGCTTCTCATGCTTAACATGGTCACATTGTTAAAAAACGAGTTGGACGTATGACATAGTATTTCTGTACTTGATACACTCCCCCAGCACTCCAACTTGTTTTGAAAAGTTTTTTCTAATTCTAGATTCCTGTGTCGTCACAGGATCCTATTCCTTTTATTGGGCAATTCTCCTGGAAAAGCATGGCAAGGCGAACAACAGAGCCTGCCCACATGCCAACCAACAAGCGAGACCCACCTAACATCAAGACTATTTGCGCTGTGTTGTTGAGATTGGCTATGGACCTGTGTCTGTTTATCCACAGCATTTGATTGATAGATGTTATATAAACGGTGGATACAATGCTGGATTTGCAGATCGTTTAAAACTGATAGATGGCGCGGTCCCAGCACTAAAAGATGTCAGACATGAAGTCAAAGTAAGTCATATGTCTGTTTTGTTGGCAATTGGCGTGTACGTGCATAACACGAAAGGATTTATGTGATGTGTTGCTTTCTCGTGCTGAAGTTCCGTCCCAACCTCCCCACTAGTCCCTGCTCTAGCAGCTTGTGTTTTTTTGTACAGCTGGATCTCAATTTTATAAATGTGATCAAAGTAAATACTCTTCTAAGATATGAAATAAGCAATACTACTGTATGGGCACTCAAAATTAATATGAGATTGGCAGAAACTGCCTGTGTAACCCGATCTGTTAATAATAGCATATTTTTAAGGTCGGCGGAATTAAACTTTTCTAGGCAAAAAAAATTGTCCATCCATGCAGCCTCGCATGGACAGAGCAGGAGTGCAGCAATATCCATGTTCCCCAAAACAAAATTATTGCCACCAAAACATAATCATTCCCCCAACCAAATTAGCATGTCTAAATGACAGAGATAGTTGTTTTTTCTAACACACGGCATCCCCCGATACGGTTCTCATTCGTGCTTGAATATGAATCGCCCATGAGTGAACATCATGATCTGTTAATCTGGAAGAGAAGACAAAAATGCTGAAGACCTCAGGTGTGTGGGAATACTTTAAATTGGACAATACAAAGGCAGTGTGCCAAATATGCTATTTGAAACTGGCCTACCACAACAGCACATCAAGTTGAAAAAAATCACATGAGTTCAGTAGGTAATACGCCTATAAAAATGCTAGTTTGTGATTTATTATGTGTTCAACTTTATGTGCGTGTTGCGCAGATCTGCTTATATGTTATCAAAACAACACGAGAGCAATTATAGATAGATGCTTTGCGCTGTTCGGTCTGCGCAGCGCAGCATGACAAACCTAATATTTGGAGCAGTTTGGGAACACCGGTTGCATGTCACTATGTCGCACGTATCCAATTTTTTTTCTTACAGTGACAGCTAAAGCTGAATGAGGAATTTAAACAGACTAATGCCTGTCATCCGTTTAAATCCAAGTCTCTGGCCCGGTTGGCAATCAAACTGCATTCTATGCTTGAGCAACAAAGTTTAAACTAACTTCACAACGAAATATAACTAATGTACCATTGAAAACAAAACTAAATACTTTCATGGCTGCATGAACAGTTAGTACAGTTATTACGTAAATCAAGTGAATTTGAGTGAATAGGGAATACTGATATTTCTAAAATCCCCAACTAAAATCCCAATTAAATGAAAAAAGTTACGTAAACTGTACCATAACATCTGCCTCATACGATAAAATGGCCCTGCTCAAATGTTAATTTTGATCAGAAGTGAATAAATCAAATGTCAGAGAAAGTCCGCATATTTATTCAGTGGAGGACGAGTAGGAGTCTTAGGTGAACTATCCCTTTGATAATGCAATATCGCACAAGTGAAAGTGAAAGTGACCAATTTGTCAGTTATGGTTACCCATACCCGAAATATACCTCTGCTTTTAACCCATCCAGTGAGTAGTGAACACACGCACAGCAAGTGGTGAACACACGTACACCCGGAGCAGTGGGCAGCTATCACTGCAGCGCCCGGGGAGCAAGTAGGGGTAAGTAGGAGTGTGATGTTGTTCTATATCAGTGGCTGGCCTAATAACAGCCATGCTGATATAGAGCACAATCATACTCCTACTCGAGCGATTTTGCATTATTTAAGGGATAGTTCACAACAAAAATGAAAATTCTGTCATCATTTGCTCACCCTTAGATTGTTCTGAACCTGTATATATTTCTTTGTTCTGCTGAACACACAGGAAGATATTTGGAAGGTTGTCTGATCTCATTCCTCATTGCCTCCCATAGTATTTATTTTCCCTACTATGGCAGTAAATGGGGGATGAGATTGGACATCCTTCCAAATATCTTCCTGTGTGTTCAGCGGAACAATGAAATGCATACAGGTTCAGAACAATCTAAGGGTGAGCAAATGATGACAGAATTTTCATTTCAGGGTGAACTATCCCATTAATGATCCCTCTGCCCTTGACAAATACCTGTGATCGTAGCAATATACATTTGACCTAAATATTAAATTTAAGTAAATACCATCATTTCCAGAGGTTATATGTTGAGGTCTGGTCCCACTGGTGTCTTCATCACTGTCATCCTGATCATCATCCTCATCTGTAAAGTCTTACAAAACAAACATTGGCAGAAATGTCAAAACTGATCTTTTCAGCCCTCAAAATTAAGCCTCAATATTTAATATAAGCTCTATAGAGCTATACAGCTCTAAAATATGAAGGGACCACTTCAAATTTGCTTTAAATCAGCATTGTTAGATTGATTGCCATTTCACAACAGAAAATTCCAACAAAAGTACACCTCAGGAATGAAAATGGCCAAAGACACATTGCAGAAAAATGTGGTTGTCACTTCACTTTTTAGTGCTTAATGCTGTTCTGTACACACAGTTCACTAATTTACAGGAGTGACAACCACATTCCCTACCAAATTAATTATTTTTTCCAAAACTGGATGCAGCGTACATAACCGAACTTAACACCTGGTTGTTAATGACGTATTTAAACGCACACACCAGAGTTGTGTCTTCGTCTGGATTTGAGGTGCAAGAAAACAACACTCAGAAAAGTCTTTGGTTTCACACATTTGACATGGGGCTCGCCTCTATCAGGACCCCTTCGCTAAAGTGACTGTTTCCAGATTGCTATCTGTATGTACTGTAGAATTGTTGCAGTATTGACAATAAAGCAGACTTTGCAGTTTTTTCCAAAAATAAGTTCTCAAAGTCAAAGAAAAAATAGCCCATAATTCACCTTACATAAAGGTGAATTATGAATTAAATATTTTATAAGAACAAAAAGCTGCACGTCTATCAGTGGTAGTTTAGTTTTAATTTACAGACAAAAAGAGCCTTTAGCAAAACAAAAGATACCGACTGGGTTATTTTTTTACAGGTGCGAGACACCAGAACGTTGCTTTGGTTACCAGTGTGTTAAATGTAGTTGTCACTCCTGAAAATTTGCAGTGTTTATGTGGCCAAAGTTACCCAACAGAAAGACACCAAGACACATTAAATCAAGGTCAATGATCATTTTAGATAGACACACATATATAAACACATTAGGAAAATCTAACTTTGGAATGGTCTCTTATTTTTCATAGAGCTGTACAGCTACGTGAAATTTTTTACCGTACCTTTGATTTCATCAAGAGTTTTTCCTCTCAGTTCTGGCAGCATTCCCTTTTCAAGGGCTAAAAGCAGTTTTGAAATTTTGGCCACCTGAACCGTTGCATCAGGTAGTCTATAATATTCACGATGCACACTGATATCGTGGCCTAAAAAGTCTGCCAGTTGGTCCAGTTCATTGTGTTTCAGATTCAGAATTTGAGACGTTGTAGCCACTTGTTTTCTCAGCTGTGTGGATCTTAGGTACTCTGGATGACTTGCTCCACACTCAGCAGCAAACTTTTTAAGACAGTCATGTCCTCTGTAGAAGCTATTACATTTTGGTGCTGCAAAAAGGTATTCATTGTCTTGGAGAACACCACATTGTTTTCGTTTTTCAACAAGCAGTTCAAGAGCTTTTGTGATGTCTGGGCTAAGTAAAACAGCAACTTTTCGTCCTCGCTTTCCCTTTAGCTCAACTCTTGTGAAATACTTGCATAGACGCTTCTCATAGGCAGAAAGTCCCAGCTCTTCAAAAGCGTAAGAGTCATCTCTTTGAAGGAAATTTTTTAAGGGCATCTTTGAGACCTCTCCCACACGACGTCTGTTGAAAAGAATGATCCTAGTCAATGTTAGCCTGGCTAGACATGCGTAGTTGTGCTCTGTTGTGTTTTGGCTAAGCTCTTGAAAGGCTGATTCTGCACTTCTCTGTAGATAGTCGTTAAGCTTGTCGATGTCTTGAGTGAGTGGTAATTTGGTGGGCTTGTTGTACTTTAAATCACTGATGGTGCATAAAGCTTTATGAGATATGTATTCAGACCACTTCGTCTTATACAGCTTTTGGAATGCCTTTGCACTGTTGGTCAACTCTGCGTCTTCAGCAATAAGAGCACGGCAGTGAAGAATCTCGCTAACTTTCAGGAGGGAATGTCCAATTTTCAAAGCAAGGCTTGGTGTTTGATAAGAATGTGTGTCTTGGTTGAAGCCTGCTGCATCTTTAACTGCGTCTATGACATTCATGAAATTTGCTGGCTTCATTGCATCTTCCAGAGTGAAAGATGGACATTTTTTACGCAATGCAAGTATGAATCTTGCAAGCTCACGAACCTTCTGACGTATGTATTCATGCTTTGTTTTGTTAAACCCATGCCGATTATATAGTGACTGAGCAAACTGAAGAAGCCCAAAATCATTTCTCACCACACGAGCAATTTCATCATCATTCATCTGACTTAGTACTTTCATTAGCCCATCATCAACTTGACCAGAGAAAGCAGATTTAGCCACTGCTGCAATGGTAAGAACTCTGTCTGCCCCCAGCAGACTCATCTGACATGGCTGGTTTAGATTGGCATCGCTTCATGTGCCTCCACAGCTCCTGTCGCACAAACATTCCCTTGCAATATAAACAAAATTCATAATTTTTGTGTGCCGATTCTGTCCGAACTGCCCGTCGTTTTACTTTTATGGCACCTTCTCCATTTCTAAAAACACAACTGTTGTGATTAAAGTTGCCTCTGTTTCTAAGGACTTCAAGCAGTTGTTTCCTTTTCTTGGATCGGGCAGGTAAACTAAGTGCCTTGGCTATCTCCATATCCTCTTTAGCATGGACTTTGAAGTGTCTTGCTATTTTGGACTGTGGCTCCCCACAAACAAAGCAAAAATTCTGTCCTGGTTTAGCTAGAGTGGTTGACTGATCATCTGTTGAGGGTTTGTTGAGAAGTTCCGTGTTTTGTGTTTTGTTTGATGTTGTATTGTGTATTGCTGTGCAGTCAATGGAAAGTGAATTTTCATCTGTTGGAGCTGTCATCTTATTTGCAGTAAGCATATCTAGCGGACTACTAACTGCATTTTCCTGCTCACTGTCAGTTTCCATATCTGATGCAGAACAGGGAACATATTCATCTCCAGATGACATTTCATCCACTTCACTTTCAGAAAGCATCTGCATCAGCTGATGAAAAAGCACTAAGGGTTAGTGTTATGGCATTGTTTTTAATATTACATGCATAAAATAAGATGTTATATTTTCAGATGTAGTTATGTATGGTGAATGCTTACAGAATCGTGTAGTCTTTTAAAACAGTGTGGGTGCCATACAGTGAGGCAAGCTGAAAAAGTATAAATCATAATTTACTCAATTACTGGGGTAAAGGTTGAACAATAGTTAGCTTCAAATTAAGGGTGTACTCGCACTAGGCAATCTGAACTGTGCCCGAGCATGTTTGACACCCAAAGCCCGGTTCATTTGACTAGTGTGATCGCTCCGTATCGTGCCCGGGCATGGTTCGTTTCACGGTCCCTGGCTCGCTTGGAAGAGGTGGGCCAGAGCACGGTGCGATTGGGCTCGGATGTGGTACACATGTAGTGTAATAACAAATGGCATCGGAGCGCAGAACCGAAAGCACGACGCCAATTATGCCACCGTTTAAATTCCTCCCTGAGATTCAGCTGTCACCGTTAAAAACTGGTAAACAGCGCACTTACACGTGCAGTCGTGTGTCATCGCACCCCAAAACTACTCTAGGTTTGTCAAACATAATCAACATTGTGAAATGATACCTTTCCTGTAGCTCAGTGCTAAGAGCATTGGGTTAACCAACGCAAGGTTGTGGGTTCGGTCCCAGGGGATTGCAGATACCTATGTATAAATGTATAGGATAATACAATGCAAGTCGCTTTGGATAAAAGCGTCTGCCAAATGCATTAATGTAAATGTAATGTAAATGTACAAAAATAAAGTATGAGTGGGTATTTAAATGCAAAATGAGCCGTTTACTATCGTAGGACAATGACATAATTTAAGCAAATCAGTCTCTGCAGCACACGCATGAAGTTAAATACCTCTAATAAGCCCCAAACTGAACATTGCGATGGATTCCGTTGTGCTGAAAGGGATCGCTTTGTTAACGTTTGCTTCGAAGCAGTCACATCGTGATGATGAAAGCGTGCCCGGGTGTGAATGGTAAAGAGCAATGTGAGTGCAGGCCAGCGGGGCAGTTGAGAGCAACCGGGCTAAATGAGAGCACACCCTAAAACTGCTATGAATCAACACCATGATTGTTGTCTGATAATATTACTCATTTTTTATAATTAGTTACAAAAAATTAACTTTGATTCCTAATATACAAGTAAAGAATCTATTTTAAAGTCCATAAACCTGTAAGACATCACTTCAACATATTTTACCAAGTGAATACGGTCTGAGCCATAGATGTTTATCGGTGATGCATAGCACCGAATTTATTTGCTTTAAAATGCAAAGATAAACAATACACATTTTTAAAGAATCTTAAGGATTTTGATAATTACCTTTACATTTGACTCCAACCCATTTGAGAGGGGAGAATGGTCCTTTGCAAGTCACACATTTCTCAAAAGAGGACAGTTGTTTGGTCGTTGTACAATTATGTTTACAAACTGAAAAATAAGCAAACAACAATATTGATTATAGTTTTACAAGATGTAGATTTTAACCAGTTAGTACTAGGAAATATGGTTTCATAGAGCTATAACGCTATTTTAGACTCGTACATTAACAAATATTGATTTATTACATTATTGAAAAATAAATAAAATGGTTGCTGGCCATAGGCAAGGAAAACAAATACATGATTATGCTGTTATAACCTTTATAATTGTTTTGATATTCCAAAGAATCTAAATGAACCTTTTTCTTAACCTGAAACAAAAGCTGACTCTAATGTGTAGGCCATATAATTTTTCTGGTTAACAATGACACACCCACATGAATAAAATATTGTATATTATTTTATTTCCTTTATTAATAAATAGACTACCAAAAAAATATCACATTTAAGCAGATGTAAAAAGAAAAATGCACTGTAGAGATACTGGTTTATTTATGGAATATACCTGAAGCTAATGATGTCTCCATTCCCAGGTCATCTTGATCTTGCTGGCTTTGCAGTGCTACTTTGGCACTTTGGGGCTGTTTTTCAGTGGTAGTATCAAGCACAGTCTGCTGCAGAAAAATTTTGAATTCTTAATATGTGATAAGATAACATATGGCTTTGTTTTAGACTGTCACAGAACTACTTCCTTCATTATTACACATATCATGTCTGATTGACTTTAAATAGGCAAACAAAATCTTTACAATCAGATAAACCTTTCAGAAAAATATAGACGTCTAAAAACAGGCATGGTGCTTTTAGAACCATAAAGCGGATTGGGGACTACATACACAAGTCCTGATATACCAAACCATGTCCTTGTACACCATGATGGTGTTACACACATATGAGAGACACAGTAATGAATTGGTGTCTATGGGACTACATACACAAGTCCTGATATACCAAACCATGTCCTTGTACACCATGATGGTGTTACACACATATGAGACACACAGTAATGAATTGATGTCTATGTGACTACATACACAAGTCCTGATATACCAAACCATGTCCTTGTACACCATGATGGTGTTACACACATATGAGAGACACAGTAATGAATTGATGTCTATGTGACTACATACACAAGTCCTGATATACCAAACCATGTCCTTGTACACCATGATGGTGTTACACACATATGAGAGACACAGTAATGAATTGGTGTCTATGGGACTACATACACAAGTCCAGATATACCAAACCATGTCCTTGTACACCATGATGGTATTACACACATATGAGACACACAGTAATGAATTGGTGTCTATGGGACTACATACACAAGTCCTGATACCAAACCATGTCCTTGTACACCATGATGGTGTTACACACATATGAGACACACAGTAATGAATTGGTGTCTATGGGACTACATACACAAGTCCTGATATACCAAACCATGTCCTTGTACACCATGATGGTGTTACACACATATGAGACACACAGTAATGAATTGGTGTGTCTATGGGACTACATACACAAGTCCTGATATACCAAACCATGTCCTTGTACACCATGATGGTGTACACACATATGAGACACACAGTAATGAATTGGTGTCTATGGGACTACATACACAAGTCCTGATATACCAAACCATGTCCTTGTACACCATGATGGTGTTACACACATATGAGAGACACAGTAATGAATTGATGTCTATGTGACTACATACACAAGTCCTGATATACCAAACCATGTCCTTGTACACCATGATGGTGTTACACACATATGAGAGACACAGTAATGAATTGGTGTCTATGGACTACATACACAAGTCCTGATATACCAAACCATGTCCTTGTACACCATGATGGTGTTACACACATATGAGAGACACAGTAATGAATTGGTGTCTATGGGACTACATACACAAGTCCTGATATACCAACCATGTCCTTGTACACCATGATGGTGTTACACACATATGAGAGACACAGTAATGAATTGGTGTCTATGTGACTACATACACAAGTCCTGATATACCAAACCATGTCCTTGTACACCATGATGGTGTTACACACATATGAGACACACAGTAATGAATTGTGTCTATGGACTACATACACAAGTCCTGATATACCAACCATGTCCTGATGGTGTTACACACACATGAGAGACACAGTAATGAATTGGTGTCTATGGACTACATACACAAGTCCTGATATACCAAACCATGTCCTTGTACACCATGATGGTGTTACACACATATGAGAGACACAGTAATGAATTGGTGTCTATGGGACTACATACACAAGTCCTGATATACCAAACCATGTCCTTGTACACCATGATGGTATTACACACATATGAGACACAGTAATGAATTGGTGTCTATGGGACTACATACACAAGTCCTGATATACCAAACCATGTCCTTGTACACCATGATGGTGTTACACACATATGAGAGACACAGTAATGAATTGGTGTCTATGGGACTACATACACAAGTCCTGATATACCAAACCATGTCCTTGTACACCATGATGGTGTTACACACATATGAGACACACAGTAATGAATTGGTGTCTGGGACTACATACACAAGTCCTGATATAGCAAAACGTGATGGCCTTCAGACATAAGGTTGCTGTATGGCCAGTTACAACTATTATTTTATCTTGAACAGTAGATGAAGGAGCAGAAATGTTACATTAACAACACTAATAAAGCTGGCCATGAAGTCTAGCATACCCACAAACCACCACAGAAAACAACTAAAATGCATTTGAAGTTCAAAAAGATTTGTTGCTTACCTTACTGTGTTCAATGTCCATAAAGGCATCTGCTGAAGGCACCTGGCAAGGCTGGTTGTTGGTGGAGTTGACTAAATGGACAAAAAGAGAGGTAACACTTGTGACACATGAATATCAGAAACACTGAGAGAAAGTACAAAGCTTCCAACCCACTCCTACAGCCCTTTGTCTGCCATGCAGTGGTAGATCCAACCACTCACACAACTTTAACTGAACTTGTGTCATACAAGTTTAACTATGATCACAAGATGGTTGTGTCCAACATGAGAAGACAAAATGTGGTATTCATACCTGGCATGGTCATCCATGCTCCATCCCTTTCTTGCTGGCTGTCGTGGCACAAGTGGTAGTATCAAGCACAGTCTGCTGCAGAAAAAATTGAATTCTTAATATGTGATAAGATAACATATGGCTTTGTTTTAGACTGTCGCAGAACCACTTCCTTCATTATTACACATATCATGTCTGATTGACTTTAAATAGGCAAACAAAATCTTTACAATCAAATAAACCTTTCAGAAAAATATAGACGTCTAAAAACAGGCATGGTGCTTTTAGAACCATAATGCGTATTGGGGACTACATACACAAGTCCAGATATACCAAACCATGTCCTTGTACACCATGATGGTGTTACACAATATGAGACACACAGTAATGAATTGGTGTCTATGGGACTACATACACAAGTCCTGATATACCAAACCATGTCCTTGTACACCATGATGGTGTTACACACATATGAGAGACACAGTAATGAATTGGTGTCTATGGGACTACATACACAAGTCCTGATATACCAAACCATGTCCTTGTACACCATGATGGTGTTACACACATATGAGAGACACAGTAATGAATTGGTGTCTATGGGACTACATACACAAGTCCTGATATAGCAAAACGTGATGGCCTTCAGACATAAGGTTGCTGTATGGCCAGTTACAACTATATTTTATCTTGAACAGTAGATGAAGGAGCAGAAATGTTACATTAACAACACTAATAAAGCTGGCCATGAAGTCTAGCATACCCACAAACCACCACAGAAAACAACTAAAATGCATTTGAAGTTCAAAAAAGATTTGTTGCTTACCTTACTGTGTTCAATGTCCATAAAGGCATCTGCTGAAGGCACCTGGCAAGGCTGGTTGTTGGTGGAGTTGACTAAATGGACAAAAAGAGAGGTAACACTTGTGACACATGAATATCAGAAACACTGAGAGAAAGTACAAAGCTTCCAACCCACTCCTACAGCCCTTTGTCTGCCATGCAGTGGTAGATCCAACCACTCACACAACTTTAACTGAACTTGTGTCATACAAGTGTAACTATGATCACAAGATGGTTGTGTCCAACATGAGAAGACAAAATGTGGTATTCATACCTGGCATCTCCATTCCCAGGTCATCTTGATCTTGCTGGCTTTGCAGTGCTACTTTGGCACTTTGGGGCTGTTTTTCAGTGGTAGTATCAAGCACAGTCTGCTGCAGAAAAAATTGAATTCTTAATATGTGATAAGATAACATATGGCTTTGTTTTAGACTGTCACAGAACTACTTCCTTCATTATTACACATATCATGTCTGATTGACTTTAAATAGGCAAACAAAATCTTTACAATCAGATAAACCTTTCAGAAAAATATAGACGTCTAAAAACAGGCATGGTGCTTTAAGAACCATATTGCTGGCATTTCTGAAATGAAGCTCACGTTGAGGCTGCTTTACCAATTAACAAATGTAACAAGTAAACCAGCATCTAAAAATCACTAAAGTAAATTACTAGGGCTTCCCACCTTACAGTGGACTATTTGTTATTTGATTAGAAGACACTCCTTCGCACACATTTTAAATCAATTGTCCCAGCTTATTTCAAACGTACAGGCGTTAGTCAATTTACATAGCCGTTCGCTCTAACATTACAGTTAACTTGGATAAAGGCCTATTTAAATTTGCATTTGTCCAAGGGTGGAAGAGTAACATGGTGGTTAAAAAAATGAGGAATGCAATCCTACGTTTGTTAGGTCTGCTAAGCACATGCTAATACCAATTAAAATGAATACTATTACTGAAATTAACACTAAACTGAAATGAATAGTCCACCCAAAAATAAAAATTCTGTCACCATTTACTCACCATCTTGTCATTTCAAATCTGTATGATTTTCTTTTTCTGCAGAACAAGACTGCAGAAAAATATGATATTGTGAAGAATGTTGGTAAGCTAACAACAGCGGTACCTACTGACTTCTCTGTGGTTTCATGTCCATACAATAGAAGTCAATAGGGACCACCGTTGTTAGGTTACCAACTTGCTTTAGAATATCTTCTTTTGTGTTCTGCAGAAAAAAGAAAATCATACAGGTTTGAAATGACAAAAAAGGGAGTAAATGATGACAGATTTTGTATTTTTGGGTGAACTTTGACTTTAATGTGACGAACATTTGCACATTACAGTGATTAAAAAATAATCCCGATTACCTTGGAATGCTCCCTTTTCAAACGCCAAGGAAGGTCAGCTCCTCCGTAGTCATAGGTTATTTCTTGGCCTTCAGGAATATTTTTCATTGCAAACAAACAGAGATGTGGCATGCCATTCACCTCTATTTTCAACATTTTTGCATTAGGTTTTTTATCATCATTTACTAGTCTACCCAGGGAGCCATCATCATGTGAAGCATCAATACTGTAAAAAAAATGAATTGTTACATTATTTGACAAGGAGAAATAGGCATTTCAAATAAGATATAAACATTTGACTTACCAATAACCATTTCCGTTATGTTTGAAATTATATGCATATGGATTTGAGACTTCAGTGAACTTCCTATTGTTTTCTTCATACAGAGTTCCTCTGTATTGAAGAATAAAGGACCCCTTTGCAATGCATTCTTTGGCGAAAACACCACGTCCTGTTAAAATGGTTTAAAAATGTAAAAAGACCTGAGGTACTTAACCTGAACTGTGTTATATACAGTAAACACATTTTTTGAAATATATATATATATATACTGTATATATATTTATTAAGGTGTTCTAAGTATTAAATTGTGCGCTTCAAAACTTACCTTTAGTTTCATTGATATATTTAGAAAAAACTGTATTCTTGTCTCTCCCCAAATTAATATGCAGTTCAGCCTCTTGAGGAGGGGTAAGGAACCTGTCTTTTGATCTTATTCTTGTGTATTCACTGAAATCACAAATTTAAGAGTCAGTTGTGGGGTCAGAATTTACATTAGGTTATATTGCATTTATTGTGTGAATATCAATCTGACAGGGTTTGTTGACACATATGTGGCAATGAACCTATTGTTTATATCAGAGCATAAACATATACAGTATAAACATGTTTATACCACAGTATATTACACTACATTTACTACAGTTGATCAGTTTGCTGTACTACTACAGAATACTATATCAAGCTACAATTTACTATTGTGCATTATATAAAAAACAATAGTATACTGAAATATTGTGTCATGTGTTTAGAATAGAACGAACATTACGTTTCCTGTACCATCGCATTGATGTTTCAGGTCACAAACGATTCAGTCGAGTCATTCCAACTGAATCACTAACCAAAGTGAATTGAACCGTTTACATAATTTTTGTAAAGAATCGACTCAAATGCATCGATCAAATGCACAGATTTAGATTCTCACTATGGGACTACAGAAACATTACTATAAATATCGAGTTACTATATGCCTCAATAACACAACAACTACAAGTGTTAGTGAAATTGTTAAACGAGTAATTTAAAAACTGCGTGTGAGAGGATGGAGATATTTGAGGTAGGCCTATCTCTATCCTCGTCCACGTGGTATGACAAGCACCGTTTTATCATTGTAAAAAACCTTCAAAGTTAGTCTAAGGCACTTTTTTTACGTTCTAACTTGAGATCTATCAGAGATGCAGCTTTCTAATATGTCCGTATTAGTTTAAAACTGAGGTAACCTTAAATCTCGAAATTTCGCGCTTCATGCAAAGTAGAAAATATATATAAAAACACAAATATGACGCTAACAAAAACATAATGTAATGTAGAACACCTCCTAACATGTATCGTATGGTTTTATGAGTACAAACTTTAATAAAAGCCTACAGTACTTACTTGGAACTTGCAGACGCAGTCTCTTCGCGGGAAATGAATGATTGACATCCCCGAGCAAGTATCATTCGCATTCTGATTGGTCTGTAGTGTTGTCAATCACAATGCCTTCAAATTAAAATAGTATGCAATCGCTGTGCTAACTAAGATTCATGTTATTGTAATATTACCATGTGTAATTAAATACACGCAAATGGAGCAGCCCGATCAACATAATTTTAAAACAAACTAACAATAATAACAAAATAGAAATAATTAAAGTCACGTGCAGAGACACGACTCTAGAATTACAAGTATTAAGTGAAAGTAATGTACGCAAAGTTTTGTTTATTAATATTCAAAATAAACACGTTCAAATGTCCTTTTAGGCTTTTCTAACTAATGGTTGTAAAATTTCCCGGGAAATTGTATTGTATGAAAACCCCACATCCTGGTTAAAGGGGACAGTTGTAAAATTTGTACAAACGCACTTCATGGTATGTAAGGCCAATTTTTCGAATGCAAAAAAACACAATAAGGGGCTTTATTAGGGGTCAAAAAACAACATAATTGGTCTTAGAATTACAAGGACACTGAGATGTCCTTATAAACCCAAGTGTCCCTGTAATGCTGGTGAGTAACCTGACATTTTGTCCTTGTAAACCATATATACAAGAACACACACACACACACACACACACGTGTATGTGTGTGAACTAAATGACAGAATGGAGCAATTGTGTGGGAGATGCAGGTGAAATCCAGCTTGTCAATGCTGCTGTGTAAGTTTATTACTTTAAGATTAACGGCGGTTCAGGAGGCTAAAGCCTGCTAATACATCAGCGCTGTTTTAGTACAGCCCAACACTCTCCCAGTCAATATGAAGCGTGAGAAATAGAGAGTGGCCAACCAGAACCATAGAGACAGGCAAAGGAGAGAGGAAGTGCTTGAAAAACTGTGCTGTAAAATAGTACAATATAGTATAGCACGGTCTAATACACTACAAAATAATACAGTATAGCATTACCACATACCACAGGGTTTTATAGTATAATAAAATAGATATTATTTTAACTTAATTCCATCAAAGGGCACAGTTGCGATCACAAAAAAACACTGTGCTCTTCAAATGACTACAAATACAACCTTCAGGTTAAGGTTTTAAACAAAGCTCTAAATTATTTAGACATTGCTGCATACTAATAAGACTTTAATGGAGTTTATTCATTTCCACAGTGTAACGCTCAGAGAGCCCGAGCTGAGTATTGAATCCGGATAGGAAATGGGAGCCAGTTCCAGCCGGCTGGACACAGTTGAGTTAAGTATTGATTTTCAGGGGGAGTTTGAAACCCTCAGACACACTGCACACTAATCCAGGCTCAGGAAAGCATCTAGCATCAGTGGCCAACTGAAGTGTGTGTGTTCCACAAGGCCCGCGGGATCTTTGACCGCAAACACGGGGAGCATGAGACCCTGGACGATTCATGCTCCCTCCTTAATTTTGTTCTAAATTAAATTACAAAAAGGTTGGGCGAAGCAACTATTTCAATACATGGGGGTATATACAGTGAAATGATGCACTACTTAAAATCTAAATTCACAATCGGAAAAAAATAAAGAAGCCAATTTGACTTAAGGAAAGGCATTGCACTTGGCGTCCATATTTGCCATTACTGTGGGCAGCTATTTCAGTCAAGACCAAATCCTGTCAACTTCTATGGGGGAAAAAACATCATCTTTACATATGCTCAAAATGGTTGGAATAAAACAACAAAATCAAATCAAGAATCAAATGCCAAAATATTTTGTTTCCTGACCTCAAATTGCCCTGAAAACCATTGTTCCCAACTTTTCCAGGACGTCCTCCACTACAGCAGCTGTGTTGCGCATTCCCTCATTCACAGTAACAGCACTGCGGCATCTTGTTAATACCTACAGTCTTTGGAAAAGAGCTGCCTTAAATGACTTACAGAAATGTCAGAGCTAATAACCAAAACGACCTGTGACAAACAACCGCTAAATAAGAGAACAAACTAGAATTTCAACTCGCCGCACTCACTGAGTTACCAAGCAGACAGAAATGGGTCATTGTAATGTACTGTTTCTGGAGGCTTTGCTTCTTCTATCCCTCTTTTCTAACGTTCGCAGCTAATTTATCACATCTGTTTTCATCTAAAAGCATATTCCCATAATAAACTTATCAATGTGTCTTGCTAGTATGGAGCAGTGTGGGTAGGAAAGGTCTCTTCCCCAATACAAAGAACAGCCTGATGCAATCTTGGTTTTATCTTGATGTAAAGAGACGCAGCAGACCCAAAGAGCACCAAATATAATCCTTCTGAGAGGGGCTCTGTGGGAATTCTTTTACAGAATATAGTTCAAACCAATGCTTCTGCTGAGCGTTTTTCACCAACTCAGCATCGTTTTTTTTGCACAGCTTTTTTCCCCCTACATAGAAGACTCTTGGACTGTTAAGGTCTTTGCATATACAGTCCGAAATTTTCGTATGCGTTTTTTCATATTTGGCTCGTTTTTTACGGTGTCTCTGAATTGTTAAAAAAGGCCACTCAAAATGCTTGTTACGGATGCAATTTTTTTTTTATGACGGACAAAAATTTCGGAGGCAGTGTGTAAATGTGATTGACAACAATGTGAGGTCGTATTTCTTTTTTAACATGCAGAAATTTCGTACACAAATTTCGGACTCAATGTGCGATGGGCTGTACAGTGGTCTGAGAATGTTGGACTTTCAAGTCACAATAAAGTGAACAGCACATTAAAAAAAGCAAGAATTAAAATAGTTAAAAAAACGTTTGAATTGAAAGTGCATTCGATCCTACTTGTTTACGTACTGTAAACAGATAAAACATCTTTTTTAAAGACCCTAATAAAAATCTTAAGGGGGGTTCACGCAAAAAAAATTATGCCATCATTTATTCACCCTCATGTGTTTCAAAATCAATACATGACTCTTTCTTCTGTGGGACACAAAGAGGATATTTTGCGAAATGTCTTAGTGGTTTCGAGTCCTTACAATGGAAGCCAATGGGGGTCAGTGTTGTTTACCAACGTTCTTCAAAAGATATTCTTATGTGTTCTGCAAAAGCCAGTCATACAGGAATTAAATGACACGAGGGTGAATAAATTATAACTTAAATTTTTTGGTGAACTCTCCTTCTAACAATCACAAAGAAAGGGGGACCCTGCCATTCTATAGACACATTTGAAATATGTTTGTTACCATGTAAGAGGAATACACTAGCATTGGTTAAAAAGCTAACACACATGGACTGAACAAGTCTAACTGGTCATACATCCGAATATAAAAATAAGAATTATCTTTTCAGCAATGGGTTGTTGCTCCTTTGTTCTCTTTCCTTCCTGAATCATTCTACCTTTAAATATTCCGCCTCTTTAGTTTAAGATCACCCGCTACACTCCAAATATATTTAATTTGAATCCAAATTGTGTCATTGGCATGACAATAAATTCTTTTTTTTGTTGGCAAGCTGTGAATGCAAACAAACAAATTGAGCAAGGAAACAACGAGCGTGAACAATAAGCGGTAATTATGAGGAATAATTACGCAGCTAATCCAATGAATAAGCGTACGACAATTAACGTGCCGAGATGAATGGCTGCTTTGAGTTAGTGTTGGCGGATACCCGCTGCGACGCGGGTCATGACAGGTGGCTGCTTGAACGCACCTGTCATTAGAGCCCACCTTCGTAACTCTCTCGGGAGGGGGCAGATTACCGTTAAATCACACGACATTTGTTCGCAGTGTGAAAACAGTTAGCGGTGAGTGGGTTAGTTTCTCTCTGGGCTTCAGATCTTGGGCGTCTGGCTTCCTGATTTTGTGCACGTTACTGACAATGACATACAAGGGTACACATGCACATCAATAACATAATCCATATGCTTCCAACTATATCAACATCATGATTTTATTTCTGAAAATCACTATTGACGACATATAGTAGCTCAATTCATTTAACGGAGTCTATCAGCACCTGTTTGTTTTGCAATCTACATCAACGAGCCCCAAAACACACACACTATCAGAATGTGATATTCAGAAAAATAACAACATAACTATGCCACGAAAGACAAAATCTTGTCGAACGCCCACTGCGTCCTGTAAACAAATGAGCGAGTTTATTGTACGCTGCCAAAGAAAAATGTAATGAAAACAAAGCTTGCCATGGGAAAAGACAGTTAACTTAAGCAGACTGCTTAAGCAAGCAAAACATCTCAAAACAATGGACAAGAGCAGATGGGCAGTTTGAGTACAATGTAATACATCAAGCCGTTTCACAGCACAGCATTAAACTACAGTTAGGGAGGAAATAATTATGTCCCCAACAACTGCTCTTATCCTGAACAAGCCAAAAAACGTTAAGTGTCTTGCTACCTTTAAGAGGCTGAACCATCATAAACCATGCAGACTCTTAAATGTATCCTAAATAGGATTATCAAACAATGAATTGTGATTAATTGCATTCAGAATAAAAGTTTGTGTTTCATAATATATGTATGTTTCCTTTGCATAATGTTTTTGTGTTTTTAAAATGTATATATCATTTTTAAATGATTGGCAAATATAAATGAATACATGTAAATATTTCCTAAATAAGGAAACATGTATGTGTATGTGTTTATAAATACTAAATGAATATTCACAGTATACGGACACATATTATGTAAACAAAAACTTTTATTCTGGATGCGATTCATCGTTTGACAGCCCTAAAAAAATATTAATTAATGTATGTCAAGTCTTATTTTCATCTTCATAATCTTCAATCAATATGTAATGCAACATTTTCCCTCTTGTTTGATGGATAGTTCGCCCAAAACAAAACATTCTGTCATCATTTACAAACCCTCATTTAATTTCAAAACTGTACGGCTTTTTTTCTCCTGCAGAAAACAAAAGAAGATATTTAAAATAATGTTTGTAAACAAAAACCGTGGGTCCCCATTGACTTGCATTGGTCTTGTGTCCATAAAATAGAAGTCGATGGGGACCAAATGTTTATGTTTACCAACATTCTTCAAAATATCTTCTTTTGTGTCATAAACAAGTCATAAAGGTTTAAATGACAAGAGGGTGAGTAAATAATGACAATCTTCATTTTGGGGCGAACTATAGCTTTAAATAACCTTTCCACTCAAATATATATATTGGGATCGGGTTGGCAGTTTCACGTTAACCAATGCTTCCTCTTGTCTGTTGTAAAGATACATAAAATGTTGTAAGCCCCTCTGCAAATATGACTACAAATGACTCCAAGCTTCATTTATTGCCTCTAAAAAGACAAGAGGCAACGCTCCAGTACCTTGGCAGACCTTTGTGTTGTGTCAGCCAATGAGGGTGAGATACAAAATGCTATAGGTGACAAGAACTTTGCCAAAGCCAGAGGCTGCCAATTGTGTCCAGATAATGATGGCACCAACAGGAAAAACCCTGAGCCCCCCGTTGTCAGATCAATGTTGAAAATAAAGAAGGATAGCCAGCTGGCACTGCATTAATACTGTCTTCAAGATCTCTTTAGAAGGTTCTACTTAAAAGTTTGCAAATTATGAAACAAGCAAATTCAAATTATGAAAAAAGCAACATCATTTTGATCAGTTTAATGACATGGATAAGATTAATAGTGCTAGTACACCAAAGTGAATCAACATTGGCATTTTTTTCTGGCAAGCTAGATCATTATTCTGTATCAATAGTACATACAATATCCATAAACTAAACTTTACAGTCAACATTTACAAACTGAAACATTTGCACTGCATCAAGAGGAAAAATTACAGGAAGTGTGGACATCGCATTTTAATATGTGCAAGGCAATGAGCTTTAGTCCTGCAGTGTAAGAATGGCATTACTAACCCATGCGTCTTAAACATGCTAAGCTCTATCAGACTGTGTAATTGGAATAAGTGCTTCAGTCCTCCGATTTTTCCGTCCTAGATGCTCTCAGCATGCCGTCAGTTTATCCCTGCGACAATTTTGCAAGTTGTCTTTTATTCTAGTCTTCGCTTTGCTGTCTCTGCGTGAAGGTGCATCAAGATTCCTGTCTTACGCTTGCCCCCTTCCTCCTCTGCTATGGCAGCTAGTCTTTGATCATTGAAAAGCACTGTGATGGGCTACATTTCACAGTTGGCTTAATTCTTAATTCTGGCGTAATTCTTTCGGTAATGCTGTTGTTTTGGTTGATTAACAGTCTCTGGAGTTTCTCTAATAACCAGTCAGTATTCTGGGCACAGTCTAGCAATTCGGATAATCTCAAATGGCGTAAAAAGGAGCTTGCTTAAAAAAAACAGTAAAACCAAAATGAAAATGTTGTCGTCATTTACCCAACATGATGTTACAAACCCATCTGACCTGTTTCTTACAAAAAGCCATCATATGGTTTAGTAGATTTGGGCCAAAGCTTTTATGCTACTATTATGGTCATTTTTGGCTCTTTTGAAGCCCCATTCATTGTGGACAGCATAATCTAGACAGAAAAAATCATACTTTATCTTCAACAGAGGTGAGTGAATACTAACAGAATGTTTAATAATCAAAAAATATTGGAAAATAAAGGCCATATTTTGAGCCCTAAGGGGAGGTACAATTGATATGGGTTGCTAGGGATCGAGCTTGTAACCTTGCCAGCTCTAAAACGTATTTATCAGATCTAAGCATTCAATGAGATACAAGGTCAGTTGCTGTACCTATGAATTTATTCCTACTTCTGTACACTTCTAGATTAACTTGTTACAAAGTTGCGAATGTGAATATGGATGAAGATGTGCTCAACAGCAAATAGCCCCGGATCCCCTCGATGCACATTTCCTTTCTTTTTGAGTACGGCCTTGGCATTTTGTTGGAGCCGGGATGGGGAAAATGAATGTAATTACCGTTAAACTGCGGCACCCCACTATTCCAAAAGCGCCACGAGCAGCTAAAATTATTCTAGGCGGCCCAAAGCCTCACGGACGCTGCGGCGTGAGGTATTGTTGCCATGTCACTCAATCCACAGAAAGCCGACGGGATCGCGGGGCGAGTGCGCGCGCTCGGCTAGCTCTGCCTGCTCTCTGCTCTTGTCCGCTTTTGAGTGGTGAAAAAAGCCCCCCACCCTATAAGCAATTCTGGCCAATTTTTCTCACACAGTAAGAGCCTGGGCTCTATTAGCATGGCGATGGTGCCCCTGGGCCCTGGCGCTTTTAGAGAAACGGTGGGCAGCGCTAATTCAATTCCGCTCCATTCAGCACTAATAGCTGCCACTGTTCGGAAGGAAGTGAAGAGAAAGAGAAATACGGGGAGGGAGAGAGAAGTGATTAAAACGTGCCAGATAATGTACCTTGTACTTTCACGGCCACGATCTCACCTTTTGTTCTGTCTGCTTGACTGCGTCACTCTTACATCTTTCAAACCTCACTCCCATAGTCCTAATTGTCCTTCATTACACAAACTCGCCACACTTTTGTCCATGTAAGACCTAATGCACAGAAAAACAGACTGTTGAACTGTATAATGAGGTGAAAAACAAGCCAAAAGACAAATAAAAACCTGCAGCATCAAGTGAACAAGTTATATAAGCGCACCAAGAAAATAGGTTTCATGACATAGTTTTGCATCCCCCCTATAAAAGTTTATTGCTTTTTGATGCTTCTCAAGTATGCTTCCTTTAAAGGTTAAGATAAATGTTGTTCGACACAAATTAAACTAGTCATTATGCAGTTTCAAATGCATAGAGTCTTATCAAAGAGTATTTTCTGGAGTTAAAGATCCAGCTTTGTTGTGCCAACGGGTTGAAATATTTTACTACAAACACTATAGTGCCAATTTGCAATGTTCAGGGGTGCAAACTCATTTGAGGGGAAAAAGGTGAGACATTCATAGCAGGTGTTACTGATTCTAATGCTTTTGTGAAGATATTTTAGGAATTAAACTGTAGAAAATGGTTTGGGAAAATTAACTTATAAATTCAATTTAGCATGACTGAATGTTGTCCCTCTTTTGTTACAAAAGAGCTCTTAAAGGGATAGTTCACCCAAAAATGAAAATTCTGTCTTTTGTGTTCATACAAAGTCATACTGTACATGTTTAAAAAAACAGGAAAGTGAGTAAATGATGACATATTTTTCATTTTATCCCTTTTTAAAAGCACCTTATGGGCAGGGATGCTTTTTATTGAAGTAAGTATAAAGTAACATTAGAAGTCGCATTAAAAGATGATGTTCAACATTTCAGCTTTGCAAATACATCTCTGCTGGTCTGTTTCACTGAGCTCTCCTTCTCGCTCACAACCCCTCTTTGAATCAGACAGAGAAATGTTACAGCATGATCAAAACATTCTCGCTCTCATTCACTTCCTCTCTGACATGCTCTTTACTTCTGTCATTATGTGAACAATTTTGTCACAATTACACCAGCTTCTTTCTCTGTTCTTTGGTCTGTTCTGTACAGTATAGTGCTTAGTCATTTTCATTACTTTCAAGACAAACATTTCTGCTTTCCTCATAAATCCAAAATGCTTAATATAGATTTACCTTATATAAATCATTAGCTTATGATTTCTGCTCCACAGAATGAGAAACACTTTAATCATTCATATTGTAGGCCAGATCAGGTAGACATCTGCATCCTCCTCAGCCAAGCATGCAGGAACTGTGCCATGCCCATCGCATTCAGTCTTACATTTTTAGTGTTGGCGCCGTTACGTGATTTGCACAAAATCCTTGAACTAGTTGATAAAACAACAGACACTGTGCACACAAATGACGCTCAGTGGGTGCAATTCTTCGCCCTGTACTCTCTCTCCTCCGAGGTCTCGTCTCATCACAAGGATATTTTGTGATTTGTGCCCCTGTGTGGTCGTCTTCCAGTCTTTTCCACAAACCTGTTAAAGCAACTGTGGTGGTGTCCTGCTGCGTAACTTTCATCGCTGTTTTCCATCAAACCACACGACCAGCATTTCTAGGACACGTCATGTTTACTGAAGGTTGCCAAATTGTATTCCAAATGTCATCTTTTCCATACCTTTCAAAACTTTTCCTATCTTTTTATACATTCTCTTCCGTCACATTCCTGAATCTGCTTTTTGACATCTTTCATGTGTAATGAGCGTGGATTAAGGTCAGGATTAGTTTTTTAGCAGTTTAGCTCATTTTAAGATTGTTAAAGACTACAAAAGAAGTAGTAGCCTATTTATGTTCCGGCAGTTAAGAAGCTTTTATTCAAAGCAGCTTATACACAGTAAATGAATTATGCAATAAAGCAGTGAGGATGGGTTTTTTACCTCTCATATCCTACCGAAGACAGGCACTGAATATTACACCACGGGCTCCGAAGACCAGGGAGAAAAAGGAGAAAACAGAAGTAAAGAAAGAGCAGCATTCTCTACTGTATATGACCTCTGTGTTTAGGCAAACAGTAATGTCTTATCCATTCAATTAATGAACTAATCCTCTTTATCTTATTTTTCTTATTTATGCACTCACAGTCCGTTGACTCCCGGCAGATAAATACATGCAGCTCAATACACGAGGGATTTCATTTACCTGTTCATCTGTTTATCAGGGAAGGTCACTGGTGGGTGTATAGTTTAGTTTATTTACACTCCTAGAACTTATACAACTTTGCGAAGAACAAGTCATTAACAACTTCCCATGTGTAGTTACTGGTGGAACAAATCGAAACATTTTCCCTGTGATCCACACATATGTTAGTAAATCAGAAAATGCCCACACGCCCTCTGCCAACATACTGTTTGAAGGCCTTCGTCGCTCTTTGTCTGCTTAACAACCTGTCCATCAAATCTCCGCCAAGGTCTCAGCTCTCCCGTCCTCGCGAATATTCAGGAATATCAATCACGCCGTATCAGTGCATATTTCTCTCCAGATAGTTTCGGGAGAAGATCAGGTCAGAGCAC
The DNA here is from genome assembly GCA_006030095.1 of Triplophysa siluroides. Classification (NCBI taxonomy): domain Eukaryota; kingdom Metazoa; phylum Chordata; class Actinopteri; order Cypriniformes; family Nemacheilidae; genus Triplophysa; species Triplophysa siluroides. The sequence continues at coordinate 44,459 of VCII01000054.1, forward strand.
AGCCAATCAATCTACAGACCACTGGATCGGGCCAAGTTATGACATCATGTGCAGATGGCGCGCTAAAGCGTCCCAGCCAGACGCGGCTGTTTGGGAACGCTGACCCCCCTCGGTATCCATCGTCCCCCTGTCATGGAAGAGATGGGCGTCCGTGTCTGTAATTTGGAATTAATGGGATGGTAAAACTTTTCATTCAAAAGCGCTGCCTTGGGGACAAAAGCATTTGCATACAAATGAACACAATTTCCTGTTTTGTTTCGTATGCAAATGCTGGAAAGGAGCATGCCTAACGAGCGCGGTGTTGTGTTTATGTATGCACGGGGGGCGGAGCTTGGCAGCTCAAGCTGAGCGCTGGGCGAACGCCGCACCAGAAGCCCAACTGAGCACATCAAAAAACAAAAAAGAAAGGCGTCTGTGCTATCAGGCCAGGGCAGGAGGTGAGCAGAGCTTGTCCCTGAAGAGAGGCAGATCCTGGGGGAGAACTTTTTACCAGTGACCTTTTTCTCCGCCACTCACACCTGAACACAACAGGCGGGAAGGCTGTTTGTACCTCCATCCCTTCTTGAATACCATTATAAACCGCGACTCTGGGGCGGCGTGGTGGAAGAAAAGTCGATGGTGCCAACCCAAGGATAGAGGACACAGTGTCAGATCGTTGCATAAAAAGGCAAAATATTTAGCAGCGCCATTAATATTCTCGTATCGTTAGCAGTTTTGTGTTGAAGTTTGCCCTTCTACAGAGTTTGTGGGTCAGTTATCCTTCCAACAACAGTGGGAAACTGGACTGAAATCAATAAACTTGCACTTCCTCCAGCAGGCGGTGTACAAGAACAATTATTCATAATGGAGCTAACTGCAAAATTGAACATTTTTACTAGTCAACCTAGCAAAGGCTTATGGTACTCGTAGTTGCAATACCGAACATAATACATGTATTTCACTTTACTATTAATCATAACAAATGAGACTAAATGTACTTTATAAGTTAAGCAGATAGAGTTACCAGCCGATGCAGATCATTCTAAAATGCAATGATCTGCCAATTCATTAACTTCGCCAATATACAATCCTCATAACCAAGAAGGTTTGGTTTGGGTCCAAGCTATACAGCATACAAAGAAAAATATATAATGACATATTTGACATTTCCCTGCAAATGCTTCAAGCATTTGTTTACTCAAAGCTCTGCTATACAGTACATCATTCCGTCATTACACAAAATGACTCAATATTCGGTTAAATATGACACATGCTTTAGCAGTTGGACTGCTCATAAGAAACTTGCTTTTTATAGCTTGGGTCGATGAACAATTTCACAACATTAAATAAAGTCTTCCTCTTCTGAAGCGATCGGACACTGCTCACTGACTCGGAGTTCAATGATGTTTAATACAATTTCTTCAATAATTGTTTCACTCGAGGGCAAAAATTAAGCACTCTTGAACCAACCGTGCTTCGTGTCATTTTCTTCAAGAGAACGGACCTGAGGGACCATGTTAATCGAGCACTTTTAAAAGATTGAACCCTTAACTTAAGAATGCACTGAAGCCTTGGATTTTAAAACAAAATGTTTGCGATCTAGCACTAGGACATACATTTAGAATACAGTAGAAACCCATTGAAGTCTACAGAATCACTGCATATCATAATCTCCCCACAAATCATGTCAACTTGCTATGATTAAACACATACTGAAAACAATAGCAAGACTATATACGACATCCATAAAAACAGATGGCACTAAAAGAACTCTAAACTGCTTGCATCCGTGTCTTAGATACTTTAAGTCCAGTGTGGATACATTGCCCTGTCATGATTGATGGGCTCACACAGAATTAAGGATGATGTGAAATAGGACTGGGTGGTATGATGCAACAACGCACGGTGGAAAAAACTAGTCGAACGATAGATTTCAGAGTTAGAACTCTGCGTTTCATTTCATAACATTACATAACTTGAAGATGGTTTACATTGATGCTAGACTTAATTTATTTGTTATGAATATGAATATTTTCATTTGATCTGTGGCCATCAATTAATAAAGAAAGTTAAATGTTAAAGCTCCTTTCATTTCTAAAATACTTCATTTGCTCAAGAATGCGAAAATTAGCAATTACTATACGTTACGTTTGAAACCATTTTTTTTCAGAAAAAACAACAAAAACATTATACTGTATAAACCCACAATTACAGAGATATAATATTACTTGTACAGTGGTTAGATCCGGTCTTCTAATTTGAATAAACTGGAAGCAAGGAGCAGTTTATGAACGTCTGCATTTTCTCTAATTTTAGAAAACCGTGGCCAAATTGCGTTTCATTTACTTTCTAAACCTGTTGCATAAACACAATAAAACATTCATGGACATGTAAAATACAGTCTGATTCATTGTATGGCACTCTTGCTCATGTGATACTGCTCAGAGTTTGGTCATACGGTTCGTCGCTGATCTCAACCACTGCACATTTAAATCACTCAAGCTACGTTAATGAGACCCCTTCCAGAAACCGAGAGGGTGACGCCGCACTTTTATTAGATTCAGACAGCCAGGGGAAGATGTGGCACAGGGGAGCCATATTTCATACGGCGCTGCAGTTTTTTTTTTTAAAGAACCTCACACATCCTCCGAAACTTGCCACAACCGTTAGCAATACCTCACACGCAGAAATGTCTCCTCTTTCTCTACTCAATTACACAGGCTTGCATTGCCGCCTGTAATGAAAGATGAGCCGCTCCTTAGTCTTCTCACTGCCAGTTGGGCCGATAATTCAATCGTTTCATTATTTAAATAATCGAGTGTTTGTGTCAACACAGAAATCATGCTCGGCTCTCTCTTTTTGCATAATCACCCGCTGTGTTTAGATGTGCTAACTCAGGCGGAGAGAGTTGGGCGATAACACCGTTTATCATTCCCATGCTCCTCCACTCCACAAAATTAAAGGAACAGTCCACTGAAAAATTCTGTCATTATTTACACACCTTTATGTTGTTACAAATTCAGTCTTTGCCACATAATGACCATGCCTTTCAAACTTTAAAAGGACAAAACATGTGGTCCATATGGCTTGTTTAATATTCTAAGTCTTCTGAAGCAATATAATAGTTTTGTGTTACAGCTTCCCTTCTAGTGAGCTGGAAATCAGACCATTAAAGGAACAGTTGAACCAAAAATAAAAATCTGTCATCATTTACTCACCTTTGAGTTGTTCCAAATCTGTATAAATGTATTTGTTCTGGTGAACACAGAGAAAGATATTTGGAAGAATGCTTGTAACCAACTTGGCCACCATTGACTGCCATGGTAGGAAACATGTCTTTATAATTTTGAACACTGAAGAAGATATTTTGAAGAATGTAAGACAGCAAACAGTTTTGACTACCATTGTTATTTTTCCTACTACGGTAGTCAATGAGGCCCTGTTTGGTTACAAGCATTCGTCTAAATATCTTTCTCTGTGTTCAACCATACAAAGAAATGTAACAGGTTGAGTTACTCAACTAGAGCGCGAGTAACTCATGACAGAATTTTCATTTTTGGGTAACTATCCCTTTTAGTAAGCAAGTAAATAAACTCAACTTAATCAATATAATAAGTAAATAAATCACTCTTGCGAGCAAATTAGTTTGAATCAGCTGATCTTAAATTTACTTTGTCAGTGAAAATTGACATCGGTTTTAAATCACAAATTCATATTAAATGGCTTGAGAAGAGGAATATCAACTGCTGTTTTGTGTTCCATTTACAAAAATGAAACATTAGGCTGGGTAAATAATGACAGCATTTAAATTGCATTTATTCATAATAGGTTTTCCCTTTTCTTTATAGTAGATGATAAAATAAAGATATTGAATATAACACTCCCTAAGACAGTTTTAAGTCAGAGCCTAGAAAGGCCATTTCCTTGCCATTTACAAAAACCCACAATTCCTTTCCAATCCTCCTCTCAATCTCAGCTGCATACTTCTCATTAAAACACACCTAGATACCTTATTCATTAAATATGAAAGATACCCCAAAACTCTCAGTGGACACTAACTGACATGTTGGATTGAATCATAGCCCAACCTTCAATCTGTGCCAGGACGGAAACTGGGCCAGGAAACCCAGGCCGAGGAATCTACGGGTACTGTGCAGATCGCATTTCACATTTACATCCCGAAACATAAGGCCTGATTAAATCTGTGCTTAATTGGATCAAATCTAGTCGTGATGGAGCGTTCCTCCTCGCGTTTAACCTGCGCCCTCTGTCAAGTTGGGAGTGGGAGGTTGAGAAAGACTAGGGAATTAAGAGCTGGAAATGAATACCAATGATAAGCAATGCTAATCATCTCACTCAAGAGGTCAGGACCACACGTGATAGATACAGGTATGAGCAGAGGTACAAGGACTACAGAAACCTACTCCTAAATTAGTATATTAGTAGGTGCACGTACCCCTTACAATCTGTTTGCAATATCCCATGCACTCGGGGAGATGAATGCACTTGCAGGTTGATAAAATGCTTGAACTATGGGTTGTAATTCTTCAACCCCTGTGCTGTACTCCAGGTGCAGAAGAATTATGTAAAATACAAAACGTGGGTGTAGATTTCAAAGCTGTGGATCTTGTGCTTTAAGAAACCAAGAAGTGGTGCGCAAATGGTAGATGCATAGTCATGTCAAAGAGATAGTTCACCTAAAAAAAGGATGTCATCGTTTATTTACCCTTATGTGGTTTACTTCTACTGTGGAACACAAAAGAAGATATTTTGAGAAATGTTTTTACAATGCAAGTCAATGAGGCCCAATATTGTTTGGATTCCAAATCTTACGTGTTCTGCAGAAGAAAGTCATATTGGTCTTGAAAGAATACAATTTTTTTGGTGGACCAATCCTTTTTAAAGATGTTTGGCTGAATGTCCCTATATACAACGATTGAATGACAAGACAAATGCAAGAGTTCAACAATAAAGTTGTTTTACACAAATCTATGACATGGATTTAGTATTTAGTTTGGAGCTCACAGCTTCTGTCTCTATTCACTTTCAAAAGAGCAGCATCGATATTCTGCCTTTTGTTTCTGCACAAGTGTCACATCAGCATCAGAAAAACAACAGAACATGTACTTTCATGCGAACTAGCAATTCAATTGAAAATCTAGTAGGTTAGTTTTGTAAATCCAGAAGCTGTTCTGACATAGTTTACACAGTTGTCCCGAAGGACCATCACTGGTTATGATACGGTGCAGGTGAGCAGTGTATTGTGGTTTGTTAGCGCCATGTCTCCGTCTCCCGACACTGATCACTCATCAGTCCATCCACACGCTCAACAGGAGGGCCGTGATTAAAGATGCGATTGTTAACACAGTTACCCTGTGGGTTAGTGAAAAGCTAGATAAATCATTCCGCAACCCTACCGAATCAAGCTAAAGGTTATTTAGAAACGGGCATCTGTGAGCCATCAAGCACCAGAGATCGAACCCTGCCGATATCTGTTGGGATTGACTTTATTTTCTAAATGGCACTGTTGCTTTGGGCTGCAGAATCATAGAAGACAATGAGCTAATGCTAACCTCCCCCGTGTGGCGCGAAAGGCAAAGAGCAAACCTGCGCTGCCTGCAAAATTAACCAAAACGGCATATTCGTGAATTATTCATGAGGTGACTGACTGCTGATGAGATGTCTAATGAGAGGAGAGGGTGGGGCTGCTGACAAGTTCCTTTCGTGTTGGGTTTTAAAAGTGAGAATACGCAGGCAATCTGCGCAATGGGAATGCTAATATCTCTCCATTGCTCATACTGCACTGTCATTACCCACATGCAAAACATCAGTCGAAAAGAGTGAGCGTCTGACATCCTAAACTGGGATTGGGCAAACTCCAGTCACGCAGAAGTATTTCACATTTACCTACACAAATGAAAGCCAACGGGAGGCTGTTAGTTAATAAAACCAGCCAATTATGCATAATGCCTGAGGTAAGCAACTTTTAAATGGATACTAGCTACACCTTTGGGTTCAAATTATTTAAGCTAACAATAAAAACAGGTGGATTCTGAGGTTACATGTTATTGATTCTGCCTATGTACACATTCAACACTATCAAAAAAATACTAAAAACCCTCTAAATCACCTTAAGTAACCCAGATAGCACAGGTACGTCTGTAAGATGTCTGCAAAGATCTGGAATGCATCTGCTGTGTAAAAACATCTTAGAAAGAGCAGTTTTACATACATTCTAGATGTCTATGTGACGCAAAAAAAAATGCATCTTGCAGATGTAAATGCAGATATCAAATAGATGTCTGCCGGATTGTGTGTGCAATAAGGGAATTCTAATGACTTTGGTTAGATTTTTCATGCTTGTATGACCAACAAACCAACCGTTTCTTTCCTACTCCTGGTTGAAAGCATTACAAAATTAGCCAAAATATTAATACAAAAACACATAAACAGGAGGGTGTGCAGAACGTTGTGAATGATGAGCATTTGTATTCTGATGATGTGCAGTTTCCAAGCAGACCCACCGATGATTCATAGCTTGTGATAATATTGACGTCTCATTGTTCTACTCAGTATTCTTTTCTACGAACATCTTTTTTTAGTTCAGTATTCCCCACGATGCGATATCCACGTTCGCCTTCCTTTTCCATTATTCTATATTTACTTTATTCCCACTCTCCTCTATGGATATAACCTTACCTGTCATTGTCCATTCACTAAAAGACATCACACAGGTATGTGCGGACCACGCCACGGGACACATTCTCTCTTCCTACAATCGTGAACATCTAAAAATCTCCCATTTCTTACCCCCCCTCTCTCTCGCCTCCTATTTCTGCAGCTTGTATCCTTTATTCTGTCTGTAAACTAAATCTGCCCTGTGACAGGTCTTGTCAGAGATTTCACAATCCTGACATAGCGTTAACTCGCAAAGCACCTGTAAGAATGGATGTGCGTGTATGTCATAACAAAATTGTGTTCGAGCAGGTTTTGTGTTATGGAAGTGTACCAGGCTACAGACAGCCATCCCGGCTTGATTACAATGATCCACAATCAGTGGAGGGCAGCACGGCTTCAGACGCTGATGAGTTCAGATTGAAGACTAGTGCAGAAGAGATGCTACTAAAATATGCTGAAATTGTGCATTACGCAAGCTATAACGCAGGGTTAAATGTGTGTGTGTGTGTGTCTGTGTGTGTCTAGGCTGTCACCGAATCAGAATTTTATTTGAATTGAAATATTAAACAGGATATCAAAATTTCAGAAATTAAAACAAATCTAATGAATAAATAAATAGAAACTACTGTATACATATCTCATATAATGTTGTGTGTTGTGGTGGACATGTTGTAGAGCGGTATGGCAAAAATAAAACCATGATGATAGATTTTTTTTCTCCAAATGTGAACCTGGCAGGTCTCTCTCTCAACACATGCGAATAGGTGACCCTTGTTTTCTAAGCACTGCTCCGTGTGTGTGTGTTGTGTATGTCTTGAGGGAGAAAAGCTATGAAGAATCTCAACTGTCTGACACAACATTAATATTCTCACTGCCTGCGTTTCCTCCTTTCCTCCTCTCTCTCCCTCTGTGTCTGTCTCTCCATCAATCTTTGTATCTTCCCTCTATCAGTCTTATCAGAACACCTACTACCTCCATATACTTTTGCTTAAAAAAGGGATTATATTCCTTCTGTATTCTTTTTCTCGTCTTTTCTTCTTTTATTCATCAGAACATTCTCTCATTTAAGTTCCTTTGAATCTTTAAGTTGCTGGAAAAGCAAACCTATGTATCACAACGTTGCTGCCCGGCATTTTAAAATGAATTTAAATACAGTTTCTATACATTTACAGTGGCATTTTATTTTTGTCAGCAGGCACTATGGATTACGTATGGTGTGCTCGATATGTACATTTTCTGCATGCATTGAAAACCCGGATGAATTACAATCTTTGCTAGAATTTTCAGTGTGCAACCTGAGCACAATGCATTGCATACTAAACTGGAATGCTCTATCCCACAATGCACTGCGCTCCACCTGACCTCATTTGTGTATGACAGGCAATATCAACTGCAATCTCTGTGACTTATTATATGTGATTGGAACAATAAAAATGAGAGTCTTACAAAAAAGGATATTAAATTAATTAATTCTTAATGATTTTTGGCAAATATAACATGCAGTAAGGTAATGTGGTGTACTACTATTAGAAATGTTACATACTGTTTAGAATACCAGTGTCTATTTACATTATGTCTGAATAGCTGACTTTGTTGGCAAAGGCCATTTTCATTTAGCTTTCACAGTGACTTTCCAGACAACTTGGACTATTTACATTACGTGTCAACAGCACCTACAAGTGTTAGCACATTGTAAACGAGATGTCGTTTAAATACTGTACTTGTTAGTATTCAATTCTGAACCCAATACACACATCCTCATAAAACACCAACCTTCCACATCCATGCCCTACCTCTGGGATTTTCCATTGATGCATGGGTTGAGCAGTACCCTTCTACCGGGCTGTATGAACTACTTCCTGTCTATCTCGTACCCACACAGAGAAGAGTTGCTTATTTGGTGCCCCCCACAACCAATATCAAGTGTGTATTTTAACAGGAAACACATATTTTTGTGTGGGAAGAGGAGGACTACAAAGACCAAGAGCTAAATGACTCCCTGACATTGCGTACAAACTCACCCACGCAGGCTACACACTCGACGCATCCACCTACTCGCACACCAACACGCATCCTGCCCTGGGCTCCTGCAGGCTCTGTGGATCTACGCACTTTTAAAGCCCACAATGAGCGATTAAACAAACAATAAAAGCTTCTACGTTTTAATAAACAATAAAATTGCATATGCTACCTTTGTGTGAGAACACAAACAGCTTTGCACGCATTCTCTTAGGGGCGGACGAGAAGAGAGCACAGCAGGACATTGATATTCAGCACACCCACACACAGTGTGGTTAGGATCTGAGATCTGGACTCTCCGAGAGTTTCCTAGTTAACGCACACCGCAGTCCTCCGCAGTAGCATCATTAGGCCGGCTCGCTTGCAATGTACACAGATTTACTCGCATTCTCACGGTATTATTCCGGACCAAATTGCTCTATGCATTGTAAACACAACAGATTTTGCTGCCCAATAAAAATACAGCGATAAACGTTACTCAATTTGCACAAACAAACACAGATTTTCTTTGCTCTGTGCCAGACGGACAAAATGCATGACATAAAACACACGTGTGCGCACGTATTGAGTGACGAGTAAAAGAGTCAATAAAACCAGCACAGATTAAACCTTGTGAATGTTTGTAAAGGGTTGGCAGATGATGCCTAACCTCATGTATTAACCATAAGGAAATTTACACATCAAGGCAGCCGAATGGATTTTTGAAGCAGGCCTACACGAGACGTGAGTAAATGATGAGGCCAAAACGTGCAGGAGCGCCAGGCGCAACAATCTCGAGCCGCTCGTGTCAATGTTGGGAGGGAGGGGGGTTATCGATCTCTGTTTGTGCTTTCTGGTCCAAGTTTAGCCGTGAAATGGGGCGGCGCTGACAGACTCGAGGCAACTTGAGCTTAATCAATGGAGATGAAGGTTTCGTTTCCCGTTTTCACTCGCTCAAGGATGACACATTGAGGATAATTGCCGTCTTGTTTTTCAATCAGCGAACAAATGCGGAATGATGAGAACTATGGAGCGAGCGCTTTCACCTAAGCAATGAAGTGGGCATTAGTTCCACTAACTTGTATTTGGAGCAGTTGGTGTTTAGGGCTTCATACTCTGTCGCCCTTCAGCAGAAACGCTGCATGCAATTTCCTCCGCAATGACGCCCTGTCTATACCGCTTAATCTGAATCGAACTCCATCGGCCGTGATGCCGTAATTAAATGGACTCGCTTCGCTTGGAAGTTTTCCCACAGATTTAAACTTTCCTGGACGTTTGAAGTAGTCGGATTTAACTTTTGGGCGCCCCTGACTGCCACTGAGGAGAGGTCAAATTACATTTTTGCCTGAGTGAATGTGCACAAAACTGGAGCGAGATTTCAATTTCTCTCTGATGTTCTCATTACTGTGCTGATGGCAGCCAAAGGGTCTGAGATCGTATAATTACTGCATCAATAGGCAAATTCTCAATTATAACAGAATAACTAATTATTATGTCCAGATTCAAAATAGCCTTTCTTGATAAGTTGTCTGAAGTGTCCCGTTTTAACAGTGCTCAAGGGAGAGTCAGAGGTGGTTGTATCTTTATTAAAATCAAAGGCTTTAAACTTTAGCAGAAAAGAAATCTTAGACATGGCACCCAGCGGTACGGTCGTAAAAGTCAAGCGCAGACAATGCACAGAGAGATTTGAGGAAATGAAAACTCCAAATCTAAATGCGCTGTCAGTGCTTATACAGACATGCCATAAAAGTTGATGCCTCACGTAGGACTAGGCCATAAACTGCATATTTGAAATCAGTTTTCGGTGGTTAACTTTTCACAATAAACATTTTTAATCTAATTTGCAACAAATGTTATTTAGTTAAAACTAACCTTTCACAGCAAATTTCTATCCATCTTTAAATATTGCAGACAGGTTTTAATTATAAATGAGGTCTGATTTTTTTAAGCTCCAGTATATGGCCAAGTCTTAACGTCACATCTATTTTTATGCTTGCGCAATAAACAACGCACTGTGTGGAAAACATCATCATGTCAACCCAACTCATTAGGCTTCATGGATCGGTGATTTTCATTGCTTACCAATGTGTTAAAATTTGCATCTTAACAAGAAACGCAATTTTTCAAGCTAGTGAAAATAATATCGTGTCTTTAGCGTGTCAGGCATACTCTGTATGTCATTGCGATGAGAAGGGACTCACACATTCAGGGTGGCTCTTCACTTCACCATTTGCATTCATTGAGTCTGGAATTGGGTTGACCTGTCTAGAGTACGAACCCATCTCTACAGGATTTGGAGGTTCGGTTAAATGAACACTACATAACCTTGGAACCAATGGAATACTAATGACTTCTGAATACAAGTTCTTCTTGCCTTCTACCACCACTATCCTCCCATGATGCCTACTACACTTACGGTACAGTTGCAACTTGATATCTAGGAGCTGGCAAGTGTACAACGTATGGGATTTTTTTTTCGGTTGTCATGACAGCCACATACAGAACATCTAACCATCTGACCTTTTGACAAGTACGACACCTTAGGTTACGGTGTTGACAGTACTTCTTCAGGGAGGCTATCAGAGGGACTGGAGAAAGTCACACACGACTACCTTTCTTAAAACAAACAGAGCTCACTGGAACACGGTTTTATCCGTCACATGAAACACCTGGAGTGAACAAATAGCATCTGGGTTGTAAGTGGTAGACAGAATATTTGAACATGACCAAAAATGAGTCGGTGACTATTGATGCTTGGTCATGTTCAGGACCACACAGATTCTGTGCTAAGCCCTTTTGGGTTTAATAATTATTTAGGCTAAAAATAGTGCAGTAAACTCAGGAAATGTAACATTTGTGACCCAAGTCTGTGAAAACCAGGCTAAAGACTTAAAATCTAATTATGACATAATGACCATCAAAGTTTGATTTCTACCATTAATTTTTGACATCACCTTACTCGGTTAATATTAAAGAAATCAAGATACTTTTTTTTTCAGACTGGGTCAACTTTTACCATGGGCAAGCCTACAGGTTTTTCACATATTAGCGTCAAATCTGAACCTCACCCAGGTACGTAACAGTACAACATATTGAACAAACGTATATCCCTCAAAGCCTTCTTTTTTCGTGTCACATTTTTTCATGTCCACTCCGACTAGAGCAGGGGTCCCAAAGTACTGGTTGGGCCACAAGGCAGCGAGGGTGGGATCGTAAAATTGATTTCCAGAAATACTTTTAATATTCTATGAAATGGCATATTTAATCAATCACAAAATATTAGTTAAAGTTAAAATAAAACCATGCAAATAAAAAGCCATCAGCCTTTGCAATTTCCTCCCCCTCGATCGTGACCCCTGAGGTGATTACATTAAGAAGTCGATTTACTGCACCACGTTAAACATTCCCATATGTGTACGCAGATTATGTCTCAGGCTTTAAATTTAGGATATTTTTATTTGTTGAATCGAAACCTTGGTTAATATCGACCAAAGCCAACGCTGGGAGGCCAGCGGAGGAGGACGGAGAAGCGCTGCAGTCAGAAAGGCCATCGTCCTCCGGCCGGCATCTTTATAAAGAGGACATCCATCAGCACTCAAATCCAGTTTAATGAAACTTGACCATCCAAAGTAATAGTTTATGGTTTATGTATAGCAACAAGTAAAGTAATGAGTAAATAGCCTAACTATAAAATCATATTATGTTAGACGTGTTTGTGTTGCATTATGCACGTGTTTGGATAGACCTAATAAGTGCATGTGCGCAGTTGCGGGCAATGTTTGTATATTAACTCCGAGGATGGGGGGGTCTCGAGTCCCTGGCACTGTTATTTTAGGGTCGCGGGCTGAAAAGTTTGGGAAGCCCTGGACTAGAGAACAGTTTTAAGGATGTATTCAGACATCTGGGCCGCAACTTCAGCTACAAAGAATTACATTAGACAAACAGTGAGGAAGACTATACCGGGTAAATGCAGGTTTTAAAGCTTATACAATGTACTGAACTGCACTTGGCTTTCTTTGTGTTTATAGCAACATGGAGAGCTTTAGAGATTATTTTAAAAGCACTTGTACCTCCACAGGTCTGACAGAAGCAGTTTTCTGAAGTGAGAAAAGTCCACCACAAACATTGCATTTAAGCGTTACGTAAATCAACAGGCACTCTCAGAAGATCTACAAATGACAGTAAAGACATTTCTTTTACACTTATGGTGCACAAGTCTAATTCAACTTTAACATCTACAGTTTATGATTTATTTATTTTGATATAGCAGCTTAAACCAAGGTGAGAACAGCAGTGCGATCAGCGTTCACAAAACACTATTTTACACGAAATTTACCATTACAGGGGAAAAATGTCGAGTGGTGCTTGCCTGTGTGAAACCAGGATGCTTTTCTGGGTGGCTGCCAGCGTGTTTCTAAAATGTCCAGAGGGGTTGTTAGCACATCTCTATGCGGTTGCTGTGCTCAGGGTTGTTAGGGGGTGTCTAGAATGGTCACTGTTCACTGTTATAAGCAAACCTATATAATACGCAGGTTCCGTGATCTAGGTCCCTCTTCAATGCATGTTAAAGCCTTAAGTTCCTCTAACCCAAACACTGTTGCTTGCCTTAGACAGTATCTCAAATAAATGGAAAGGGTTCACCTTCATAAGAGTGTTTACTTTAAATGAACCATATCTACCTCTCCGCTGTCGACTTCCAATTCACATTTCCTTCTCTCTACATTTTCCTTGGGTGTCAAAAGGCTGTGACCTGAGGCTAGAGAAAGCTCATCTTTACCCTCACTTCTCTAAAATTCAAATCAATTTCTCCTCTCTTTGCCCACTCTGGTCTCAATTCTAATTGGTATTTCTCACACACCGTCACATTCAACCAAAAATGAATTTACGCATTGATTATCACGAGGACTGAAATCGACCGCTCTTCGGACCGAAGGAGCTCATTTCTAATGGTTATATATTTATTTGGAGGCTAGAGGCCCTTCCTGCATTCAGCTTGAATCGATCACCCTCTCTTTCCTCAATCTGGCTTTCCCGTGGGAACGCCAAGGAATTACACGGTGAGCCATTGGTTTTACTTTGCAGAGGATGTAGGCATGAGTCACAGAGTGGCAGGGAATTCACTAGGTCCTTACGGACTGTCATCCTCCATGCGGAAAATAAAGAGGAGGAACATGACAGACACATACCTCTGTGCAGAAGTGCTGGGCAATATACCTGTTCATGCCGAATACCAGTGTGTATTTTTGTTATGATATGAATTTTTAATATACCGCATTACCGGTGTATGTGGATCAGCGCGACACTGTTTCAGTGGGGTCCCTTTTCACTGTTACACTGTGACCGGCCATTCACACAGAATGAGTCTTTCTATGCCACGGCACTACTGTTATATCCTTTTTCAATATAACGTGCTAAACGGAGGCGTTTGGATGTTCGCCTGCGTCTTGCACATAAGCGGTACATATTCTGTTCGCATCGCAATGGGTGCGTGCACTGCGCGGCTTAACAGCAGATGACTTTAACACAGGTATGGCAATAGCAAGTTCACATTACGTTATATTAAATACACTCACGAGCAAACATCTTCAAAAAGTGTGCGTGTTCCCCTCATACCTGGCTCAATATAAGCATATAACATGATGTGTTTTTAGTTTTAACTGTTTATCTGTATGCTAAAATGAGAAATAAGGGTCAGTAGAGGAAGGAGGATTGACAGCGTGATGCGATCGCTTCCTCTCACATATATAATTTAAGCCTTTGTTTTAAGATTAAAAAATATGATTTCAAGAAATCATGAAGCCATTGTCAATATGTAAAACACAGCAGATATCACTTGCATGTTTAAATTTTCGGGTGGGTGGTCCTAACTCTTGAAGTTGGGAGCACCAGTGCTACCCATTGATATGGTGCTACCAAGGAAAAAAGTTAATTTCGAGCACTGTTCTCTATTTATTTGCTTAAATATTATGGTTGCAAGTTACCTTAGCATGTTAATCAGTTGTTAAAGAAGTCGTAACTGCAGTTATTATAGGGGAAGGGGATATTTTACATTGTGTAGTTACTAGTTGTTTGTGAAATTTGCACAGTTAAAAGGTTCTGTATTTTGACTGAAACTGTCATTCATCCTGATTCCTTCACTTCATCATGAGTGCCACCTCTTTATAAACAGCATCATTTTGTGGGACTTTCCCTAGTGTGGGATTTTCCTACAATATTCACTCACCATGACAGTATAAAAGGGCATTTTAAGTCAATCAACTGCAGTATTTCCTCTTTGAATTAGTAGAAAATGTGATTTCAAAAAATACCGTCATGTTCTGGAAAACCGGTATAAATCTAGGAAATACCATTATATCAATTTATGGTCATACAGCCCAGCACTACTATGCAGCCGCTCCACGTACGTTCTTCCAGACGGCAGACACGGGCTTTTTCTTTATGCATGCAGAAGGCAGAAGACTAGAGGGATGCTACAGTAAGTACAGATGTGTCAGTTCTACAGGAATGATCCAGACTTGTTGGGGGCAACAGAAAACAGGTTGTAGTGCATTCACCTCATTAAAGATTCACTCATGTAGATCACACGTCGATTAGGGTTCTCACTGATTGGGTTTTTGGAAGATCTGGTAGCGAAAGCGAGAACACTATTTGTATGCTAAAGCCTGTGCAAATCATTTCAAAAATAGCCATTTCCTATTTACTCAGAAACAGACATTGGCGACAAATAGCTTAATACAGCATGCTGGTAAATAAGGTACATTTGGTATGCAGAATCACCAAGTCTTTTCCATCAGGCCAAGCCAGATGGACCGCCTTGCATGTAATCTGCTGTCAAATCCACTTGTCTTTTTCTTTCCTTGAGAGAGTAGCTACGGCATAAATGAGTACAGATCAGCATTTCACATTTCTTTGTCTCGCAACAAAATGATTACCGTCACACATAGCTATATTATTTTCCTACATTTATCCTTTTCCAGGCAAAAATAATTTCAAAACCAGTCTAATTCCCCCGCATTCTATATCCTCCATTTCCAATTAACTTTCTAATCTTCATTGTTGCTCCTCATTTCTCTACTTTAATTAATTTGCCAGTCCCCAATTCTATTAACACCTTGAGTAATTCCTTGCTCTGCTAATAATTTTATTCTGTGTTCCATTTCATCAATACCTGACTTTTTCGCTGTTCGCTGACTAAAAACATGCTCAAAGACTGAAATAGATTTTATCTTGTCGCACAAATGAAGTCCCTTGGCATGAGGACTAACTTGGAGAACCTGAATTCATTACAATTTTACATCCAAGTAAGACAATGCAGGGCCTAGATTCAGACAAATGCTTATCCGACATTCAATTATTGCTGAAGAAAATCTGTAGTAATAAAAAAAATATATATATTTTTGGTCGTGGAGCACATATTAAAAGTCATCATGAAACGCAAGTTGCCATTGACCTCTTTTCCGTATAGTGAAGTATATCAGAGTGAAACGGCTTCTGAATTAGAAAAAATGTAGGGCGGGGCTTTATTTTGCCCTTCCCTTATAAATAGGTTTGTTGCAATTTGGACCTGGACGGGAGGGCTAAAAATGCCATGCCTGGCCATTGGACAGTCAGTATTCCTACCTCTTTTTGTTGCTTACATCATGTGGTGAAGAGTAGTTGTTGATAGGGGGAGAGGAGCTTAAAGAGTAAGTAACATTAGATCATGAAAATTACATTTCATGCAGTATGTTATGTTGCCGTGTTTGAAAGTAAGCTGTCTGCCAATTTGTAAGTCCGAAGGTGAATGAATAACAAAGTTATTGGCTTGTAAAAAAGGGAGTCGACTCTGAATCACGCAAACGAGATGTGAACTAGTCCAAGTCTCTAACCGCCGTGTATCTACGTCAATAGAAATCGTCCCCACCAACTTTTGCTTGGACTGACGCGAAAACGTAATATCCTTCCCCAAACAGTTTGTTGGACACTCCATAAACCAAAGTAGGACCTTAAAAATCGTATGTTACTTACTCTTTAATGTTTTTGATTGATGATTATAAGTGCGAATGAACAAAAAAATAAATGGTGTGCGCCTGGATAAATCATTTATAATAATCACTGCATTACTGTTTAAAACACTTAGAATTTTCCTTTTTGATTTCATGGTGATTTTTAAATTGAGGATAGGCACATAGATCAACAATTTAAAAATTGCATGCTAAAAGTACTCATAACCCGTCCAAAGCAAAGCAGAAGTTAGAACAAGTGTCTATGCATTGCTTACCAAAGCAGACATTTTTTGTTGTCAGCAACTGTGCTCAGTGTGCGACCTTGTTTTTCTGTGTGAGTTTTGTCTGATTTTTTTCATTAATAGGATATATGTGACTGTAATGAGCTGCAGGAGGAAGCCCCCCCGCTCGGCTGGTCATTGATCACTCCACCCAATGCCTCCATTTCCCAGGGAAGCCATTTGTCAAGATGATAATTTGCTCTGTAGCAAAGGAGATTGTGCACTAAATATAAGAAAGTTTCCTACTCCGTGCCACGGTTTTTCCCACCCACTAGTCTTGTTTCATCTAATAGTAGAGCAAAATGCAATCCGACTGGTCTTATATTAAAGAAACGATCCATAATGGTAGCAACATTGCACTGCCACCTCTGTAATTAGATTTTCTGCTTAAAATCAAAGCTTTACATCAAAGAACATACAGCAGCATTGCTTCCAAAAAAAAATGCTCCACAACTACTAAGACCTTAAAACTGGAGCAATTCTAGACTAAAAGTTAGGTCTGCTTTAAATTACTTTAATGCCACTTGGTCCACAGTGTTGTTATCTTGGCACCATCCCCAGAGAGCCATCTACCAACACAAGTGACATGCAATTACAGATCATATTTACTTGAATTGGGAATAAACAATTGTTAACTGCTGTCCAAGCTTACATTTCAATAACATATCACTAATACGATCTAAAACCAATGGTCTCGTTCATTTTTAGGTTGGTTCTGCTGCAGCATGTAAACAGGAGGCAATGGCTTTTACCAATGAGGTGATTTGCTCTCAACTAAAATGAAGGACTTCTTTTTTATAACCACCACATTCAGGGTCACAATTTATCCAATTATTTAATCCTCCTCATTGAGGTCACACAGTATATCAATGAATTTTATCCAAACCGATCATGAAAATAAAAAATGCTTAAGTGAATTAAAACACAGATGACTGAACAAATTAACTACTTCACGAGTTTCAAAATCATCTGACCCAGTTCTTGAAGGTGTCGCAGCTTGTATGTTTCTTTTACACAGCACGATCCCTGAGAAGACACTCAATTCTATTGTCTCTCTCCTAACATAACTCTGCTCTTACATAAGCAGTACGCGTGCCCTTCACCGCTGCCTAGAGTGCCAAGTGTTTTTACCTGTGCGATCTGAGAACAGGGCTCTCATTTGTTATCATCATGTTGACAGAGGTTGACCAATTAAAGGGCCCTGTTCAGATGCATGGCAGTGACACCAACCTGGTTCTGGGTGCAAAAAGCCACACCGCCACAGGAAACGTACCCTACGGCTACCATGCTCCGCTGCACATGTACCGCATCAAAATTCTCTAATTAGCAGAGAACCTGGGTGCAGCATTGATTTACTGTGTACGGTTTTTTCTTGTCACTTCGTGTGTACGCGTGTACTTCTCATATGCTGGCTTGTCAGTTCGATACGCATTTTGTACATTAGCATGCACACTTGTGTGCTACAGACTTTGCATGTGCGTGTGGATAGCCCGTATCTAAATGACTTTGTGTGCGAGTGTGTGTTCCATTAGCCGGGACAGCTGTAATGAGCTTGGGTTGCTGGCACTGCCACTGCAAAAACTGAGAGCGTTGACTGCTAATGGGGCCGTGCAGATGCAATCAAAGCCCAGCCGTGTGTTGCCGAGTCATCCCCACCATCCGTATCCCTGCACTCCACGCTTATTCTATTTGCTTGTTTATACCTATCTGAGCTACTCCGAAGACTCCCTGCAAATTCCTGTTCTATTACACCAGAATCCGTGTTCTTTCTGACTTTATCCCGATTTGGCATTTTCCCCAGACACATCATCTCACGTGATTGATTATCTTCCATTCGCTTGACTTTCCAGAGAAATTTCAAACAGATTTTGTGAGCGTGGTTTCTCGCTGCATCCATGAAATTGCTTTTATCAGTCAACACTTTTATCTGCCTCGGCGTTGAGAGCTGGGAGCCACGGGCCTTTTTTACACTTTCTGCGGGCGTTAGCCACGTAACTTCTCACTGGATGTCCTGATGTTGCCATCTGGACAGAGCGTTAAGCTTACAGATGTGGCAAAGTAGGGTCTCAGCTAGAGCTGTGACGACCCGCCGGGCCACTTCCCTGGCCACAAACACTCACATACCCTTGAGGGGCTCATGGGAACCGGTTGGTAAGGAGATTGTTGCTCCAGTTTGTACCATGCCTGCATGCGCTTCTGAGCAGCGTGTGGCCCGGAGCTTTAAGCCTCTCAGGACTGATCCGGGATCAGTATTCATGCCGTAAGGCCTCGGCGGGTTCCTCAGCTACCTGCAATCTGGGTCAGTTTACGCATTATTTTACAGATCTTTTCCCAGTGTGGGAGTAGAAATAGGCTCAATACTAACAGAAATATGCAGGTAGCGATGTTCTTGCACAGAGTTCTGAACATGCACACAACTAATAGAAGTATTTATCAACTCTAGAGACACTACAGGAACACAAAAACACATCACCAGTCCTCACAAATGGTGTTTTTCCTCACTACCACATTCCGTCTCACCAGGCTTACAACTGCCAAGGCAAATAATAACCACACACACTTTAGTACTGTATGCTTTGTCTCTCTTCAATCTCACATAGACACACACACTTTTGATATTGTCTACTGAATAAAGTAAACCAAGCACCTGGTGTTTATTAACCAATGAAAAATATTTTTGGAGCCGATTTTTTATCTCGCTGTAAGAACACAGATAAATAGACATCTGTAGACATCTAACCAAAACTTATGTTCAAAGACAAAGGATAATTAAAGGTAAAAGAAAACAGCATCAACAGAATGTGACACACAGGACAACGTGTGACTGCTGTGCACTTTGAAGATGCTGCGGTTAAGATAATGAGACCTTGGGTATTAATGAGGCTCTCTTCTCATCTCATCTCATCTCTACACACAAACACTTACACACTAACTCTATGACACACTTAATTGCCACTGCAGCTGGTGCTTGTTGGGCTGGTTGTTTGTGCCAGAGGTTTTTGAGTAGTGCCAAAGCCAGGTTGGGAGAGCAATACTCACTTGCATCCATATGCCATGTATTCTGATGCTCCGTTTAAATGTGACAATTTATATATATCAATTATATCAAAGACAAAGTGATGCATATCAAAATTTCAAGACAAAAGTGGGAATAATAAAGCAAAAACAAGAATGAAAGTAGGTAAGCAGAGCGGGTATGCAGAAAATCGTCAGGAGAAAAGTGGATGAGATGAATACAAATAGACATGGGAGGAGGCGGAGGACGGGGCTCGCCCTCCCTTTCATCAGAGGAGAGATAAATGTGATTAATCTTAAAATAATAACACTAAAAGCACAAGACTTCTCATTTATCACCCTAACACTTCCTGTAATTATAGAAACAAAAGAAAAAGAAAAATGATGAAAGGCTACAGTACAGAAGCCATTTAGACAAGGGGAAGGGGCAACATGGGCAGCATTGGTACAGACATAAAAAATCTCTACGTTTCAATATAAAAAGAAGATAAATGTATCCAAAAGCAACATACACATATCCTCACAGATTATTTAGCCATCTAAGCTGTCAGATAATGTTAATTATCACCTGTCAGCACACATCCACAGATATGTGTATGACAGCGAGAGAAATAAATCGGTCTGGAGGTAGAACCAAACGTGACTCGTGACACTTTATCAACTTGCTCAGAGCACCAGTCAAAATGTGACGAGACAAACGTCTCTTAAATCAAAATTTACGAGAACTTGAAGTGTGTGTGCGTACGAAACCTGCCAAGAACACGTCCGGGTCATATATCATCAAAAGCCAAGAGAAAGAAATACGCCGTTTTGTTTCAAATAACAAAAACGACGAGTTATCATTGACAATTGGTCTCGGAAGTACAAAGAAAAGTTCAATCAAACGGTACAGTAAGATTTGGTGGTGAACATCACCAAGTGAATGTCAAGATAACGCAACAGTGCATCCAATCGTCATACAACTATGCTTTGTTTACAGAAAACATGAACATGACCTCGACATATTTCTGACAGGTGCCGTGAGATACACCTGTGCCTGTTTTCTCAATCCTTCTCCACGTATCATCCAACGCACGGGATTAAGTCACTATACATCCGCCGTCTACGAACAAAACTTACAGACACACTTACTGTATGTTTGAGCTGTTCCAGTACACGGCGTGGCGATTGTTCCCGTGGACCTGACGCGAGTTCATCCATGCGAGCGCGAGGAGGTAAAGGCAAACCGCCGCGAGAGCCATTATTATATCCCTCCGTTACCTCGCACCGTCTCCCACTGTCTATCTTCACCGTCTTCGACTCTCAGTCCACCAGTCCCGCGCAAAACTAACGTTTTTATAACATTCTTGCGACTCGGCAAGCGCACGGTCAGTCTCAAAGCGTTTCTATCTCAAAGCCTTGCCGCAGTGTGGCTGTTTGTTAGTCAGAGCTTTGCTTTTCCCCCAACGCAACTCCAAGGCAGAGAAACGCTCATCCAAGGCATCCTGAGCAGCTCTGTCGGAATTCACTGAAAGAAGTTGCAGATCAATTTCTCCTTGACCAAAATCGACTAAAGGAAAGAAAAGTGATCGGGTAATATATCGAGATACAAAAGAGTCCGTCAGCACAGCCGTGGCAGGTGTCTGTTTGCCTAGATGACTGGCGTTACCATCGACTGACTGACTGAGGTAAAAACTAAATGACTCTTTAAGTCGGACAACTTACAAAACCGGTAACGGAACTTCTTCGAGCTTCTCTAAAATCCCGCATTTATTCTTGACTACACGCTGTCACAATGCAAATAAGTCATATAGAAAATAAGGCGACTGTGGCGTCCTTTGCTCACGCGCGCTTTCTCCTCAGCCTGCCGCTGCGCTGTGTGATTGACAGGTTGCTGTGTTAACGCCCCCGCCCCCGCCTCTCACCTTAACTGTGTTTGGTAAACGCAATTAATTGCGTCTTTTCCTCTGTATTGGGGAAGTTCGTTGAGGAACTGTTGGTTTTGTGTTGTGGGTGGATTTGTGTTGTGGGTTGATTTGTGTTGTGGGTGGATTTTTGTTCTCCCTTGGTGCGTTTTAGTCCGAACTCGATATAGGTATCAAGGGGCTGTTAACATTGATAACGTTACTTAGCGGAAGCTGTGTCGAAACATGCAACACGACGGTAGGCCTACAAAGGCCAGGCGACATGAAAAGCACGTCAAATTTTCAAGATCCATGAAAGACGGTCTGAAACCAGTTTACCAGTTGCTGTTTGAAAAAATCTTGATTAGGTTGTGTTCCACTAAATTGTTAACTGCTTTTGATTTGGCATGTTTATGTGCATATTTTGCATAGGCACACTTCAACTTGGACAAAAAGCTGTTGTCATTATATTAGTAATAAATGCAAATGTAATTTCACTGCACTCTATGGGGTCTCTAGACTTCTAAGTTTATACATTTGAAAACAAACCAGTGATGTATGACTAATTGATCTATCCTCTGTCTCTGGCTTATATAGGGGCCTATTGTCATTCCCTACATCACTCTGTACCTCCATCTTTTTTTTGTTGCATCTTTCAGTTGCTCCTCTCCTCTGTTGTTTTTGTCAGGGATGCTGCCTCTCTCGTGTCCCCTCCAGGCATGTTGCTGTGGTGACAGCGGTAAAGGGGATGAGAGCGATGGAGAACTATTACTTCTTTAACTCCCTGTATCTGCCATCCTTGCGTTTGCCTGTGCATATAATGTCACGTCAATTGCGTCTGTTGTCAATCACGCTGTTTTTTTCCTTTCTTTCTCTCTCTAGTGTCCATTTCTCATCTACAGTAGTATTGAACTGTTTCACTTGCAGTACCCCAGGTCTTTGTGTTACAAGATTCTCACTTTATCTTCCTGTTGCAGAATGAAAGTTTTCTGAAACTCAGCAGTATTGGAGCAAACGGGTGTAATAGCGGTGCTGGGAAATCAATAATTCAAAAGTTTTGCCATATTTTGCTTAATCAACGCTGTATCAATATTGACATGGCAGGAGTCATTCTATTATTCACATTAATAGTTTTGGCAAGAAGAGATGAAAGAAAAACAAGTGAATAAGTTTTATATCATAGTATTAACCTGTTAGCTTAACGTAAAGAATTGCAAAACTGAGTTATAATATTTTATCCAGGCAGAATTCCACCTGTCGTATGATGGACACCCATCCTGTCCTGTCAGAGACTTTTGAATGAGTAAGGATAACACATCTGGATGTTGCTAGCATGTGCTTGCTTATTATGTGCATGTTTACATTCGGTTTCAGTCACATGTTCTTTATGTGTCTATAATCAGATACATTTGGCTCCGCTTTTGAGCGATGGCGTGGTGCTGATTGTGGCTCAGGCGTTGCTAGGCAGCGGGAGACATTAGTAAAACTAGGCTGTTTTTGTTTGCTTTCGTGTGTTGGTTGTGATTAATTCATGAGTAGTCCTGCTATGGGCACATTGATTATCCAGATAATCCATTATCATCAATCTGACTCGCTGTAGTCATGTATCCTTGTTTGGTGTTTAATTGCTTTTCCCAAGGTTTTTATTCACGGGGCATACAAGATCACACGGAGATGGGTGCGTTCTGTTCCCCGCCTCCTCTGTTAGCTGTCCCTCATTCATCTTTTTCCCAGTGAACTAATTCATTAATCTTTCCATATTCTTCCCTGCGTCAGTTGTCACGCCGTGTATCTGAATATTTCAATCTTGTGCGAGTTTTATTTACTTATTATTATTGCTGTTGTGTACTTATTGTCTCAATCAAGTAGTTCTTATATTCCACAGACTCAAATGCAATAGAGTGAATTATTAAAGTGTGTTGTCGCGGTGCAGGAGATTCATTTGAGATTTCTGTGTTTGCTGCTTTACATTTTTCACGTCTTTTTATATATGCTGACATTTTCACCACAAACACCTGGGCTACATGCTAACATATCCTTGGACTATATCTTTCAGCTGTGGATTAAGGACATAATTGAGTTTGTTGAGCCAGAAATACACTTTAGCTCTGTGAAAAGTATTTTTCCTTGAATTTGTCAGCTGATACGACTAGCAGATTATACCGACACCTGTAGAACGATCAGGTTTTCTTTTTAGAAAAGAGTAAAAATAGCAATTGTCTCCGAATTAGAATCATAATAATAGAATTAGAATTCTTATTATGATAAATCTGATATGTCTCAATAAATGTTCATGTATTTTAAAGGATGATGTTCATGTGTGCATGCATATAAATTAAAGAACCAGGAAGTCTCTCTGAAAATGTCCAGATGCATGTATCTGAATGCAAGTGTATCAGTGAATCTGAACTCCAGGTGGACCTCTACTGTTTGTACCCTTGAGCAGCTACTTAACCTGATTCGCTTCAGTGCCACCCAAGCTGCATTAATGGCTAATATGATTGTGGAAACGGGCCTTGAATAAAGGCATCTGCCAAGCAAATCGCTGGTAATGTTCTGCAGTGTCACGACTTAAAAGCTGATTTAGATTGAGGAACCAAGGGGGAGGAGAGAGTTGAAGACAATGAGAAAAAGAAAGATGTACTGATGCATTAAAAATTTGATTAGAAAGATAGAAAAATTGTGTCTAGAAGCGGCAACACAAATAAGATCAAGGAGACAAAATAGTTAGAAATGTATGCTCAATATTCATATAGCAGCAGAAAACAGTTGTGACTCCTCTTAAATATGTTGAATACTGTTTCGTTCAAAGCTCAGAATGAGCGACGTTTCACACCTGTGTTGAGAGTCCATTTGGTAAACAAGTGCAGGGAAATCAGAGCTGCACTGATCAACTAGTTGTTCGTCACATACTATTGTGTGAATGTTCACAGTGTGCAGCATTGTTCATGTTGGGTCATTGACATTGCATGTGTTTTGTGACATGTGTGCAAAAGGTTATGTACAATTCTCAACAATATGCACAACAACTAAAAGCAAAACTGATTAGCCGATTCTCAGTGAAACTGTCAATCTCTTCAATACCTCTGAACATTCTTTCATCGTGTGAACCATCTCATGCAAAATGATCCAGTCAGCTATGCATGTATATTTTGTGAATATCTATGACATGGGAAGTTTGTAATGTCTGCTTATTTGGCAAATTGCAAATTGTCTGCCAATTGCTGTTAAACACTAAATAAAATCAACCAACCAATCAAGCAGATTTGGAAGCATACAGTATACTGCATATGGAGTTTGAATGGTGCCTGTGAAGACATTACAGTAATCACTGTAGGGAATGGTTACGCCGCTCAAGGTGTCATTTTGTGTAACATGTCGTTTACTGTAACATGTATAAAACGTTCACTGTCAAAATAAAAGTAGCTCATTTTTCAGTTTGCAACACATTTACACCAAAAAATCTCATGATTTGAGCCTCATGATGTGTTTATTCATCAAATGATGTCTTTTTTTGTTGCACAAAGGAAAGGAAATGTGACTTAACAACATTTGGGAATTATTGTAAATGATGACAGATTTAAAAAAAATTGTAAACTGTCCCTTTAAGCTTTAAAGCCCATGATTTTGGTTGTTAGCTCATTCTTCTAGGTATTCAGGTCATTCTCGTAAGTTGTTAAACACAACAATTGAAGAGTCAAACTTTCTAAAAAAAAATGGTACCAATTAAAATCAATGATCGTGTGAACATAGCCAAAAGGAATCTCAGTCTTCGGCAGTTTATTCAATCGGGCCATCTGAGATGATTGAACAAGGTTTGCCAAACGCTGACTCAAAGCAGACAATGAAACAGTCCAATAGGAAATTATATTTTGACAGTCTGAAGGTGCCAATGCATAAGACATCAAGGTCAAGAATAAGCAAATGTTAAATGACTTGGTCTTGAGAATATTGACAGAGTTAATCTTTCTGGACTCTAAATGGACATCTGTGTGTGATCAATGTAGCCAAGGCTACAAAGGTGTGTGGAGTCTGCCTTTTTTATTTTTAGGAAAGAAAAAGAGGAAGAATTAGATTAAAGGGGAAAGTTGAATGTGTCTTCTTTGTGATTTGCAGATTGAGAGGTGAATTTGTGTGGCGGCTGTGTAATATCTTCATCTACTTAAAACGCTGCAGTTCTGCACTCAGAAGTAATTTTAAACCAACAACCAGTGGAGAGACAAAGAAGACTAATTACGTTGTCTAAAATGCAATTTAAGGCAAATTGGCAAGGAAACACAAAAGTCAATTTCGATCACACTGTGATAACAATATTCAGAATTTGTTTTAAAATGACAAGTAGTTTTTTCTGTGCGAAGACTTTGTGAGTAATACCAGTTCAGAACTGACAACTCCTATTTTCTACGTCCTATTAATTGATTATACCTTAATCGAATTCTGAGACAACTGCATCAAATCCCAAATATCCAACTATTAAAATCAGAGCAATTTCTTGAGCAATCTCCCCTAAAGCCACCGAAAGTTTCGATGTGTACAGCAAAGCAAACGCACATCAACATACGGCTCAATAACTGGACCCGCACCAGCCGTCTCCACTGACCAAGCAGCAATCAGGCCGATCGATTAAGGAAGTAATTAAGTAGGACTCCCAATGAATCCATATGGGTGGTCATCGCTTGTTTTGTTGTTCTCTGTTTGTCTTTCTCCTCACCTTTCTCATTATCTCTTACACTGCGTTTGCTCCTATTGCCTTCTCTGATAAGATAAGCAGTGTAGTCCTAAAGGATTTAAAGACGTTTGAATTTGGCCTTGCCTGAGCCACTAGTATAGGAATGACTCTGCTGAGAATGGCTCAGTGTTTAGTCTGAGATTAGTTGAAGAGTGACTGATGACTCTCTCTGATTGATAAGGTCACGCTAATGTGCCACCATGCACTAATGTTGATTTGTGTGCTCGGAAAGATCTAAGGGAGAACATGCTCTGCTAAGGTTGGACACAGGATAGATGTGCCAGCTTGACAGAAATACATCTTTTCAAGTGGTTTACGTAATGTTTAAAAGGAAAAGGTTTAAAGGTTTGAAGCAGCACAATAATTAACTGAGTAAACTCATGTTGCTTTTGGATCACTGGTGTCCTTGGGCGCTGAAGTACTGTACTTGTAGTCGACTTGTTGGCTTGAACCTTCCTGTATTTCTCTGCAGTTATTGAAACACTTCTTGGAAAATCGTTCTGAAGCACTTTGAGTTTTATTGATGTGAAATAAAATATAATTCAGTCTTTGCATGGTATTAAAGAGCCAGAAAAGATGACTTATATGCATCATTATAATTATTGTACAATAGAGGTTAATTCATTGTGACCCTGTTATGATGGTGATTTAAAACCAGTTGTTAAACTCTGATTAGAATTTTTGCTGACATATTTAACTTTATTGTCACCTTAAGTCAGTTGTGTGATAAAATAAAAATGTTAAATGTCTGGTTTTACACCTGATTTTCAAGAGCTTCAAAACAATTGTCCATTACACAATGTTCGTTTGATGCTGGTCGGCCGGAGAGTTTAAAGTTCTGGTGTGCATTACGGATAGTATTCTCTTATCGTTTGCCTTACTTTTTGACCTGTATATATTTTAGTTTTGTGGATTTCTTTTGCCTTCAGTATAAATGTGATTCCAAAGGTTCAGGATAAAATAATGGTGCTGTTGACCTTTCTCCCTGGTATGGCAAGATGAAGGCAGGTGGGAGGTAGAGAAAGGCTCCTACACAAGATTTAGAGGTAACACAGGGGATCAACAGAACCCTCAGGGAGAATAGATGAAATGTCACAATGGCTATCAGAGAGGGGGCTCACTTTGTGTGTGTGTGTGTGTGTGTGTGTGTGCGTACGTGCGTGTTTGTTCCTCTATACACAATTCTTTCTTTCTGCTTTTTAAGTGGGTGATAATGTTAGCGCTTGTGTTTGAATGAACATGAAACCATATGTTTCGCTTGGGGCATATGGTCATTTACGTGCCTTTTGAAAAATGACATTCAGTTATGCCATTCACATTTAGCAGAGGGCAACTCATTGGTTCTTACTGAACGAGGGAGGAAAATTCAATGGATGTTGATTGAGGTGGGCAAAGCAGGTGCCCCCTACTGACTTAATCATTTGGGCTGTGTGTGTGTGCATGTGTGTACGTGTGTACGCACTATGGGGTACCGAGCCTCTTTCATTTTGCATTATTGTGCAAAACCTAATTGCCAACGATCAATGGTAGGTTTTTGTGGTTTAAGTCAACATGAAATGCATTTCATAACCCGTTTGAATTATATAGCAAATTTCTTAGTTAAAAGGACATTTCACCCGCAAGAGAACCGTTCTCATTTGTTCACCATTATGTTGTTCAAAACATGTTTATGGTTTTTTCTTCTATGCAAAACAAAAGAAGATATGTAAGGGAATGTCAACATTCTTCAAAACATCTTTTGTGTTCTGCAGAAGAAAGAAAGCCATAGAGGTTTGGAGTGACACAAAGGTGAGTAAACAATGAAAGAATTGTCATTTTTGTGCTTTAAAATCTCCTTGAGTTGACCAATCAGATCTTTAACTGCACTGTGTGAATTTCAGATCACACTGCAGGGTTCTTGAAGGTTCCATAAGCTGTCCGGTATTTATAACAAACTCTGGAGACCGACGACCACCTCAGGAGTTTCCAGTTGCCGGTACATCCGCTGGTGAGGTGAGTTGCGGGCCAATCATAGATTCTGTTGTTCAGAGCCCTGAGGCGGGAGGGTCAGTGGGTCAGCCTGTGGTGTCTCATGCCTGTGCGCTGTCGGGACCTAAAGGAGGCGAATGACCTAATTAGCCGTCTGAATAATTGCCTGAAAGTCTGTTTGAGGTCTGTTGGGGTCAGTTCTGTGTGTGTGTGTGTCCAGTCTGAAAGATAAAAGTTTTTCTTTCTTCAGGTAAAAAAGAGATGAATGTGGGTAATTATGTTTTGTGATTATGTCTTTGTGATTGCATTTGTATGTTGTAGTTTGCTCTAATGTACGTCTGTGGTGGGTGAGGAGAGACCCCCCTCATATGATTGTAAAGCCTTTTGGGTGTACAGCAATACAAAATAAAGCTCTATATAAATGCCTCATTCATGCATTCATTCTGTCTACAAAACCACAAGCTCTGTTCAGAAACCTAGAGGGCTGTATACTGCCTCATGCACATAAGCAGCAACTCATAGGAGATTTGAGTTGCGATTGATTTTAGTTGTATCAGGTATCAGCATGTCGCTCAGCTAATGGTGTGATACTATTATAAGCATAAATGGTATGAACATCGTGTACACAAATACCGGGTAAAATCATTTTAAATAGATTGAATTTGTTTGTATGAATACCTTTAATTTCGAATGAACTGTAAGCTTCATGAACATGAATGCATCAAATCTGATCTCATGGGAATTCGTCTGTATTTTAAGAGGCAGCTAATTGTTTTGAATTTGTACGTTGTGAATCGTACAAAAACGTGCAATTATTAGAAAAATGCGATACTGAAGCCCCTTCCCTAACCCTAACCCTGCCCCTAAACCTAATATCAAAGCAAATCATACCGAAATATATGAATAAGAAATGTTCAAATCATAAAAAAGTTACGATGTGATATTGTATATATGTCTTGCTCCACAGTGTGCTTTTAATAACAATATTTCAGACCAGCGGAGAGTTGTTCTCGAGAAGGAAAGATCTCCCAAACCGCCCAGACCCGAGGAACCATGTCAGGGTATAATAAGCTACGGCTTTTTCTTTTAAGTACCTGATCGCAATTCACAAACAAAAGGCAGCTTTAGGCCGTGTGGCTGATCAATCGCCGCCACGGTAGAATCACATAGATTTTATGGCGTAACATCTCATGCATTATTGCATCAGAAACGCTGGTCTACATTCTCGTCTCTTGAGTTAGTTCAGACTCCTTGGTCTAGATTCTCGTGGGAGTATTGCAGAATTTTTAGAATCATATTGTGGCTGTCTCAAAACCTAGTGTGTACTGCTTGCCTTTACACAATGTTTCGAACAGACTTTTAGTGGATAATTCACAGCCATAATGCACTGTGACAATCTCAGCAAAAGATTTCCATCCTAGACAAAGGGCATTCAATAAAAACATTCAATTTCTTTATATAACTCTTTTCTTGTGCAATGTTACATAGCATCTTTACAAAAGAAATAGGGAATTGTCTGTACATTTGCATTCAGTACCAAACCAAATGTATAGGAAATAGTTCCTTCCAATTAAGTGTAATGTCTTACTTCATACTTTGCATGTATTTACATAACAACCAGTTAGCTAATGTCAGAATCAATTACCGTATTAGGATATTTGTGGATTTAAAGAAAATTCTCATACCAAACATAGTCAAAGTCGTAGGGATTGGCAATGACATTGGGATGAGCACATTTTTTGCCTAAACTAATTCATTAAGACCCTTCCGCCACCCACAGCTTTAACACTTCCTGGGCTATGTGGCTTTATTGTTGCTTTCACTGCACTTCTTCTATTGCTTACGCTGCTTATTAGCAGAGCTCTGATCTGTAGGAGTGTGATGCTAGTCCTATGGGAAATCAATGGCTAATCAGAACGAGGGTCATCCAGATCTTCCATAGTGATTCTGCCTCCGGCGTAGCTTCGGTGGCTGTGGAGCCAAATGAAAACATGTAGTAAAGACATACTGTACGCCCTCGGACCGTAATCGCCTAACCAGTCAGGGATAAACAGTTCTGCTTAGAGATGTAGTAATGTGATCGAAATTGGCCCGGAAGAGAAACCTGCAACAATCCCTTTGTGGATTCAGTGTTTGTTTGGGTTTAATGAGTTTTTTAGTGTGGTGTGCCACAGGAAATGCGCTTGTGTTTGTACTGCTAACCTCTGCTTTATCTCGCAGATAGAGATGGCGAATAGCGAGCGAGAGGTTGATAGCGGAGAGATGCTCTGCCTCACTGTGCATTTAATAATAATAAACAGGTAAGATTACCTTATCGGCTTTTACTGAAAACAAACACCACAAATGACTCCGAAATGAAATGGGTTGCAACACTTAATGATGTTGTAGAGAGACTAAGAAAACAAAAAAATCTGTTTGATTTAGCCGAGTGGGATATACAGTGATATCAAAAGCCTCACGACGGCTGCTTATTACTACAAAGAGTGCTCGATGACACGGAGGAGGGCGACGTTTTCCAGAGAGCCGAGCTGTAGCGCGGTATTGATTGGCTCGTGAAGAGGTGCTCGTGCAACAAGAGCCGGCGCTCAGTCCTCCATTATGTTAATTGCGTTGTGCATCACATCTGTCGTATCAGCGCTGGCATAACCAATGAACTCACAGTGACAGTAATGATTCGGCTTTGTTTAAAACCGCCCTCCATCCTTTTTTAATGCTGATGATGGTGCATTGCAAAAAGATTGAGCAGGCCTGATGATGGCCTTGAGGCAAACAAACAGATTTCATTACACGGAATAAAAATGCTAATGTTTTTTTTTTGTGAAACCTGTGGTGCATTTTTATTATTATTTAATCAACCACATGTTTATGTTCCATATCCGTTTTGGACCTTTCCTACTAACTTGATTTGAACATTAGGAGCGCTTAATTCCAGTGGTTGGGAAAATATGGTCTCACAAACCAGAATTTAAGAATTGCCCGGACATGGATTTGAAAGGTCAAACATTGCTAAAAAAATATTCAAGAAACAA
Source organism: Triplophysa siluroides (assembly GCA_006030095.1). Lineage (NCBI taxonomy): Eukaryota > Metazoa > Chordata > Actinopteri > Cypriniformes > Nemacheilidae > Triplophysa > Triplophysa siluroides. Next base: position 76,004 of record VCII01000054.1, read on the forward strand.
ACATGCCCAGGAGCACAAACATGTACAATCGCACAACATCTCCCGTTGAGGGCCGATCAGATAACTGACCCCGCTTACCACTGAGGCTTTGCCCTGTTTCTGTTTGACATGCTGGGCGTGTCCCGAAGGAACCCGCTTTCATGAAGCAAACGTTTGGAATTAGCATTTTCACCAAAGGGCAGCAGGGTTCTCTTGTCGGAAATGTTTAAAGGTCATCGGGTTTCTGAATCGAGACTCCCGCAATGCTGTTATGTCACTCATCTCCGCTCACCCGTAAGATCATCGAGGGCGTCAGAAATTTAGCGATAACTCGTCTCTATCTCCGGTTACATTACAAGGGTCGTTTAGCACTAAGATTGAGGGCCGTAATTGGTTATGGGACGTCTGGCACTGAAATATGGGCAGTGTCTTCAAACTCAAAAAGCATGGAATACATCCACACATACGCAGTCACTTCGGATCTTGGCTAGCAGAAAAGCTGAGAGGACAGGCGCTGAGGCATGCAGGCTCAACTTCAATGTGTCCGTCTGCCGGGGCTGGTAGAGCGTTGCACGGTTGTCTGTCTACGAACCAGCCAGACGGGGTCCCCTTCGGAGACGACCTTCCGTTGGGTGGGAGGTGTGCGTTCGTGCTGGTGTCAGGAGGGAGGAGTGGGTGGCGTTTTTGATGGGTTACATGCTTACACGGATGAGTTAGCTAAGCCGAGAGATAACAGAGACATGTAGTGGCTTTAAGAATGAGGCGAAGGTTCAGTGGAGAAGATATCCAGCTGTTGTGTGTGTGTAATCATTGATAGAGAGGACAGAGTCATACTTCAGCAAAGCTTTGAGGCTTAACTTAAATTCCAGCTCTTTTTTAACTAAATGGAGACATCACTAGTGTATGACAATGAATTTACTTTTTCTGGTATTAAACACAATCTGGAGTGGTATTGCAAACGGTTTACTGTTATTTGGTGAAGATAGTTGTAGTTCTGTTATATTCAGTTTCATCCAAGTATACAATGTTTAGTATAATGTCTTTATACATCCTAGTATACAGATATTTTTATAACATTCAGAGTGCTCAAGCTACAGCTGTAGAAAACGTATTGGTGAATGTATTAAATAAATTATGGATACATTTTACAGTTTATTTCAATGTTTAAATTTTTTTAGCTTGTCCGAACTAATTATCTTCATTTAGTATTTATTATTTGTTTTTTTTAGGTTTTTTTAAATTTTATATTTATTTTATATTTTATTTATTTTTTGTTTATTTTTAATATTATATTTATTTTGATCTAGCATCAGTATTCAAATTGGGGATTTTTGTTGAGAATGAGGAATTAATGTCACTGCAGGGATTATTAAATAAAAAACTCTCCAATACTTTGTGTTTCACCAAAGACAATCATGTCGCTTTTATTAAAACAGAAAGTGAAAACAACATTTAATGGAGAGGAATGGATGTAATGGGAATGGACCACGGCATGAGCCAGACTCGAACATCCATCGTCCGTGAGAGCACCAGAGCTTTGCTTCAGAGATCAGCTTGTCCGAACTACAATCTCAGGAATCAAGGCTACCACTAGCAGTATTCAAATTGGGGATTTTTGTTGAGAATGAGGAATTAATGTCACTGCAGGGATTATTAAATAAAAAACTCTCCAATACTTTGTGTTTCACCAAAGACAATCATGTCGCTTTTATTAAAACAGAAAGTGAAAACAACATTTAATGGAGAGGAATGGATGTAATGGGAATGGACCACGGCATGAGCCAGACTCGAACATCCATCGTCCATGAGAGCACCAGAGCTTTGCTTCAGAGCCCGATCCATTGCTTCATCAATATTCAGTAAAATATAAATATTGTATTTAGCTAGAAAAATATCTCACCCCTGAAGCCATCAGCAAGTGGAGCCTTTGATTGATTTTACCAAATAGCAATTGTTGTGTTTAAATAATGAATGAAATCCACACTTTACAGTAAAATAACAATCTTTCGAATCTATAAATATCTCTTGACATTGAGCAGTCAAACTGCGCCGTTTGACTTCTTAATAGCTCATGTGGCATTTACTGTAAGTGCATATTGATGTATTTCTACTCTATTATATACCTCCACAGCTTATCTATCACCACAATGTAGATATCGCACATCACCAGCAAAGTGTGTGTCAAATGTGTAATTCCACAGTGTGAGCTACAAGCACAGCTCAGCATGGTTCCTCACCGCATTAAGTGTATTCAATTTCAATCTGACATCTGGTCATTATCATCTCGCTTTCTGCCCCCCACCCTCATATACCCACTCACCGTAAACAATTCCGTTTGAAAGCCTATCCTGCTTCTTATGTATTTGAACATCTTCTCAGCTCTCTTCTTAACATCCCCCCCACCCTCCTGCCTCGTGTTCGTCCTTTAGTCCTTTAGTTTTACATTGGAGCAGGTGAGTTAATCACAGAGATGCTGAGTTGGAGATAACGAGCCGATGGGGGATTCTTCACGCTGCGTATGTGGTGCCCGGGGCTCAATAGAAGACGGGGGACAAACCAGCACAGATGTTCACATGATGCACCGTGATGGAGCATCGTGGGGATGAACTCCGCATGCCTCTGAGGGGCCTAAAAACCGTGGCCCTTCTTATTCAAAAGGTGCACGAGGTGTGTCATTTTGCACCGCTTGTGTCACCATTTTCAAACACTTTCAGTTTTGCCGTTGGTTACAAATAGAGACTTCCAACAACCATTCCACTATATGCTGATAGCATCACAGAGCCATTAACACTGAGATTAATGTGAATGTAACCTGATTTTCTTTACAAAAAAATCGTAAAGAAACGTACGTAAACTAGCCTGCAATTTCATGTTTCAAACACAGATGCTAGATTCTGTAGAGGCAAAAGTAACAGATTTCAGCTTTTAGACAGACGGCCATAGACATTCTGAATATCTATTTTCAGTGGCTCTTACGACTGACAGACAACAGTGAGCAGAATTGATCCAGATATGCTTGTGTGAATATGAAAACCCATGTTTCTGAATGATCACACCTGTAATCTTTGTACTGCTGCGGTGTACGTCTACCCGCTCCAGCTGCACAGAAGGCCACCTGTGTCAGTGCATCTCATTTACATTTATGCATTTTGGCAGAACCTTTTTATCCAAAGCGATTTGTTCGCTGGGAATTCGAACCAATGACCTTGGCATTGTTAACACCATGCTCAACCAGTTGAGGAAACCACCTGCATTCCACCTGGATAAACTCAGGTGATGTGGAGCATGTGTGAGATCAAGACCCATAAACATGATTATGTTTTATTATGTATATTTAAACAACAAATACCTTTGCAAATAACTCTATGTTAAATGTATATGTAAACAAAAAATGAAGGAACTTTGTTTCCTGAAATGTGATGATGCTATTTTCAGCCTTTCTCCAAATATCAATTCAGTAAGTGGCCTCAAAAACACTTGCATCACATTTCAAAGCCGGAATGTCTAGTTATCTAACAAATTTTCACTTATTTTTAGAAACAGATGGATGCAACCTGACTTATCTGCATCTGCATGCGTTCTACCAAGTGACTGGTGAATTTGTGCCAAATTGAAGCCGCGCTTGATCATACAGCCTGTGACATCAAGGTATGGAAACCATCTTTATTTTACCATCCCAACTATGCATATAGTTGCATTGTATTGCTTGAGTTTAGCTTTGTTTTTGCCCTACCGTCTGTGACCCCATCAGAACAGATAGCAGTTGGGAACAACTGTATTACAAGATAAAGAGATTTCTTGAGAAAAGGGAGTAGATGTAGGCAAAGAGAGGTGTGAGGTGGATTAAAATATACAGTTTTAAGAGGAATAATAAATAAAAGATTTTTGAAGGACATAAGGCGTAGCTACACTTTGAAACAGTAATTAATCCACCATAGAGAGAAACAGATAAGAGTCATCAACCAATAGGAAATGACAGTTTCACTACAATGACGAAACTGAAATTGAAACAAAGGGCATACATCTTCACAATACACATCCAATTATCACAGACAGACAGAGAGAGAGAGAGAGAGAGAGAGTATTTGTGAAAGTGAGAAAGATAAAAGGGTAAAGCTCAAGTCTCTTAATTTAGAGACAAAGCTAAATAAAAACAAATGATTATCGGCTTTGGTTATAAAAATACCAGTTTTATGAGTATATTTAATTCTTAGTCTCAGGAAATCTTAATAGATTAATGCAGTGGGGTAATTTATGTATATGTTTAACAGGTTTACACAAGGTTGTGTAGATGAGAATAGAAATATAATTAAAACCCAGCGTTAAAAATGAACACTGCTTTTTATCACATACATATTCTTGTAGATTATTATAGATTTGTGACGGCATACAAAAGAATTTCCTCATGACTTGTAGTCAATAATATCACATATATAATAAATCATTTGAAACATTGAGCGTCTGATTGGACTCTTGTTGGTGTAACCAAAGGTTGTAAAGTTAATTCAGTCCATTACATTATATTGTGTAACGATATGTTAGCACATTAAGCTCTTTGTCTCTTATACACGCCTTTTATGTTGAAATGACTAATATAAACCAGCACCATGTACTGTTCAATAAAATCACAAACATCTGTTGGAAAACATCCCTTAAAACTGTGGGGAAAGAGAGATTGAGAAATCGTATTGATCATACTTGTTTGTGTAAGCGAATGCTTGAAGTCAGAATCATTGTATTAGGATTTGCGTTATTAAATGCTTGATGGCCTCAACACAATAACATATTTGCAGACAGGAAAATCACAATTGGGTAAATTAGGATTAAAGGAGGAACAAGGCACATTTTCATTTTAATTGAATATGTTTATTATTTATTTCGGAAGATATGGTTCAGGGAACTGAGCAGATAAACACCCTGATCTCAAATGCATGATGGGAAGTGGAAGACGTGAGATGCATAGATAGGATCATGGGCACCAGTTTCATTTTTAATTGAGTTTGATTAGTTTCGAAACTTCAGAATTGTAACATGAATGTGTTTTGTGGAAATGCTGTTGCTAAACACGGTAGAGCCATAATAAACAAAAGGAACGTTGTTGGAATGATTTTTCTTTGTTAGGTTACTGCATGAGGAACACATGAGTAGTCTTCTATCTTGCACTGAATTATATTATTTGCTATTTTTTCTTAATTTACAAAAGCAGTAACTAATAGTGGTTTTCCCTCGCTAGAAAGCCTCTTATTAAAATTACCGTGAAGTATTTCGAGAGTTTTTTGAATACCTGTTGGTCATACTGTATCATTATCCTTATCTGGTTAGGCAAATGAACTAGCAAAGGTACCGCAAGGTTAATGGCGAATTCATAAATGCGATGCATCTATATTCAGCTTCCAAATGCAGCATCGTTGTTTCGTTTTTTTATTCGTTTTTTACAATCTTGAAAATACATGATGCATGCTCTCCAAGGTACCTTGTACACCAACAAAGCTGTTTGTTCTGTTTTATTCTATATACGTTGAAAGCAGGAACATTTCCAGGAGTTTGAAACTTTTTAGTTCCCCCTGGGAAAAAGAACAGTAGTGAGTTCACAGAAAATGTAAACTTATATTTTCCCCAAAACCCTGCAAAAATATATCTTTAACCATGTTTATCATTGCAGTCCTGACTTCATGTTTATTCACCCTGAACCAACCTGTTTACTCTAGATAGTGTATCTTTCAGTATCCTTACATCTATATTTATTTACACCCGCATGTTAATACTATACTCTCAGCTGTTACTCCCTTTTTTCTTTTCTTAGTTTCATTAATAAACATAAATAGATATATAATGATCGTTTTTGGAACTTCTAAAAGAGTATACTTTAGATTTAAAAAAATACTTTTAGCAAGGTACAGTACTTTTGTCTTGAAACTACAAGTAGTGCACTTCATAGGCAGTATATAAATATAATATAAAGTATATAATATATCTGTCTGATCCACATGGCAGCCGAGTTCAGTTTGGACTGTTTTGTCTGCGATCATCGAGTCAGCTTTTTACTGTACACCACTAATAGGCACAATGACCCCACAAACAAAAGGGTCAGTTGGTATTGGTGCCTCCAGCAAGTTTAAGCCAGAACTGTGTACTTGCTGGGAAAGACAGCATAAACAACACCTGGCGTTGAGGCTAACCTAAAGGAGTAGTTTGTTCTCCGTGGCATCAAACCACCGTCTTTGGTTTACTGGCAAATCCGAAAAACAAGGTAAGATTTCTTGGCTCGCTTCTCCGGCTATAATGATGGAACTGCATACATACCAGTATTGACTTTGTTGGAAGGTCTGAGGTTTTCCATTTTTGTGGTAGAAAATCACGTATAAGATACATTGCCACAAAATAATTACAAAATGTCTTCTGTTTAAGTAGGGTTGTGTCAGAAAAAGAGCTGTGATTGTGTCAGTGAAATGTAAATGTAATTATTTTAATGATTATCTTTATAGTAGAAGATCAGTGGCCATTATGGAAGGCACCGGAGGACACATTTTGGAGCTAATGGTAATGGGCATTTTGCTGGGGTAAGGTTCTTAAAACCCATAATTGTACAACCTTTTCACACTATACTACATAACAAATTGCAGTTCTTATTTCATGAAGGAAAATCCATTTTACTGCAATGAAGAAGTCAGACATCTGCTATCCATTATTTTTACGTGTGCTTTTATATCAGACTGGCCAAATGTATCTGTTTTCTCTTTGTCTACCTGCTATTATCTGCAGCACACGAACCCATTATCTAATTTTATTATAGCCAGCAGTTATAAATAATCTTTTAGCAAGACGTAAGGTTTTTTATATCAAAGGGGTGTAAAAGTACAAGTCCATACGTAAGTTTAATTAAGTAACAAGTCAAGTTTTAAAAGTGAAATAGTCTGAAAAGCATTTGAGGAAAAGTTTTGTCGAAAGCCTTTCACACTTAATTGAGTATTTGATGGTTAAAACTAGACTTTCTTTGCTTTGGCTTACAGACTGATGAAATCAAGAGACAGTAGAGATTTTCTAATTTAAGCAGCTTTGATGCACAAATTGTACAAAGCAACCTGATTAATCACTCAACCTCATTAATTTTTTCAACGTCGGGACGGTAAGCTTCCAACACGCATCCTGTGTTATCACAGAAGAGTGATTTAGTTCGCTTAGTGAGACAGACACCAATTTTAACACAGCGCTTTGTACTTTACACTCCTGGATCCATAGCCTAATGCAGTCTCACCTCTTTTTTTTTTTTACACCCATAGCCGCATCCCACTCGCCGACACACTATCACGCCCTATGATCCTAAACCCATCCTAGATGTCCACAATCCCTAACGCCTACCGCCTCTCAGACGTGACAATGCCTGGCACCCACAACACCATGGCCCTATACGGCGGATCGCTCGCCGAGTGCAACTCCTGGCCTCTCGCCCTCCAACTTCGCGCCGGAATCCGCTTTCTGGATATCCGCGTTCGTCACGTTAGAGGCAACCTCACCATCCACCACGGCATCTCGTATCAGTATGCTCACTTTGGGGATGTGCTGAGAGACTTGGTGGCCTTCCTGAGGGAGTATCCGACCGAGACGGTGCTGATGAGACTGAAAGAGGAGTTAAGTGACACAAGAGATATCTACGAGGCAGCTGTGAGCTACATTCATGAGTACGCTCACTGGGACCTGCTGTGGCACCTGTGAGTTTCTGCTTTCTCCAGGGCCTGACCTGGGGATGCACTACAACTCGCTGGACATCGCAGATCATTGGGGGGTAAAGATAATCATTTTAATAGTAATAATAAAGTAAATAATAATAAGTATGTAAGTAATAGTAAGTAAACAAATAATAAAGCAATAGTCATTTAAGTAATAGTACAACAATTATTTATAATACGTATTGAAATTGATCATAATCATTTTTAATAAAATGTAATACATTTTGTGTACATTATTAATTTAATTGTGTGTACAAATAACATTGTCTCATCATTAAAACAGATTTCTGTTATTTCGTGCTAAACATTGAAAAAATGACAAAAATGATTCAGTTCACATTTTAAGCTGATCATATTTAATGTGTAATACATTATGCATTATTTATGATGACTCTATTATAAGATAATAAGGTATCAAATCAAATTAAGTTACTTTCAAGTTTCACGTTTCACACCAGACTTATATTTAATTACCCAAATCCGATCTTCAATCTGTCAACTGTCTTTAAAAATCAGAGAGAGTTTGAGATCATGAATGTAAAATAAATTTTCTCGCTGCAGGTATCCTCTTTGCAGCCGGAGGAGGTGGAGAAGAAATGGAGAAGTGTCTACATCCATCTGGAGGAGGCTGCGGTGGGTAACAAAAACCATATGTTCCTCACCTACAGCAGCGGTGCCAGCATCCTTGCCCATCCCAACGCTCTGGCCAAGATCATAAACCCCCGCCTGCATGAATATCTGAAAGCCTATGTCGGTCAAAGGAAACGGTTTGGTATTATAACAATCGACTTTCCAGGTGCAAATTTAGTGCAAACTATTATAGGATTCAATTAAGAGATACAAGCCTATACCAGTATGCCTGGAACTACCCAAAATATCCATTCATTGACACAAATTCGAGACATATCATATATCTGTGACTTAAAATATCCATTGAGCTTGTGGTTGGCAAGTTGTGGAATATATGGCCCTTAATAAAGCACTATGAAAATTTCAGTGTCATATCACCATGTGAACTTTAATACGACAGTCTTCATTTCCATGCTATTGAAAATAAAACACAATGTTCTCTGTATCTCTCTTTTTCTGTATATGAACATCACGGGTGTAGCGACCATTATAACTCTGTGTTACATGGTGACACAGAAATTTCTATGTTTGCCCTATTTTGGAGGAATAGTAATTATTTATTATTAAGTATTTGTGGAGTTGATGGTCTTTCTAGACTCCTGTTCGTTTCCTCATCTATGTTATTTCTGGTTGTCCTCTCTATTACCCTGCCAAAGACCAAGATATCTTATGTATGTCGATCTAACATTTACATTTATGCATTTGGCAGCGCCATGCTCTTACCACTGAGCTATACAGGAAAGCTAACAATATTCCTTTTTACTTTACCTGTCAAACTGAAAAAGTAAAAGTTAAACATCTGTTTAACTATCTGCACAGGCAATAGGGAAATTCACATAATAAAAAGACTAAAACATTTAACTCCTCCAAATTTACCAACTATATTTTTCAATTGATTTTCTGAGCCTGCTTTTTGATGGCGGGCGGTATAATTCGAGACTTGTACATATATCTGCCAACAATATCATTTGGCATGGTTGCCAATGAAATATTACAGGGATAGTGATACGGCAACAGTGTGAAATCCAATGACAATTTTAAGACCAAGCAGAAGCATCTGCTAAATACGGCTGCAGTAAAAGGCAATGCTTGCCAGTAGCGGCAGTTTCATTTACATTTTGATGGCGGGCGGGTATAGGATGAAATATTGTAACACCTGCCCACCAGTAATGCACACTGAACACTGGCTGCCAACCGCCAATAAATGTTACAGGAACACCTGGCCACGTAAAATAACAATTTTAAGACCAAGCAGAAGCATCTGTAAAACGGCTGCAGTAAAAGGCAATGCTGCAGTGACCAGCATCTATTTACCATCGTCCTTTCAACACATCAGGTACGATGGCTGGGCCTCAGATGTTATCAACACAAACCTTCTCACACTCACACTGCCTTTCTCTTTCACACAGCTTTCTGTATAAACCTTAAATGTTAGAAATCTGGTGTGTCGTTTGCTGGTGAGAGAGGTGTTTAACATTGGATTCTGCAGAGTTACTCTATTAATGTACTTTCTTACTTCAGCAACCGCTCATTAATAGTCAAGGGAAAAATGTATTTGCACATGACTTTATGGGTTTTTTTCAATACAGTTTTGCGTTAAAAAGCGACTGCCGTTGGGTTAAATTAACCCAGAAAATGTTTTTATTTGACCCAATGGTTTAAAACAACCCAGCATGCGTTTATTTACAACCCAACAGTTGCGTCCGTGCCTTTTTGACCCAGAAAATAACAAAGCATTTTTTAGAGTTTATGAAAGTCATTGCATTAGAAAGCAAAATACTTCAACCAGCTGGTGCCAAGGTGTTTTTCTAAACAAGAAAAGAATATGGTGTGTTTTATAGAGTAACCACAGCTGTACTATAGTTTATCACAGTAAGTATGAACACGTGAGCAAAACGAAAATATATATTTTATTTCTTTTTTCATTTGAAACTTATTTGAAATATAAATGTCTTCGTTCCAAGATATGACATGTATGTATTATCATGAACAAATTCTATAAATACACAGAAATCGACACATTAGTTCTGTAAATACTGTATACTGTATATCTTCTGTGACAACGCACACACTGATAAATGTTTGGTTGGAGTATGTGTGCTACAAGAACACAGAACAAGTATGAGTAAGCAATGTCCTCAGTGTGCCTTTTCTATAAATATATGATGTGTACGATCATGAATTCTGGTTGTAGGAGATGCTCTAACAAATAGTCATGGCCCAGTGCAAGGCTCTAGACTGTTAACCGGTGGTGGAACGCAGCAGGAGGTAACCAGCTTTGCATCCTCAAAGTCACGCTTCTCACCCCATCCCTCCTCTCTCCCGTGTCTGTGACATCCCGCGAATGCCATCCGAGGAGCGAGCCACAAAGATCAAAATCCCAAGAGCACAAGAGATGGATGACAGAAGGTGAGTGAATGTATTTAACACTGTGTCCAAATTGTTTCTCTACCCTCTGTCAAATGCACATTGGGACGATGGAGAAAGCAGGCATCGCTTCCAGAGCCTGTGACTGAAGTCCATTAAAGAACAAGCTCTCGACTGAAAGCATGTGTGCAATAACAATCTCGCCATTTGAAACGTGGGTTCCTTGCTGCACAAAGCAAATAGCGCCAATTACAACCGTCGGAACACAGTTCAGCTGTACAGTACGTCATGGTGGTTAAATCAATCAGACTTTTAGCTTGAATGCCTCTAATGACAAGCCGTTTGCGCGGTACAACCCTCGCTGATCTGAATACTTTAAACTCAGCGTGCTTTGGCTCGGCTGAATTGATTTCACAGTGTAAAAAATAATAACCGTATAGGGTGTGAAATCTGGTGAGTCATTAATCTGTTCCCTGTTTTGCTCGTGATTATGACCGGTCTGATTTGTACAAATTCATCATCGACTTTCTTTGCTCGAGTCACAGGAGCTAATTGTAATGCAAGCGCTCAGGCACTAAATAACAGTGCCATTAGCACAAATTAAACTGGCTTGCGTAATGGGGCAAAACTAGTTCATCGGCTCTTGTGCTATAGACGGTTGCTACAGGTAACGTTATGACTTCTCCAACAGCGCTGAGCTAATGGTCTTGTACTGGCTAACTTGTTCTCCTTATTTAAGAGTCAAAGGCAATTATATTCAATTCCCTGCTAGTTTAATACAATTAGCAAGTAGACAAGCTTATCTTTTAGCAGTCTTGTTAAGTAATTTAGTGAATTTGTTTCTTCAGTTGTGGCACTTTCCAAGCACTGTGTACTTTGCTAGAATAGTTCACCCCAAAATAAAAATTCTGTATTATTTATTCACCACCGTGTCATTCAAAACCTGTATGTGTACCTGTGGAACACCATAAAAGATGTTTTGAGATTTGTGATATTTTGAGATTTGTGGTTTTGTGTCCATACAATGGAAGTCAATGAGGACCAGTGTTTTTTGGTTAGCAGGGTTCTTCAGAATATCTTATGTTTTCTGCAGAATGAAGGAAAGTCATACACGTTTGGAATAAAATAAATACATTTTTGGGTGAACGATCCCTGCACAGCACTCTAAACAAAGATGGCCGGACAAACGTTTGTGTAACGTCTGTCTTTTTACTGCACTTTTTATAGCTCGTTGTCTCTTTGCTTGGCAACTTAAAGGGTTCGGCAAAATTCTGTCATTATTTAGTCGGCTAGATTTGTGACCTTGTCTGTGAAATCCAGGTTTAAGTTTTAATCTAATTATGAGATAACAAGCATTACTGCGCGTTCAGACCGCCAGCGACAGTCGCTAGTCGCTAGTCTCTTGCTACGAGATTGTTAGAAAGCGTTCCAAGCTTTGGTTGCTCTAGTAACATTAATAAACAAACATTGCAGTTACTGCCGTGAGCTCCGCTGCTTTACTCCTATTGGTAGTCGCTCCCGAAAGTCGCATATCATTTGCATAAAGTTGAGCAAATCTTAACTTTGCCGTGTCGCTAGACACGCCCACTTCCTGTTGCCAACGGTCACTGTCGCTCGTGTCCCTGGAAGTCGCCGGCTCTCCATTTAAATGAATGACATCGCATCGCTTTGTCGCTGGCGGTCTGAACGGGGCGTTAACATTTTTTTCAAGCTTTACTTTTACTACTATTTTCGATCTTTGACATTGCATTGCTTAGTCAATATTAGAGATATAAAGGTAATATTTTTTACAAAATGTTGTTTACATTATTTACACAACTGACGATCACAAACAAATATATACATATTGTCGTCCACACCTACTGTATATGATATATTTCATAATATTTTATTTTAAAGACAATTGTATGTTCTGTTTTATATAATGAAAGTATATTTTACCTCGAAAAGCACCTTTTAAATTATTACTCACAAATCAAATTTGTGGTTGTGTATGAATAAACATTCTGTATACAGTAGCAACAGAGATTCTTCAGAATGTCTCAAGATCATAAAAGTTTGACTTCAGACACAGTTTTTGAAATATTTTTTAGATGCCAAAACAATCTTGCACCATGCTGGTCGCACATCTTATATTCTGTCTCAGAGGACCAATTAGAGCAGATTGTGTATTTGAATATGATTCATTACTTTTGCATTGTATGCGCTCCCAATGTCACATGTCACGGACATGCATTGCTGGTATAAATTTTCAGAGTTTGTTTAAAAATATCTCAAATCTGCATTCTCAATAGAATGAGTTTGACTAATGCAGATAATGTGTAGGTGCTTTTATATATTTAGCGAATCATTTTATTTTATCGTCCAATACTTTTTACAGTCCAATTTGTAGAGTTATATCCCGCATGATTTTTAAGAGACCCGTGTCGGGACAGAAAGGCAGCTTGCGCGGTAAACATCTTGGATTATTAGTCATTTGACGCAGCTGTTTAATTGAGGTGGGACCGAGGGGTTCTCTGTAGTGAAAGATTGGGCAGGCTGCACAACAAATCAAAATGTGTCATACACGCCAATCGGTCTCGCGATGATGACAAGTACTGAAAAACACGATCCAAATAACGAGAAAATGGCAAAAAATTGTATCGAGATGGAGAAAAGGGGATCGTAAGCCCCAAAAATGAAATGTGTCTAGAGAAAGCGAGGAAAAAAGAAAAAGAAAGAATAGACGCCTCGCGTGGCAGGAAACGCTGGCAGGAAAAAGCAGGAGGGGAGGTGGAGAGAAACGGGGGAGATTGGGAATCATAAAAAGAGGAAAGCACATTTATAAACACGTCTCTATAGTAACCAACTGGTAATTTGGCTGGTGGGAGAGGAAGAGAGCAGGGGAGGGCATCGGGGAGCAGCATTTACCACAGGCCTGTTATTACGAAGAGAGAAAGAGGAAAGAGAGTGAAGAATATGGGGATAAAAAGACTAGAGAGATGGTAATACGAAAACGATGGATAGAGAGAAGGGTTGTATTAAGGGAAGAGGGAAAGAGCGTGGAATACCAAATGAAGGCGAGTAATAGGACAAAACCAGAAGAGATTTGAGGGAGATAGAAAAAGCGGGAAGACGAGATTATCAAACAAATTTCAATGGATCTGGAGATCTGTCAGGACTGAGCGGCAGAAAGCTTTTATCTGATTTTCAATCACTCTCTAAAGGTTACACCAAGCAAATTTGCTAAATTTGACAATCGGAAGACGGAAGAGCCATAGAGGGGACGTGAAAAAAACAGGTTGGCTAAATCGTTTCCTTAGCGCTGTCATCCAGGGAAATTGAGCTTGTGGTTATTTAATACAGATCTGTTTGGTTACCAGGGTTATGGAAATTGAGAACCATTGCTATTCAGAATTAGTTCCATCGTAAAAAAAAGACATTTGGTCCCATGAATGGTTTTAAACATCTGTGTTTTCTGTCAATGAAGAAGCACTGTACTTAAATACAGAATCCACAGCACAAACATCTTTATACAGTACATACAGTATAGAGATTCTATGTCTTGTAAGGAATATACAAATCTTGTACATGTGTCTTAGAGCTTGAATTACAAACTGATAGCTCAGCTTTGGGAAGAATTTAAAGGTCCAGTGAGTAATGTTTTTGAATATTTACGTGTCGACATCTTAGTTCTTTGTTAGCCTAGTTCTTAGTGCTTCGAAAGGGGTGGAGTGAGCCGTTGGTTGCAATTCGCAACCTCACCATTAGGTGCCGCTAAATTTCATACACCGGACATTTTAAAACAAATATGTTGTGATCACAATCAGGCTAATACATTTTTATTCATTCAATAAAGACAAATACGATAAGGTTTTATTTGTTAACATTAGTAAAGGCATTAAGTAACATAAGCTAACAATGTGCAACACAGTTTTTCAGCATTTATTCGTCTTTCTTAATGTTAAGTACATGTTACCACATTGTGCATTCACTTTGATTAAGTCATTTGTATTTTGTATAAAATTAACCAACTAACCAACTTAAAATTAACCAAATACATAAATGCTGTAGATGTTTTGTTAAAGTTAGCAAATATAACCTTGAAGTAAAGTGTTACCTTCTACTGTATATAATAGTATATGTTATAGTATAGTTAGCGTGAAGAATTTGTGGCATTTGTTGGATCATGATTTCTATCTTTTTGCTTATACGTTTTGCTTTAGTCTGATTGTGAAGTAAATGACACGTTCCTTGTGCCATCTCTTCTTCAGTGTGAAAAATCTCCAACACTTATGACCGAGCATCAGATCCCTGATAGGGTTTGCTCCGCTGAGGCACCACTATGGTGGGTTAGCGGGTGTGTGTGCGTAAAATCCTACACGTGATACACACACCCATGTCTGAGCGAGTTGCATTCTGTGGCAGTCTGGTTTCACAAAAGCCGTCCAGCTGGAGACGGGTCTAGAATTGTAACGGCCTGTAAATTGGACCATCTTTTGCTTCAATTTCCAAGCCAACTGCTGCCCCAAATTTCGAAATTGTATTGGAATTGACCTCGTCTGTGCCAAAGTGATTTTGTCCAATGTCTTTGTGGGACAGTATGAGCACAATAGCGCACACATTTTGTCCTGCGTTATGCAGGTCTGGATCCACCGTCTTTGGCAGGGGTACGCTGGCGGTTCTGTTTCTGCTCCTCCTGAGGCTCTCGCATATCGGGACACCCAAGAATAATAGTAGACTCGCAGTCTCACCAGCTCCAGCGAAACCCCCCGGAGACCGGTTCCCTTGATGGGGGAAAATGAAAACTTCTAGCCTAGAATGCAACATTAATCACATCTCCACTCCCACAGGACCAGCCGGGGCGCACCGCTAGGGTTCAACTACGGTGAGTAGAGTATTAACAGCCGTGTACCACTGTCTCCATGAGTGATGGTGCGGGCCTCCAAAGGGAGTTTTCGCCTTAATTCATAAACCGGAGAAGGTGGAATAGGACCCAATGTCACACTAATATCGCTAACGGTGAGCAAAACAAAACACGGCCCTGCCCAGCAGGCTAGCGTGAACCTATAAAGGCATGTTGTCAAGATTAATGGGCAGAACAAATCTACTTATACGCAGCCTGGATGTGTCTTGACCAGAGGTAGCCTCCAGGTACAGTATTTCTTATGTTTTGACTGTTGCATTCTGGGAAAGGCCCATGGGGAAATGTATGGGGGAACTAATGGCTGTCTGACGTGACACTCATAGTCGTAGCTGCTGTTATGCTGTCATACCCCAGTGGTGGCGCTTAAGTATAGACTTGTTGTTTCTGCAGAGAAGGTGGCAATAAAAGCGCTGAGGGGAAATTGACTTCTGTGGAGAAAGTTTTTGCTAGATTTGACGTACATATTCTCTTTCGTGAGCAATAGGAGGACAGATTCTAGTTGACAAAATCGATAACACTATACAGAGCATAAACCCTATAGGGAATTACAATTAATTGTTTATAAACAGCATTTTCCCAAAGTACTTTCCAGACTGACTAAGAGTAAAGTTCTGTTTCATAGCCTTTCATTTGTCTTTTCATTGTAGAAATATTGTAAACAATGGATGATCTTTGAAAAAGAAGTTTCGGTAACACTTTACAATAAGGTGCTATTTGTTAACAATTATTTAATGCATTAGCTAACACGAACTAACAATGAACAATACTTCTACAGCATTTTTTTTATATTTCTACATGTTAATTTCAGCATTTACTAATACATTATTAAAATCAAACGTTGTCACTGTTAACATTAGTTAATGCACCATGAACTAACATGAATAGCTGTATTGACATGAACAAACATTAACAAGGATTAATAAATGCTGAAAAACTAAATTGTTCATTGTCAGCTAATGTTAGCCAATGCATTTACTAATGGTAACTAATAGCACCTTACTGTAAAGTGTTACCGTTTCTGCAAGCTTCAGTGCCTTTGAATTTCATGTGCAGATTTTCTTCGTCACCTTTTTATGGAGTATTGAACCTAGCCACCCAAACAACATTTTTAGGATATAGTTTGGTGCAGAGCTTTAAATTTTGACACAAAAATGTAAAAATTGACCATGACATTTATGAAATATCATACCGTAAAAGTTATAGTAATTTACAGTAAAATTATATTTGATATAGCTGTCCCTTAAGGGTTTATTTTTTACCTCTACAGGTACAAAACATCAAATGTTGTAACTTTTTGGGTACATAATTGTACCCAAGCACCTATTGTGCATCTAAAGGTTTAAAAATGGGTTTAAAAAGGTTTTAAAATTGTACCTTCACGGTATCATTTTAACGTGCACAATTGTATTGCCATTAACTTATTACAAAATTGTATAAATGCAGTCAACTGTGTTGCTCATTCAAGAAAAAAGTAGAAGCAGCCCAGAAATACAGCAAAGAAAGAAACAAGCAAACAATCCTCTTTTCCCAGAAGCATGAATAAAACAAACTAAACATAAGCACAGGAGAGCTGAGATAAAGAGTGATTTTTTCCTTTCTTTCCTGCCAAACATTGCTGCTTCAGGATGAAATGTCTACAGACCTACTAGCCTATCTTCCCCTGGCTTTCAGCTGGCCCTGGTGGGTTCAGACACCCTGTGTTGGCCCACAAAAACCCTGAAGAAGCGGTTTCCCCAAGCAGTAGTGCGTCTCCACGTAATCCTGCTAATCCAGCATCTCTGTGTGTGCGGCTCAATCTTGCTTCTGTGCTTTGATCTCTGGCCTGCTGAGAAACTGTCCCAACTTGTTCTCCATCACTGGAGCTCAGGCTGGGTCTCCAACCCTCCATTGACCCACCAGGAAGCTGGCAGAGGAGTTTTTCCTCTCCAGAAATAATTAAATCACGTTAACAATGGGAAACATTTGTTTCAGTCGAATTTGCAATGACCTTGATACGTCTTTCATAGCACGGCAGACCATAATTATTACTTCAGTTTTTTGGCCCTTTTTTCTGTTGCATTCTGTAAATATTCACGTTCTGATGGTCTAGTATCAAGCTCTTGAATGGAAATCCCATTTGTTTTCAAATATGCTAATACTGCCGCATCTTGCCGTGAAGTATGCAAATGAAGACAAAATGCTTGCAGGCGTACTTCCAACACTCAATAATCCACCCACTTGCACACCTACGTGTGCACACACCCTCATATACGAGACCGGGCAAGAAATAAATGTCTTGGCAACTGTCTGGTCTCTCAACTAAAGCTGGTCTCCAAGGTCAGTCAAGATGGTGTAGTTCAACTTTATGATTTAATTCAAAAACTTGGCCAGTCTTCTCTCTTTGAATAATTTGTAAATCATTCATTAATAATTCAGAGTAATGAAATGGGTTTTTAAAAATCTTTTTCATCTTCTCCATCATTTATTTAAATATTCAACTGAAATTAGTATGTTTGGTTTGTTATTTTCTCTTTCTCTCTTCTGTTCGGTGCGCTAAATTTGGCCTGAGGTTCATTTGCCTAATAAGCAGGAGATATGTTTTAATTCGTGGCAAAGGCTACTGCATCTCGCAAGCATAATTGCAGACCGCTGTTTGCTAAATGAACTTGTTTACAAGACTTCTGAGTGTCTGAGGTAATGAATGGAACAGAGGAAGTCAACAAGAAGGGAAAATGTAAGAAAGGTTTGTTTAGCAATGATGTAGCGTGGAATCGATTTTACATATAACAGTTCACTCAAATAAACATTCATGTTCTGTTCTGTTTTGACCTATTCTATTCTATTCTATTCTATTCTATTCTATTCTATTCTATTCTATTCTATTCTATTCTATTCTATTCTATTCTATCCTATCCTATCCTATCCTATCCTATCCTATCCTATCCTATCCTATTCTATTCTATTCTATTCTATTGAAAAGTGAACAGCACACTCACCAGCATTTCTCCTTTGTTTGTTCCACAGAAGAAAGACACATGGGTTTAAAACAACTTGAGGGTGAACTGTCCCTTAAAGGATGTTCTTGTTCTAGTGTTTCAAACTGAATGGAAACAGTGTCGTGTTTTCCTACTTTATAAGAGAAAAGTTTGACAATAACTTTAGGATAGTAAATACAGTGTTCTCGGTCTTCTATCTTTTGCTTTGAGATCTTGTTTGTTTCCTCTAGCTTTCACCCCAGACTTAAAAAAACAGCTCTGTGTGTTTATACCTGTTTTATTTATTTATTTGCTCATTTACATCCAGAGCAATGTCACAGTGTCTCTTTTTCATGTTTTTTTTCAGAGCACAGATCGCCAGCACTACAGTTGAGCTGAGTACAGTGCTCGAATTGAGGGGGACTGGGGGGATCCAGGACCCCCCATAATGCATTAGGGCCCCCTATAATATATAATATTATTTTTATTCAAAATAAATAATTATTACTATTAAAAATACTTACAATGTATTTACAAATCCTCATTTTGTGCAGACAAGATACTGTAAATATTATAAATCAATTGTTTACAATAATAAAGTAACATCTACTTTTAGGCCACTTGTCATGTGCCCTAAAATGGTGCCCCCCCATGATTCAGTTCGAACACTGGCTGAGTATTTAGTCATTGTAGTTCTTTTCAGCAAAGATTTCAGCAAAGAAAATTATTTCTTAAAAAAATATATATAATTTGAATAGACTATTTGCCAGACGCAGTTTTCACTCACCTATTACATCCCAAGAGGAAAATGAAGGTGGACAAAATTCTGTGATGCTGACTGGTCCCAGTCCTGTATGACACGCAGTTTCCTCCACAATGTACCGGCCTGCAAAATGAGCAACTGCATCATGCAAATATCATTCTATGCACGTTTTTTTACTAGAAATATCACAAAACATGAGCTTTTGACAGCATTAGCATAGTGTAGTCATGATACTGCTGCTGAGAAAGCACTTCATAGACTTTTCCTCCAAATGAGCTCTCTAAACCTCAAGATCTGTCTGCTGAACAACTGAATGATCTACTCGGTTCTGTCTCACTGGAAACTCATTAGTGACACAACTGCTAAAAGTTATTAGCTTAATGCCTGCTGATGTTCCATCTTAAAGCAACAGTACGCTTTTTTGATTGGAAGCTAAGTATTATATTTATCTTTACGGTGTTTGTTAGCATATTTTCTTAGTTTGACAGTGGTTTTAGTCTGTTCTTTTGTCTTTTATTATCTACAAAGTTTCCTCTATAGTTTTTTCTTTTACATAGGACAGTGAAAATATTACAGGGAATTTATGAGGTCCGAGAGAGGAGAACAGGAGTTGGGAGGGAGCTAGGACTTAAGCTATTGCCACTGACAGAATCTGCCATTTTAAAGCAGTTTAAGAAAGAGAAAATCTGGTTGTGTGATATACATCCACAGAATAAAAGACAATTTCTTGATTTACAATTTATAGGCATGTGTTTGGATGAAATTATAATTTGTGTTTTGTTCTGTAAACTACTGACAATATTCCTCCCAAATTTCAAATAGAAATTGATTCTATTTGCATGTATTTGCAGAAAATGAAAACTGGAGAAAATGACAAGAAAGATGCTCTTTATTTTTCAGACCTCAAATACTGCATCGAAAACCAGTTCACATTCACTTTTAAGAAACACAACAGTAATATTTGTACATGTATTTAGGAAACGTAAAACATTTTATTTTTATGGAATAACCTCAATTTTTTTTTATCACAGTTTTCATGTGTCTTGTCATGCTGTCAGTCAGCACATTGCTGTTGGAAGACTTTGTAACTCCTGAGGTTTGGTTTTGTTGAAATGCAATAGACACTGGACTGGAATGGCCACAATACATCTAGAAATGCTGATTAAATGAAAATTTGGAATGGTCTCTTATTTATTTCCGCATCTGTAAATAGAGAGCTTTTACATGAATCTGAATCATGTCTGGTGCATATGCACATTGTACAGAGGGTATTTTGTCTTAAGATCAGGAACATTTTAAAGCAAGGACAAACAGGCATAGAAAGAGAGGAGCTATTTGTCATTCTGCACTATTTGTAGATTGTTAATCAAATGCAACCAAATGTGTGACATTGACCATGTTAATATCTTTGTAGAAAGGTCAAATATTCCCTGCTTCCACTGAGGCACATGTGATGCTCTTTGGACCATTTTGAAATCATGCCGGTAAACATAAATCATGCACAAACTTGTGAAGTCCATGCCAGCTCAAGCGCATGCTGCCTTTAAAGCAAAAGAGCACAAAGCAAATACTACAAAATTATTGAATTCCTTTCAAACATTTCACTTTGTTTTCCATTAACGCAAATTCATGCAAAATTAAATCTTTTTTTTAAGTGGATCAAATTTGTACACCGCTGTATTACTAATGTTTACCATTTTTTATAAAAGTTGATTAACAGCTCTAGTAACACATCTGTCAATTCAACAGTCAGCAAAGAGTAGCACATTCTCCAAGTGGTGTGAAGTTTATTTAATATTACATCTCATCTCCAAATTATAGTTCCGATACCTTACAAACCCAAACACCATATCAACAGTGCTGGACCGTATCAGCAAGCCAGTGATTTCCATATTTCATACATAAACCCAGAGAGAGAAAAGGGGAAATGACAGGAGAGGCATTGCGACAGGCGAAACACCTGGGCCGGGCTGGTTGCAGGTGCAGGAGTAATAAATTCTGAGCGCTGTGGCGTGGGCACTGGCTGTTGGTTGTAATTGCGGGCGTCCTCCCTTAGTAATTGTGCGGATAATGAAGACACAGAGGAACCACGGAAAACCATCTGTGCAGCTATGAGATTGCAACGTCCACCAGGACCTAAAAAATGACAGAGCGGGAGAGGGACCAAGACTCTGGCTGGATGGTGCGTTTTGGATAGATATGTACGCTTTTGAGATGCTGGGCTTGTTTTGAGTCGTTCTGGCCTGTTGGTTGGATGTATAATCAAACCCTCTGGCTGTTTTCAGTTGCTGTCTTGACTTGAAAGCAAGCCTTGACACAGATCTGGGAATACTTTGACTAACATTTTGTGAAGCTGAGCTAGTGTGAGGAGGAGAGAGAAGTGTTGTGTTTGTAAGCCCACTCTTGTGTGTGTGTTTGTAAGCTCCCCTCAGGTGTGAGTGTGCGCCTTTGCAAAACATATTTCGCTACCGCAGATGGTCTCTTCATAATGGACTAAAGCCATCCCTTCTCGCCACGTCAAAGGAATAATTCAATTTTGGAGGACAAACGCGGGGCTGAAGGAACAACGCACAACGCGGGTGTGAAAAGAGAGCGCAACAAACACTTTATTACACGTAATCTTCACATACATTTATTCCCTCAATTCATCCACCTTTTCAACATGGTTCCCGTTCCACAAATGAAGTGAAGCTGTGTATGTGTATGTATGTGTGTGTGAGGCTCCCTGGAGGAAAGTAAAATCACAAATAAGATCTATTTACATGTATGCATTTGGCAGATGCTTTTATCCAAAGGGACTTACAGTACAGTGCATGTGTGCGCTATTCATTTATTTATTGAATGCTAATATACAGTAGCCTTATTTTTATGATTACAGCCAGTCAGAAGATAGTTGATACTGTACATGTGAACATGTCTACATGAATGTACTGTATATACTGTACAGTGTAGGTCTATGTGCATGTGTGCCTATATGTCAGCCTGAGTGCATGTGTGTATATGTGAGTCTGTGTTCATGTGTTTGCACATGTGCACTCAGAGAGAACGCCGGAGTCAACAGGGAGATGACACATTAGAGAAGATATGAGAGAAGGTGGACAGGTTGAGGGCGAGTCATCAGACCAGAACTCTCTAAACACTAGATGGTCCTTTGGGAAATGGAGGGAATGAGAGAGAGAGAGAGAGAGAGAGAGAGAGAGAGAGAGAGAGAGAGAGAGAGAGAGAGGGGATTCTGGTGAAGGGCTGCTGCTGTTGTTGACACAGTCTTAAAGGTAGAGAGTGAAGAACAGCATGCTGGGAAACACACTTAGTTGTCCAGGTGGCACAGTATGTTCACCCATATGCAGTGTACTATCACGATTCAAGTTCTCATGTGTTATCTGTTCAAATGATATGTGATGGTGTTTGATAATAACTAGGTATGCACCCATGTTTTAAAGACAGAGTACGAGTATCAATATTTTTTCCTGGTACTCGCCGATAACAATCCTTTTATCTGTATTTTTTGTGACAATTGGCAATTTTCCAAGCACAACACATAAAAATACAACCTCTTCATAACTACAAACAACTCCACCTCAAACACATTATGATGAAATAAATAATTGTATGTGCATTTCACAAACATCTGTCAGTTATGTCACGTGAGGTATCGCAGTAGCTGTGCATTTGTAGGAGTACATGAGCTTAGTATCAGGCCGATACCGGTACTGGCATCGGTGCATCCCTAATAATAATCACATTTTTCAATAAGAAAAAGTAACTTTGCTGCCAAACCTGAGTCATAAATGGCCTACACAGAGAATTGTTGGAATGCTCAGTTTTTTAGAGACAAGATTTTTTCTGAAAGATCTCAATGACCAATTGATGTATAATTTTCACGTATAAGTAATGTCTTCATTCAGAAAGGCTTTACTACTTTTAAAATATATAGGCTCATGGTAGGTTTGTCACATACCATAAACATATCAAACTATCGTGATGCTACCGTAGCACCGGTACACCGTGGTACCCGAAATGGTAATCGTGCAGATTCTCATCATTGTTTTGTTTAATGATAAGCGAGACTGTCATTTTGAGAAAACTTGAAACTGAATAACTGATGAAATCTGTCTTCTCTTCTGTTTTTCTTTTAATAACAAGCCAGCCAAAGTGTGTTTTTTAATAGTTAGATTTGGCTCACATTCAGCCATAGATCTCAAAGAAGCACCAGCACTGTCTTTGAAGCATGGCAGAATTATTTCAAAACCCTTTTTCTAAAGAAAAAGAAAGAAAGAAAATGGGAAAAATAATGCATTAAAGACAAGAGGAATTGATGTACGCCTAGCCAGATAAGTGTCATTAGTCGGGATAAAGAGATGTTGAGGCAGGTATCTCAGAAGGCAGACACACAGAGGCATAGTGTGCTAATGGAAGTCGAGTGTTTCTCTGAGAGATGAGGAGGAGGGAGGAAGAGGGCGGGTCTGTCCTGCGAGAGGGAGCGCAGAGCACTGACCGTGAAAGTGTTTAAATAAACACTGCAAGAGAGGAGAGGAGGAGAGGGAGGAACAGAGATAAAGAGATGAAGCAGCAAATTGAACCAGAAGGTAAAGAAGAGAATATACAAACACAATCAAAACACTGAGACTGATGATCAGAAATCTGCCAGAATCTACATGGTCTCCCATTTTTGTGGTCATTGATTTGGACACGTGAAGTTGGGTTCATAACACTGGTTAAAAGAAAGGAAATGTGCAGTGAGAGAGTGACGCCGCTACAGAAACAAACACGCATACAAAGAGAAAGTGTTTATGATAATGAACAGATAAGCACCAGCTGGTGTCTGGCTGGGCACATCACAATGTGTTGTGATGATGTGGTTCCTGTACATCTCGTAGGTCACAGGTCAAAGCCACAGCTGTCACGCCGTCCGCGGTGCGGGCAGGCCTTCTGTGTAAACGCATCCGAGCGGAGAGAAACCCACTGACAGAACAACAGTGAGGTCACTGAAAGGAGGGCGGCCCAGAGAATGGCATCTACGAATCGAGGAACACGGTTGCCATGTCCACTTATAATAAGCAACCTCAGGTTTGTTTGCATCATTTAGGGACGATCGCAAATTTGAAACGATTAAACTTTACAGGTTTTTGCGTGGTAACTCGCGGGCTTCAGGACGGGAGTGATTACAGACAAGGATGGGAAATGGCTCCGCTTCAATACTTTTACACAGTGGCAACGAGCGGGAACATGGAGGTGAGTGACCTCTCTGACCCCGGGCCAAGGTCACGTGTAATCACTCTCGTGCCTGTTTAGCTCTGCACTGATTCTCTCCCGGACTGTTTATTTCTCTTCTTGTTTCCTCCTTTTGCCACTGTTTTTTATCCCTGTTTGTTTTTCTCTCGCGCTCCACTGCTCCGCTGGCTTTAGGCAGTACTGTCTATTCACTTTCTTTACATGGTACTGAGAGAGCCCGTGCAGAAAGAGAGAGTGAGAGATAGAGAGAAGTGATGTGATTTGGCCTGTTATAGGTGACACGGCCAACAGCACTGTTCCAAAAGCTAGTGAGCTGCCGACAAGGATGCCGCCTTTTATTTGTGGGGTTTGTTATTTGCGTCCCCCAGCATGGATTTATTTTCAGTAAGCTTATTGCAATGCATTATGGGATTGCATTTAGTGTGAAGGATGTGTGCAATGCTGTGGCAGAATATAGTGTAATAGACGTTATAGTGTAATTCTTTTGTAACATTTGCATCAGATGTCTATAATGCAGCCTACATAGGTAGCTCAGTTGGTTTTAGACCAGAACTAATGTTGTAAAAGAGAGAGTTCAACTAAAAATACAAATTCTGTCACAATTTACTTCCCCTCATTTGCTTTAAAACCTGTATATGACTCTTTCTTCCGTGAAATCTTCTGAGAAATGTTTTGTGTCCAAACAATGGAAGTCAATGGGGGTCAGTGTTGTTTGGTTATCAACGTTCTTCAAAATATCTTCTTTTGTGTTCTGAAGAAGAAATAAAAAGTCACACAGGTTTGAAATTACATGAGGGTGAGTAAATGATGAAACTATCACTTTAAAGGAATAGTTTACCTTCAAAATAAAAATTATGTCATCATTCTGTCATCATTTTTTACCTGTATGACTAAAAACTAAAAAGAAGATATTTTGAAGAATGTTGGTAACCAAATACATTGGCTCCCAATTGACCTTCAAACCAACGGTTTTCCGTTACCAACATTCTTCAAAATATCTTCTTTTGTGTTGTGCAGAAGAAAGAAAGTCATACAGGTTTGAAATGAAAAGAGGTTGTGTAAATGATTACAGAATTAACATTTTAAAGAACTGTTCCTTTAATGCGCTTCTCTCATTCGAAGGTCTTGTCCTCTGTCATTCTCTTCTACTGAGATAAAACAGACCTGCAACTGTGGTCGCTAACACTGTTGGTTCAGACCACTTTCTCCTACGCAGGGGTGTCCTTTTATTCCGTGAGCCCATTTTAAAATCATTAAAGTTCACCTTTGGCTCTGCACACTGAACGCAGCCGTGGCATCTATTAAAACAGCGCAGTATTGATTTAAATGCATCTCATTCAGTTATCCTCTCTGAATCTACAGCTGGATTCTGCACCTGTATGCAACATGGGTGTAATATCTCTATTCAGCGACTGCAGCTACAAATAATGTATGACTGCTTAAATATTTAGCACACACTGCCCCTCACTTTAGTCAAACATCTTTCTATTATATTATGCAGTGGCGTAAGAGACCTAATCTGAACGATTGTGCTTCCAAACTGAGGGCTGTTGTACGATGCGTATCTTCATCATAATCTTTTTGTTTTCAATTAGTGCCATTCATCACAGAGCTTTGTGAAATGAACTAAGAGCTATTTCCCTGATGAGCACAAAAATCGAATCACTGTTGTGTGATGGTGTTATTTAACCAAGTGATGAATCGCTTCATTTTGATGATCACATGCACCGCTGGCACAATCGTCGTTTTATTGCTTACGCTCGAACCCGTAAGACTAAGTTATACATTTGGGCACATTGCTTGTCCCCTATCATTTGTGCTGTGGACGTGAATCATACAGCTTATTGAGGTGAGTGGTAGCAATCGCTCTTCTAAGTTATCAGACTTTGTCCTATAATAAAATGTGCATTTAAAGGGATAGTTCACCCAAAAATGAAAATTCTATCATCATTTCTCACCCTCTTGTCATTTCAAACCTGAATGACTTTCTTCAGAACACAAAAGAAGATATTTTGAAGAATGCTGGTAACTGCACAATGGCGGTACCCATTCACTTGCATTGGATTTGTGTCCATACAACGAAAGTGAATAGATACCTTTGTTTTGTTACTAACATTCTTCAAATTATCGTATTTTCATCTTTTAACTTCCTTTTCTGTTTGAAATGAAGGATTTTCATTTTTGGGTGAACTATCCCTTTAAGGAGATGACAGATATGTATGGACAAGAATAATAAGCATTTGTATATGGGTTCTTTTTACTTGGGCCCACAAACACCCACCCAAATGACCCTAAGATGTTTAAAATGTGAGCTGACGGAACAGAAATATATGTGTTTCCTTACAGTATGTAAGGTGAGCACACAAAGTAACCTGCAGTTTTATGTTTCAGACAGAGATGGCGATAGAGAGCCTTAAGTTGCGTATGGCAGCTTGAAATGTGCGATGTGTTGTTTTAAATTGTGATATTATGGAGTGATAAATATTTGTCACTTCTATTACGTGGTAACATGTAATTAAACCCACACCTTCATAATGTGTTATGCTCCGGCAGTGGAATCTCATGAGCCCTTCATCATGCTTTCGGTAAACATGATTACCACACGATTCTTGCCCTTGGCTACACTTTCATCAGCTTCAGCTATAAACAAATGTACTATCACCTTAATCTCATCCATTTAGCATCCTGATCGCTCTCCTCATTTGTAAAATCTTTTGCTTGTATATGGGTGTGCTAATGCTCTTCGACACAGGCAGATCACGCTTTAGATAGGGTAGTATTTAAAGCTGTCACTCAATGCTGGTGTTCAAAAGCACTTCAGCTGTCATCTCTCTGCTCGGTTGACAAAACTGGGTCACACTACCAAGCTCACGATAACTAGAAAGTCAGTGTTACTCCGGCACTGTTGTTGGAGTCAGGTACGAAATCATCAATGAGGTAAAACCTGAGAAACGTGAATTATTAAAGATCAAGGTCAGGAGAGATTTCTCTCAGTATTTCTCGCATAAAGTATGAGACGTTGCAATTTATCTTGAATATCAGATTTTTAGGGTCACAATATCTGTTTAGTGACCTTTTGTGTGTTTTTACAGTAATGATGATCCAATGGGAAATGTTGATCCTTATTTTATGTTTGGTTCTTGCGTGTCTCAAGACTAGTTATCATATTGTCATCATGTAATTTGTTTTTCTTTATGTGTACTATTTATTTATTTATTTAACAGAGACAATGGAGAGTCAATGACTGCACCAGAATTAACTACAATTTCATCTGTAGTCCCTGTGCAGAAGTTCTGACACAAATTACAAAACTAGCAAATACATTTGCTAAATCTAACTGCGCTTATTTAAAATTGTAGATGCATCAAGTCAATCGAACATTTTGAGTTGGAGGAAACTGTTTACTGTATGTTGACAAGTCACCTTTTTTAAAATGACATGCTTTGAACTGTACTTTGTCATGCGTATCGATATCATATATGGACCACTAAATACGCCCTAACCCAATACTTTTTGATCTCACAATCATATCTTTTAGCTTCAAAAGACATTTCCTAACCCACTGGAGTCATGCATGTGTTCTTAGAGTTTCGCCAAAACCATGTTTGACCCCCATTTAAGAAGATAAAACGACAGCATTTTAATCTAAAAAAATGATTTGTGTTCAACTTATAAAAGGAGGATCTGGAATTGCATGAGAGTAAATAAATCATGAGAGATTTTTCAATATTGTGGTAAACTCTTCCTTTAATATATTTTATTGACTGAATTTAAAGTGAACAAACAATAGATGTCAGACGGGTCATATAATCACAGATGGGTTTTCAGGGTGGCTGAGTTGAAGGAAAGGACGGGACTCAAATACTGAACATGGATCTTAATATGTAAATCAATAAATCATGTATCTTTTACCAATACACTAAATTATAGTAATTGCATAAACAAAACAAATAAAAACAAATCTCAATGATTACGGCTACCTGACCTGTTCTTATGATCAGTCCTATCAGCTTTTATCTTATTACTAATACTGGCTTAAGCTTTCAGCTCCAAAATTTGACTGTTAGCAAGATGCATAGCTTCTGCAATCCTTCCCCTTTGAGTTAAACGGTTATTAGCTTTCTGTCTGGGGTTAAGAATTAATATCGTAATGGAGCGTCACTGGGAACATGTCCCGCGATCTTCAAGGTCATGGATAAATCATTCTTGGCTTTTATAAAGAGAAGTGGCTTTTAAACATTGACCCTTCAAGGGCTAATAACTTAACTTTAATCAGAGCTGAAGTTCAAGCACGGAGGCAACTGACTAGCACTCACCAAAATTAAAACATATGCTGTCCTCATCTGTACCACGATTCACATGCATGTCCACGAGCAGATCTTGCATCAGGGGACAGATCCGGTTTAATTTGTGTTTTTATCACTCCCAGGTCAGTGCAGTTGGCACAGGGGAAACCATGAAGCTAATTACAGAACGGTTTCAAGGACAAAAGACGCATTGCTGTCTTCTCCAGTCTGGTGATAATAAATGTTAGGACTCTGTATGCTTCTGCGCTGATTCGTCCTTGATTCATTGCAATTAGCATTAATCCTCATTATCAATGCAGATAAACACTTTTCTGATTGGGATGAATGGCAGTTTACTGACCCTAAATCAACCAGACGGAGAAACAAACTCTTTCCTGTTTCAGTCCACCATGAGAGAATCGGCGATTATGGCTTGGAGAGAGAAGCAGCACTTGGGTTGAGTGACGTCTGGATTGCTCACGCTTCCGGCTCTTTCTTCCTTCTCCTTAAGTGCAATTTACTGCTACTTGTGTAGAGAGTAATTCATTTTTTATAACGCCATCCTTTTAATAGCATTCATATCTAAAGCATTTAGGCTTAAATGAGCTCACTTCCTCTGAAAGTCAATCAATGATGTGCTTGCTTTCTATTCCTAGAGAGTCATGCAGGATATGGATGTGTGTATATGCATGTACAGTAGTGGCCAAAAGTGAAAAAAAGTCCAGCTTTATCATAATGATATCATTATCGTGAGTCCTTTTGGCAACAGTAATTGTGTAAAACCTGATATGTTGAAAGCCCCTATAAAATCTAATTTTGTAGTTTGCCTTTTGGCCAAATCATTTTGTCAAATAAATAATTTCAGTCTTTTGTACTTTACACCTCATATTTTGGTTTAATCTAACCTGAGGGTTATTTAAAGTCTGATATTGTACAAATATTGCCCCCCGGACATCACTTTTAGCCCCTTCTGCATGTACAGCAATATATGAAGAGTTTGGTTCCAAAATGCTCCATTTAAAAAAAAATCAAAAATCATGTTTTTTATTGTGCATTCCAATTAATATCTACCAAACTGCAGTTGGTCTGTTTTGTTTTAAACCATAACAACAAAACAAAAAACACAGCCAACTAACACAATAAAAACATGACAACATAATAAAAAACATGATTTTTGAATCAAAACAGAGTTATCTCATTTTGGAACCAAGCTCTTCATATGCACATATACTGTATACTGTGTGTGTGTATATAACATATGCACTTCATTTGTTAGCTGCTTCTGAGTTCTGATATGTATTTCTTCAATTCTACTGCCCTCCACTGGCACCAAATAACATTACAATGTTGCATTTATTAGCACACTTTCCTCTTTGCATATTTTTTAATCTCCTTTACATCTTTTTACAACAAGTGCATCCTTTGTTTTTGTGTCCATACCACGAGCCTCTCCAGAGAAGAGTTTACAGCCACCACGCTCATATTGTAAAGCTTTGATTTCCGAGCGTGCGTTTATGCAGGAACTTGCTGTGTGAAACTGCATCTCCTGCTGCTTTCATTCTCAGGGTCTGGAGCGGTGGGCTTTGATGTAGCTCTGAGCTGTTTATGGCTCGCTGCAGTGGGCTTGAAGGAGCTCGGGGTGAGGGAGGTGAGCGGAGATAGGAGCTCCAGCGCTTGTTAGAGCATCATTAGATCATAGTGCACCATTAGTCTGACAGCCTTCAGAGCCGCTTAATGCTGCCGATTCATTTACCTCGAATCCATTAGTACTCTGACATGTCTGTGTGTGGTTCGATCAAGTGTGTGTTTGTTTGTTTTTGCGGATAAGTAAGATAAGTGAGGAGGAATGTGAAATGAAGTTCAGCTCCTGGAATGTTTTTGTAATTGTTCCCAGAGGAAAAATCTCTTCTTTAATGTCTCAATTGTTTCTCTTAGACAGCGATGAGATTAAATGGACCGGCTAAGGGTTTTTGCACAAGTCTCGTCCTTCTGAGAATTTTCTGCCTGGAAAAAGACCTGGGTAATGTCATGTGTCTTCCTGAGGTTGAGAGATCTTGTCAAACCTCAGTGAGGTTTGTGCCGCTGTTATAATAGCCATGTAGTCTGCAGCATCATTTCTCTTCTCTACAGTAGGGATCAAATCATCTCTGTGCTATAGACCACTTCGCAATATGTAAACACTAGTCCAGTGGCATGTTTTTATTTTTATGTATTTTATTTTTATACATTTTTAATCGTACATATCTAAATAAATCGTAAAGATGTTTGTTTGACATTTTAATTAAGGTGGTTGTATTTTAACTGTTGTGTAGTGTTAAAAACTGAAACAGGAAGTTCTTCTGGACCAGCATTGTTTACGTTTTTCAAAATCGTCTATTTATTTGTTTATTAAATAATTGTACTTATTTTCTTACAATTGTCTCTTCTTTTTTAAATGTATTTTTATTTTTTTATTTTTTAGGAAAAACTGGAGATAGACATGCAAAAAACATAAGTGAGCACAACACGATGAGCAGTTTTCCTGGTTAGACATATTTCTTGTTGAAACGTTTTTTAGCTTTTTTATATCTAATAACTTATAAATCATGATTTTTACACTAGTATATAGATCACCTTAAATATAGAAGCACATGGAGTAAAAGACACATACTTCCATTTTTTCACTTTATGTGTCATGAGCTTTCAAGAAAGCAGCCTCAGAGTTTTGTATGTTTCCTTTTGGTTAAAAGTGACATTTTGTCTATATTAAAGGGCTAGTTCACCCAAAAAGAATAATTCTTCATTCATTAATTTCTGGAACAGTCATTTTGTCTGTTACTTACCCTCAGGTTGTTTCAAACCTGTTAAATTTCTTTGTTCTGCTGAACACAAAGAAAGATATTTGTAAGAATGTTAGCAATTTTCAGTTCTGTGACATCATCCACTACCATAGTATGAAAAAATATTGTATAATTTGTATGTTCTGTTAAAACACAAAGTGAGATATTTTTGAAAAATTTAGGAAATCAAACTGCCATTAAAATATTCCTATTATGGCAGTCAAGAAAATTGACTGAAAATGGCGCACATTCTTCCAAATATCTTTCTCTGTGTTCATCACAACAAAGTAATTTAAACAGGTATGAAATGACATGAGGCTGAATAAACGATGACAGAATTGTTGGGTAAACTATCACTTTAATATTGAATGTTCGTCAATATTAATGTTTGTTTAAAATAACCTGGAGAGAGTCCATATTTGACCCAACCATGATTGAATCAACCCAGCATAAGCATTTTAAACCTAACAATGAGGTAAGTCCATATATTACCAAACCATTGCTTAAAAAACAGCATTTTGTACGGTGTAGCTGTGTAAGTATATTAAAGCTATTTAGGGTCATACAATTAAATTTCGACAGGTAAATTAAACTAGAAAATGCCTTACATTATTAAGTGCATTGTTACTGCAGCTCTCAGGTCAAGATCAGAGGACCTTATTAAAATGAATAAATGGACTTCAAGAAAGACTTGAATGTAAGAACGAGAATGTAAAAAAGGGGCTAAAGCATTTCATACTGCAAATGATAAAAACGGAACACCATTGTGCGGTTCCACGACCTGAAGCAGAATTCCCACCCATTTGTTTGCCACAACATTCATCAGGATGTGTCTCTCTCTCTCCATCTCTCTGTCTCTCTCTCTCTTCACTGCAATAAGCAACAAAAGATGATTGATCTGGCAGGTTCCCTGATGGCTGCCGGCGCAGTGGCAGTATCACACGCTCGGCGGACGATTGCGGAGAGCTCTATTGTCTTACAGTGATGTGGTTAAATGAGGCTCTTTATCAAAGCGTGCACGGCGGCGCCGGCTTCTCTTAATTGAGACGCAGTGCGATTGTCTCGGGCCGAACGCTCTGATGAGCCATCGATCGCCGACGTCTTGTTTATGTCTCATTTGACTGAGTCTGATCAATGCTGTCCCTGCATTGTAATTGATCACCGATGGCCAGTCACCTGTATTGACTGAGACCCATTCTGCTTAGAATAATAGCTGTCAGCCACGGGAAGAGAAATTTCGCAGAGCTTTGGTCTTCATTTTTTATGTCAGTTTTGGCACTTATCAATTAAAGCCGAAATGTCACAAAGTTTGTTTTGCACAAACATTTAGATGTCATTTCGTTTGTCAAGACCATTTTTAACGTCTACACTTGATGCATTTTTTTTTACTTAAACAAAACCCTTTAAGCTGTAAAATAATGGCAGAAACCCAAAGGTTTAAGTCGGAGTCAGTGTTTGCAGTTTAGTTTTTCTTGGACGCTTTCGAGTTCTGAGAGCTGCAGTATGTGTATTTTGAACTCTTATCTCAAAGATCGCCGTAAACTTAATTCATGACATGACCCCTTTACATTTCTCCTCCAAGCATTACCATTCTGTATTTTTCAGGACTCCAACAGCTTTATTGAGTCCATCTGTGAAGTTCTGTCCCTTTGGTCAATCCTTCATTTTCTCTCTGCGGGCCCGTCCCGATCCATTCATCTCTGTCTCTGCCCTTCCACCATCATCCATCTTTATCTCCCCATGTGCTTCAGCTTTGCCCTGCCGGTACCTCTTTATTCAATTCTTCAGGGTGATCGCATTTGTACTGTGGCTGTACGTAAAGGGTACATGTATATTTTTCTATTTTGATATGCAATGAAAAGTACATTTCAGTAAAAGATAACATGACATGGCATGTAGTTTGACCTTTTCAATGTGCATTTATTGAGAAATAAATGTAAACTGATAGAAGTCATTTGCAAAGTTTGGTTGAAATGAATTATTGATGTATTCGCTTTATTTTACTACATGCCATATATTATAAATACTATAAATCCTCCCTATGACGTGTTTATAAACGTTTGTATTTCCTTAAAGTTGTCCATACATACTGTTGTACTGTGTCAGTATATGTTGATACATTTCAGTGTTTATTCAAATGTAGACACTGAAAATTTTTTGTTTTAACCCATTGTTGGGTAAAATATGGACAAAATATGGTATATCGACAAAACCAACCTATACATTATATTGACCTATTCTGGGTTGTTGCTACCCCAACCATGACGGTTGGAACAGAGCATAGGTCAAATAGTTTTTGTCCATATTTTACCCAACTATGATTTGAAACAACACAGCATTTCTAGAATTCATGAGAATGATGAACTAAAACAATAAGATTATAAAATAGATATTTTCTCTTATTCTTTCTCTTGCTATGTTAAAATAATGCCAAACACATGTGTTCATCCTATCCAGTGCTCCATCAAACTGTTCTTTCATTTGTCTCCGCCCACTATTTCTTACAGGCCAATTAAATTCAGACTCTGGCTCTGCTGTGATGCTCATGAGGGTCACTAAGTCCCTCTGTCCATCTTTCTCTCTGTCTGTTTAACTGCTCATTTTTCTTCTGTGCATCACTCTCTTCATCAATTTCAATCAGCAGGACATATATTGATTTGTTGTTCTAGGTATTTTTTATATCCTGTCAGACCAGTTCTGACTTCCCTACCAGTGTTCCCAGTTAAAAGACAGACAAGATTTGAAGAGGTTGCCATGGAAACAAACAACAGGCTGTTTTCCGTCTAGCAATGGGAATCATCTAGACATGTGAAAATCTAAATAACACAATTTTGACAAAAGCATGTAAATCTTGCTGGGAATAGCCGTATTAAATACACAGTAGTTCAAAGAGATAGTTCACTCGAAAATATTTTTTTTTATTCACCCTCATGGTTTTTAACACCTGTATATGACTCTTTTTTTCTTGTGGAACAGAAATGTCTCAAGGGTTGTGAAAGTCAAAGAAGTATGGTTACTAGCGTTTTTCAAAATATCTTCTGTTGTGTTCTGCTGAAGAGAGAAGAAAGGAAAGGTTTAAAATGTATGAAAGTTATCTATTTTTGGATGAACTAACCCTCATCTAAATTTAAACTCTGTTTACTCATAGATTTATAATTTGATTTTATAACTCAGACTTGTATTTCGTAAGTTAACATGGCCCGGAATATTCAAAGATTTCAAGTCTTTAGAAAGTGTTTTCTTTTGGTTTGATTAACTGGTTTTTTGTTTATTTAATTTCATATTGAAAAAATTTACATGCCACAAATTTAGCACATCAGTAAAAGATGCACGACATAATACATCAGCTAGTGATGGTGTCTCTTTTTTTCCAACATGTGAGATTTATTTTGTAAGAAAATGTGTAAACAAGAAAACATTTACTGGAATCGATATACAGTAGATCGCTTGAGTTACATTAACTTTACATTAATTTTAGTCTTGTCTTGTCTTAAAAAAAATTCATTCAAATCTGTCTCTTCACTTGTATCTGCTGACAGAATTCACAGCTCTGTATCGATATGATGTAAAGTGAGATCAAGAAATGTTCTCGCATGCTTCTCTCAAGCCTCTCACTCCTCGAGCAAGACTAATCCTCACTGAACCTCCAGGATTCCTCATATTCCACACACACATCCCTGGAGTGGCACTAATCCTTCACTTCTCCTGGTCTCATCTCTCTTCTCTGGACTCTTCTGTTTTTCTGATCTGTCACCACAGGAGCAAAACTAATCTTGCCCCGTCCACCATCCTCTGTCACACGTCACATTCTCTTCATCCTAAACTCTTGGTTTTCTTTTTCCTCATTCTTTCCTCTCCATCTCCTCTTCATCTCATCTCATCTCATTTTCACTTCGCTTCTCATTCTCTCCCCTGCTCTCTTCTCATTTTCTCATTTCCTTTTCAATTATTTCACCTGTGTTCTTATTTTCTCCTAATTTCTCCTCGCCTCTCCTCCTCTCTTCTTTCTTAGCATTGGCATAGTTTGAGTATTTTATGCAAAGTAACATTAAAAATGTCTGAATTTCTTTTTTTAATATTGCTCCTCATGTAGACCCATGCAGCATCAGATTCATCACACGATCCCTCAGAATCTCTTTTGTGGTCTTTGGTAATCGCATGTTGCTCTTCTCACAGATCACAGACGTTTATATACATTTCTCTTTTCCACACACACATCCCAAACACACTTTTCTCTTGTGTTCTTTTCTCCATCGCTCATCTTCTTTTGTGTCTCGGGCTCTCTGACAGGTTACGGTTAGCAGCGCTGGTCACGAGGGTCACTTGACAGCATCATTCTCTACAGAAGGAGGATATACGAGCTGGTCACATAATTACAGTCTTATCTGAACCATTCACAGCCCCTCATACACTGACAGAGAAAGAAAAGACCCAATTAAGCAATTATCATTAAAGGTGCTGCCTAATGTAGTCGCCACTGCCGTGCCCGATAACTAATCGAAGCGGAGCCGAGATCACACTTTTTCATGAACACAAATGAGGGGAAACTGGAAGACCCTTAAACCTGACAGATCTGATATGAAAGATACTAAGCCAGAGTCTCACACAGACTGACTTGTGCTCATTACAGTTTCTTTTCTCTCTAATTGATCTCTTTGTTTCTCTCTCTGTTTCTGCAGTATGCAGCCATTAATGGTCAACGTGACACGTCCCCAGCAACAACAATAGTCTTTTCTTTTTTCAAACAAAAATCTGT
The DNA here is from genome assembly GCA_006030095.1 of Triplophysa siluroides. NCBI lineage: Eukaryota > Metazoa > Chordata > Actinopteri > Cypriniformes > Nemacheilidae > Triplophysa > Triplophysa siluroides. The sequence goes on from VCII01000054.1 coordinate 112,423, forward strand.
CTACCTTTTATGTCGCCCTCCTAATCCTTTTTTTATCATTGGAGTGATGGCTGGTTTGATGGGCGATGCATCTTTGATGTTAAGGTGTTTGTGTGGGGAGGTCTGGTGTTTTCTTTATTTGTATCTGTCAGATTAACACACGTGTTACAGAGATGATAGAAATCCCCTTAGAATACAGAAAGAAACAAACAAGCCCACAAAGGAGAAAAGGGAATGTGTCACATCTCTTTTAGAATAAAACATGATTCTATTCACTGTTGTAATTTAAGGCAACAGATTTACAGTGGTAGGGCTGTGTACGGTCTCATTTCCAGCAGTTTATTAAAAGTGCTGTGTGTAATTTTTTGGAGGATCTATTGACAGAAATTAAATATAATATGTGTTCAGAGGTGTATAAAGACCTTACATATAGCAGCGTTATCTTTTTATTACCTCAGAATAAACTATTTCTATCTACATACACAGTAGGTCCCCTTGCATGGAATTCACCATGTTGTTTCTACAGTAGCCCTAAATGGACAAACTGCTCTACAGAGCACATTATGTAAATATGTTATCCTCTTCGGCAAAGAAGCGAATACGTGACGACATCTTTGTTTCTGGGTTGTTGCATGTAACGTGTTCGACTCGCCAATGCTTTCGCGTTGCTTGCATTTGCGTTTAAATTACGTCCGTCTGTCCGGCCCAAGCATCCATTCCGGCCCCATACGTTAGCGGACCACCAGGGAATAGTTGCGGTACTAAAGGATCGCCAGTCCACCCCTGGTCACGATCGTAGGCCGTTGATCGGATGGCCGTTCTGGACTTTGACAGAATGTCCTACTGGTCAGTCCGCCCATGAGCGTGATCCTTTAAGAAAGCATGATTTTATATTTATCTTGTAATAAAAATATTTCAACAAGTTTCAAAGATAAAAGCAGATATGCATTTCACTCAGATTTACATATTAATTTTATTACTTGCCTCATGCATGGTATAATAATTAACTCTAAAGGGGGACTTAAAATCAATTAAAATCAATTAAAAAAATTAGTTTTGTTTCCTATACATTTGAAATAAGAAAAGCATGTTTGTAAATTGTAATACAATACAATATTTACATATATATCCCATCAACCCAACATAAGAAATACCTGTTCAGCAAAGTGATTCTTTTAACTATGCTGCTCTCTGGTGGACAATGAACATTGGTACAGAACGCGGATGTTTGTATTTGCATCTCATCTAAATTTATTTTTGATTTTGATAAAATCATTTAAAAAAATGGTTTTACATTTACAGTATTTTGCTTTTACAATGTTATCAAAGGTGACTAATCAGGAAACACCACAAACAGAACCAATAATATTAACTTTTGAACTGTTTTGTAAATGTATTTGAGTTATTGTGTTTTGTGAATTGTCCAACATTTATTATGTTACAGGAGTAGTTCACCTTCAAAATCTAAATTCTGTCATTATTTACTCACCCTCTTGTCATTTAAAACCTGAATGACTTTATTCCTTATGCAGAACACAAAAGAAGATATTTTTAAGAATGTTGTTAACAACCCAAATGTTGTAAATTGGAACAACACCCACAGGCAAATTTCTTTTGACTCTCATCATGTCTGGCAAAATAAGCAGAGTTTTAAATGTTATATTGTTGTATTTTTCTTTCAGGTACTCAAATGTAGGTAATTTTCACCAGCGAATCTGACAATGACATTTTCTCTAAGAATATAGATGGAAGGCTTTTGGTCCTTCAAACTTTCAATCATTTCATGAGCAATATGTTTAAGTCACAGTGTCATCAGCGCTGGAGTCAAGGAGCAACCCCATTTGTGACATTAGTTTGTGTTCATGACTGGGGCAGTTCTTCAGGATCTGTTATTGCCTGTAATTCGTTCATGCCCTGCACCTGTCCCCTCTTGATTCGGTCCCTATATATTGACCTCATGGTTCATTATCCTGTGCTGGTTCATTGTTTTTGTCATTGTGGTGAATTCCTGTGTCTTGTCAGAAGTCTAGTTTATTGTAGTTTAATGTCATGTGTTTCTAGTCTAGTAGTCTAGTCTAGTCTAGTCTAGTCTAGTCTAGTCTAGTCTAGTCTAGTTAGTCCATGTTCCTGTTGTCATGTTTTGTTATGTTACCCCCTCGTGGGTGATTGTTTTGTGTTTATTAAAGTCTTGTTAACCCCTTACCTCCCTGTCTGCACTTGGGTCCTCTGTCTCTCACCTCACCCACCCCGAGAATCATGACAGTACTCTATCCAATCATGACTCTATAAACAAATTAATACGTTATTTCTCTAATAAGGCTGCCTTCTAAATATGGTCAGGTCAATCTGTACTTTTACATGAAAACCAGGACATGATTCCTTGTTTCTGCATTACTGACAGGCTTTCACCTGTACATTCTATAAAAGAAAATTGTATCCTAATTCAAAGATATTTCTTACAGATATTCTTGCTTACGTTACAGAAATAAAACAAAATGGCCAATTCTGTTAGTATGGAAACAATGTTAGTTTCAAGCAAAACTGAGAACACGGAAATCTTACTCATACATTAAGGTGCACACACATACTGCAGTAATGTACATGTATGTTCGCTGTTGTAGAACACTTTTGAAAGAAAGTACATGAAAATAATCTTCCCAGCTTTGTTGCAGCTGCTTTTCATTGCGTATAGCCAGCAGATGTGTAGCCTTTTATGATTCAGACTTTGACTTATTTGCAATTCATTAGTTCGATTCAGGATTATAATAAAAACAATATAAATGGTGCATAAAACAGCAAACTTAAGATCTGTTCTTTTATTTTCTTAGTGTAAATGCCATTGTTAACATGATCTTGAACTTACAGAAGGGTACATGAATACATTACTTGAATAAAAACGAAAAATATGTTGTTTTGTTTTTTGTCTCAAAAGAACCTATATTTTAACTGAAGACTAAAAACAACAACAGTTTTAATAAAATCACAAGAAAAATAAGAAAAAACATTGCAATCAATATGAAGAAAGTTGTTAAGGTTGTACTAAAAAGTCTTAGCTTAAATATGCAATGTTAAACACACAGATGCAGTCATTCTACAGATATATAGATATTTAATCTTTAAGTCTATCTTTAAGTTTCCACTTCCCCTTGACAATATAACAACAGATATACATAAATAAATTGTTCAATTGTCAGATCTTGTGTTATAATATGTTGAGATATGTATGATGGCCATACAACAATATAGTTATAGCTAAAAGAGCATAAGAACAGTTACATTACAATGATATATAACATGAGACTGATGCATTTACATTTGTTCCGTTCAACATCTTAGTTACACACACACATATATAAAGAGAGAGAATTTAAGCTAAAGTTAAACATTGAAATTTCATGTGAAACAAATATTACATTGTACACAACTCTGTGTTCATTCATTTTGTGTTTATAATATCATTTTATAATAAATATAAGACTACTCAGACTTTTCACTCGTGAGCTCATTAACAAATTCGCAATGCACTGTGGGTAATTCCTCCTTTGCTTGTTTGAGGGTTTCTCTACCGACAGTTTCAGAGACTCTCACAATGACATTCTCTTTGTAAGTATGAATCTCTGAATCTGACTGCATTACACTTTCAAGAAACCTTTCAGCAACATGTGTGAGACACAGTCTCATCAATACAGGAGTTAGTGGACAGCCCCAGCATAGTAATTTGTACTTGCCACAAGGACTGTTTTTCAGAAGCTTTTCAAGAAGTACAGTGTTAAATGCAGTGTGCAAAGGAGGTTCTTTTGTTTGTTCTTTTGTTAAGCAGCTCTGTAAGAATGACCATGGGATCATTTTTTCTCCCTTTTTAAATGCAAACAGCACTGCTGTACCTGTTTTTGCATCAGTGTAGTCTGTTGAATGAGAATCTAAGTGTTCATTCAGCCACCTGGCCATGATGGTTGCCAGAATCAGATAGTCAACATTATGAGTCCCATTTACTTTTCTAGTCACATTAAAAGACTTTGGGACTTTTGTTGGTTGTTTAAGTAAATTGTGATAAAACACACACAAATATGGGATGAGAGCATAAGAATAGCTCCTATAGAATAAGAGTGGTATACCATCTGGCCGTATATCTTTGTTCTTGTTTACTGCCAAAGACTGAATTGCCTTTTCAACATCCATAACCTGAATTTTTTCAAAAGCACTGTGATCAAAGGTCATTTCAATTTTCTGACCCCATTTTTTTTGTTTTACAATGAGCCATTGCTGTGAAACCTCTGCCACGAATTTTGAGACATCAGATTGTTTTGTTGTTTTGCTGACATCAAAGTCATTTGTTGATTTGTTTTTTGTGTTGCACCTGATTTTAAGTAAAACTGGCTGATGGTCAGAGCAGCAGCTTTCCTCAGAAATCTTACAGCTTTTAACATAGTGTACTGATTCCTCTGGCACAAAAAAATAGTCTAATCGTGACTTTGTGTGTTTTGAATAGGTATATTGCCGACATACCGGGTTGAACCTTCTCCATACATCAACAAGATGAAAAGATGTCATAAATTCCTCTACTGTTGGTTTTAACATAAAATGTCGTTCATTCTCTGTTGAAGAATTCCTGTCCAGAAATGGATTCAGAGGGATGTTGAAGTCTCCTCCAATCAACAAAATGCCTTCTGCAAAATTCTCCAGTATCATTCTAAGTCTCTTTAGAGGTCTTGAATCTATTTGGTGAGTATATACACTCACAAGTGTATACAGCTGACCTTTGAGGGTACATTTAACTGCAATGTAGCAGCCAGCAGCATCCTTGCGAGTGTAGATCTTTGATTTGCTCAGAATATCTTTTCTTATTAAAATAGCCACCCCTCTATCTTTTGAGCTATACTTAGTAAAAACTGATTTCCACTTGTCAAGTCTCTTAAAAACATCTCTGTCAGTTGTCCCAATGTGTGTTTCCTGAATGAAGGCAACATGGCACTTGTGTTTCTCAATTTCTGTTATCACCTCATTAATCTTAGATTTGAGCCCATGTGTATTCCATGTCATAAAAGACAACTCGGTAGTAGTCATAATTACAGAGCTATATGGTATATGGCAGCCACATTAAAATCTACAAAAAAATAAGGACATTGAATTAAAACATTGAAGTTGTTGGAAATGTTATCACAAAAATAATATATTGTTATTTTATTGCTCTGACCCTGGACAACAAAACCAGTCTTATGGGTACAATTTTTTCAAAATTGAGATTTTTACATCACCTGAAAGCGGAAAAAAATAAGCTTAGGCAATATCTGGCTGAGATACAACCGTGTAAAATTCTCGAATTTGAGAGTGCAAAAAAAATTGAATTATTGGAAAAATTACCTTTGAAGTCGTTAATCAGAGGAACTGTAGCGGGCCATCCACTCACAAAAATAAAGGTAGGACATTTACAAAATATCTAAATGGAACATGATCTTTACTTAATATCCTAATTATTTTTGTCATAAAAGAAAAATAGATAATTTTAACACATGTATTTTCGTATGTTACTAAAAATGTTTCCGTGCTACATAAGACTGGTTTTGTGATCCATGGTCACATATTATAAAAATGTCTATACATCTACATTTATTCAAACTAAAATATAAATTATGTTCAAAATTTGTGTTTTTAAAGACACATTTTGTAAAAAAAATTACTTAAATACTGCATCTATAAATGAAAACAAAAAAGACTTACATTCATTGAGTTCTTTGGTTGTGTGAACATGAGAGCTTGTCTGCTGAGTGATTGTCATCTTTGCAGAGTTATAAATACTGTAAGTAGGATGGGCTTAAGAGGATTTGCCTTGAAAATGCATTATGTTTGTCTTTACTTTGTTAATATAATATAAATATGTTTTAAGTAAATCAAATTAATCTTACCTTAAATGCCTGTCAAACCAACTATTTTTTTTAATATTAAGCAAACATTTGATGTTAAACAATACGACATTTGACGTAAGATTTGAATTTGAACACCCTGTAAAACAGGTTTGACATGGAATAAGACACATAGATTAACTAAAATGGCATACTGCTTTCATCAAAGTCCTTTAATGTCATATGTACAAGCACGTTACACAAGTACATACACAACATATTGTTTGTTTCTCTCTTTTGTGTCTTACATTCCAAGGCTCTGAGTTTGTCTTAAGATGGAGATTCTGTGTTTCAAAGTCTAGTCAAACTGCATTTTTTTCACCATCCCTCACTATTAATAACTAGCTGGGAAAAAAGTTAAAATATAAAAAGTAGAAGCTGTGTGTGACATTAACGACTACATATCAGACAGCTATAATGTTTACTTGGAATATATATATATATATATATATATACAGTATATATATACCATATCTAGTATGTTTACTGTAAACCACACTGTAAACCATGAAAGTAAAAAACATTAGGCAACGTACTAGCGTAAACTTTTAGTTTAATTCATTTGTTTGAACCACATTAAATACATACTGTAAGAATTGCTTGCATTTATCTGGTTATCTCTCTATCTGTCTATAGTCTATTCAGCATATCGTCATTTTGTGCACTGGTTATATCCCAGTATTCTTTATAACATTATATAAGATCATTTATAATGACTTACTCTAATGATCAACTCTTATGCAAAGCATGCTGTCAACAAGATATAAGCTGCACCCATAAACATTTGTGAGATAAGTGACATCTTTTACTTGTATTCTTGGAAGTCTATTACAGGTTTTAGACCCTGTTCAGTAAGTAAAGCACCTGTTCACCTGTTGTGCTTTCACTTCTGTTTTTGCTTAAGTGAAAGAACATTAGACAGTGAAGTACAGTTTGCATATTTTTTGCATTTTTTGCTTTACATCCTACCTTTAAAAGCATTTGTATTTAAGATTATAGAATATACACATAAAAGTCACAACAAACTACTTTCAGTTTGCCATACACAATATATATCTAAGAGAAACAGTTTGTACATGTCTTGCCATTCTGTGAATTTACAGGAACCCTTATCTGTAAGTCAAATAACCTTTGGATTTCTCCAATTACTTTGAAAAGTCAAGGTGCAATCATGTGTCATACATTTGACACAAACATGTGGATGGTTTGTTAATATCTGAAGTTATAGGTCCATATAAATGCGGACACTGAGCAATTCAAGTTATATACAGTTTTTGCCCATTGCTTACACACTTTTTGCAGAAATTGGCTCATTATGTCAAAACTCTACACCCAATCAAATTAGACATAGCACATCGAGATTAACAACTCACAGCTATGCCAAAATAAAACACTGCAATCAAAACTTAACACTCCTTTCTAAAAATGATATTCTTGAATAAAAACCATACACATAAGAACCATTTGAATGTTTCTTTCATATTACCAGCAACACACTGATGAGCTTTATTTAAAACACTGCAGTCTTTGGGTTTCTAATATTTAATTGTCATTTTCAGATGTTTTTACAAAAACCAAACAGTCTTACAAAAAAAGAATCAAAAATCTAAATTTAGTAACAAAACCACAGTAAAAAACAAAATAACTGAATAAATTGCTATTGGGAAAAAGCAACTCATGTGTGTCTTGTGTTATGGATCCCGCCTTCTGTTCGGCTCTGGCCACAAGACCTCATCCACATCACAGGCAATGTCCTCACGTGCTAGGCATCGGGGAAAATATCGCCTTGTGTGCCGAATCCACCCTTGTATTGATTCCACCTCAATGTCTCCGCATGCCTCTTCCATTGCTTGCAGAAGAGTCATGCGGGCGTGTGGTTGCCGATCATAAACTTTCCACCGCCATGCTGAAAATAATTCCTCAATTGCATTTAGAAAGGGGCTGTAAGGGGGCAGGTATAAAAGTCTGAAATTATTATGGTTGTTGAACCACTCTTGGACCAGAGCAGCCCTGTGGAAATTTACATTATCCCAGATGATAACAAACCTAGGCTGCTGTGGTCTGTCCTGCACAACTACATGTAGTGCATCTAGAAATGCAAGGATCTGTCCTGTATTGTAGGGACCTACAGTGGCATGATGATGCAAGACTCCCGATACTTATTGCGGCACACAAAGTGATATTTCCCCCACGCTGCCCAGGGACATTTACAATTGCCCTTTGTCCAATTACGTTACGGCCCCGACGCCTGGTTTTGGCCAGATTGAAGCCTGCCTCATCCACGTAGATGAACTCATGTGGCAGTTCAGCGGCATCAAAATCCAGAATTGTCTGTGTAACAGAAAAAGATTGAATAGTGTTAGTGAAAACACATACAGTAACTACAATGTCTATATTGTCACGGGCTGAGTATGTAGGGGCTGGGTTGGGTCAGTATAGACAAAAACTACAAGCTATAGGCAGGTCAGGTGGCAACATAAACCCTTATTCCCACATCACAATATATAGTATGTAAAGTAAAGTGAAACACCTGCACATAATCACGGCGCAGATCCTTGACCCTGTCACTCTTTCTCTCAAATGGGACTCTGTACAGCTGCTTCATTCTGAAGTTATGTTTCTGTAGGATGCGACTTAGTGTAGAAATGCTGACCCTGTTGATATTGTTGAATACTTCTCTATTTGCAATTATGCGTTGTTGCAACTCACAAAGTCGTATTGCATTATTTTCTCGCACCATTTCAATGATTGCAAGCTCTTGTTGTTGAGTGAAGAGCCGTGCCCTTCCACCTTGAGGAGGTCGTCCAACCATTCTGTAGAAAATGCAGATTATGACCAGGTGAGGGCAATTGCCCGTCCTGCCACACAAGGTTAAAAGAGGAATGATTGATTCAATCTAATGTGGAGGAACTTGACTGGTCTGCATAAAACCAGACCTGAAATCAGACTTTGAGCCAAACACTCATCACACAAACCCATCAATGACTTGTGTACACACATTACTTTTATCTACATAGTGTATGTAAATTACTTTGTCAACTAGAAAAAGTTAAATAAACTAGCATATTTTGTAAACAACTTTAAAAATACAGGTAAAAGGTTCTTCACAGCGACAACATAGAATTATCTTTGTAACTTAATTTTTTTTTCAGAAAAACTTTTTGTTAAACGGAAAGGTTCTTTAGATGTTACAGTAAATGATTTTAATGGAACCATATAGTTAAAATGATTCTTCTATGGCATCATCTAAAACTTTTAAGAGTGCAGTGGAGTGACCGTATGTTCTTAACTTGAACACTTAAATGTTCTTGAAGAGTTAACTCATCATTAGTTCATGTTAAAGTCAGTATTATCTCAGTATTAGCATCGTTTTTCATGTACTGTACTAAATTTTAAAATGATACAGCTCGGAAAAGTACGCTTATATAACCCATCTGCGGACTTTATATAATGCATCATGAAATTACAGTACCCAAAATAATCTCAACAATAAGATATAAAGTAGACACATTTCAACTATTTCAAATTCACATGTTTCAGATACAGTGTAGTCAGTTATTAAGCTATATTTGGGGCTATTCTCAGCACCTTCTGAAGATCAGCTCTGTCAGCTATCAGCACTTAATCTTTAAATCATGTAATGACCTTCGCATTGCCAGTGCCATGCTCTAACCACTGAGCCACAGGAAAGCTTTCTTATCATCACAACGTTGAATGGGACTGTAAGTGCTCTTAAAGCCACAAGGCTGTGATGCTGGCTAAGATAAGTATAAATATATTTTTTTTCTATTTCACAAAGGTGCTACGTGATAAATATTAGCATTACCACATTTGCGTTGGGTTTATATCAGATATCAGTTTTGTCAAATTCTCCAAACAATTGCCAGCAAAAGACTTGATGAATCACAGCAATAGATTAGTATGAATCTCTTATCTAGACAAATCAATAATATCATCAGTAGTAGTTGTACCCGAAGACTTACAAAACACAATAGTTTGCATATATTGTATTTAAATTGCAAAGGACATTTTAGTATCTACTGTATACCATCAAATAGGAACTGGTGCCTCGTTTCCAGCAACCTTTCAGTTAGTGAGCCTTAACCATTATGCTACAACTTCTCATTGTTATAAATCATTGTACCTACACTAGTATACAATAAAGGTCTTAAATATGAAAAAAAACTAATGAATGACAAAAAAAGGTTAACTCAACACTGAACATTATAGACCAAAACGTATTTAATTACCAAAAAAAGAGTTCCTACATATTTATACATTTAATTGATTAATTTTAATCTAGCGTTAAAGAGTTGGAAAGTTAAAGAACTTTATTGATAATGAAATTTTTTTTTACAGAATAATGAGTGCAAGTAACAATAGGGACAAAGTTTAAGTGTCAAGTGGGAAAAAGTGTCTCTGTAAAGTTTAGTGTTAAATAGTCCATGACTGCCATTCTAATGTGTCCCAAAGTCCCAGACATAATCCAAAGAAAAGCATCCACTGACAATGAAACGTATGAACATCCATAATAAGACACAGAATACCAAACAACACAAGAAACACAGGATAGAGTGGCCAGGGTTAACAGCACATGTGCAAAAAATCAGTGCTGCCTGAGTCACAGATCTGATGCCTAGTCCACATGTAGGTTTTTTTTCACTCTTTAAAAAAAATCTTGTCCTCATGAAATCGCAAAAACATGCTAAGAATTGCTCTCAAGAGCATGACAAACAAACAGGTTGTGAAATAACCCTAACCATAAAGCTGTGTTGGCCAATCAGAAGCATGGAATCTGACATCAAACAAAGGAGTAACCAAACACAAAATTAAACCATTACAGTACAGTGCAGTTTAACTTTAGAAGTATAAACGTAATCCTCAATTCTGATAAATGCATCATATAATATAATTCAGCGAATGGATATATATTTAGCAAAATGCTTGCAAACAGAAAAAATTTAAAGAAAAAAATCACATTTCATCAAACACGAACTGAAGAATGTCTCTTGTCCCACGTGAATTGAATGGCTTTTCTTGCCTTTTCATTGACCTCAGTCAGACAGTTGTTTTAACAGGTTCTCAAGCTCTGTAGTGTGTTTGGAGATATCTAGAGAAGAAATATCACACTATTACATACTGTATCATTTATACTTGTATTAATACAATTTTAACAGAAACATTTTAAATGACAGTGTTAGTTACATAATTGGTTACTTTGTTTTGACAAGTTAGTCTCTTACCCGGCATTGTGATTTTGCCTGAATGCAAGAGTCCTACTGAACTCAGTATTTCAGAGTTAAGAGCTCCTTTTATGTACTCCTTTACAAAAAAAAGAGAGAAACATACACTTATATCACATTATCTGTAAGGTTTGTGAGGTAAACAATTATATTGTATTTCAAAATACAAAGTTTATTTTGACCATTTATGAATGTCAGACAAATTTAATGAAATAATAGAGAAGTTCAAACACTGCACAAAAACATGAAACAATCACCAAGTATACTAAATACCTCCAGAGCGCTGAACTCCTCTAGCACTTTATCTTTTGCGTCATTGAACATCTCGTGTTTTAAATTCTCAATTCCTTCTGTCAGGGTACTCTGCATTTGCTTCATGGATCCTGTCCCTTTGAATTTTGCAGCTCCTAAAGTGATTTGTTTGCAAAATTAATATTTACTTCCCGAGTTTTTGTTCGACAGAACAATTCCCTTCAATGCCCTCAAATTTTGTGATTGTAAAAAATTGGTTTGCAAGGTCATGTAGAAAGTAATTTAATAAAATAAGTCATTTATAAATTATAAGTGATGGCTTACTTTCATAATAGGGAGCCATTGCATCCTTAATCGTCATTTGAATGGATAAGTAGATGTCCTTCTTTCTTTCAACAACTTCTCTTTTGAGCTTTTTCTTGAGTTTGTTTTCCTTTCAGGATTCAAGTAAATTAACAGCATTTAATAATGTCAATTTGATAGGCATTGTTTTAGAAATTTTGTATTAAGCAGTAACTTAATGGCCTTTACACACTGCAGAGTTTCGGGAGTGACAACAACAATTAAATGCAGGAGTGAATACCATAAATTATCATTCCATGTGTAGAGAGCAGGATTAAAGGTGAACCAAATAAGTAAAATATGATAAAGTACCATTACCACCTTATAGTCAGTGCAGTGTGAACTATGGGAATAAGCAATTTACATCATTTAAAAAGAAATTGATAAACAATTATGCCCCCTGAGTGCCTGGCGCCTAACTGACCTCTGTTTTGATGAAGTTCTCAGTGTGATGTAACATGTTAGAACTGGGGTCCTCAGTGTCAGATTGGATGATACTAAATTTATCAATCTGTTCTTGCACTGATTTCCCTGTTTTACCATGGACTCTGAAGTCAGAACAGAAAAGAAAACCATACAAAGTTTGTATCCATATGAAACTGCTTTTAACATTTGAATTATTTTATAATTTGAACATAATATTTAGCAAAACCAAGTAAAATAAGTTTCAAGTGGATGTTTTAAAAACAAGTTTACATATTGACTCTCATGCCCTAATTGATCAATTATTGACCTAACATTATTTCCATTCTATATTTTCTCAGAGCTAAATATGCTACTTATAATGACAAAACTTGCTTACGGAAAAATTGAATCAAATTCCTCTTCAATGTTTTTATGCATCTCTTGGGCCAATTCCATGTTTAGATCTAAATCTTTATTCCATGCTTTCGACCAATGGTAGCCATCATTATTGCACATAGCCTTAAGGATTTTATGGAATCCTCTGTTGCCATGAGGTAAATCCTAAATAATCACAGTAAAAAAAAGGAAAATTGTGATTCATTTTTTGTGCTACATTTTCAAAGCAATAAACTCATGCTTACAGGTGATATTATGGATCGTGCACTCTTAAGACAGTATCTCTTTGAGTCTTCCACTCCATATGTGAGACACTGTTCCAAGACACAACGAAGCACATCAAACTGACCGTCCAACCTCTCCTGTGCCTTAAATAGGTTCTTCTCAAATTCTTTGTGAACCTAAAGCACACCCAAACAATAACTTGATATATGTTACATAACATGAAATGGATATATCATACCAATTTGTAGCTTTCTGACAACAATAATAACCTATGTTTTACCATATTATCATCGGTATCCAACTGTACACGGATCAAGGACAAAATTCCCTTTGCCTCATTGACGTAATCTCTGGCCAGTTCTCTTTTAATGCTGTTGTTAAGATTTTTCAGAACATCCTGCAGTTGTGGGATTTCTACAGAATGTTGCCAACAATTGGGATGTGATTTGCTAATTTTCAGAGTTATTTTACATATAATTTTAAAGGAATGTTCCCCTTTAGCTTTGTTTAAATGATAGAAGCAGCAAAAAGGACCTTTTCCATGTACTCTACCTGTGTCACTCAGTTCCAGATGTAATGTTTTGTCAAAAAATGCTCTTGAGCTTACAGTAAAAACGTTGAGAGACATTTTTTTCTGTAATAATAAGAACAGCACATGAGTCTGCACATTGTAACAGAAATAAATGATCAATAAGAAATAAACGATCTTAACCTTTAATTTAGAATTTTCAAAGCTTTCTCTCACTGTCTCTTTAGCAGAGATGTTTCTTTTACGTATACATGCTGTTTTTAAATCCTGAAAAGAATGAACAATGTAATTACAAATTTAAACATTTACTTAAACAGTACATCTTAAGATTAATACATTTTAAAATTAACAAACGGTGTATCATATATACCTGTATTTGATGTAAACTAATGCATCAACTAAAGAGACCTATATTGTTAATAAATAAATATATTATGGGCCAATTAGTTTCTGTATAGGCCTTATATTAAGAATAATATAAATCTTCCTTCCCAAATTTTTCTGTTGTGACATCATTTTGTAATTGTATCTGTAAATGAATGTTTATCATTTAACATACCTTGTCTGGTACTTCTTCATCTCTAGGCCATTCATTTCTTAAAAATAAAACCATAAAAACAGTGTCAAACCGAAAAAATGCCATGTGCTATAGGCCTATGGTTAAAAGAATTACACACGTTACATTTAATTTGACTTTTTTATTGTTTTATTAAACTTGTGTTATTGTCCTTTCTGGTTGCATAAGACATAGGGTTCTGACAAAACGTTTTTTTAATCTAACCTGGTGTATTCTTCTGGATCTATGTCATCGCTCTTGGTACAGATGAAGTTAATGCTTTTGCACTCTCCTGCTTGGGTCATGTGGTAAATGCACTGCTTTAATATCTCCCAGGGGTCTTCATCACTGATGGCTCTATGGATGCCACTAACAATCCATACTGAAGAACACTCCCTTAGTTTCTAAGCAATAAAAAATATAAAGTATACACAGGATAAACTTTGTACATTTAAAAATAAATTTCTGATCACTGTAACAAATTTCAACTTAAAAACTGTAGTTCAGAAGCTGCCTTAAATTATAAGTTAAACCAGACTGGCTTTATGCAGTAAGAATTGTTTTTGAACCTGTATTTGAACTTAAAAAATACTAAACTGACTTGTTGTTCAAGTCAGTCAATATGACTTCTATAGCCAACTTTTGAACTACAGTGGATTTTCACAGTGTTTATAAAAGAGCATGACATTTTTTAAAGTTGAAATAATGGCTTGTATTTACAGATTTCCATAGGTTATCTCTGATTTTGTTGCAGTCTCCTGTCCCAGGAAGATCGACAAGGACAATGTGCTCCAGGAGTTCTTGACAGTTTGGAATCTTTATTGTCACACTCTTCACAAGTGGCCAGTACCAGCCACCAGTGTTTGATTTACTATAGGTGTGCTGTATGTAACGTGTAATCTCCTTGGCAAAGTCAGCGCTCTACGAAATTATAAAATATGGAACTTTACTTATCCATATAAACTTTTCAAATAAACAATGATTTTCACCAATGTGTCTTTGGGGACATTTAGTTACACAAAAACTAGTTACAAGACCTTGAGGACAAAAATGTCTTCCTCTGAAAGCTGATTTGAAAGCAAAAAATTATACTGTTCAGTAAATCACATATTCCACCTTCCACATTTACGAGTCACATACTGAGCTTTGGAGATTTGCATTGCTTTAAATTTTTGTATTTAGTTTTTTCACAGAGATGAAATGTGCACTTGATTTTGATGTAGAAGTTTGTGTCATGTACTGTAAACAACCTACAGTATTTAAAGGGTAACAACTGAATTCTGAAATGAATGAATGTTCGGTTATGATCAGAACTGTTCAGTGAAAGACAAAAGACAGTGAAAAATGGAAAATAATCATTGTACATAAATATATAATATTTGGATTGTTCTTGCATTCAGCCAT
The DNA here is from genome assembly GCA_006030095.1 of Triplophysa siluroides. Lineage (NCBI taxonomy): Eukaryota > Metazoa > Chordata > Actinopteri > Cypriniformes > Nemacheilidae > Triplophysa > Triplophysa siluroides. The sequence goes on from VCII01000054.1 coordinate 127,654, forward strand.
TTTTGTCCTCTAAGGATGTCTGTGTAACTTTTAATTGGCAGACAAAGGTTTATATTTTATATATAGTATATAATACGTTTAGCTTTCTTAAACTTACATTAGCTTTTGAAATGATCTTCTCTCTCATTAACAAAAGCTCTTCAATATCAGCAGATCTGGCATCTTTCTTGAGTGCGTCTTTATTTTTTTTGTGTGCATCAGCACCATACAGTGCAGTAATCTTTTCTATTGCAATTTTATTTATGTCATCATTCTTGTCCTCACATTCATCAGATAAATTTAGCAAAAGATCTCTGAACTGATCATCCCAGTCCTGCAAAGAACAATTTATTTTCCTCAATCCAATCATTTTCTTTCAATTTATATAACTTTATTAAAAATTCACTGTAGGATGAGTATTGAAAGTGAAACCTCTTTAGAAATAAACTCAATCTCAGCTGCGTAGTTGGAGTCATTCAGATTTGCTTCCACTTGTGTAGTAATGGCTGTACATGCACCAGAAGAACCAGATGGAAGTAGATATCTCTCTCCCAGGATTGCACTTAAAAGTGAGCTCTTACCTTCTCCTGATCTTCCAAAAACTCCTAAGGCTATCTTCTTCGTGTTTTTATTGGATTTGTTAATTTTATCCATATTTGAAATCTGCTGTCTGTGATATAAAAAAAATATTCTAAACACTGTTAAAAAAAAAAAAAAATCAGAATTAAATTTTACACTTACGCAATATGGGATTTTAGGTGAGTTGAGTCTTCATCTGGAATTTTGCGATGAATATTTTTAATGATGTCCTTTGTCTGCTTCATGATTAAATCTGTGATGGAAGGGAAGAGAATAGAATGTGTCTGTGTTTTGTGACCTGCTGCACATTTACTAACTGATATCTTAATTGATTAAAAAAGTACCCAGAGTCCATTCCTGGAAATTTGAAATAAAGCCATAGTATCTTTGATTTTGAATTGTAATACAAATGGTAATCAATCTGCCAAAAAGGTTACTGCACTTTTACTATTAAAACCATGGTTCATTTTTCAAAGGGAGCATACATTAAATCTGTTATTTTCTATTGAATATGATTTTGCTAAGGGCCATATATTTTTTTAAATGTTTCAGAAATTTTTAAAACATTGGAATTTCAACTTGTACAATCGTACAAGAAAGAAAACATGCAAATATGAACTAAATTAAACAAAATGAAATAAAATAAAATTTAGCAGTCAACAAAGAGTGTCAAGAAACTGTCAAATACCCACAATGCTCATTTGACATTTAACAGAATGTTAAAGTCAATTTCAAATTTACATGTAAAGACAACAAACCTATTTTATTGTTATACAGAATTGACTTGCCTGTGGATAGCAGTGACTGGCTGCTGATATCTGTTGACTCATCACGTTTTCTTTTAACACCTGCCAAATAATTTGTGATAGCCAAATCATTTCCTAAATAACAAGCTGTAATGCAAGCTAGTAAACATAAATTAATGATTTTTATGAAAGAGATTTCATACTGTGGTGTTGAAGGCAATCAGGAAAAAAACATGGAAGGTGTGAAATGGATTGACTACATTGGTTTATGGCTTTTTTAACATCCAGATCATTTAATTATAACTTACTTAGGATGAAATAAAACTTGAGGATAAAATGAATGACTTGAACTGAATAATAAGGAATAAATGGGAACGTCATAAAGTATTGAAGAAAAGTACTTTAGGCTAGACCTTGTTGACAAAATGCAAAGAGAAAATTATGGGGAAATGGATACTAATCTGAATATGCTAAGAGATTACATTTTCGATTTATATCAAAAACATAATTTCTCACTTTATTGCTATTTCATATTTTTGAAGAGCTTTGTAAAAAACACATTTTGGGAAAAAAATGTAATCTCACCAAAAGTTTGAGTGCACTGTGATGTCAGCTGTTTATATGGATTTTTTGAGGTCCTAGAGGTCTTGGTAGAGGTCCTAAATACATATATATACTTTTCAGCAATTACATGTCATAAATATACAACAAACTATACAAAAAAGGGAGGCCTGTAACATTCAAAGGGGAAACAAATGATTTCTGGGAAACGCCATTGCTTTTTAACATCGACACCCAAACAAACATGCCCCTACACCAGAACCCTTTAGTACCAGAGTTGCGTTATCTTTATGCACTTTAATGGAACTGTTACAGCAATGGCGGATCATGGACCCTCTCAATACTTCCCGGAAGTTACTGCATGTATTAAACTGAATCCTGAAAAGCCTCGTAAAATCACACCCCCAACATATCTACGTCAGTTCGTGGTATGATTTGACTAAGACCTGTATCAATATTTTAAAAGTTGTGAATATAATAATTTTAGATTTCTGTCACACGCTTGAAGCATTCGACCAATCACTACGCACTGGTTAACTGGCCAATCATAGCACACTTCGTTTTTCAGAGCGATCAGAGCCATTGAGAGAGAGAGAGAAGCGTCAATTGACTGTTGACTCCAATGGAACAGTTTTTTTCACAGCAATGGAGGTTTATGGAGGCTCTCAATAGTTCCCGGAAGTTAGTACACATGGAGCTGCGACTAAACAGAGCAGCTGAGGTAAACTTCTAACAAATTTGAAGACGCAAGCCATTTAATGAATCAAAAAATGAAAGAAATAAAGTATTTAAAGAGAAAAAATAACTTCTGAAGGCTCCATGAATGACGATTTTCCTCTCTCTCTCAAAAAATCTGCGCGTTTCAGAGAGGCAGGGCAAAGAGGAGATACAAACCTGCACAGTGTGTGGAAAATATAGAGTTTTTGAACCTGAAATCTTGTATACACCTTGCATACATCTAAAACAAACAATAATATTTGTTTAAGCCGTGTCATGTGACCCTCTAAGGACATCTCAATTCTCTAATTCCACTTTGGAGGCTTTCTGAGGAGTCATGAGCGAGGTAGCACAGGTGATGCCTTTGCGAAAGTGTTTTATCGACTAAACCTGATGTGCGTTTTAAATTATCCTCCCCCTGCACATCGTCACATTATTAATTCATATTCAAAAATGCATAGATGTGATAATTATATTTTTGTAAATGTAGACCTATTTCAGACAGCATAGTTAATATTCTTATAGTTAATATATTAAAATGGTTTATATTTATGTATATTGTACTGACATTATAATTGTCATTGATGTTATTTCATGTTACAATGTTCTCAGGTAATAAGGTAAGTACTCTCCCTGTACCCTTAAGACTGGAGAGGAGGGTGGGGCGTGGTCGAGAGAGGTTGGCTTGGGAAAGTTTTTGATGAGTTTGTGTTGGGGATCGATTTACGCCGTGGGTTACGGCCAGAATAGTGAGATGCTTTGAAATTACTCTAAAGAGAGCGATGAAAACTCATTTTACTTTTTAAAATTCCTCCGTCGTCGCTTGACGAGGATGGACGAATGAGAATTGAGAAGCACCATTGCGTTATTTATTACATAAAGAATCTGTTCCTTTAGCTTTAATGCCTATATGGTGTAGTTCACCCAAAAATTTAAATTCAGTCATAATTTGTTCACATTCTTGTATTTTCAAACCTGTATGACTTTCTTCTGTAGAAGACAAAAGAAGATTTTCTTTAGAAAGGTTTCAGAAGGACAATAATGATATGCGCTGTTAAAAAAATCCCTGTTAATTTACAGTAAACTACTGGCAGCTAGATTTGCCAGCACATAGCTGTAATTTTACAGCAGACCTGCTGTAATCTACAACAACAGTGTATTACTGTGAAAACCATTACAGTTATGTGCCGTAGAAATATAAGCTGCACAGTATAATACTGTATGGGTTTTGGTTTGCATAATACTGTTATTTTAGTGTTCCTACTTTTTAATTTAAATTATTTAAAGGTTCTGTGTGTAAGTTTCAGAGGCCACTATTGGCGATGTAGGAAATTGCAACCTACAGCTCCGATACCCCCCTCCCCCTCCCATTAGAGAAGCTACGGTTGCCGTCACAGGACAAAAGGGTTCCGTAAATGATAGCGGCCATTATCGGTGGTGTTGATAATTGCAATCTACGTCTCACAGGCGAACAACAGACTGAAGCTACGGACACAGGACAGAGATGTCGTTGTCTGAGACAGCAGAGAGTAACCTTTGCAAGTCAAGTGACGAGGTTTATTTACAAAGAAAAATAAATTATTAAATTGACTTAATTCATTATTTACTCTAATCGTTATAGTGAATATTATTGTTACTTGTTTAGCATTGTGTCAGTGATTTATTCGGTTATTTTGCATAGCATTTTTTAGCACGGTAACTTGGTTCGTAACTTACTGCCTATTGAAACCGCTTGCTAATGCTAAAGGCGTGTAATCTAACCGCGAAAGTCTTAGCAGACGTTTTTCTCATCATCACAGAGTCAATCAGAGGACTTTACACAGGTAGTAAGAGTGAGAGGAAGAGGGAGGAAGAGGGAGAGGTAGGGGTGTGGGAGCTGCAGGCAGGGCGAGGAGAGGCAGAGGAGCTAACGTTACCCTGGAGGACCGCACAAGAGAGGATGTAGAAAGAGTGGAAGCCCTCCAACGAAACAGGACAGCTGTTACTGAGGTTTGCAATGGAATTATATTCAGACCGGTTTACATAAAATGGCAGCGTTATTAACATCTCATCTCTGTGCTCATATAGCAATGTCACGGTTACGTTAGTCTGTAGATGTCTATATATATTTATTAGTTCATACATACATACATACACATATACAGTCCAGCCCGAAATTATTCATACCCCTGGCAAATTCTGACTTAAAGTTACTTTTATTCAACCAGCAAGTTTTTTTTGGACCGGAAATAACACAGGCTTCTCCCAAAAGATAATAAGACGATGTACAAGAGGCATCATTGTGGAAAAAAATATTTCTCAGCTTTAATTTACATTTGAACAAAAAGTGGCATGTCCAAAATTATTCATACCCTTTGCAAACGGTCGCAGTCTATGGGATAGTCCAAAGTTCTATACCATTCCAAATAGTCAAAGCTGTTCTAAAGCATCCTAATTACCCTGATTCATCTGGAACAGCTGTTTTAATCAACTCAACAGGTGAAAAACAGAAGCTCTCTGCTGTTGGTTTGTGGACAGTCATGGCTAAGACAAAGGAGCTCACTGAGGACCTGCGGCTGTGCATTGTGGCTGCTCACAAATCAGGAAAGGGCTATAAGACCATATCAAAATGTTTTGAAGTTCCAGTGGCTACAGTGCAAAGTATTATTAAAAAATACAAGACGTTCCGCACTGTGAAAAATCTCGTAAAAAAAAAGTACGTGGTCGGAAGCCAAAAGTGACACCTGTGCTGGCCAGGAGGATAGTGAGAGAGGTAAAAAAGAATCCAAGGATCACCACCAAGGCCATCCTGATGAATCTGGGCTCTGCTGGTGGCAACATCTCAAGGCAGACAGTCCAACGGACACTGCACACCGCTGGGTTCTACGGACGCAGACCAAGGAGGACACCACTTCTCCAGATAAGGCCCACAAAAGCCCGCTTGGCCTATGCAAATGCTCATCTGGACAAAGAAGAAGACTTCTGGTCTTCTGTTTTATGGTCCGATGAAACAAAGATTGAATTGTTTGTCCACAATGATGTAGCCTTCATTTGGCGTAAAAAAGGAGAAGCCTACAACCCTAAGAACACCATCCCCACTGTCAAACATGGTGGTGGGAACCTAATGTTTTGGGGGTGTTTTTCAGCCGGTGGACCAGGGAACCTAATCACAGTAAACGGCACCATGAAAAAGGAGCAATACCTCAGAATTCTCAACAACAACATCAGGCAGTCTGCAGAGAAACTTGGCCTTGGGCACCAGTGGACATTTCAGCACGACAACGACCCAAAACATACGGCAAAAGTGGTGAAGAAATGGTTAGTAGACAAAGACATCAACGTTTTGCAGTGGCCCAGCCAGAGTCCTGACTTAAATCCAATAGAGAATCTATGGAGGGAGCTAAAGATCTGGGTGATGGCAAGGAGACCCTCCAACCTGAAAGAGTTGGAGCTCATCGCTAAAGATGAATGGGCAAAAATACCAGTGGAGACATGCAAAAAGCTGGTCAGCAATTATAGGAAGCGTTTGATTGCTGTAATAGTCAATAAAGGCTTTTCTATTGGTTATTGAGAAGGGTATGAATAATTTTGGACATGCCACTTTTTGTTCAAATGTAAATAAAAGCTGAGAATTTTTTTTTTCCACAATGATGCCTCTTGTACATCGTCTTATTATCTTTTGGGAGAAGCCTGTGTTATTTCCGGTCCAAAAAAACTTGCTGGTTGAATAAAAGTAACTTTAAGTCACAATTTGCCAGGGGTATGAATAATTTCGGGCTGGACTGTATATACAGTTCACTTATATAGCGGAAATTAGACAAACTTACTGGTCCAGCAGAAAGCTGGCAACTTCGGCGTCGCTTAGCAAACCCTTGTCCTGCTTCAGTGCCCTCCATTTGGGAAAAGCCACGCCGATGTTTATTCGGGTTTTCTGCCGTTTTTTTGTCTCGACTTCGCCTTGCTGCATCGTATTTTCTCTTTTTTGAACAAACAGATTGACGCTCTATCGGCTCTTGTGCAGTATGTGTGGTCCGCCATTATCGCAAATTTTGCTTCTTACTGCAACAAAGAACCGTTTCTATGTCTAATAAAAAACACGACAAGTAAATGCTGTTATTGTTCTTCCTCTTCTTCTGCTAATCCTTCTATGTAGTCGCTTTGCAAGCTGCCTCAAAACACAGCCGAAGAAGAAGAACTAGTCCCGTGCATCCTTCGTTTTACGAAACGCGCTCAGTTTGTCCGTGTAGTGATACTATAGAAACATGGCTGTGCACATTGATAAATTACATGTAAGGGTGTGCCCGCGGTGTACATACATAAAATGGCTCATTGTAAGGTAATATAAACATTATTTTATTATTTTAAACATATTCATTTTGTAAGGTATTTCTTCACCACTCACAACATAGTTTTGTATTATATATTACATTTTGGTGAATAAATCCTTCAAAATCCTACACACTGTACCTTTAAGCCAACACATGATAAACTTAAAAAAATCAGGAAGAAATACTAATTTGAGCATTGGAGCTAACTTCTTGATCTTGTTTAACTTCAGTTCAATATGTATTATTGTTTACGACAAATATGATGTACAAGTAAACTGAGAGTTGTCTCAGTACTGGCATTACACAACCTTAACAAAAGCCCTCTGAAAGATGGTAACCATGAAACTCAGAAATACAAACAGAATCTCTTTTACATCTTGAAGACAACTGAACAATAAACACTATTAAGTCTTACATTTTATTCTAAAGCACATAAAATAGCAATTTTTCACAAAATTGACTATCCTAATGCTGTCGCATACAGAGCATGCTGAGAACTCTTAATTCTCTGTTCTGCTAGAAAAAATACTGTAGTATTCCATAAAACTGAACGGTAGCTTGCTGTTACTAATTTGCTCGTCAAATTCATTGTCATTTAAAGTGTTCTTCTGTAATTATGAAAAACGGGGAATTACTGTTCAAAATTCTCCGTATTTTAACAGCATTTTTTTTACAGTGTGTGATATTATTTCAGACATAATCTAACCAAAACAAAGCAAAAGCAGATGCTTACCCATCATTTTGTGCTTTTACAAGTTTCTTTTGTTCTTTAGAATTCATCGCTGACCTAGTGGAAAATGTTAACAGCATGTTTATATATGTAAACTCACTTCTGTTTAACACAGGTTATCACATGAAAATCTTATAATCAGTGCAGAACATTTAAAAAGTGCAAATAGGCCTACTAAAAGCAATTAGATTCCACATTATCTTCCCTCTTCCCTTATGGACTATGGACATTGTGTCATTTGCTCTATTGCTGCTTCCCGGTTGAAATGTATTTAAGTCATGGCTGTGTCCAAAATAGCGCCCTAATTGTTCAATAAAGTACTGTTTAAAATCACAAAGATAAAGGAGAAGGATGGTAGGCTAAAGTTAGTCTGGATCCCGGCTCATGTAGGAATCAAAGGAAATGAAAATGTAAATAAATTAGAAATACAAGCACTTGGAAAATAAAATAAAGATAATAAAATCAAGCTTTTAAAATCAGAAGGGAAGAGCATGGTATGGTAAAGAATAATTGAAGAGTGGCAGCATCAGTGGGACCAAGAACATGAAGACAATTATATTTATTGAAAATAGTTGTCAGTGTAGGAAGTAAAGGAAGGAACATGAAGGAAGAAGCATTGCATTTATTTATTCTACTATATACCGAGCGTTCCTTTGCTTAGATCCACTGTTCATGTCCACATTTTTCTTGTTATGACCATTGTTATATGATTACTGTTTGTTTGATTACCCTGCCTATCTGGATTTATGACCTCTGCTTGTTTTTTGATGTTCCTTTTGCCATTTTGTGATTGTTGATAAATATACTTCTGCACTTGGATTCCTACACTTCCATGTCACGCTCGTTACAGGTATATACATTTTCAATCTCTTTCTCACTTCCATCTCTTTTTGACAAATCTACTGCTCGACCTTCACGTCTATCCTGATCCCCAACCTCAGACTCACTGTCCAGGTTGATAAGAAGTAATGGTATATCATTTCCTTTAGAATAGATAATATTACAATGCCATATTCGTCAATTGTGCTGTTTGTCAATAACTTCCAAAGCAACCTGATTCAAAACTTGGTTAACCAATAACATTTTACAGCTTACACAGCATGGGTAACTAAATTGTCCCCGAACAAAGTCAATCATTTTTACACTTTTAAACATCTGTAATCTTTCAACACAATAATAATTTAATAGAAGAGTTACCTTGTATGTGTCAGGAAAATGTCTGTGGAAAAGAATGGTGCTGTTGATTCAGATTTTAAGACAACAAATGCTCTGTGAAAGTAGAAAGCCAGGTATTGACTGCAGGGGTGTGGCCACAAAGATGGAACAGGTTGCAGGGGATTGAAAAACAAACACTATTCACATGGGATTGGTATGACCTGCAGAGGGTGGAGTAAGTAAGACAAATGTGACCCTGGATCAAAAAAAGTCTTAAGTAGCACAGGAACATTTGTAGTAAAATACAAAATTACATCATGTGGGTCAAAATTAGCGATATATCTTTTATGCCAAAAGTCATTAAGATATAAAGTAAAGATCATGTTCCAGGAAGATATTTTGTAAATTTCTTACCTTAAATATATAAAAACTTTATTTTTGTGAGTGGATGGCCTGCCACCGTGTCCCTGATTAACAACTTCAAAGGTAATTTTCTCAATATTTACAGCGTGACCAGGCTGCTCACACCATGAGGAGGGCTCATTAGCTGCAACGCCTAGGTGTGCAGTACTTGTGTCTGTACCTGTTTTTTAAATATTAAAGCCATGATGAAATAAAGGCTTTTTATATTTTTTCAATAATATTCGAGTGCCTTGGATTATTCGATTTTTATCAACTCTTAACATGACCAAGACATTAGTGTTAGACTAGCTGAAAACAGTGGGACTGACTTTGTCACTATTTTTTGTGGGATTTGAAGTGTCGAATGAAATTCGAAGTGGTGGTGGTTTTATATCTTATCTTCTTGGCACCGTCTCGCAGATAATCCTGATACAAAGTTAATTATTTTTGGCATTGCACCTTCCATGTTCAGTCACAACTGTCAATGCTTATTCGTTAGTTCCTTTTGCCTAATGCGTCATGTGGTTACGTTGCGCCGTTGCGGTGCATTCAAAAACAGATATTTATAAACAAAAGACAAGTTATTTCAAGTCATTTATCTAAGTCTGAGTCAAGTCTTAAGTCATGGTTTTGTTTTGGGGAGTTAAAAAAGGCCTTTCTGTTTGTGGTGGTGGTGTGTCAGCCTGTTGTTGTGTTGGGGGTTATCACTGCTGTCTCTGCTCTTTTTCATGCTGGCTGCATAGACAGGTAGGAAGGTTTTTGCCCAGGTCAGAACTAACTATACTGCCAATACAAACTAAATTATGGCCATCACACACTGTCCGCGAATATTCTGGGTGAATGTTCGTTGCAATAATGCGCTTATACCATGGGCGTGGGTTTAGGGGGGGACGCTAGGTACTAGTCCCAATCAATATTTTGAGATGACAAATTTGTCCCCACCAATATTTAGCAAGCTCCTTTGAACTGCTATTTGGATCTTTGCACTGCTATTTGGATCGATTCCAACGGCCAGGACGACGACAGTACAAGAAACGCCGTAATTTGATTGGCGGCGGGGTATCTGACAGGCTACACGCGTGGGCCGAGACTACTTTTGTGCTTGCACTGGCAGCGAGCGGTTGGTGTGTGTGTGTGTGCGTGTTGACGACGCCGACGGTAAGTTACCAGGGCCAGAGTAAAACATTTTTATATTCAGTTTTTTTGCCCCATTTTTGTACTTTGTAGATCAGCTATGCCACCCAAGAAGAAGAAAGGGGACATACAAAGCTTTTTCATAAAGCAGAGTGTAAGTAGGCAAAATAACTAGCCACACAAATAAACTAGCAGTAGTAGTGACTGACCAGGCTTTCAAATACAGATTCTACTGTGGAAAATAGTATTAAGTGGTGATAGTAAGTGTTACCCAGGATGATAGAAGGTTACGTTAGCAAGTCACTGAATGTTAATTAGCCTACCTTAACTTACAATCTTGCAGTCAACATTTTTCGTTTCTACATTCCGTTTATGTATTTGTGAGTGTAGCCTACCCTACTATGCAGAGAAATAAAAGGGAAATCACCCACAGTTTAATGAAGGACTGTCATTGCTAGACACATGTGCTGGAAAAACGTGTTGGCAATGTTAAAAAGGCAAAAGTTAACACTGTTGGTTATTCAAATATAATGAATCATTATTTAATTGATAATATCCAAATAACACTATCTGGTATAAACATGAACAAAGTGGACCTTAACGATGTAGGCCAACAGTTTGTATCTGTAAATGACAGACGTAGGCATCTGTTTGGAAAGTTTAGATAAAAGGAAGGAATCAAGAAAATGCAGTAAAATGTGGAAAGTAGCCATAATGGAGATGTTTTTTTGCTTTGTTTTTTGGTTTATTATTATGCTCCAAAAGTTCTCAAAGTCTACCTCTTGCAACAGTGTTTCTTGTAAGTATAAATAGGCTACTAACGTACATAGTAAATTATGTTTGTTTGTTAATAAAATGTTTGGTTGTTCAGCATTACACAGTCTCAGGTTTTAATTTTTTGAGAATGCATTTTTGAGATTATACAGTTATACTAGCTCTTTAGGGACACTATACAGGATGGTGTATCAGGGTCAGGATACAATACAATGAGATGAAGTAGATTCACTTCTGTATTGTGATATTCTATATTGCCAACAGTCTGAAATATAAAAGGAAATCGCCATTAAAGCACTGGTATCTTACAACAAAAGAATTCCAGGGGGAGGGGGGGATGTCCCCACCAAAGCTGAGACCAAACCTACGCCCATGGCTTATACAAAAACAATAGATGCCCATGAAGTTATTCATACCGTGCGTGTTTTTGAGTCAGTCAGTGATCCTGACCGAATTACAGCTTTTGTTTAATATTGCTGCTCCTTATATGGATCATTGCAACATCAGGCTCAAAATTAATATAATCTCTCACAGTCTCTTTTGAAGTCTTGGGCAAAAGTGTGCCTCTCTTCTCTCAGATCACGAACAGTTATACTGTATACTGTACTGTACATCTCTTTCCAACACATGACCCTAACAAACTTGATCTGAAGTCTTCCCTTCATTGCTCACTTTATTTTGTGTCTTGTGCTCTCTGACAGGTGAATCAGAGATCTAGCAGTACTGGCCACGAGGGCCACTTGACAACATCCTCCTCTATCTAAGCAGTCCACATACAGGCTTTTTTTAACCATTCACAGCCCCTCATGACAGAGATTGAAACAACACCAACTAGGCAATTTTTATTAATTGTGCCGCCTAGCAGAGCGGAGATGGGACTTTGTAATAAACACAAACGAGGGGAGACTGGAAGCACCCCTTAAACCTGAACTTATAGTAAAAACACATTGAATGAGCACATCTCATTGATGTGGTGACATTTTCTGTTTATGAACTGTACATTCATTTTGTTGAAAAGATATATGTGAAATGAATGAACATTCACTAAATATCACAGTTATTTTGGGGAACAACTTAGGGGAAGGAAAGGTTTTTACCAGCCCTAAGGTTCCCCTTACCTGCTTTACTCCTGATGAGTTGGCTCAGAAATACCCATAGGTACAGTATTTCCTTCATTTGCTGTTACTTGCGCTATGGTCCTGAGACTTAAAGATAGAACCCTCTGTAAGTCAGAAGGTGAATGGAATTTTGATCTGAATGATACATTCCTTTTCCTAGCACTTTTCAAGGCAAGTTTCTTTATCAAACCTTATAAAAAAGGTTCTATTTAGCACTGAAAAGGGTTCTGTTAATGTTACTGTACACGCTGAAGAACTTATTTGGTCCCGTGTAACAATTTTTTTTTAATTCAAGCAATTAATTCAATTATATAAAATCCTTTTAATTATTTTACAGTACAGAATTACATTTCTAGTTCAACTAAATCGAAATAGCAAGGTTATTAAAGTTCACTAAAACTAATAAAACATTTATGTTATTGAAAATCTAATGAAATATCAGCCTAAATATTATTTGATAATATCAATATTACAAAATATTAAACTGAAATTTAAGTTTAAATGGATGCACTTAAATTCTTATCTGAAAAACTAAAATAAAACTACTTATATAGCAACATAAATATTAAAATGACAAAAGCAACTAACAATGATGAATTATGGTCATAAATCATTAATAACACCCTTGTGTTGTGTTCCATTATTTTTAAATAGGTCTAAATGACATGCATATGTTCCCAGTCACCATGCTGCCCTAAACTGTACTGTCATTCATTTTGTTGACCAGTTTATGTGTTCTTCCTGCAGTATTTCCCAGGTTTGAACATATTCATAATCACTGTCTAACATAAACACATAGTCTAGTCTAGATTTAGGATTAATACATGACTTTATTCTTTTTCTCCCTTTTGTTTTCTCCAGACATCTTTCAGCTTGACATGTCGGATGAATTCATTAATTTCCTTTCTTCGTGGGCTGTGTGCTGGATTATCTCCCGCTAGGTCTACATCAGGTTTAAGGGTTGTGTTAAAATCTCCTTCAATTTCAAGCATGCTCTCTGTCCATGCTTTTGGTTCATGTGTTAGAAAGCTATAGAGAATCCTCAACATGAGACCAGATTCCTTTGTACAGTAATAAACACTTACAAATGTGTACTTCTGACCATCAATTTCAATGTAAACCCAGGCAAAATCTCCACCCTCACTATATGCCTTCAGACAATTGTGTGGTTTATTGACAAGAATGGCAACACCTCTGGACCTTGAATCAAAATTTTATATAGATTTTACGTCCCTGGCTGACACCAAGTGTTGAACATGTTTTATGTTCTAGGATTAATTCGTTCCAACCAGGAACTTGAAATACTTCTTCAATGTCTTCCTCTTCTCTCTCCTCCCCAACTTCATTTTCTGACTCATTTTCCCCCTTCTCAAGCTTACTGTTTATCGTTATAGACTTAATTCCATCCTCCAAATCTTCCACCTCTGCCTTTTTTTTCCTTTTATCATTAAAACATTTAACTTTTGCCTATCCTTTTTTTTCTTTTAATCCATTGACATTCCAGGAGATCACTTTAGCTCAGTTTCATGTTTATCTGCTGCCATGCTGTCAAGTTTTGTCGTACAGTAGACTATAAATATTATTGATCAGTATATTAAAACTTATATAGAGATTCAAATGATTTAATAAATTGTTGAAATTATGGCACTTGAAAGACCTGTGTTTGAAAGCTATACAAAATGTTATTTATCATAATTATTTATTTTAATACATCTGTTTTATGGCTTACAAAACAAATAAAAATGTGTTTAATTAGTGACATTTTGATTTAAAGTATCAGTGTGCTTATTTAACATGAATTTTGAACAATTAATGTCTATTATATCAGTATTTGTGTTAGAAATTAAATAGTTTGCTTTGTTTCCTCTCTGTTATCCTACAACAAATCTAAATTATGAAAATTCTTTAAATCTCTGCTAAACCCTGACACTTGAGACAAGAATAAAATTGAAATAATAAAAAATGATATACAGTAACCTACCTCGGTAAACAGTGTCTATTGAATCAATGGATCCAATGGGAAACACAGCTGATCATAGAAACTCTGTAAAAAGAAGACCAAGAAGAGAAAGAAAAGGTATTTACAATTTAAATAAGTATTAAGAAGTAATAAAGTATTGTAATGTAATATTAAATTAACACACCAACCTACCAAGTTATAATGTTCACAAGACGATGTTCACAGCACAGGGATGTAATACAAAGTATTACTGTATGTTCTGTGTGATTTTGAAGATTTGCAAACCTTTATTATTACAGAGAACATAAGACACACCCACTTTTACGTATTAACAAAACACACCCACTTAAACTTCAAGGGGTGGTTTCCCGTAGAAAAATGTTGGAGCTGCTTTACTGTAGCACACTGGTTAGAGCATGGCGACTCCAAGGTCATGGGTTCGCACATACTCAGATATAATGTAGTATAATGCAATTATAAGTTGCTTTGGACTATCACTGGATCTGCACCGGCTTACTTTCACACCCTCCTGCACTCCTACACCCCATCAAGATCCCTGCGTTCAGCAAACCAGCGGCGTCTTATATTGCCTTCCCATAAGGGCAGTAAATCGCTCTCCCGCTCACAACTCCCTCCTGGTGGAACATTCTTCCTAACTCTGTCCGGTCAACCACATCTCTGACAACATTTAAAAAACGACTTAAAACCCATCTCTTCTGTGAATATTTCACAGACAAATAAAAAATAAAAATAAACTCTCAACAGGTAGTGGTCTAGCTTTTGTTGAAACCAGTAACTTTGTTTTGGCACCTAATGTATTATGGCTCCTGTATGACATATCGCTTATTGCTCCTAAACTCTTAGTAAGTCGCTTTGGATAAAAGCGTCTGCTAAATAACTAAACGTAAATGTAATGTAAATGTGTTTAACACTGCATTCGGGAACCACTTTCGTCGTCGGAGATGAGGATGTTGGGGCCCTTGGGCTTTGTCGACATGGTGAGGCCGTATGCCATGCACAGAGATGAGCCCGGGGCCTCGACCTGGGTCAGCACTCCGACTCCCTTTGCCGCGCACCTGGAGGACCGCGTTCTATTTGTCGCATTGCCCTTCGTATTCCCCACCAGTCGATCTTCGGGGCAAGAGGGGAAGAAGGGAATCGTGGAGTTCATCCTGTGACTCCTCCTTGATGGAGTCAACGGCGTCTTTCGCCACGCCTTCTCAACCTGCCTCAACTCCTATGATGCGCTCCAGGAGGAAGAAGGGGCCTCTCAACCTCCTGTCACAAGCCAAAGCTTCGGTTCCACCGGCACCAGCCACAGTGCTGTCCCAGCCGGTTCCCCCCTGTGCCGGTTCCAGCCCAGCCTATGTGAACAAAAAATGAAGGAGTATGAATACTTTCACAAGCCACTGGTGAAAGGGCCACACCATAAATTAATCTGTCATACCATTTTTTTTGCAAAACAAGAACACATCTGACATGTGATGTAAAACAAACAAAAAGACATTTGACGTTAGATCAGCGTATGAACACCCTGTAAAGCAGGTTGGAGATGGAAATAACGACATTATGCTATGCAATAGATTTTTTAGATGCCTTCATCAAAGTCCTTTATTGTCATACAAAGCAACTTATAGAGAATGTGAAAGTACATTAAAAACATTCTTGGGAAACACATTGTTTTTGTTTCTCTTTTGTGCCATTATTGTCATGGTTCCGCCTCCCCATGTCAGGTATTTCTTGGTCTTGAGGCGGAATCAGACAGGATCCCTTGTTTTATGTTGGAGAGAGACTATTTTGGCACCTATTAGTTGCCATACTCTCTCTCCGGTCTTGTCATTGTTCCTGCCCTCCTGTTTCCTAGTTAGTGTTAATTAGTTTATCCCCTGCACCTGTCCCCTCTTGATTTGGTTCCCTTTATATTGACCTTTGTGTCTCTTGTCTTGTGCTGGTTCATTGTTTGTGTCATTGTGGTGAGTTGCTGTCTTGTGTAGTATAGTTTATTGTAGTTTAAATGTCAAGTCTTGTTCTTAGTTTAGTTTAGTTTAGTCCAGTCTAGTTAGTCCATGTTCCTGCTGTTATGTTTTGTTCTGTTACCCCCTCGTGGGTGTTTGTTTTGTAATTATTATTTATTAAAGTCTTGTTAAACCCCTTACCTCCCTGTCTGCACTTGGGTCCTCTGTCCCTCACCACCCACGTTCATGACAATTATTCTCTGGCTCTGTGTTTGTCTTTCGGTTGATATTGTATGTGTCAAAGTCATGTGAAACTGCATTTTTGTTTGTCACCGCCCTCCATTAATCACCAGTGGAAATAAAAAAAATGTTTAGTGGTATATCTTATTTCAAAGCTTCATAATTCCAAATGGAGTTTCTTTTCCAGTATTTGCTCTGTTCATTTGCCTCATCTGTGGCTTCTCTTGTGCTTTACATTGCTTGAGTCAACAAAATGAATGTTTAATGTATGGGCAAATAACTAGTACAGCACCTGATCCCCTGCTTTGTTTTCACTTTTGTTTTTCCTCAAATGAATGTACTTTAAAAGGGAAGTCTATTATAGTTTGCATATTATTTTTGCATTTTTAAGCATTTACATACAGTACTTTCTATATTTCTCTTTTGCATCTTACCTTCAAAGGTTTTGTTTTTTACCTTAGGCCCTTACACATAAGAAAGTCACAACAAACTGCTTTCAGTTCTTTGAAAACTTGCGTACGGTTATGTTCATGTATTTTGTGCACTAAGAAATGTTACACTTTTAAAGCTTTTTCCTGGCGAAATAAAGCCCTATTCAGACAGGACTAGTTTTACTCTAAGAGATTTGAAAAATGTGTGTTTCGCAGACGTATTCTGTCATTTTAATCCCTTGCAAATCTGACAAGTCTGTTTTTTTCCTCACACAATCTCTGTAAAAGTTCCAGAGAAAGTCTCCTACTGTTTTGGTCGAACTCAGTTGTACTCTGTGGTCTGTCTGTTATTGCTGGAAATATAATTTCAAAACGTGTTTCTTCAAGTGTTTTGGACAATGTGAACTGCTGTAAATTATAACTAATAAAAGTATATACTTCCTGCATCCCATTTATTAAATCGTTGCTATTCAATAGATGTGGATGAGTTTGCAATTCTGTGAAATACAAAAATAAAATCGAGATGAGCCAAATCTCGTAAACTGTTAAGACTGGCAACTGTAATACTAGTTTACTGATATCAGTCATGAACTCCGCTTTATTTGTCCTCTCAATTACGTATTGGTAATGTTATTTGATGAAAAAAATAAAGTATTATATTAAATAATCGTGTTTACTTCAGTTCTGTGGGTTTATTATAAGCAGACTGCTGTTGTGGGTCATATGACTATACGAAACGCATATATCCAGAGCGCGTGCTGCGTATGAAACAGACACTCCCACCTTAGTAATAAACGGAGAGATTTTAGTCCGAATCAGTACATAAAATCACAGACATTGTGTGAGAACAGTTGTAACTCAGACGTCGTTCAGAAAACTAGTCCCGTAAAACACAACTTGGTAACAAGAGTGATACCTGTGATGTGTAATCTGAACTGTGTGTTTGACGTTGGCACGTGACACTATAGCTTTTGTCTATTCATTGATTATTTAACATATACAGTATTTACATAATATCATGTCATATCAAAAGTATTTTATTACAAACATGAATGCATTGCAGTACAGTATATACAACAAAACCAACAAGAAGTAGAAAAGATGCTTTGTCGGAAATGCCCTGAACGTAGACATTCTGTCATGATTTTTCCCCATCGTGTCATGTTTCTCTGATCTAGTGGCAGGATCATGGCAGGGCCTCTTGTTTTATGTGGAGAGAGGCATTCTGGGCCTGTTGGCCTTCCATACAAAAAATGAGTTGTTGATTTAATTGGAGCTTGAACTTTGCATTCTAAAAAGGCATACAATACAACATAACATAATAGTCTTTCTAAAATCGTGTGAAATATGAATATTCAACTGAAAGCACTTTATAACAAAATGTGAAAAAAAAATGAAGGGGTATGAATACTTTCGCAAGCCACTAGTGAAAAGGACAACACCATGAATTAATCTGTCAAACCAACATGCATTGTTTTTTTTTCAAAACAAGAACACATCTGACATGTGATGTAAAACAAACAAAAAGACATTTGACGTTAGATCAGCATATGAACACCCTGTAAAGCAGGTTGGATATGGAAATAACGACATTATGGCATGCAATAGATTTTTTAAATGCCTTTATCAAAGTCCTTTATTGTCATACAAAGCAACTTATAGAGAATGTGAAAGTACATTAAAAACATTCTTGGCAAACACATTGTTTGTGCTTCTCTTTTGTGCCTTTATTCTCTGGCTCTGTGTTTGTCTTTCGGTTGATATTGTATGTGTCAAAGTCATGTCAAACTGCATTTTTGTTTGTCACCGCCCTCCAGTAATCACAATGGAAATAAAAAAAATGTTTAGTGTTATATCTCATTTCAAAGCTTCATAATTCCAAATGGAGTTTCTTTTCCAGTATTTGCTCTGTTCATTTGCCTCATCTGTGGCTTCTCTTGTGCTTTACATTGCTTGAGTCAACAAAATGAATGTTTAATGTATGGGCAAATAACTAGTACAGCACCTGGTCCCCTGCGGTGTTTTCACTTTTGTTTTTCCTCAAATGAATGTACTTTAAAAGTGAAGTCTATTATAGTTTGCATATTATTTTTGCATTTTTAAGCATTTACATACAGTACTTTCTATATTTCTCTTTTGCATCTTACCTTCAAAGGTTTTGTTTTTTACCTTAGGCCCTTACACATAAGAAAGTCACAACAAACTGCTTTCAGTTCTTTGAAAACTTGCGTACGGTTATGTTCATGTATTTTGTGCACTAAGAAATGTTACACTTTTAAAGCCTTTTTCTGGCGAAATAAAGCCCTATTCAGACGGGACTAGTTTTACTCTAAGAGGTTTGAAAAATGTGTGTTTCGCAGACGTATTCTGTCATTTTAATCCCGTGCAAATCTGACAAGTCTGTTTTTTTCCTCACACAATCTCTGTAAAAGTTCCAGAGAAAGTCTCCTACTGTTCTGGTCGAACTCAGTTGTACTCTGTGGTCTGTCTGTTATTGCTGGAAATATCTTTCCAAAACGTGTTTCTTCAAGTGTTTTGGCCAATGTGAACTGCTGTAAATTATAACTAATATCAGTATATAATTCCTGCATCCCATTTATTAAATCGCTGCTATTCAATAGATGTGGATGATTTTGCAATTCTGTGAAATACAAATTCAGTCAGGACCACTTACGTTTGAGAACATATTTTATTGAATAGTAATGCATCTATTTGGTATTGGGGTTATGGTTGTTCTGGGCCGACTCCACGCGCTCGTCCGGCACGATTTCCTGGACGGGGCGGGGAGATCAGAGAGTCGAAACCCCCCTGGGTATGGAACAGAACCATGAATACATGCATGTGATACACAAACGCTTTATCGCTGAACCGCCGATTTAATTTAGTAAATGAGGTGAAGTTGGGGATGGAGGGGGGGGATCCGGTGATTTACTGGCGAGACTGTGATGCAGAAATGAATGGGAATTTAAATGCTGCGCTGTGGTGTGTGTCGAATTAGGATTGGTGCATGTCAGAACAGCTGACTGTCAGCTGGAGCAATCTAAACTGACGTGACCTGCCTGAACTAACGCGATGCTTGATAATAAAATCGAGATGAGCCAAATCTCGTAAACTGTTAAGACTGGCAACTGTAATACTAGTTTACTGATATCAGTCATGAACTCTGCTTTATTTGTCCTCTCAATTACAGTTGTGTTCAAAATTATTCAACCCCCAATGCTGTAAATGGTTTTAGGGAATTTAGTGTACATTTGTAATTGTATTCAGAATGAAATCCTACAAGGACTTCTTAAAGAACCATATGCAACTAAAATGACATCAATTAGTTTTGTAATACAGTAGTAAATGTTTCTTTTGTGAATTCTTTCATTGACATAATTCTTCAACCCCTTAAAGACTACCACTCTGAAGAACAGAGGTTCAATGAAGTGTTTTCAATCAGGTATTGAAAACACCTGTGGATATCAGGGAGCAGCAATATAGCCTAATAAGCACCAATTAGGCAGCTTTAAAATGACTGTGATACTCAGCTCCTTCTAGACATTTACTGGTGTGGTTACAAACATGGTGAGGTCAAGAGAATGGTCCAGGAAGACAAGAGAACAGGTGATTACTCTTCACAGGAAGGGCAATGGCTATAAGAAGATTGCAAAGATGTTAAACATACCAAGAGACACCATAGGAAGCATCATTCGCAAATTCAAGGCTAAGGGCACTGTTGAAAACGCTACCTGGTCGTGGCAGAAAGAAGATGCTGACTTTGACTGCTGTGCGCTACCTGAAGCGTAGAGTGGAGAAAAGTCCCCGTGTGACTGCTGAGGAACTGAGAAAAGATTTGTCAGATGTGGGTACTGAAGTTTCTGCTCAGACAATACGGCGCACCCTGCGTAATGAAGGCCTCCATGCCAGAACTGCCAGGCGCACCCCCTTGCTGTCCCCAAAGAATAAGAAGAGTCGACTGCAGTATGCCAAAAGTCATGTGGACAAACCACAGAAGTTTTGGGATAGTGTTCTGTGGACTGATGAAACAAAATTAGAACTGTTTGGGCCCATGGATCAACGCTATGTTTGGAGGAGGAAGAACAAGGCCTATGAAGAAAAGAACACCTTGCCTACTGTGAAGCATGGCGGGGGGTCAATCATGCTTTGGGGCTGTTTTGCTTCTGCAGGTACTGGGAAGCTTCAGCGTGTGCAAGGTACCATGAATTCTCTTCAGTACCAGGAGATATTGGATGACAATATGATGCAGTCCGTCACAAACCTGAGGCTTGGAAGACGTTGGACCTTTCAACAGGACAATGACACTATAGCTTTTGTCTATTCATTGATTATTTAACATATACAGTATTTACATAACATCATGTCATATCAAAAGTCTTTTATTACAAACATGAATGCATTGCAGTACAGTATATACAACAAAACCAACAAGAGTAGAAAAGATGCTTTGTCGGAAACCAGTCATTCTGATCCCATCGTCTCCATCGGAGGACATGATCATTCAGACTGGCCTATCAACACCTTTTTTTTCTCTCCCAACTGCCGAGTATCCCCAACAAAACATTCAGCTGACACCAACCCAGCCAAAAACTGTTTCTCTGTCTAATAAAATGTCCCTACTCAAATTCGCCTTCCGAGTCTTTTGGTAGAAATATAGCTTCAGCGCAAGTTCTGCCAGGAAGACTCAATCCTGCATCACTCACTACCAATCAACACTTACCAATCACCTTCCAACATGGAACATAAAAGATCGCCACTTACCCCTTTCTACGTCCGCAGTCGAAGCAACAGTGATTCGCCCACATCCTCCGGACCACCACCAGGAGGTCCCTGTCAATATAACCCCAGGGGGGTTGGCTACGCCCCCGCCTTCATCTCAAGGCGGGAATTGGAGGACTTCTTGGCCCTCTTGATGCGAGCCACGGACAGGACACCCAATATCCATATTTACTATAACCATATATTCTGTCTAATAAATGTCCAAAACTCAACATCGCCCCCGAGTCTTTCTGGTAGAACTTCCAGGATCAAGGAAGGTGTATGTTTTAATTACCTTACTGCCATTACAGGCTTTCACTTTTACAGGCAGAATGGCTAATTTTTGGTCTAAGGATCCAAATTCTACTTGTTCTACGGATACCATAACAATTGTTAAAGATTTTGATAAAATTGTTAAAGAAAGCAACACTTGTACTATCAGCACTCTTTCTCATTTGTGCTAAGAGACAATAGTGATATAGATGTAGCAGAAAAAAAAAATTCCCAACATCATAAGACGAAACTCTGTCTTTCTTTTAATTCCTGTTGTTGTAGAAACGACAAATTGAATATTACCAAAAAAGGGGGTCTTGAAGTTAATATTTCCAAATAGTAGAATCTAAATCTGCAATTATCAGTTTTATCTTCTATGCTATGTTCAAAAGCTTGCATAAAGGAACAGAATTTTAATGGATATCAAACACTGTAATTTCTCTTGAAGGAAGTGAAGTCAGTCTTTGCTGTTGAATCAAAAGTTGTGTAATATCATTTTGCCGTTGCAACACGTTTGAAAGATTCATACTTGTAAGCCCCACGTCAGTCTTTATGTTTGAATCAATTTGAGTATTTCTAGTTGATTTATGAAGTATTGTTGTCTTATGCTTTATCTGTGTTACTTGAGTAAGTTTTGGGGAGTAAAGCATTCTTTGCAAAGGAGTATTTGGGATAGCTCCAAGTTCAACAAATTCAAAAGATGGTGATTGCTCAGCTAGCATCTGATTTTCAGTCAGGGGCTGCTCAGAGCCTTAAGCTTCATCCTTCTCGAAGTACTCACTCATACCATCCTTCGGTTCGAACTGTTGAGCTGGCTCTGATTTGTAGACTTGAGTTTGCTGCAGTTTCAAAATCTTTTAGAATTTTAATTTTGCATAATTTGCGGCTAAATCGCATTCCAAGATTGCTGTTTCCAGTCTCATGTTCAGAGTCGCCTTTTCCATTTCGAGAATATGTTGCTTTTATGAAGCCTTGCGAGCAAGAAGGGCTGCTTTATCAGCAGCAGCTTTGATTCTCAATGAGGATACTGATGATATATTTGAGCAATGAGAACTGTAAGATTTATGACACCTTTTAGACACATTCGAAGAACGATCGTTTGGCTCAATGAGTGCTTGTGGATCCTTTTGAACATTCTTCCACATCTCAGATTCACTCATAAAATTCTCAAACAAAGCCATTTTAGGTTCAAAACAGTAAATACGCTCATTTTCTCTGATATCATCAGGCAAACATTACTGTACAAGCACATGAGCAGTCTTAAATTCCTCAATTGCCATATTAAATAAATTCACACTCCTTTAAATCATCTCTGCATCATCAGAATCAACAAGCAGTGTTTTTTTTTTTTTTACTTTTAAGTGCCAGGATGCCCTCTATTGGTAGCACAATGGAATTATTTTGAAACAAGGGAAGACACACCATTATGGACTTTTAATCTTAAAGGACTGACACCTTACACTATGGTCCGACAATGCAATACAATAAAAAAAATCAAGACATTTCTTGAAACATACAAAAATCTTTTGATTATTTTACATAACAATATTACATTTCTAGTCCAATAAAATCAAAACAATAAGGCTTACACTAAAACTATTAAAACATGAATTTTATTGAAAATCTACTGGAATATCAGCCTAAAATGATTTAATAATATTAACATTAATAAATCTAGTAAAAAAGGTAATTACTAAATATTAAACTGAAATATAAGATTAAATGGATACTGTAACACAACACATAGGACAGAAGGATGATGCCACAACAAGACTTTGTGATGATGAAGGTTAAATAAAAATCCAAGGCAAAAAGGTATTTTCCACAAGGGAAAGGTGATCCACACGAAAAACAGGAAACATCCACAAAGTAACGACATCAGCAAAAACCAGGAAACCACGGGAGAACAAAGGGTCGGAACTAGAATGGTAACAAAATACAACTAGATCTGACCCCAAACTAAACACAAGCAAGGGTACATATAGGGTCAATGGGATGAGTATCAGGTGGCGAGAACAAAGGATGATGGGAAATGTAGTTCGTGAGAGTCAAAAGTCTGGGGAAAGTGAACGGGTGATTCTGGGAGAAGGTGCTGATGGAGGGGGTGTGGCTGACCGTGGTGGAGATGTTACAGATACTCTGAAATTCTTATCTGAAAAACTAAACTAAAATAAAAAAACAACTAAAATATTTTGATTAGGTCTAAATGACAGGCATATGTTCTCAGTCACCATGCTGCGCTGCCCTAAACTTTACTATCATTCATTTTTTATGATTGTTATGGTCAGCAATACAGGGTAGTGATCAGACACTTCGGACCAGTCGTGTTCTTCCTTTTCTGCCTTTTCTACATGTTCTTTCTTTTCTTTCTTTTCTTCCTGTTCTTCCTGTCCTTCCTGTCCTTCCTGTCCTTCCTGTCCTTCCTGTTCTTCCTTTTCTTCATGTTCTTTCTTTTCTCCAGGTATTACACAGTTTAGAACATATTCATAATCACTGTCTAACATAAACACATAGTCTAGTCTAGATTTAGGATCAATACATGAGAAAGTGTACATTCTTTGTGTAACTTTTACATATTGTTTTCTCCAGACATCTACCAGCTTGACATGTCGGATGAATTCATTAATTTCCTTTCTTCGTGGGCTGTGAGCTGGATTATCTCCCTCTAGGTCTACACAAGGATCTAGTGTTGTGTTAAAATCTCCTCCAATTTCAAGCATGCTCTCTGTCCATGCTTTTGGTTCATGTATTAGAAAGCTATAGAGAATCTTCAACATGAGACCAGATTCCTTTGTACAGTAATAAACACTTACAAATGTGTACTTCTGACCATCAATTTCAATGTAAACCCAGGCAAAATCTCCACCCTCACTATATGCCTTTAGACAATTGTGGGATTTATTGACAAGAATGGCAACACCTCTGGACCTTGAATCAAAGTATGTCTTATACAGGACACGTCCCTCCTTGACACCAGGTGCTAAACATCTTTTATCTTGTAAGATAATGTCTTCACAATCAAACTCACTTTGCCCCTCCTCAAGCTCACTGTTTATCTTCATAGACCCCACTGAGGCCACCAGATCTTTCATCTCTGCCTTTTTTTTCCTTTTATCCAAGTGGGTCTCTTGCAGAAGAACAATATCAAAATCTCCAAAGATTTTCTTTAAATCCTTTAACTTTTGCCTATTCTTTTGTTTTGTGTCTTTTAATCCATTGACATTCCAGGAGATCACTTTTAGCTCAGTTTCATGTTTATCTGCTGCCATGGTGTCAAGTTTTGTCGTACAGCAGACTATAAATATTATTGATCAAGTATCTTAAAACTTATATAGAGATTCAAATAAATAAATTCATTTAATAAATTGTTGAAATTATGGCACTTGAAAGACCTGTGAAGTGAAAGAGAGGGTATATAATTTAAAATTGTATATATCATGTAAAAATACTCATTCTGTTTGAATAATAGATTTAAAACTGTAATTCATTTTCTGATTTACATTATTAACATTTTCTTTTCTATTTTCAATTTCTTTGGGAACTTTGAAAGCTATATACACAATTGTATCTATCAATATTATTTGTTTAAATACATTTGTTTTATGGCTTACATGTATTCAGTTTGTTTCACTTTGATTTAAATGTTTTGCATTTTGAACAATTAATGTCTATTATATCATAAGTATTTGAGTTAGAAATTAAATAGTTTGCTTTGTTTCCTCTCTGTTATCCTACAACAAATCTAAATTATGAAAATTCTTTAAATCTCTGCTAAACCCTGACACTTGAGACAAGAATAAAATTGAAATTATAAAAAATGATATACAGTAACCTACCTTTGTTCTCTGTACACAGTTTCTTTTGAATCCAATGAGAGAAACACAGATGATCACAGACACCCTGTTTAAAGTAGACCAAGAAGAGAAAGAAAAAGTATTTACAATTTAAGTATTAAGAAATAATAAAGTATTGTACATGTAATATCAAATTAACACACCAACCTACCAAGTTATAATTTTCACAAGACGATGTTCACAGCACAGGGATGTAACACGAAATATTACTGTATGTTCTGATTGATTTTGAAGATTTGCAATCCTTTAATATTACAGAGAACATAAGACACACCCACATTTACATATTAACAAAACACACCCACTTAAACTTCACTGAGTACTACGTGCTACATTCTCTCCACAACCCAGCTCCAAACGGAACTGTTCTCTATACTCTTGTGATTCCCAAAATCACAGGATGCCATCCTCGCTACACTATTACTCAATTTTAAATTTAATGTCCCAAAACTAATTTCCTACACATTATATGTGTATTAAGGTGTGTATTAAGCGAGAAAATGTACCTCCACTTATGTAATCTTACAAGAGTTCTTACTATCTTACAGTATTATAATAGAAAGATAAAAGATATTTTAAGAGCCCGAGCACCAAGGTGCAGAAGCCCTATTGTTAGGGACCAAGCAATATGGCGCATTATTAGGGGCTAACCGATACAATTATAAAAACACACTGATACAAATATCTTAACTATATATGGGTATAAATCACTTGTGCATGTGCTGTTGTACCTGCACCGTCCATGTGGTCACAAAGATTGGGCTGAATAGGAATCTGAATGAACGTGTGTATTTGAAAGCAGAATGATCAAACATTCCCCTCAAATTTTGTGATTATTAAGTTTGAATGTCACTGAGTCACATTATATTTAATGATGCTAACATTTTGACTACGTGCTGGAAAGACAAGTTCAGCATCATTCAATGTTTCTTCCCAACATCACCAATGCTACATCCTATTCACATCTAAACAGAGCTCGGTTGTCCAGTGTGTCTGTTCTTTTCTTTGTCCACACATTGTTTTTTATGCACGATGTCGGGTAAATTATCCTAATAACGAAATTCCACCAACGTAATTTTGACTAAGCCAATCATTAAACAAATAAATCTGTTGTTTTTGTTGTTTCTTTGTGCTTTAGAAAATAATACAATTTTAATATAAATTTCTGGCATTAAGTACTTTTACAAGTTTTTTTAGAGAGCAGGCCAATATCCAATATAAGATCCTTAGTTTTCCTTAGATTTTGCGTCTACCTGCCATTACTCTTTGTTTTGACTGGGAACTTATGGCTCTAGATTCTGACGGATGATCTGTTAATGACTACAGAAAACATGAAGTTCATCACTTGGAATGTTAATAGACTCGGAGAACAAAGAGAGTAGAAATGAACAGAACAGATGTGACAATGATGTTGTTTTCTTACAAGAGACGCACATCGGGGAAGCAGATGATCGTATCATAAAACACATGGAAGATGAATGGCATTTAATTTACAAGATATACCACATCCCAAAGAGGAACAGCTATACATGTTAGGAAAACATTACAACATCCAACAACTGTGGACTGTGTTAAAATATAAAGTGAAGGGTCAGCTCTACACACTGCTAGTGTTTATAACCACCAAACTGAAACAAAAACCCTTGAAAAACTATCACAACACATGCAGTAAATGGCCACAGGGTTTCTAGTGATTGGTGGAGCTTTTAATGCTGTTCTCAACGTCTTTATTGACCAGAACTGTTACCAAACTCATGGTAAACTGCTTTCCTGTGTGAAAAAAAAGTTTGAGATCTTCTCAGCTGGTCAACATCTGAAGAAGAAAACATCATGTAAAGCAAAATTATACATTTCACGTTGGCGACATATCCTTAAGACTGGATTACTTTATTCCAGAAGAATGTATGTGGTGTCACAGAGAAGTT
Source organism: Triplophysa siluroides (assembly GCA_006030095.1). Taxonomy (NCBI): domain Eukaryota; kingdom Metazoa; phylum Chordata; class Actinopteri; order Cypriniformes; family Nemacheilidae; genus Triplophysa; species Triplophysa siluroides. The sequence goes on from VCII01000054.1 coordinate 155,252, forward strand.
TGTTTTTCAAGTCTATTTATTATTTCCTGTTTTGTAGTTTAGTCCATCTTTTATTCTGGTGTTCCTCTTTGTTTCATGTTGTGTCCAGATGATTCTTATTACCCTTGATTGTCTCTTGCTTAGCTTTGTTGTTTGTTTCTGCAGTTTTTTGTCAAGTGTAGCCTTTATTTTCAGTGAGTTTACGTTGCTTAATCTCATTAAACTGCACGTTGGTTTACATAAATGTGCCTGCTATGACTTTTTGTGAAAGTAACTTAAAGGATTAATTAATAATGTTTCTTAAATTTAGTTTCGGGTAGTTTATTTTTTTTAAATGAAGCAAGAAATTGTCTTCAAATTAAAAAGTATTTCTCATAGATATACAGTACAGCTGTGAAAAAAAGACTAAATTACTCAGAATTTCCAGATGTATTGTGGCCATTCCCCTTCAGTGTCTGCTGTAGGCCTATTTAAACAAAATCAAACCTGTGACAAAAGGTATCCAAATGACAAAAGTGACAAAAGGTATCCAAATGCACTGTGAAAGACTGACAGATTAACAAGACACATGTAAACTATAATACAAATCAAGGTTATCACATAAAAAATGCATTTTGATTAGTTAAAATATGTATGAATATTGTACTGTTTAAAAGTGAATATGAACGGACCCATTCAAACTGCAACGATGAGAGTAATCCAGGCAGGAAACTGATCCACATGCAGTAAAAGATTTTATTAACTAAAACAAAAGAATACCAAAGCTAGATAGTCCACCAAAGAAGACAACCAACAATTGAAACACAAGGGCTTAAATACACTGGGAAAACGAGATAACAAGAAACATCTTGGGCAACGATTAACAGAACCAATGAATAAAAGAACTACACAGAACTACACATGAAACAGGAAAGGAAACAACCGACACCACAAACTACAGGGTAAACAGACAGGGGAACAGACTGAATCGCTACACAAACAACTGTATGTTCTCTAAAGTGTGTCTCCTTTTTGTTGAAGTAAATCATTGCCTGGACCTATCACAGAAGTTATCACCTCAAATTGTGCAGCCAGACATAGGAAAAAGCCAATATTTGGCAACAACGTGTTTGTCATGTCCAGATGTTTAGATATGTTCTGCACCACAGTATTGTGACAACAAACAACCGTTTTAACTGTTAATGTTTAATTAAGCACTTCATATTTGAACTTTATCCAGAATATAAAGAGTTTCTATAAATATACGTTTTTGATCACACTGTTTTCTAACAGAATGTAAAGTACTGACACTATGAAACAAAGTGACCCTGACAACAGTCTTCCAGTATCCGTTCTGTTCTTTAAGAATAGGTAAATAAATCAATGTAAATGTATCAATGTAAAACCATATTGTATACCAATTTAAAATCCCCAAAATACAAACAATAAGAAATACAACTGATTAAAGATAAAAAAGGTACAATTAAGGAATAAAGGAACAAATATTACTAGACTGCAGAAGATTTTACATTTACATTTAGTCATTTAGCAGACGCTTTTATCCAAAGCGACTTACAAAGAGTTTAGGAGCAATAAGCGATATGTCATACAGGAGCCATAATACATGAAGCGCCAATACAAAGTTACTGGTTTCAACAAAAGCTAGACCACTACCTGTTGAGAGAAAGGGTTAGTGTTTTTTTTTTTTTTGTCTGTCAAGTATTCACAGAAGAAGATAGTACTGAAACATCATAAATCAATAATGATCTGATTATGAGTTTAATTTAATTATCAATCATGCATGTAATCACAAAATGTACTTGTATATTATAATCTGTTTCCTTTTATAAGATTGATCCAAAGTTGTGTAGCGGATTATAAGACTGCTACACGATAAAAATAAACCTTAACTATATGACTTATGATTGTGAATACATTATTTGATAAATCATAAACATTTTGTGTCTACAATGCTACAGTAATTCTAAAATATCTCACTGAAATTAATTAAAGAGATAATAAAATCTTTCTTGCACTTGTTCAAATGAACAACTGAAATCAAAATGATTCTTTGACCCTTGTTGTTTTGTGCTGTTCTGCTTGACTTTAGGCAGACAGTTGCATTGAAAGTTCCTCCAGCTCTTGAATCTCTATGGAGACATCTAAGGAGATAATAACATAGTGTTCCATACAGTATGTCATATTTTAGATTAATTTAATTCTGCTGGAATAAATCAGCTAATCAAAAAAATCTTGAAATAAAATGATTTGTTAAAAATTATAATTAATCTATAATTTAACAGGGTGAAGTTATTTCTTACCCAGCAGGGGGGTTTTGCTGGTTTTTGAAAGCAAGTTCTCCACTGAACATTTTAGTCCAGATTTAAGGGTTTTCAGTATGTGCTCCTATAAATGTGCGAAACAGAAGAAAATAGATCATGAATATTAATTCAAATATTATGTGCATTCATTATTCATGAGTATTGGAAAATACCTTCAAATTTTTTAACATTGCCATCACTTCCACTTTTGCCTCAGTGAACATTAGAGGTTTTAACTCCTCAATTGTTTCTGTTACTTTTATCTCCATTAGCTCCATGGAGTTTTTTCCTTTTATCTCTGCAGCTTCTGTAATGAGCATTTACATTTAAAATTAATTCACAATCAAATAAAACACCAGTATATGAGTGACATTGTATCATTCGGGTTCACAGAAATTTAAAAAAGGATGATGAGTGGACTACAAATATATTAAAATAACGAAGAGAAATTTAACAGACTCATACACATGTTTACTTGTACTACCGCAAGCGTTTATATTGGTTTCTTACTCGTGTAGCCAGGAGTCATTTTCCTCTGAATGTTTTTTTGGATTGATGAGTAAATTTCCTTCTTTGACTCAATAATGTATCTGCTAAGTGATGCCTTCAGTGTATTTTCCTATTCAGATAGTTAAATTAGACAGATAATCTAAGAATGTCATGTTCAAATAATATTGTACATTTAGCATGAAGTTAAAATAAGATATGTCTTTTTGAACTGTTATTGCCCAACACATAATAAGTGTTTTTAAAACACCTTAGGGTAACTCTTTATTAATCAGGTTAAAGAGTATATGCAAGTTTAATAGTAATTATAAAAACATGACTGACAACAAAGCGAACATTGATTATTACATGAGTTACACATTTTACCTCAATTTAATTAGAAAAATATGCTTTTTTTATCAAAACTTTTCTCGACCTTGTTTTCTTCACATCACCTTTTATCATTAGCAGTCAATTATTCTCTTGTTATTTATTTTAATAATTGAATCCACTAGTTTATTTATTATTAATAAATATTCCTATTCGGAATCGAAATGTTAGGAATAGGACCTGAATCGAAAAGAATAGGAATCAGATGTTTGAAAATAAAAATTTCACTTCCTCTTTTCAATTCCTGTGTGGATATTTTCAGAAATGTGGATGTGTTCACTGCTGATATCTCAATAAAAGAGAATGAACCATATTTTTACTATAGTAACCATGGTTTAAGTATAGTATTTGTAGTAAAGCACACAGGAATCACAACTTAACCATAGTTTCATTATAGTAAAAACTGTTTAACCAGGATGTAGTTAAAGTATGGAAATAACAATTATAATGCTACATCAGAGAAAACAGGGTTGCTATACAAAATGGTGCTCATAAATATATAATTTTTTTGCAAACCAGTTTTAGGAATAGGATAGGAATCTAAATCGATAGGAATCGGAAGAAAGTGTACACATGGTGCATACATAGATGAAGAGATGAAATAGACATTAAGATAGAAAAAATAAAATAAAAAAAAAAATAATGCACTATATACAAAAGGGGAAACATATAGACAAAAAAAGTTAAGGATTACAATTTTAAAGAAAACTTCAGACACATTAGACATCTGAACTTACCTCTGTTTTAATGATGTGTTGTTGCCATGATGGTATGTGGGAGATATCCTTGATGATGCTGAATGTATCAAGCATGTCTTGCATTGATTTCTCTGTCTTCATTTTGTCTTTCTTGTCACTGTCCTCAACACTGAAAACAAAATCCATATATGACTGAAGCCAGAGGCATAGCAAGTCAAGTTCAGGCCCACATGCAAGAACTTTAAACAGGCCCCATTGTTAGCGGCCGCGTTGTTGATACGCGTCAATGGTGCTCAAATAATGACGGGACACCCAAGCACCAGAAAGAGCGAGAAAGCGTTTTGCACGTGTTTTTATGTAAACGGCCCTAACATTTCTATAATACATTTGTCAAACATTAAAATGAGCTACTTACATTGCACTCTTTCACAGTTAAAGTCGACCTTAACCTCTTCTTATTTTAACAGCAGATTCTGCCGTCTATCTTTTGATCCATCATTTGTTTGGTCACCTCAATCAGATTGACAAGCTTATTCAGAGTCCACATAAATGGAACTTGTGATGTGAAAATGTAGAAGATTGAGTTTGGCAAAAGGCGTGTTCGACTTGCATTCATATGTAGTTCCAACACTACTTGTCACGCGTCTTACTTACTACACCATAAAGCTACTAGCAAAGTGACATTGGCCCACTCACACGTTTTGTGCTTATGATGCCCTTGGGTAGATCAGATCCGCGATTGCTCATTAAGTCATTGTCTACAGTATTGTATGGCCATGAGTTAAACTTGGATGTGGACCCCCAATGGTTATTCTGAAACTTGAATTGTTTCTTTCAAATAATGAAGAGAGACAGGAAATGGATTAAACCAAAACAACTCACGAAAAAATCAAATTGAACTGCTCATCAATGTTGTCATACATGTGTTTGGTCAAATACATGTTAAAAGTGAAAGGTTTCTCTGAGTGTTTTGGCCAGTGGTATCCTCCTTTCACACACATAGCTCGAAAGCTCACAGCTCGATTATGGAATACTTGGTTATGTTTTGGTCGAACCTGAAAAAACATGACTGCAGTTACAAAACATAAAATATTGAATACACAACCTCCACAACAACTGAATCCAACTTACAGATGAAAACATGTCATGTGTGGTTTGAACACATAATCTGACAGATTCTTCTTCACCCTTTGAGAGGCATCCCTCCAAAACCCCATAAAGTGAGACAAAACGACAATTCAACTTATCCAGTGCCACATCCAGTGCCTCCTCTAAGTCCTGGTTCAGATCTTTAAGGGCTCTGCCTTTTGTCTGATGAAAACACAACAATACAATGAATGTAATTACAGACAAATCCTACTGGTTGCTTTCTAGAAACACATTTGGGTATTTGATGTGCAGCTCTTACTTGTGCCATCTTTCTCTTTGTGTCCTGTTGGATCAAATACAATACTCCTTTTGCTTTATTGACATAAGCACTGGTCAGTTTTTGGTTGATGTTGTTGTTAATGCTCCTCAGAACATTCTGCAGCTCTGGGATCTCTAAAAATTATTTAAAAATGTAAATGTTAAAAAGTTATTACATCATTAAAAAGATTTCTGAGTTTTTTTCAAAACGTTTATGTTTCCTTAACATGATACCTGTTTCTGTAGCTTCCAGAACTGGAGTTTTTTCAAAGAATTCCTTAGAACTTACAGTAAAAACATCAGTGATGAATCTCTTTTTTGAATCCTGCAAGAGAATAATAATAATACAAGAACTGCAAGCAGCACCACCAGGGCCAAGTCCACGCTTTGGGCCACTTTACCCCCACACGCCCACACCCAGCCCACACTTCCCCCAGAGTACCCACGACACGAAATGAGACAGTAGAGCAAAAGTAGCAGAAATATGGCGTATCAGAGGAACAGATTCTGTTTGAATATATTTATATGTGTTATAAACCACTTTAAGTCGCACCACATACATCGCACTTTATTTTATTCCATCATAATATGACGTTTCGTTTGAAACCTGGCAAGCAAGGACACCTGGGAGCGAATATGAAATGAATGGCGCCAGCATGAGTTTCAAGGCAACAGAGTTGACTATGCACTTTAATTCAAAAGATGCAGACCTGTGCATAGAAAAGCTTAATAGATTAAACATAACAGATCACTATAATGCCCTTTAAAGCATATCAATAAAGATAAGGATACATTTCCAGAAATGCAGGATCCTAATATCTACAACTAACTCATCAACTTTTCATCGTCCTACTCCGGAGACTCAGTGTCACAGTTTTAGTCCGTTTAGATTTATTTTCTGTGTTTCTGTTGCCTAGTCTAGTCTGTAACCATGGTCACTGAGTTGTTCACACCTACATTTACATTTAGTCATTTAGCACAGTGGTTCTCAACCTTTTTGGAGTACTGGACTCCATCATATGTCAAACCATCCTCATGGACCCCCAACCCCCACGCTCACACACCATCCCATTTTCTTTTCCCAGCACAGCAACATATTTCCACTAAATTAGGAAAATAAAACATTTTGTTAAGTCTTTATATGGCAGCCTAACTTAAAATAGTTTTCAGTTGCATTACAATTACACAATAATCACAATTAGGCCGTCAAAATATTCTAATTCAGTATCTCCAACAGTATAAACACACTTTTCTGCAGTTTATTTTTTTGACATTCCTTTTCAACAAGGACTTACACCAACCATTACTGATCAGTTATCTTTATATACAGTATAACCATTATATAATGTTAAATAATGTTTAATATCATTAGAAAATGATTAAAAACAATAACAAATTCACCAACGTGATATAGAGGCTATCCATTGTTCAATAAAAATTAAAAGTTTTAAACTTCAATCAGTAGTAGACTTTGAACTCTGGTGGGCGGGCAAGACCTGTGAGTTGCCCAACTCGCAAATTCCTTACAACCGATCTGAAGCAAAACCGCTCCGAATAATCTAATAATCTGCGCTCCGAGTGATCTAACGAAGATCTGTGTGCACATGCACACTTTCACACACTAGAAGGCCACCGTTGCACTTCTGAGTCTACTGTTTATTACTAAGAGCTAAAGCTCTTGAATAAGGTAATGCGTGGTGCTTCAATGAAAATATACTTGTTCGACTTTGTGCAGCGGTGCACAGAACCACCACGCATATGACAACAAAGTACTGCAAGAGCATTTCAAAAGCAAACAGAGCAGTCGACTCTATCTCGCGTGATGTCTTGGTTTACATGAACCTTCACTGCAAAGTTAATGACAATTTAAAGTAACCAGTCAATTTGGAATTTAATTGACTGCAATAGCCGACTCTGTTGATTCTTTATCTGCGTTTGGTGGGTGTTAATTTCAAACCCTGAATGCAAGATAATAACTCTTTTTTTTTTTAAGGGTTCTACGGACCCCCTGCAATTACGCCACGGACCACTAGGGGTCCGAGTACCCCCTGGTGAAGAAACACTGATTTAGCAGACGCTTTTATCCAAAGCGACTTACAAAGAGTTTAGGGAGCAATAAGCGATATGTCATACAGGAGCAATAATACAATAGGTGCTAATACAAAATTACTGGTTTCAACCAAAGCTAGACTACTACATGTTTAGAGAAAGAGAGAGGGTTATTTTTTTTCATTTGTTTGTGAAGTATTCACAGAAGAGATGGGTTTTAAGTAGTTTTTTGAATGTTGTGAGTGATGTGGTTGACCGGATCGAGTTAGGCAGAATGTTCCACCAGGAAGGAGTTGTGAAGGAGAATGAGTGGGAAAGCGATTTACTTTCCAATAAATTCATTGGAAGGGCAAGTCAATTGTGTTGTTAGCTAACGTAATCGACCCTAGCTGTCCTTGTTTGTAATTAGCCATCATCGCTTTATCAATGGTTAAACATTCCCAAAAAATTAAATGACCTTCCTACTAAAAAAGTTTAAGTTCATAAAACAAGATTATAAAGAATTGTTTCAAACAAAACAGATTTTTTTGGAAAAATGTTATTCAATTTCGTTAGAAAAAATTGTATTTGCACACAAAGGATATATATATGATATTTTGCCCATTTTTTTTTATCTTATGTTTTTAAATGAATAAGAAATGTATTCTTAATATGCATGTAGAAGATCAAAAATTGGTTTACGGTACCCATTTGACTGTTCACCACACACAGGTGAAAATAAAGTCACCAAAGTCTGTTGTAACACTCTGAGGACACCTACTGAATGGGTCACTATAATGTCATACATACATACCTCATTTTGGGATTTCTGTAATTTTCTTCGCAGTTCTTTTTTTGCACAGGAATTTCTATCAAGTATGCTGTTTTGTCTCTGAAATATAATGAACATAAGAGGTATTTGACTCGGAAGACTGAATAGATGGTGACTGATACTTAGATATTTTAAGTTACAATTACTGACTTAATATTTAATCAAGTTAATGTATGAAATAGAAGTGCAATGTCTTTTCGAATCTGTAGTTCTGTAGTCTAGTTAATACAGTAAACATTTAAAATGATAACTTAAAACATCCTGAATAATACAGACATTATATAAAATAACCCAAAATAAAGCACACCTTTGATTTCTTTACTTCTTCATTGGTAACACATTTTTGTCTAAAAAAATTATAAAAATATGCATTTATTACATAAATATATATTTTTTGTTTTTAAGGGATACATATGTTCCAAAAATTGTCTAACTCTAGATGTTCTTCTGGATTAATGTCATCGGTCTTGGTACAGATGAAGTTTATGTGTTTGCACTCTCCTCCTCCTCGCAAATCTTGAATGCAGTGCTCTAATAGTTCCCACGGGTCACTCTCTGAAACTGCTCGACTAATATTGCTTACAATCCACACAGATGAGCAGTCTTTTAGTTTCTAAGGAAGGAATATCAAGCCATAAGCTACCTGTTGTTTCAAAACAGATTGTATATGGTTAATTAACACATAACTTTACGAATATTTGAAGTATAAAAGTGTTTACAGTTTTCCAGAGGTCATCTCTGATCTTGTTGCAGTCTCCAGTCCCAGGAATATCAACAAGGACAATGTGTTCCAAGAGATCATGACAGTTTGGGACCTTGATTGTCACACAATTCACAAGTGGCCAGTACCAACCACCAGGTTTTGCCACACAATTTTTAATGTACTGGTTAACATCATTAGTAAATTCAGACATCTGTTGAAAAAGTCAGTAGATTTCAAATTGCTTTCTTTCAGCAACATACATTCAAAATATATAATGATATGAACAATAATTGTACCAAAGAAATGTTATTTAAATGATGTGTTACAAAAAGCCTTAACTACATTTGTATCTTACATTCAGGTTTGAAATTGTTTTCTTCTTAGTAGACAGAACATTATTCATTTCAGCATATCTGTCATCTCTCTTCAGCTCCTCTAATGTTTTCTCTTCTGCATCAGCTCCAAACACGGCAATGATTCTTTCTTTAATAGTTTCTGTCATTTCGTTTCCCCCATCCTCATTTTCATTTGATGCTATTTCATTTTCCCATTCCTGCAAAAGTACACAATATACAATAAAGCACATAGCATACATCAATTATTTCAGTCTGTGTTTCATTAAAAAATATTATATATGATTAATGAGGAAACCTCTTTAGAAATGAGATCAATCTCTGCTATGTAGTTGGAGTCATTCAGATTTGCCTCCACTTGTGTTATAACAGCTGTACATGCACCAAAACCACCAGATGGCAGTAAAGACTTTTCTCCGAGTACTGCGTTTAATAAAGAGCTTTTTCCTTCTCCTGTCCTTCCGAAAATCCCAATGGTTTCCTTCCCTCTGTCTTTATCCATCTTTCCAGTCTTTGAAATAGCATCTCTGCACAGAGTGGATTTATTTAAATATTTAAAGATAATAAAAAGCGATATGAAATATACAGTAAATGATTTTTTTACACTCACACAATGTATGTTTTCAAAGTAATCATTGAGCGATCTGTACTCTTTATGGCCTGAACTTTTTCATCAACTCTCCCAATGATCTGCTCCGCTTTCTTCCTTATGTCCATATCTGTGATACATAAAAAGAAAATGCATTTACAACCGAAAATATAAATATTATATCCATGCTACAGACAAGGGCGTCGCTAGCACGATTTGGGGCAAGAAGATATAGAACGGCAATGGTGTGTGCCAAGAAATTACGAATCTTGTTTAAATATGGCAGAAGACGAAGAAATGTATTAACTTTGGTGTGCGTGTACACGCAGACGAAAATGTACACAGGTAAACTCCGAAATTTTTGATGAATTCTTTTCACAGATGTTGCCTGTCCCTCATGTGAGTCAGTGAGCGATCTGTATAAACCTTTCTTACCTGGCTCCCGCCTCACGTAAATGAACAGAACACCTGGCGAAGCAATAGTATCCTTATATATATTACAATACCGTTTGTATTCCTTTTAAAAAAACATGATACTTGAGCAAATGCTTCTCGTCAGCGTGCGAATCTTGTCTTTCAAGCTTATTGTTTGAATGGTAAAATACACAAATAATTATGTAAAAATGTCTGTCGAGTTTTTAAAACACAATCGGGTATGAAGTAAACAGACAGTTGGGGGAGAAATTTCTGGGACGTGTATCACTGGATCCGCTCTTTACCGAAAGTCTCAAAGTGCTAGCAGCTCAGTCACACCAGCAGTTAAGCCACTGGCCTTTTTGTGTTTACTTAAAAAAATACTTTAAACCTTTAATTTTTTATTTATATAAGGTTAAGCATTATCAATTATTTAATATTTAATATTTACGCAATTTACACATGGGCGTAAATCCCGGGGGGGCGGAGGGGACATGTCCTCCTCTATCCGAGGGTTGTCGCCTACTCGATCAATTAAACTCGCATTCACTATTGTCATAAATATATGTATGATTGCCTAAACTAATTGTGTGGTTAGAAGAAAATACAAACGCAAAAATTGCGTTTAAAGTTTAAAAACTGTTGAGTTCCCCCTTCCCTGCCTCTCATAGTGGTTTGGCCCACTGCCTGCTCTCCCCGTTCATCTCACCTGCGCTTTGCGCAGCACATTCAAGTCAGGTATGCGGTTAAATTCATCAGTGGTGGTTGAACTCTAGTAAGAAGGCTGTTTTATTCAATTTAAATGAAGTGATTCTCTTTAATGTAATTGATGCTGATTCTTTAATAAATTAGTTGTTGCAAAAAATGATGATTACCGATGTATTTTCCATCAATCTGCTATGTTAGCGATTAAAACGTTACTTAGCTAGTAAACGTTAGCTAGTTAACGTTAGCTTGTTACATAGGACATCACACACTGCAACAAACACGCCCAAGCCGTTTCTCATGCACTGTTTTATTTTTGGCGACCTGGCATGATGTGAACATTAGCGGCCACAATCAGCCACCGATCCTGCCATTCAGGTCCCGTGTCACACACAGCCGCGAACATAGCGGTTAAAAAATGGTGCACAGTTTATATGGCGACGGTCGTTTTCTCAGCATCTATTGTGTGCAGTATGTAAGCGGCGGATGAGTTAAACGTTCAGTTTACCGAAACTCGGGCGATTCATCAACGAGTACAACACAGAATTTAAGCATCTGTCACTGTTACTGACTGTCTGTTTGGGTACACGAACATGAACAAAGTTTGTTGGAGGAGGCAGTGCACTACATGGGAAAATAACAACCACTCATTAATGTCGATGTACGGTGACTTTGTCAGACGATGTTACAGTATAAATCAGGATAACATTTTAAAAGTGTTTAAAAAGTGACTCATTGTCAACATGTAGTATCATGGGTAATGTGTTTTTATATTTGTTTCTTGTCTTCAAAACAAAGACAAAAAAATATATAAATTTAAAAAGTTTTATTGTTCACTTGTCTTTTAGTTTAGTTCAGTCATAAAATGACTGCAAGTCTGCATGATAAACCTATAAACCTATTGTCGCTTAGTGTCGTTGTTAGTACAATTTTGACTCTATTATTTGTGTCCCCCTCAAAAATTGCTCTTGAGAAATTGTATGTATTGTCCCCCCTACTGTTAAATGAGATTTACGCCCATACAAACAAGGAAAAATCCTTAAGGTGGCAGTCCGCAAGTTCTTTAGAGTAAAAATGAGCTAAAACCAATTATTGAGCAAGTACACGAAAGAACGGTGTTTAAAATTCTTTCATTGCCGTTGCTGGATTCACCGCGGAAACCTGACAATCATGGTTTGTAATTTTGGCCTGTCGGGTCGACTGTCCCGGCGATCCTTATATGGTGTCTTTCGTCTATGCGTAATTTCGTCACATTTTTACACGGAACGGAGAGGATCCGGCAGCGGCTGCTAGCCAGCACTCCCAACTGCTGGGTAGGATTTCATACAACGTTTCGTATTATTTTAGGCAGCGTTTATTACTTTTACTTATAAACGCCAAGCAGGCGGTGTTGACATCTGGGGACTCATCATTGGTGAAAAACAAGAAAGAACGAAATGACAGTTTACAAAGAAACAGGCAGTGTTGGGTGTAACTAGTTACTAAGTAATTAGTTACTGTAATTTAATTACTTTCCCCTTGAAAAAGTAAAGTAAGGGATTACTCTTATTTTTTCTGTAATTTAATTACAGTTACTTTTGATGTAATTAAACTAAATACTTTGTGTAATATATGTGTGTGCAATAGTGGAATTGACATCAAAATTCAAAGTCTAACTTGTAAAATGTATAATTCTCACATCTGTCATACGTTGGTCAGTTAATAGAGTACTTTAAGTAGTTTAATATTATTTATTTGAATGAATTAAATAAGTCGTTTCATGTCTATCCTTGAATCACTTAACTAATCAACGTTGATGTAGGATATAGAAAGTAATTAGTAATAAGTAACTAAATACTTTTTGGACAGAGTAATTTGTAAAGTAATCTAATTACACTATTGAATATGTAATTAGTAACTAGTAACTAATTACTTTTTCAGAGTAACTTACCCAACACTGGAAACAGGGAAGGTGATCGGACTCGTGCGAAAACAAGAATTTATATTGGCAAGGCATTTCAAAGGTGGCGGGAACTCCGTGATCTGAAAGGATTGTTAACGGATGCAGACATCGTTTTTTTCTTCTGAACAGGTAAGACATTTCAATATTTTAATAGATAACACAAAACCGTGGCGCACTTGTTGTGTTAATACAGACGGGTACTGTTTCCTTGGATGTTCTTTCTCTGTTTGTTACGTCCATTACAAAACGATGTTCCGCACTTATGACCTTTTACCGTGAAACGTGAAAGCACTAACGCATTACAAACATTATCATTTGCTTTATTTGCTCAAGTCAAGTGATGATTCCACCATCAAAAAAATGGAAAAAAAACATGAATAAAAGAATAAAAAAGAACTTAAAATAACCACAAGAGAATTAAGTGCAGTAGAGTAGCTAGACATAGATATCAATGGGTCAGATGTATAAAGTTAGATATGATTATTTTGTGTTTGATAATATATTGCATAAATGTGTTCATGCAACGCATATTTTCCTTGAGAAGAATAAATTTAAATTTATGTGATTATTTTTGTGTTTTCTAATAAACTATATTGCATAAAAAAGTTAATACAAAGCATATTTTCCTTGAAAAAAATACCCCTTATAACCTAATCCAAATTCCCTACATTAGCCCCTAATGTTAGGCTCAGCCCCTGATGGTTTTATATTCTAGATACACCCCTGGCTACAGCTATGAAATGAAAAAGGTAAGACTATTTTCAACATGATAGTCCACCCAAAAATGTAAACATTTATGGAGACGTGTAGGGTCAATTGACTTACCTGTAGCCAGATGTGACTGCACTTTGATATCTGGTGACTGTTCTCGTTTTCTTTTACCTGTCAGATAATTTATAATATTCAGACATTTCCTGAATTACAAACTTTAAAGCCATCACACTGACACATACATATTTGTTTTTTTATGAAAGAACATTTCATACCATGACTGGTGGGGGTGGAAGCCCCTAAAAGAAACAACAAATTTCACATTGAAGAATGTGAGGATTAAAGAATGCTCTTAATGATTTTGTTTAGTTTCATTATTGCCAATCTTAGTTACGTCCCAATAACAAACAAACCATAAAATCTGTACTCTGGTAAACATTCATGACATGGTTAACAGAGTCTTGGGTCTATTTAACTGAATATAACAAAAATGTTACCATCAGTCGACATTCCTGATAAGGTTGGCAGTGATGGCAGCAGTTGAGGGTTCGGATTTTCAAGAGATCCAAAAGATGTAGAGGGTCTAAAAAATCAATAATAATATCATCCCTCATCTGTACATATGTATTCACTGAAATTTCAAAATATTCACTAGATGAATAAAGATATATTTTAACACACAAAATAAAATTATGCTGTATAAATTGTATTGATTTTTTTTATTTTAAGCCATTTAATGCAATGATATAATGTACTCAATAAATGACTTACCGTTTACTCTCCTCTATAAGTGCTTCTCTCTCAATAGCCTGGTCATAAGTAGCTATATCAGGATATGCAAATAATGTACATAATTTGAGTACGTTGTGGAAAATCTAAACTGTTGAACAATTTTTTATCATGGATATGAGATCGTTGGTAAATATTGTATGAAAGATTAAAATAAAATATGTACCATGTTCTTCATGAAAATCAATTTGTAACATCTCCCATGCTATTTCTTCGCATGCAGGTTGAATTCTTTTCTTCACAGCTTCTGTGCACATCTTAGGTGACTTAAGTAAAGGCCAGTGGCATTGTGTCTTTTGTTCATTCAACCAGTTTGTTGGTATCACAGTCAGCTCATTTGATTCTTGCAGGGTAACGACTGCATACATTCTTTATGCAACACAGAAAGAACATTTCATTTTGACTCATTAGCCTCAATGGAGTTTTAATTATAACAAAAGCATATATGATTGAAAAAGCAGGGAACGACAAAGATTTTTTTTTTCTGCCATCAATTAGCAAGCAGCATGGCTATGATATAAACAGAAGGTTGCTGACTACAGACTTTTTTTAACAGACTTTTTGTATCAACAACAAAACAAGGAAGAATTTAAATAAATAAATTAACATAATATAGTTCTTTAAACATTATGGAAAGCAATGCTATGCTTGGAAAATGATTAGGAATGGTATCACTAAATACCGATACTGTATGAGGTCTAAATCCATACATTGAACAATTTATTTTCTATACTATATTGTTAAAGGTGTACACACTCTTTATTTGTAGTAGATTCGTTTTATGTTTGGTTTTCAATGAAACCCTGCCCTTGTGAATTATGGTAAACTCTTACCCATCTTTCTTAGCTTTCTGTTCCTCTTGTTTCTTTTTAGCAGCCGCATAAGTGTCTACAGAAAGATATACATTTTGTTGTATTAGGAATTATGAAACATAAAGGAGTTCTGTGTATAGTTTAAAACAGATAGTGTTACCATATTCAGAATGAATGATTATATTTAACATCTTCCATGGTTTTCCTGCTGTTGAAGGCTCAGTTCTGTCTCTCACAGCTTGCACTGATTTTTCTTCTGATCTGAATGGAGGCCAATGACATTGTGTCTTGTCTGTGTTCAACCAATTTGATGCTGCCACCATCACTTCATGTGTATCTTGAAAGGTTATGACAGCATACATGGCTCAACTGCTGGAAAATACGGACAGCATAAGTTTATACTGTAGGGAAACAAAAAAATCATGTGACTCAATCATTGCAGAAAATTATGATTATTGGATTTCTACAAGATCCGCCTGTGCTGATGTTAGACAAAAGAACAAAAAGAATCTGCAACATTAGTAAAAGCTCTCAAACTAGTGCTACATTCTGCATGTAGCTGGTACACATTCAGCCTGACATGGCACAGACGTGTCCTCTACATGTCTAACAAGGTTTTCCGCACCAAGGAAATCCTGTAACACTTTATAATACTGTTTCACAGTTAATATGCAGTTACGCAGAAACTAATGCAGAACAAGTGGTTAGTGCTGCAGTAACACTGTAGAAATTACTGATAACTAATAAGGAAGGAAGATTAAAGGCAGGGTGTCCGATATCTCTTACCTGTGATCCGTTGTTGATGTTCATATCACCAAAACAAACACACCCCTACCCTTTCGCTTTCAAATGTCTGTCCTGTGCACTGTGTACCTTACTGCTGATTGGCTACAGGGTTGTTTTGGTACTCGGCCCGACTCAGTTGTCTACTTATTTAATAGTCATTAATAACAACTAAATGCTGTATGTCCCCTTCAGAACTATAACTAAGACTCATTTAAAAAAAACTATCCATTACTTCATTACTCCAATAACTATTCATTAACTACATGTTTGTTATTAGGATTAATTATATGAATAGTTTTAATTAATTTGAACAAATTATTTCGTAAATTTGAAGGAAATCTCTATGCTGTGATATATTTTTTCTTCAAGTCAGGATTTGGCTGACTTAGCCAATAGAAACCAATACTGTTCTACATATACAAACACAGTTGTTGTGCTGGAAAGAGTACTGTAATTCATAAATGCTCACAAAATAATTTAAATAAACAGACTGCAATGCATGCTGGGAGTCATGGAGGAGTTTTGTACTATGGTGGTACCCAGCATGCATGAAGTTTTTAATCCATAAAAAGTGCAACTAACTCAGCAATTTATGTCGACAAATCATTCAAAGCAACATTTCATCGATCATGCAAATCAATTTTTTTGAATATAGACTAAGTCAAAGTACAGTAATTATAATAAAAAATATATATATCTGAGCTTTAATAATCATATTTTTACAGAAGCAACATACACAACTGCTTCAAGGGAACACTTAACGTTTGTTACTAGAACCGTTTCTTGTTACTAGAACCGTGAAGAACATTTACCATGTGGGTGGGGTTAATTGTGACAAACAGAAAGATACTGTTTCAGCTCACAAACATCTTAATATTATTCTATCTATGAGCTATGTAAAACATCCATGTTACAATGAATCCTGTGCCAGTGTGTGCCCCTCTCACCCCTACAACACACCACTGTATTCTTATTACACTTTTTTTTTTACAAGGCAATCTGTTTACATGCTTTTTCATTCTTTTTCTAGGTTTACCAGTTGGATTTTACATAATTTCTTTTCAGAACACATTATTTACACTTACTTTTAAACTACCTTTACAAAACTAATTTAATGGAGCAGTTACCTTGTCAGGGCGATGTCTGTGGGAAACGACGATGCTGTTGACTCAGATTTCAAGTCACACCAAGGGAATGTTCAAGCTCAAACCGCAACAACAACGTTTCTGGATCCGGTTTGCACAGGTGTCCATTGTCCAACAGGGATAGGGATATGTTTTCTCTTGTTTGGTGTGCGTGTCAAGAATGTCAGCCCAATCAGCAGCAACGTGTGTATAACCCACACTGTGTTAAAGAGACAGCTCGCACAATGGGTCCAAGTAAAGTCGTTTAATTGTGTCTGCTGCAGCTCGGCATAGCAACAATTTAAGATATTAGAAGATATGTATTTTGCAGTGTACCACACGTATTTCTTCAAAAATTCTTGAAAAAAAACAAAGAATGGACATCTCAGCTGCCATAGTTCAACAGGGTGTTCAACCGCACCATCGTTTCCATTTAAAAAACGTTTTGCAGTGTTTTGTCGATGCTGAACGCAGCCGAGGTTATAACTGCAGGGTGTGGCCACAAGGATGGAACTGGTAGAGGAATTAACATATTAATTTTCATGTTGTTAACTCGAATGTTTTTTGCTCTCACGTTTTTAATTCTCTCCCTTGCTTACTTCAGCTTTAATCCTCCTGTAACGGGGTGATACGAGTGCGATATTACATTTCCCATAAGGCTGCGCGGTAGCATTAATGGTTACGTCGGTCCGCATTATAAAGACATGACGGTGTGTTTGACAGTTTCTGTACGGGCTATATCTAGTAGCGTAACCTGCGCTCCACGGTGTCTGTCTGTATGATAAGTTCTGTCTGTATGATAACTCTCGGCTTATTTGAGTTTACAATCAAGTGTGTGTGAGTATCAGGTAGCCGTTCTTCACTTTATAAATTGTGAATATAAGGTAGAAACCCATGTGTTTGAATGATGGCGACGCAGTCCTCAGTGGTGATGGAGGATATGGGAGCAAATGTTTGTTAAAGGTAACGAGTATGGCCAAGTCTTAAACATATTCTAACACATTAGTGTTTTTATAAAAGTTTTGTGGGTCTCTTTTAAAGAAGAAACAACCGGTTGGTTTTAATTTCATTTCCTTCGATCCAGAGTGTTAAAGGTATTTAATATAATTGTAGGACTTCTTGAATTAATGTATTTGTTGAATTAAGGTATTCATTTTTGTAGTATTTGTTTTACAGGTCTAGCACGACTATTGCTACTATTTTGAATTTATTTTGGTGGTGTATTACCCTATTTATTTTTGATACAGAGCTCTTTCAGCTCTTACCACTTACAGTTGTGCCCGGCGGGAGCCCTGTGGTTTGTCACAAGTGTATGACTCCTCTTTCTTTATATATGAGGTTTATGGTCGTATGCCTTTCTAATACTTTTAATTCTATGTGAAATTTGATAAGTTGTGATTGTAATAAAACTACTTGTAAGGTCAAGAAAGTCTTCACTACAGTTTGTGGCCATTTATTAGTCTCAGAGTGCAACTGTGTCACATCAAAGGAGACTGAGACTGGTTTCTCCTGAGTTTTCTTTTCATCCATTTATTTATCATTGGCGTTTGGGTTCCTCCCCACAAGGCAGTGTTGGCTTGCTCACCGGGAGACTGCTTTTGTTAGATATTACTAGAATGATCTTGCTTCTATAAACACCAAGCACTGTGCTGTGTTTTACCTTTTCTGTGTTTTACTGTTTTTCTTATTTTCTTCTGTAAAGCTTCTTTGTAACAATGCACATTGTGAAAAGCGCTATATGAATAAAATTGAATCGAATTGAAAATGTAAATCAAAGTAAAAACCAATACATGAGGTAAAAACTGCCAGTAGAGCTCTGAGACAGGACTGTATCAACACACAGATCTGAGGAAGACTTCAGAAAAAAATCTGCTGTATTGAAGGTTAACAGAAGCACGAGCCTCCATTCATTCTAAATGCAAATGACCATCAGTTGAAATGTTTGATGGTACTAAAGGTGGATTTTTTTGTTATTCCATGTTTTGGCCGTTTTGCAAGTTCCAGTGGCCAAAATGCTGGAGAGACATCAAAAAGCAATAACTTTTATTTAGAAATCTATACAACCTTTAAACGGGTAATATTTAATGGTAACATGCTATTGCATACCGTTTTCTTTGTGTCATTTAGGGTTTTTAAGAACATTTAGCTTATTCAAAAATATATCATAATCTGATATTGAATTCACAGTTCATTTGGATTATGTGCAAGGTAGCACAGGGTGTAGTGTGTATACTGTAAACTACATCGTATCACTTGTTTTACAAAAATATTATGAAAAAACACATTGCTTGTTCCTCATAATGTTTAAATCAGCAGTACATCAGTAACTTTTGAAAGAATATGTAGGTCTATCAAATGATATTTGTTATCAGTTGTTAGCAGCATGACGAGGAACATTTTATTTATTTTATTTCATTAAATGTATTTCTTTATTGTTTTTGGAATGCTTTGTTTATTGAAACAAAAGTGCACACGTTTTCATTAACAGTAAAGTCTGACATTATAAACGTCTGATCAAGAGCAGGGGGCTATGTGCGGAAGTGGCCTGTAGCATAGGCCTAAATTTCTTTTGTTTAAACTTGGTGTAGTGATATAGAATTGCAGTGCGGTCAACAGACCTGGAACAATTTCATAGGTATTTACTGAAAGTTAATTCATACTCATAATATACAATATAGTACAGATCTAACATATAATCATTTAAATGACCTTGTTTGTTTCAGGATAATGCCAATGCAAAGGGTTATGCAATATTTCTGTTTAGCTGCCAAGCCCTCAAGTGCTTTGTTATGGTGTAAAGCCACAACAGGTTTTTTTTACTTCGGACGTAAAATCTGACTGTTGTCGTCCTGAGAATCTGAAGACTGGATTATGTACACTAATTTGTAGGTTTAGATAGCCTTATTTTTAAAAGTGTTTAAAGTCAGAATTTGTTAGACCAATCGTTTCCAAAGGACCCACCTGGACAGGTATTTTAATACCCACCAGAATAAAGGAAATTGTCTTCATTTAGCAGTAAATGTTATTTTTATTGCATTGCGTGAATAAAATTAAAGATTAATTTCGCACCAAAATATATGATACAAAAGCATTGTCATTATTACAGTAGTCATTAACTGCACAGTTTATGTTTAATTTACCACGACAGCAAAGGTGACTTTCTGCAACCCAGTGACATTGTACATCCCCCTCACAGTTTTAAAACATGTGTTTCCTGTTCTTTGGTTTGACGTAATTGCCCGGTAAAGTATTACACTGTGTAAATCTGAGGTTACACATACTTTACACAAGACCTAAACATGGTTGAAAAAACGCCAAAACTGTTTGTGTTGAATACAGTTTAAATTTAACTGTTAACATCAATAAGGAGCACAAAAATGACAATCCTTAAGCTTCATTCTAAACATAAGTCTAAACACAACAAGCAACTAACAGTGAAAACAACAACAGCATTAAGACAGCAAATGTTAAAACAGGAAAAGTCTGTTACACACTGGACCATTAAATAATCTGAGTTATACCTTAATGCTCAATGCTCAGTCTGAATTTTTAAAACTAAAGTACAAAAAAATGGTTTCAAACATTCAGTGAAATGAAATACAGTGAATTAATTTAAAATAAATTACATTTATGTATTTGGCAGATGCTTTTATATTAAATGATTTTGAATCTAGTCATGGTTTTGTATGAACTCTTCAGTCTAAACTGCAGTCATCTATCTTTAACACACAGGTGCCCGGTTACATGAAAACCTGTGGAATGGGAATGAATGCGGCATATTTGAGTTTTGCTGCTTGGACTGAGATTATAAGACAAGTTTGTATTGGTCATTTCACCTATTGGGAGGTTTTCTCAAGGAGAACCAGCTATTGCTTGAACAGTTCCTCCATCTCTTGAATCTCTCTGGAGACATCTAGACAAAACACATAATGGATTTCAGCTGATACACACCTCAGTATTTGTGCTTATTTTGAAAAAGAATTACTCTGTACTAAAGATTATTTATTGAAATAGATTTAATTTTACTTTCATGAAATTAAATGTTTCTTACCCAACAGAGTGATTTTGCTGGTTTGTGAAAGTAAGCGCTCCAGTGATCTCTTCAGCTCTGATTCAAGAGTTGTCATTACATGCAGCTGTGTGTGCACAAGATAGTTAGGAAGGTGGAGTATACAGTCCATTTAGTAAATTTCAAGGATATTAAATTGATTCATTTAAATGTTATGTAACACACTCATCTGTAACATTTATTATTCACATTCATGGCAAAAATAAAAAATACCTTCAATTCGTTGAATGCCACAAGTGCTTTCACTTTTCCCTCATTGAACATTTGATGTTTTAACTGTTCAATCGTTCCTACCATTACATTCTCCATCCTCTGCATGGCTCCATCTCCTCTTTTGTCTGCAGCTGCTGAATAGAACAACGTTTCAAATTCATTCATGTTCTTACACATAAAGAAACTTCAGAACATTAACAATAAAACACCAGGATAAAGGTGAGATCATCACTTTAATTGTCTTACATGTAACAAAAAAAACATATGAATTGGAAAATGTCATGAGGAGTGACAATTAAAATACAATTATGGTAAAAACTGTAACTGTATATTTAGGTCTTAAATATTTCATTTTCATTCATTCTCATATTTAACTATATTCAGACATGTTATAAAAACTGTGTCTGTTTTTATGTGGATAATAATGGTGGTTTACTTTTATAGCCAGGACCCATTTGCCTCCGAATGGTTGTTTGGACTGAAAAGTAGATTTCCTTCTTCTTTTCTACGATGTATCTGCTGAGTGATGCCTTCAGTATGGTTTCCTATTTAGAGGGTCCAGTGTAATAATGTTTAAACAATGCAAATCTACCCAAACTTTTTCAATCAAGCTTTGTCCCCTTATATCATACACATCCCACAGACACACCATTCGTATAGCCTATACTACAGCCCACAATTGCCATTGTAGAACTGGTCTTACACCGTTTCATAATTCTGCTTCAAATGCTTGCTATCGGTGTTTTAAGTGAAAATCTTAATATATTTTCGATATATTCCTGTTGTACTGGCTGCTGGAAAACTTTCTTCTCTTGTAAAAAAAGGGACATTTGTTCTCTCAGTGTATTTTCTTTAGAATAAATTCCCTGACGGTGTGCATCAAAAAAACAGGTGTTGAGAACATTTATGAAGAATATTATGTAGATGTACAACTAAAGGGGTTTGGATAAAGAACAAATACACTGGAGAACAGCACTCACCTGTGTTTTGATAAAGATTTGAATAGCATGTAGCAGGGGTGATGTTGGGGAGAAAGACTGGATGATACTGAACTTGTCAAGCTTGTCTTGCATTGATTTCACTGTTTTGTCATTATCATCAACACTGGAGCCATGAAAAAAAACAATTTGATATTGATTAAAACATTGCATACAAAAATTATGTATTTATATTTACCACTGATTAATAGTGACCAGAAAAGTGCATCCAGTTGAATCACTCCTACAGCATTTTACTTTGATCTGAGAATTTTCACAAACACCAATAAATTGTCATGTTCTGTTTTTTTCATAAGTGTCTGTATGCAGTCGCTTGAGTATGAGTGTAATATAGCTCTATATCAGCATAGCTGCGATTAGTCCAAAAGCACGAGGCTGAGTACAGGAGACGATCACAGCCATGCTGATATAGAGCCATATCACACAACTACGAGATATTGCGTTTATACAACAGTGTGATTGCACAACTGATTAGATCAATCAAAAACAACATCAGAGTGTCTTATAAACCCTCCGGTCTTTAAAGGAAATGGGGAACGACTTTCTTCTGCCACAAATTCCAGCCCAACAAAGCAGTTAAACAAACCTCCGTTACTAATTCCAAACCACCACGTCTTATGCTGATAGGCTTCAGGCTATCGGTTTCAAACTACATCCACAAATATGGAAAAAACCTCAGTCAGCTTTTGCACTTACTCGAGGCATTCAACAATGCCCACCTGTAGTGCTGTCAGTTTGCTGAACTTTCACTTCCTGCCCTTCATCAGCAGTTTGCACTTGTCTTCTACTTTCTCTCTCTTTCTCTCTCTCTCTCTCTCTCTCTCTCTCTCTCTCTCTCTTTTTTTCCCCCCTCTCCCTCATTGCCAACATTGGTAAATTGTATTGATAACATTTATTAACTACCTAAGGGGAGATGCATTCATGTGATATGAAGGAAAGGAACTTACGGAAACATCAATTCAAACTCCTTATTGATGTTGTCATACATGTGTTTGGTCAAACACTTGTTTAAATCTAATGGCGCATTCCAGTTTCTTGGCAAGTAGAATCCGGTTCTCACACACATGGCCCGGAAAATTTTGTGGAATCCGCTGTTATTTTTGGGCCGAACCTTAAAGAAAACTGCAGTTATAAATCAAAAATGTGCATCACTGTCAGAATATAGTTTTTTTAATCGTACCTTTTCTGTCGCTGGGGGTGTACCCTTAAGGTTCCGTTTTGCACCTTTAGGGGTATACAACACATAAGATGTTTTGCTTTTTATAGGACCCTAAGGACCTGTTGTGTACCAGTTAAATATTAGGGGTAGGCCTACAAAACATTTTACCTAAGGTTACCTTTAGTCCTAAGGGTAGAATAATGTAGCCTAAAAGGTACAATATTTTGTTAATGTATGTTTTATATACCTGTAAAGGTACAAAAAAGAATCTGAGAGTACCATCCCAGCGACAGAAAGGCAACATTTTAAACTTTAGTATGCACAACTTTCACAATCAAACTCCACTTACAGATAATAACATGTCCTGTGTGGTCTTAACACTCAATCTCACTGATTCTTCTACACCCTTTGAGAGACATCGGCTCAGATTCTCATGAAGTGTTTCAAAATGACCATCCAGCAGCTTCAGTTCCTTTTCTATGTTCTTCTGAAGATCCTCAAGGACTTTTGTCTTATTACAGTAAAACACACAATAATACAAAATGTGAATTACAGAATTAATGTAAATAATTCTTCTAAACACATTTGCACGCAAATTATCAGTAAATCTGATTCATACTGTACCATGTTTTTATCTTTATCCAGTTGGACACTTTGGATCAAGGACAAAACTCCTTTTGCTTCATTGATATAATCTCTGTTGAGTTTTTGGTTGATGCTCTTGTTAAGGTTTATGATGATATCCTTCAGTTTTGGGATCTCTACAAGATCATTTCAAAAATGTATTCCATTATTTAAATAATGAGAATATTTCTGAATAATAAAACAGCACACTTTCTCTGCATCATAGGTACGGTACCTGTTTCAGAAGGCTTCAGGTGTGAATTTTCATCAAAAAATGCTGTGGAGCTTACAGTAAAAACATCAATGATGAATCTTTCCTTTGATTCCTGCAAATTAAAAATAAATCATCACAAATACCGCCGACAACACACTCAAAACCTCTTCTGTCAAAATCCAACTTTAAATGACATACCAAACCCCGGAAACACTGACTGTTTCATATCCTATAACCTAATACTTTAACAATTTTACAACATTTTCAACTTTATAACTAAATTCAGAAAATATAGCCCTAGTTTTACAGACAAGCCTTAGTTTAAACCAGGATAACACCTTAGTTAAATCAGGATATAGATGCTAGGAAAGTTATTTTTAGTTAAGACAGCACAAGCATTCACTTTAGTCTTGGACTAGGCTCAAGGCTTGTCTGTGAAACCTGGCAGTGGAGTATTTAACCAAAATATAAACCAATTACAGACATATCCCTAAAAGGTATAGGAGAGCATCAATTTATGTTAATGTAAGAAACGAAATTCTTATATTGATAAAATCATCTTACACAAAGATATTAACTGTACATGTAATCAGAATGGAAAGGTTAATTAAGTTAATCAAACAGGAACTACCATGGGGAAAAATTAGGCATAAGAAAGAAACTAGAGATAAGACGCCATTATGAGCTGAGAAAGAAAAAGGGAGATCCACCTGTGAAGTCTGATATAAACCTATCTTTTTTTTAAAGTTTCCAACAACAAGGAACCATAGATTACAATGCTGTCATGATATACATACCTCACTTTTAGAATTTTCCAATTTTTGTTTTATTGCTTTCTTTGCTAGGTCATTTCTGTGCAGTGTGCACTTTGTTTTTACATCCTAAACAACAATCAAAACATTAGAAATTGTAGAAAAACATGTGACCGTAATTAAGTGTTAAAGAACCATCTTTGTCAGATTGAGAATCAACAAACAATAATGTATTGTGATTTATCAAGCAGTCAATGACAGCTGATATTTAAAAAGACATTAAATGTTTACTTTTAAGAAACCAAAGTCTGTCAATAAAGTAAATAATACACCAAGCTACAGTTTTCTCATTTACCAAACCATATCCTGGAATCTGGGCCTCGGTAAGTTTTGTAGATCTAAATAGAAATGAAGAGTAAATACAGAAGTCAATGCTTTACAGTAATTTTGATTAACTGTGCAAAGATGCAGCTTAATGAAAATGACTTATTCTCACCTGAGGTATTCTGCTGGTTTGATGTCATCAGTTTTAGTACAGATGAAGTTTATGTGTTTGCATTCTCCTCCAGGTCCCAAGTCTTCAATGCAGTGGTCTAATATTCCCCAAGGGTCTCTGTCTGTAACCGCTCGCTTGATGTCACTTACAATCCACACAGCAGAGCACTCTCTTATTTTCTAAAAAATAAATATAAACAGAGTTAAGATCATTATCTTTACCTCATTCACTTTTCTTTTAAAAATGTTTTTCAAAAATATATTGTAAAAGTTTACAGTTTTCCAGAGGTCATCTCTGATCTTGTTGCAGTCTCCAGTCCCAGGAATATCAACAAGGACAATGTGCTCCAAGAGATCACGACAGTTTGGGATCTTGATCGTCACACACTTCACAAGCGGCCAGAAACAGCCACCAGAATTTGTTAAATTATGTTCTACGTAATGACTAACACACCTGACAAACTCAGAGGGCTGTTAAAAAAAGAAAATAAATAGATTTAGAAGTTCAATTTATTTAAAATTCGATATCAACAATATTGTTATGTGGTATGCATTTTATAAGAAGCAACTCCGACTCTCCCTGCGTTTAATTCCGAAGTGATGATCCCTATGCCCTACACTTGTAACAGTTCACCATCTGCATGTCTTCATCACCGAACTACACTACCCATAATCCTAAGAACGTGTCTCACCTGATCTTCATCTCTGGACATTAGTTGTTTATCCCCATCACCTGTGTACCCCTAGTTATCGGTTGTATTTAAGTTCTCCCCTTGATTGTGTTTCGTGTGTTAGTGTGGATTCTCTGTGTCATTAAAAGTACCCTTTTTTGAGCACCTCTCTCTTTTTTTTCACCTCTCTTTTGCACTGGGATGTACACACTTCTTTTCTTTACTGCATTTACATTCATTATATTTTCCATTGTAAATATGAAATATTTAACCTTTGTAACTTACATCACTGCTTGATATTTTCTTCTTTCCAGTGGTCAAAACATTGTCAATATCGGTATATTTGTCATCTCTCTTCAGCTCCTCTAATGTTTTATTCACTGCATCTGCTCCATACAAGGCAATGATCCTTTCTTTGAAAATGTCTGTTAATTGGTTATCCTCGCCTTTATCCAGTGAAGCAATCTCATTTTCCCATTCCTGCAAGAGCACACATCATTAATCCATTATTTCAGTCTGTTTTGTGTAGGTATATCTAACTAAACATACAGTATTTAAATGAGCAAACCTCTTTAGAAATGAATTCAATCTCTGCTGTGTAGTTGGAGTCATTCAGATTTGCCTCCACCTGAATTATAACAGCTGTACATGCACCGAAACCACCAGATGGCAGTAAAAACTGCTCTCCCAGCACTGCGTTCAATAAAGAGCTTTTTCCTTCTCCTGTCCTGCCAAAAATCCCAATGGTTGCCTTCCTTCTGTCTTTATCCATCTTTGAAATGGCATCTCTGTACATCATGACAGACACCATAAATTAGAAAACTGCTGTCAAAATTGCAAAAGAATCATAAATGTGTTTTAACACTTACAGAATGTGGGTTTTTATTGTAGTAATGGTGTTGTCTGTGCCCTGGGTGGCCTGAACTTTTAATTTAATTCTTTCCATGATCCGCTTTGCTGTCTTCCATGGGACCATATCTGTGTTCCATGAGAGTAAGATTTATAATTAAAAAGATGAAATAGATATTCAACGACAATATAGATAATTTACAACAGTACATTATGCATGATGGAAGTGAGTAGTTAGGATGCTCATGTTCAGTCGACTAATTGTACACGTATCAGCACCAACATCCATCGAGAGTTTAAGTGGTGGTTTCCTGTACAAGTCTTTAAACTAGTACTGGATTAAAATAAATATAAGAGCTACAGAAAATAGCTTGCTCTGACATTACTTGCCCTTTTGTCTCAAAATGCACACAAATAATGTTGTTATTTATTGTAAGTCATGTGTGTAAAACCTAATTAACCTAAATGTACTAATTTAACTAATGACTAGTCCTGGTTTAATCTAATCCCTGTCCAGGAACCCCCCCTAATGAAAAAAAACGATTCATTTTATGTTAAGCACTTTGAATTGCTCTGTGTATGAAATGTGCTATATAAATAAACTTGCCTTGCCTTGCCTTGCCTTGCTTGTCCAATTTACTCAATTTAAGTTGTAAATTGTTGATCTAAGTTAGCCTTAGTCTTTTTTATTTTTGTCACAACATTTTTTTAAATATTATTCAGTCAAGTAACTTAATCCATTCTTGTTGGGACTAAAGGAACGTAACGCCCACTTGTGTGCAGGAGAGAGAGAGAGCATACGTTCGCGAAGGTCAGGTGTTTTTTTGTTCACTGCATTTGGGTGATGAATGTGAACGGTGGATATAACGCTGGATCTGGAGATCGTTTGAAACTGATAGGGAGCCGTCCCAGCGGTAAAAGATGCCGGACATGAACAGCATGCAGTGAGTGAAACTGATGTCTGTGTTTTGTTGCCAATGGGTGCACACGGTCTTTAGTTCAGCCTTCCCCTCCCCCCCAGCACACGCCGTATGTATCTATCTTCTATAAATGTGATCAAACGAAATACTCTTCGAAGATATGAAGTATGCAATGCTAATCTATAGGTACTCAAGATTAATATGAGATTGGCAGAAACCGCGTGTGTTACGCCCACTTTAAGATCCATAAACATAAATATTCTATTGTTTGAAATGAAGGGCGACATGTACAATAAAGATGGTGTAGTTACATTTTGTATTTTAAGTAAGGGTCTAAAGTTCAACTACTCACCCCTACCTCCATGAACTGTACAGAGGAAATTGTCAACTAAATTCCAACGTACAGTATGCCTATGTGATGTGCCAACTAACAGGAAGTGACTAGATTTCTAATATAAAAGACTTTCAATCTGTTCTGCCTATTTCTACGATTTTGAATAGCAAGTGTTAAATTCAGAATTGACTTGCCTTTGATCAGCGATGACTCATCATCATGTTTTCTTTTAACACCTGTTGAAGAATTATCCATAGGATACAGTATTATATAATAACAAGTAGTAGTATATAAAATAATGTCAAATTGTTTCCTAAATGACAAGCTGTAACACAAGCTGGCAAACATAAATGATTAATGTTATGAAAGATATTTACCTTGACTAGTAACTGTGATGTTGAGTGTTGATGTAACAGAAAAAAACATGGCAAGTGTGAAATGGGTTAAACACAATGGTTTAACTAGTTTTAACTCACTCTGAAGGGGGGGGTCTGAATCACCCTTTAATTATTGTTATTAACTACTGTTATTTAATAGTTTTGATGAAGTGATGAAGTCACCCTATACTTTTAAACAAGCCAGCAGATCTGTACTATTGTCGAACAACAACATTTTTACACTTGAGAAGAAAAAAAATAGACGCAATTTAACTGATTCTTAGAAAGAAAAATGTTATCTCACCAAAGGTTTGAGTGGATTGTGATGTCAGCAGTGTAGATGTATTTTCAAGAGAGGTAGAGGGCCTAAATATACATACATATGTATTGTAAATAAAATACATACAATTATATCATTTAAAGCAATCGTGGGCAATAAATATAATAAACTTAAAGGGCTCATATGGCCCGAATACAATACTGTTGTTCAGTTGTTTCACACTTCCTTTTAACCTCACAATGATCTTGATGAAACTAAGTATTTACCTCTCTTTCCTTGACTTTACAAGTTCATCTTGTTTCTTTGTAGCCTCCTTAAAATTGTCTGCAGAAAGACAGCAAAAATGTGTATAATTATGAATTATGAAACATGAAACATGAATACAATTAAAAAACTAGACTGTGTTACCATCTTCTGCATGGAAGATTATATTCAACATACCCCATGGTTTTTCTGCTGTCGATGGCTCATGTCTGTTTTCAATAGCTTCCATTAACTTCTCTGTTGATCTGAATGGGGGCCAGTGGCATTGTGTCTTGTCTATGTTTAACCATTTTGATGGTGTTACCATCACTTCATCTGTATCTCGCAAGGTAACAACAGCATACATAGCTGACCTAGTGGAAAACATAGACAGAATATTTAGATATTTAAACCCAGTTCTGTTTGATACAAGTTGTCATAAGTAAATCAAATTGTGCAGTACAGAAAATATGCATATACTGCATTTATGTGGCAACATTAGTGAAACTTTTCAAACTGAACGATTAATTACATTTCACATGTAGCTGGTGGCAAAGAAGATAAATTCATGACGTCATCACTTTCATAACTTTCTGCTCCATCCGTCTGTCTATCAACATTTCCTCTGTGCAACATCACAATGTCATATCTTCATCAGTTGAAGCAATAGCATGTACCCTATCTTGGTCCTCAGGTAGAAAGCAAACTATCACACTTAGTTTGAAAATATAAAACACATGTTTTTCTAAATCCTGAAACAGCTGTGAGGCGTGACATTTTAGTGCTAATGTTATGAGTACTGGAGTCAAAGGACAGCCCTGACATGGCACAGACGTGTCCGCTACATTTCCAGCAAGGTTTTCCGCAGCAAGGAAGTCCTGAAACAAATTTGGATTTGACTGTCTCTGCCTGTCCAACTCTTTCTCAATGTAACCCAGCACTGTCTGAGTGTGGAGTGTTTTGGGAGTGATCAGGACAGTAACAGACTCTTTTGGTATCCGTCCCTCTGACTGAGACTCCAGGAAGTCTTCTAGGCGTCTTGCTAGAATAGTCGTGATGATGATGTAGTCAACGTTGAAGAAGTGTTGACTGTTGTCATGTGGACTTCTCACAGATTCATTGAAACGTCTCTCTGAGCAGTTAAATGTACCACTGAGGATCCTGTTATAGAGCATCTTTATGTATGGAATTATAAAATGAATGTTCTCTTTATAGAAGGAAACTGGAATGCCGTCTGGTCTTGGCGTGTCTGACACTTGAAGGGAATGTACAGCTGAGACAATGTCAACCTCACTGAGTTCACTTTCTCGAACCGATGGTGAAGCCGTCATCTCTATCCCTAAACGATTTTTATGCCTGAGTAGTTGAAAGAGCGATTGAATTTGGAGATTCTTCTGTGAAGTGTCTGTGGAGATGCTGTTGATCTTCAAGAACAAAGGCTGATGGTCTGGTCTCTCTAAATTTCTGATGTCACAACTTGTGACACGCCACAAACATTCTTCTGGAGTAAAGAAGTAATCCAGTCTTGAGGAAATGTTGCCTCTCTGGAATGTATAATTCTGCTTTACAGGGTTTTTTCTTCTCCAAATGTCGACCAGTTGAAGAGATTTCATGAACTTTTTCACACAGGAAAGAAGTTTACCATGAGTTCGGTTATGAGTCACTTTGTTGGAATTACAGTTCTTGTCAATAAAGGGGTTGAGAACGGTGTTGAAATCTCCACCAATCACCAGTAATCCTGTGGTCATCGACTGCAGGTATCTTGAAAGTTTTTCAAGGGTTTCTGTGTCACTGTGGTGGTTATAAACAGTAACAAGTGTGTAGAGCTCACCCTTCAGTTTACATTTTAACACAACATAACCTCCACAGTTATCCTTTTCAACACTGACGCATTCAAACTCTAATGTTTTCCTAACAAGTATAGCTGTTCCTTTTTGGGATGGGGTATACTTTGTATAGAAAATATGCCACTCATCTTCTATGCGGTTTATGATATGATCATCTACTTCCCCAATGTGAGTCTCTTGTAAAAAAACCACATCAGTGTCACAAAGTTCTGCAAATTTCTGATCTCTTTGTTCTCTGAGTCCATTAACATTCCAAGTGATGAACTTTATGGTTTCTGTGGCCATTAGCAGATCATTCATCCAAGACTTTAGATCCATATTTAAGTTCCCTGTCAAAACAAAAAGTGAGGGAGGGTAGGAAGTACGAACAAAAAAACAATGCAACGTAAAAACCAACGTTTATCAATGCTTCCTATATTACATCACCAGAAATCATGTGACATTTTTTTATTAGTGCTATCAAAAATAATGCATTAATGTATGCAATTATTTGTAAAATAAACGCTTTATAATAAGTTACGCAATACACTATACGGCCACGCGCTTATGCAAAGGCTTTTAAACAATTTAAGTCCGATTTGACACAGTTGCTTTAAAGCGTCCAGTATAGATAGACAGCTTCTAGCCGTGTGGCATGGCTCTGTTGTATCGAGAGCATCTGCTGTGGGTGACAGCGCACCCGAATTAAGTTTTCTTTCATGCTGGAATGATCAAAAACTTTGTGTATTAAAGCCCATTTTGTCAAATATCTTCGTAAGCACGGACTATTATGAGTAAAATAAAGTTGTAAATGAATGCATTGAATTGTGAAAATGGGAAATGCTAAAATATAACACAAAAATATTTCACAAAAGTGCTGTTCACAACATGAACAGAATGATACAATAAGAGAAAATTATATTATAAGAGAATGGTTTCAGCGTGGTTTATTGAAATATTACTGTGCAAACATTTTTTTTGTTACATGACAAGCTTTGTACATGGTCATCAGCATTAAAGGGACAATAATCATTTCTGTCTCTTGCTGTGCAAATTTTGGATGGATGAAAATAAAGGTTTGGTTTTGTTTCATTTTTCAGATCGCACAGACTTCTGCTCATTTGAAATCAGATACAGATAACAGAACTAAAATATGTGACCCTGGATCACAAAACCAGTCTTAAGTAGTAGGGGAATATTTTTAGTAAAAGACAAAAGTTGCATGGGTCAAAACTATCGATTTTTCTTTTATGCAAAAAGTCTTTAGGATATTAATTAAAGATCATGTTCCATGAAGATATTTTGTAAATTTCCTACCTTAAATATATTAAAACTTTATTTTTTGTGAGTGGATGGCCTACCATCACAATGCACTTAAAGACGTAAAAGGAAATAAGACATCACGTGTAGTGGGCAAGTGCCCGAACCCAGTGATTCACAACATCTATGTTGCATTGAAGACCATTAATCTGTCAATGGCTAGACTCAAAAAAGTGGCTTGACTAGTTGTGCTATAGCAAAAAAAGTTTTATAAATGGGAAATAAGAAGAGAATAGTTTTTCACACCACTGGCCATTTGTTTAAGTTGTTCAGTACTTTTTCCACATAGCAGTATGATTTAGGCTCTTAAAATAACTATATGAGCTTATTTTTGCAACAGTCTTATTTACTGACTTTAGTTAGTCAGGCTAGTTCTTAGTTCAGAAGATAATGGCTATATTTATGCAACTAGCTGACTCTCAAATTAATTAGTTAATTGTAATTTATATTTACATTTTATCCAAAGCAAATTACATTCCATGATACTATATATTTGTTTCTGAATGCAATCCCTGCGATCGAACCCATTACCTTCGCATGCGGCAAACCACTGAGCTACAGCAATAATTTACTTATTGCTTTGAGTGAACAATCAAGTTCAATGTAAAAGAGCTTTTGTTGACTGGTTAAACAATTCCAAAAACTCTAAACACACCTCTATAATCTATTTCAAACCACCTTCAACAAACAAGTTTTCTTTCAGCAATTGCAGTGGCATTATACTCAGAAAACTTGTGCACTGACACAGGAGTTTGATGAGATAGATCAGCTGAAGTTGTTTGTTTTTGACATTTGGCTGACTTGGCCAACAGATACTGTTCTACATATACAAATGCAGTTGTTGTGAGTACTGTAATTCATAAATACTGAGACAACTTGAACAGAATATGTACGACTGACAGACTCAGATATTCCTACTCATCAAATGAACCTTAACAATAATGTTAATATTTTAAATAAACAGACTGCAATGCATTCTGGGAGTCATGGAGGAGTTTTGTTCTATGGTGGTACTCGGCATGCATGAAGCTTTTTAATCCATAAAAAGTGCAAGTGACTCAACACTTTATGTTGACAAATCATTCAAAGCAACGTAATTTGATTCAATCTGAATCGTCAAATCCTTTTTAAGAATATATACTTAGTCAAAGTACAGTAATTATAACAAATATCTGAGCTTGATTAGTCATGTTTTTACAGAAGCATCATTTTTCTGCTACTGTGGAACACTTAACGTTTGTTTCCAGAACCGTTTCTGTTTCATTGCCGCAAAAGTGAAAGTACAAACGTTACAACTTACCCATGTGGGCGGGGTTAATTTTTACAAACAGAACGATTCTGTTTGAACTCCTAAATAACACAATATCATTTTATCTATGAACTATGTCCAACATCCATCTTACAATGAATCATGTGCTAGTGTGTGCCCCTCTCACCCCTACAACACACCACAGTATTCTTATAACACTTGTTTTTTCAAGACAATCTTTGCATGCTTTTCTTTCCTTTTTACAGGTTAATCAGATGGATTTTACATCATTACTTTTTAGAAGACATTATTTACACTTACTTTCAAACTACCTTTAAGCACAAATTAATTTAATAAAAAAAAGATTTACCTTGTATGTGTCAGGGCGATGTCTGTGGGAAATGACGCAGCTGTTGATTCGGATTTTAAGCCACAGCAGGTTTTGAACACCGCAGGGGTGTGGCCACAAGGATGTTACTGGTATAGGTCTGAACATTTTGGAACATGTTTATTGTCTTTTAAGTTTACTGTATCTCTTATGTTTTCACCCTCATATTTTTCATGTCATATCATTCTCTCGCTTGCTTCAGCTTTAAACATGGCCTGGTATACTACCAGTACTGTTTAGGGTGTTGAGAAAATGCTCTCCTACTTTTAAATCGTTTGGATAACAGCGTCTGCCAAATGTTAAAACACACTAAGACAAAGAATTATACCTCGGCACTTAATCATAGTCACAGTTCGAATTTATCAACAATTTTGTTTTTCAATATCAGGCTTATTGTGAATAACAAACAAACTGAAAAACAGCAAAGAGATTCATATAATTTTTTAATAATAAAAGAAAATGAATGGTTAACATACTTGTCTCTATCAGCTTTCTAGTTCAGTAGTCAGGACACTGATCAGGACTCTGTTGCAAAATCACTTACAGTGCACTGAAATATTTGCTCTCTTGACAACACTGATCCATGAGAAATACAACGGAGCTCAGAATAATAAAATAGTGGCGTGTTCTGCAACACACAGAGAAGCAATCCAGAGAAAACCTCTACCTTAACTAGAATAGTCTTTGTGCCATTAACTGGGGTCAGTCATCTCATTAGTCTTAGTAAACTTTAAGCTAGGGTTCAGGACAGGTAAATGTTGAATTGTCCATCTCACAGTTATGCTGTAAATCTCTTAAAATGATCAAACAATACATTTTAACCATAAAAAATACAGAAAATGTGTAAGGCGAAACGATAACATGCATAATAGTGCTAATATACTGTCTTAACATAATACTCCTTTGACAATACAGGTTGTTTCTGTTTAAATAGTTTAGAGAATCACAGCTCCATGCATCTCTCATCTAAGGGGTCCTTCCCCTGAAAAACATTAAAGACCCCTTGTCCAATACGTATGACACAATGTGTGCAGACTGTATTTAATGATGTAAATAATGTTCTGTAAATTATATTTCTTATTTGGGAATAGCTGATGTTGGCCTACTGGACACATCAGTCATCTTTTCCAAAATACCCTGCTGAAGCTTTTGAGCAAATCTATCTCTAGACCCACCAAAACATTTTAATGGAAATATGGCAGGAATAAACATTTTAGTATTTTCTGGTCATTTTATTAAACGAATGTATAATGAATGCATGATTGAAATTTAAGCTTGATTGCAGTACTATAATATGTAATGGTATGTCATGATTTGTAATGAGGACCCAGGTGCAGACAGCAAGGAATGGGAAACAAAAAGACTACGCAAATCACCCACGCTAGACTTGTAATACATATGAAAAAGAGGGTATTACATAAAATTAGGACAGGACAAACACTAAACTAGACTTTTACATGGCAGCTTTGAACATTTCTAACAAAGGATAATTAACAAAGGGCAGGGGCAGGGAATCAACAATGATGGAAAGCTAAGGTGTTCTTATCGAGGTTCTGTCATGATCCTGTTCATGAAAGTCATCACAAGCATTGTTGTTGCTAGTCATTAAATGGTGAAAGTACATCAGACAGTAAAACGTTTGCATATTAGTTTAGAATTTTTAAGCATTTGCATATTTTTTAGGTCACTTGTTTTCAACGAACAATACAGCAAACAAAGCAAGTTCAGCCATCATTTTCTGTTGACATTTGTTACAAACTCTCGTTGTTGGACCCCATTAGTAAATTGAATAAATATGAAATATAATATTTTCCTGTGTTAATGTTCTATTCCATTTGCCCTGAACAAAAATAGAAATAAGTTTATCATTTAAATTTACAGGCGTAGGAATGTGCATTTCAGAAAGTATTAAATACAGAAATCCCACAGAACTAAGTGTTTTCTATTGACCTTAGGTGCTAGAAAGATTGCAAGCAAGTTACAATCCTTTGGTCGCTAAACAAAATGTGTTACTGGAGTCATCACATCACATGTACTGTATGTTATAGTCATGTCCTAGTGGACATCAGAAACATTATAACTAAGTAAAAACATGTAGTATAGATTATTTGTTATTATCATTACACGATATGTATTAATTTGGAAGCCACACCAGGTTTTGTTTTGTTTTTTACTTCAGAAATGACTGCACTAAAGCAGGTTGTAAGTTGTGTGCGAAACATTCTATCTGTAGATCTACAGTAAGCGACAAAGTTGAAGAATAGTGAATTCAGCGATTGCAGTAGTGTTTCACCAAAGCACTTGCACTGATATACAAAGAGATGTTAAAATAAAAAAGATTAGCTGAAGTTCCTTGATTGACATTTGGCTGACTGTACATAAATCAAGAAGTAACCGAAAATTAGGAGAGCAGGAAAAAGAAAAAGCCGTAATGTAAGCATGTGATGCATGTCTGGGCCATTACTGGAGGTGTTTACAATCTTCAGATAAAGAAAACTCAAACTTGGAGGCACTGAAAGAAATCCTATCTTGGTTCACTGCTCCAGGACCTATAGAGAATTTATATATAAAGTATAGAATGGTCATTAAGAGTTTATGTTCACAGGTTACTTAATTTACAACAGTTGACTGTCTCTGAATTTGAATCCATACAAGTATATACACAAGAACATCTATCACTCACCCATATCTTTTGGTTTCTTCCGAAACATTCGATCAGCTGTGTAGCTCAAATGCTTCTTTATTTCAGTTTCACATTCCTTCTCAGTAACTTTTTTCTTGGATGCTGCTTCTGAAACCGTAAAGTCACCATTGAATGTACTGAATGAAAAGTGAAGTCAAAGGCATACAAATATAAATAAATCCAAGCATTCTTAGAATGTGGGTGGAGTTTCTGCAGCAGATGAATTACCTTTTATTATATCTGCTAAACCAAGACGAGAGAAGGGTCTTTTATCACCTCTCCCCAGCCAGTTAAACTCTTTAACCAAATCATCTGTTAGGACTTTTTGCATTATGTGCTTAATCACAGCCTTCGCCCCAAACCCTCCGAGTCCTGACAGGTATTTTACCTGTGAAGTAAACAAAATTAGACTTTTATTTATTATTAGTTTTACACATTTCCAATAAGTAATACTTTATTATATCGTTGTGTAATAATAAGGACAGTTAGCTTGTAAAAACCCCTTTAGAGCAGAGGGTTCTCCACATTTTAAAGGCCTCCCATTCTTTTCAACAATATTCAAATCCCCCCTGTCACTCACAAAAACTCAAGTATTAGTCATATTGAGACCCCCTTGGAAATCAGCTTAGGCTCCCTTGAAGGCTACGGCCCACTGTTGAGAACCACTGGTTTAGACCATGTCCATGTTAATACGTTTCAATTTGAGTTTTAATTTAAAAAACACTCCTTGTGTTTAGGATACAATACTCCTAAAATACAATATAAAGTACGTGCATTAACATTATCAAACGTAGAGCAACCGAAACAACCATTTCTAAAGGAAAACGGATTAGTGTAGACAAGGTCTTGGAGTGATACCAGTACATTATCCTTCACTCCTGCATAATATTTTCTTTAAGTGAAGTGACTCACATATTTTTTGCGCTGTACAGTTTTTTTGAGCTCCTGTTCAGTCCTCTCCAAATCTTCAAGGGTTCCAAGAGGTAGATTTAGGTTTAATGGGATATCTTTCGAGTGCGTGCTGCTTGTGCTGCTGGGGGCTGCGTCAGAAACCTGAGGGTCTTTTAATAGTTTCTGTAACATGGTGGAGTTTTTATCAACCTTGCTCTTGATTTCTTTCAGCATTTGGAGGATTTCATCCTTGTCTATCATGTAAATAGAGATACATTTTACAAAGGAAAGAAAAAAGACAAATCTCATGAATGTGAAAAATAACTGGACTGACCTTTAGTTGACATTCTGGATGCAGATGTTGATGGGTCTAATGCTGGATTTTTGGACATTCCTTGTGGGTTTTCAGGTTTTGGTATTTTTAGGATTTCATTGACCCTAAAAAGCAGCAATCGAATAGAATGACATTTATTTAAGGAAAAAACGAATTAAAATGAAATAACTTTATAGGTTAAATCTACAAAAGATGTTTGTAGGCTACATACTTACTTTTTCATTCTTAGTGTTTCCATTTGAGCCTGTTCCAAAGTGTCTATGATAACAGAAGTATTTTATTATTTAAGCTCTATTTGAACACACAGTAAATACTCTGTATTCGTTAGGATAAATGATAAGAGCATTTACTTAAATATTACATTTTTAATACATATTATGAATATGAATGACAAATTTAAAATATGTTACTTCAGATGTTATGTTGTATGTTGGTCCATTAGCTTGGGTTTTTCCTCTGTATCGACTAAAATATAGGTCACCATTACTTAAGAGTGCCTATTGAGCCATGCAGGGCATTTTTATCCTTTAGATTTATCGTGTGTATATTTTTATATTATTAATTTAATATAATCCATAAAAAAGCGCTCTTGTTGTAAAATATGTAATGCTAGGGGGGGTTATTGGGCAGAAATGAATTGATGCTTTTAAACATGTTCTGCATTAATTTACTTGAGCAGACTTCCTGCTGTCTGTATTCAGAAATATGATGTCGTTTGAATGCATCACACATTACTAAGATTTAAAAAATAATGTAACATTATGTTAAAAAGATGTTGGAATAGTAACTGTTACCAAATTCTTCATGACAGTGAATTTTTAATATATCCCATGATATTCCTGTTTTTAAAGGATCAAGTCTGTTTCTGACAGCTTCTGCACACTTCTCTGGGGATCTGAATGAGGGCCAGAAACATTGTGTCTTGTCTAGGGTCAACCAGTTTGATGCTGCCACCATCAATTCATTTGAATCTTGCAAGGTAACAACTGCATACATTGTCTGCCTATAATTAAAGACAAAAATAGCATTAAAATAGCATTCATTAATAATCAATTCTCAGCAGTGTTTCGCCACATAGACATTTTTTACAAAGATATTGAATATGACATTTACAAACTGAAAGGCTAAAGGGACCAGTACATTTGTTTTACTAAATGTCAGAAAAAAATGACTAAAACAACACAAACGGATAATACAAAACTGATTTGAACACTTTTTTACAAAGCACTGTGATGAAACAACATATGTTCCCTTTCTGTCGGTCTCTCGACGTTGTGTCGAAGACGACAGATGGGGTTCGCCCTTGAGAACCAATCACCTCTGACTACTATAGAAAAGGCCAATGAAATTTGGCGAATGAAATTTGCATGCCGGGCTCCGCCCCCGGATGTCCGGTATAAAGGGAAGCCGGCGTGCAGCATTCACTCACCTTTTTTGTTCTTCAGAGCCCTCGCTCATGACTACGAACAAAAAGAATTCAACGAATTCTTCTTCTACTTCGCCGGATCTACGACGCAGAGCAGCGGATCGTCCCTTCCTGCAGCGACCTTCTCCTGGGCGTCTCGGCGGTTCCGGAGGTGATAGAGATTATTTCTAAAAGGTCCTTTTCAGGACTGAGCAATTTCCAGCGCGGCATGTCCCGCTGTTCTCTTGGGTGCGGCACCCTCATCGAGGAGGGGGATGGACACGATCGCTGCATTAGGTGTCTGGGCGTCCAGCACACTGAAGCAGCGTTCGTTGACACATCTGCCCGCACTGCGGGCGGATTGTCACTCAGAAGTTGCGGTCACGGGGGGCTGTCTTCCTACGGGAACCAGCCACCATTTCGTCTGCTACCCGGGTGTCTCTGTGGCTACGGCCCCGATGACCACCCACGTAGCAGCGTTAGTGATATGGGGAACTCTGCGAACGTAAACCCGCCAGCCAAGTGCTCACGGGCCGATCGCACCCCGATTCGCTCTTCTGAACGTTCCCCAACCGGCGGTGGCATACCGTTCGGATCCTCAGGCACGCACTCGGAAACGATGTGTGACGTAGATGAGATGTCGTTCGCAGCATCGGAGGGAGACTGGCATCCGACTCTGACGAATCCGAGCTCCCCCCCTAGGGGGGTCGAGCTCAGGAGGAAGCAGAAGTGATGTCAGCCATGCTAATCCGGGGATACGTGGTTCCTGGGGGCGGAGCGCGGTGCAAACCGCGCCCACCCCGGGTGCCATTTGTTTCCCGGAGGTGCATGAGGAGCTGTGTAAAACTAGGAGCGCTCCACGGATCGCTCCGGTCGAAACAGCTCCGGCTCCCTCACTTCCCTCGAGGGTGGGCAGCCAAAGGCTACGTCGAGATCCCCCGGGTGGAACGTGCATCTGTGCCGCAGACGGCTGCCGCCTGGGGAGAATCGGCCACGCCTACCGTCCAACGCGTGTAGGACTTCGACATCTATGGTGCCGAAGCCTTGCGCTGCCGCGGACCGGGCTGCCTCCTCTCTCTACGCCATGGCCATCCTGCAGGTCCGCCAGGCCAGGGCGTTGAGAGAGCTCCACTAGGGTAAGGCCGACCCAGGTATAATGCAGGTTTTCTGTGCCGCCACTGACAGCGCTCTACGGAGCGACCAAGGTGGCGGCACGGGACCTGGGTCGGACGATGTCCACGGAAGTGGTCCAGGAGAGTCACCCCCGGCTGAACCTTGCGCAGATGAGTGACACGAGAAAGTCCGCTTTCTTGTTACACCCGTCTCGCAGGGTGGGCTGTTGGTACACCGTCGAGGACTGCGCTCAGTTTTTGACGGTGAAGAAGCAGACAGTGGCGATTAGCCACATTTTTACCACGCTGCGACTCGGCCGCCCTCAAGCCTCCGAGATCTCACGTCATGTCTGTTTCCCGACAGCCCAGGACCCCTTCCACATCGGCTCCGGTTACTGTGCCCCCGCAGGTGGCACCCCGGAAGTCGAAGTCGAGGGGAAACCTCACCCCGTCAGCTACTTCTCACGAGAAGTGACAATGACGGGAAAACCCCAGGGGGAGCAACATCGGGCCCGACCTTCACAGCTACGGCTCTGATCAGTCGGTACGGGACGGCTCCTGCCTCGTCACCAAGCCGGGCCCTTCTCAGGGCCTGGCGCCCACTTACTCACAGAGAGTTTTCTGTTTCCCCTGGGAGTTCATTCCTGCCGATCGCACACTCCACTGGACTGTGCCCGGCAAACCCCGACCCCACGCCCTGGCGAGGCGTAGGGTCGTACACACACGACAGCTGCTACCACTCTCAATGACAGTGCGTGCAGCTGTCCCGCCAGGCAGGTAAGTAGGCAGAGCCAACCTTCCCTCCGGGGCCCCCTCCCCGCGACAGGGTTAACTCTCCGCCAGCCATCGAACCACCCTCCATGGGAATGGTGAAGCAGACCGTCCCCTTGGTCCCCCTGTCACAGTCCCTGGGAGCTCGAGAGCTGCCCACACTGTCTCGGTGGCTAGGGCAGACGGTCCGTCTTGGTTACTCGATCCAGTTCGCCAGAGACTCTCCCAAGTTTTGGGGCATCATCTCTCCCTGTCTGAGGCTAGGGACGCCTACATACTTCGGGTAGAGGTCACCACCCTTCTGGCAAACAGGCATCGAGTTCGTCCCTCAAACCAAGATGTTCGGTGGGTTACAACCCGCACTTCATCGTTCCCAAGAAAGACGGCGGGTTGCGCCCCGGAGGTCTGCGTACCCTGAACTAAGCACCTTCACAAGCTGCTGCTCAGGATGCTCACGCAGAGGCGCGTCCGGACACCCATCAGGTGTCAGGATTGGTTCGTGGCAATCGACCTGAAATTCCTTTCGATCTGTCCCTGTCTCCACGGTCTTCATGAAGATCGTGGAAGCCGCACTTTCTCCCTGAGGGGAGGAAGGTGTGCGGGTACTTAACTATCTCAACGACTGGCCTGACACACTCGTGAGATCTGTTATGTATACAAGGGGCCTGGTGCTCCGGCACCCAGATCGATTGGGAATCCAGGTCAACCGAGGAAAGGACAAGCTCCCCCAGGGCAGAGCATCCTCTTTCTCGGTAGGGAACTCAACTCTGTCACCATGTTGGCGCTACTGTCCGCAGTACGCGCCCAGCCGGTGTTGAACTGCCTGGAACATTTCAGGCAGACAGCGGTCCCCCCTGAAAC
The DNA here is from genome assembly GCA_006030095.1 of Triplophysa siluroides. Lineage (NCBI taxonomy): Eukaryota > Metazoa > Chordata > Actinopteri > Cypriniformes > Nemacheilidae > Triplophysa > Triplophysa siluroides. The sequence continues at coordinate 197,338 of VCII01000054.1, forward strand.
GATTCAGAGGCTCCTGGGCATGGCGTCCTCGTCGGGTGAGACCCCTCGGTTGATGCACATGAGACCGCTCCAACACTGGCTTCAGAGTCGAGTTCCGAGGAGAGCGTGGCACACCGGCAGCAGGCGCATGGTGATGACGCCCTGCGGCCGACGCACCAAAACCCCTGGTCTTCCATGACTTTTTCTACGGACTAAGGTCCCTCAGGGCAGGTTATGAGGCAGTCGTGGTGACGACGGACGCCTCCCTGCAGGGGTGCGGTGCAGTGTGTAACGGGCACGCAGGCGGGGCATTGGGCGAACCCCCACCTGCGCTGGCATATCAATTGCCAGGAGTTGTGGGCAGTGCTACTTGCACTGAGCAGGCTGCGGCCTCTCGTGCGGGACAAGCACGTGCTGGTCCGAGGACGGCACTACAGCTGTAGCGTACATCAGATCTTAGGGGCGTTTGCTCACAGCAGCTAACACAACTTGCTCGACGCCTCCTCCGGTGGAGTCAACAGGTGATCCGTTCCCTGTGGGCCACACTCACCTCGGGCAAACTGAACTAGACAGCCGACGCGCTCTCTTGTCAGTTTATGCCTCGTAGAGAGTGGCGACTCCACCCCACCCCCGCGTAGGCCGCTTGGTACTCCCTGTCCGAGGCTCTCGACACGGATATCCTTGCGCACAGCTGACCGCGGACGGGCGGAAGCACACCTTCCCCCCCCCAGGAGCCTCCTTGCACAGACACTGTGCAAGGCCAGGGAAGAGGAGCACCAAGTGTTATTGGTTACACCGCACTGGTCTAACCGCACTTGGCGTCAGAGCTGATGCTCTGGACAGCGACTCCCCCTGACCCATTCCCCTGACAGAGGACCTGCTCTCTCAGGGGAAGGACACGTTCCGGCATCCCAGATCAGACCTCTGGAACACCATGTCTGGTCTCTAGACGGGACGAGAAGTTCCTGAGTTGGCTACTCCCCCTCTATGGCGGAGACCATCACCCAGGCTAGGGCCCCATCTACTGGGCGGTTACACGCCTCTAGACGGCGCCGCTTCTTGTCCTGGTGTCTCTCTCAACGAGAAAGACCCACTGAGGTGCTCGATCAGGATTGTGTTGTCCTTCTTACGAGACTGGAGACTAACATCTCCCCTCCACACTGAGTGTGTATGTAGTCGCTGTCGCCACTCATCACAACTCAGTTGATGGAAAGTTTCTAGGATGACACGACCTGGTCACCAGGTTGCTAAGGGGCGCGAGAGGGCGGCTCCCGCCTCATCTCCGCTCCATACCCCCTTGGGACCCTAAGGGGTCCTCGGGGGGGCCTCCTCTGGGCCCCCCAAGAGCCCCCCGGAGGTTCCGATCTTCCTCACCCGAGTAAGACGGCCCTCCTGATGGCGCTCGCTTTCTTCAAGAGGGTAGGGCACCTCCGAGCATCCTCCGTGTCCCCGGATTGCCTTGAATTCGGCCCTGGTAGCTCTCACGTTATCTTGAGACCCAGGCCCGGATGCGTGCCCAAAAAGTTCCCACTACCCTTACGGGGCGAAGTGGTGAACTTGCAGGCGCTCCCCATTGGGGAGGAAGACCCAACCCCATCCGTGTTGTGTCCTGGACCGCACGCAGGGCCTCAGTAGCTCTGACCAGCTCCTTGTCTGTATTGGAGGACAGCAGAGGGGAAGGCTGTCTCCAAGCAGAGGTTGGCGCACTGAGTCGTGAATGCCGTTACGAACGACATTCCAATCTTAGAATCTCCCATGCCCACTGAGGGGGGTATAGCCACCTCCTGGGCACTGGCAGAAGCGCCTCTCTAGCAGACATCTGTAGAGCTGCGGGTTGGGCTACGCCCATACACCTTCGCAGGGGTTAAACAACCCTAGCGTAAACCCGGTGTCAGCCCACGTCCTGCGTGGCAACATGTAGGACTGGCATCCGGCGGGGCGTATGCCTGCGAAAGCATCACCCACCCTCTAGGAGGCTGGGTCAGTGTGCTATCTACCTCTCTCCTTACCCTACTCTGGCTAAGGACAGGTACCCTATCCGCTTCCCTTCTTACCCAACCACTTGGTTAGAATAGGCATTCTATCCATCACTAAGCAAGCACCACCTGGGGGTTGGCTGGGCAGAGCAGCCTTCCCCCTTAGGCCGGGATAACATGTGAGCCATCCCCTGGCTCTAACCGGACCTAGTGCTACCGGACGCCTGTAACACCCCCCCCCTGGGCTGTTCCGTCTGATGTATCCTCATGATATGGTTCCCACTCCTGGTAACCCATGAGCTTCCCCAGGTGGACCTCCACCTCGCGGTTAACTACTCAGCCCGCACGTTCCATGCGTTCTCCTCCAAGGACGAGACCATACCTTATCCACCGTATTCCTCCCCACGGGTAGGAGGTGGCCTCTGCAGCGCATCCCTAATTAAGGAAGTTGCGCTTACCCGGTGTAAACCCGAGCCGGACGGCCTCTCGCCAGTAGAGAGCTAAGGCCTCCGTCCGTGAAAGGTTACCGGTCAGGGCTGTTCCCATCTTTCTCCAAGAAAGCTCTGGAACCCCCCGACCACCACACTGGAAGGTTACAGTTTCGCGAAAGCATCGAGCTGACACGCCAGCCCAGTTACCGTCGCTTCGCTAGAGATTGTGACGCGATACAGCGTTGTGGCGTTTTCCATAGGGAACCCCATCTGTCGTCTTCGACACAACGTCGAGAGACCGACAGAAAGGGAACGTCTCGGTTACGTATGTAACCTCGGTTCCCTGATGGAGGGAACGAGACGTTGTGTCCCTTATGCCACTAACACGTATCGTATTCTGCTGCAGTCGTGAGAGGCTCTCAGGCTCTTCAGAACAAAAGGTGAGTGAATGCTGCACGCCGGCTTCCCTTTATACCGGACATCCGGGGGCGGAGCCCGGCATGCAAATTTCATTCGCCAAATTTCATTGGCCTTTTCTATAGTAGTCAGAGGTGATTGGTTCTCAAGGGCGAACCCCATCTGTCGTCTTCGACACAACGTCTCGTTCCCTCCATCAGGGAACCGAGGTTACATACGTAACCGAGACGTTTCCTCTTCATGATTCATGTGTGATCCTCGCCTTACATCTTCCATTCTTCATATTGTATAATCAGCTGCTTCACACACTTTCCTTAGCTGATTCGAAACAACTTTCTTCTGCATTTTCTTTACTATTCTCAAGTTCCATCCTGTTCTCATAGACTTTACTCCTAAACTGCCAAATTGAAATTATGCATAATTTCCTCTGGCTAATTTCATAATGAAACATACTTCATTCCTGCTGCTTCTCACACTAGCTGTTAACTCATCTAGATCCTCAGGTTGTCAACAAACTATGCTTTGTTTGAAGACAAGAACCTCATTTCCTTCTCAATGCCCAAAATTGTCTGTGCACTCAAATCTTTTTTTGAGAATGTAGTCTATTCCAACGAGCAGTTTCAGATTCTCTCTATGTTGATGTCATCGTAGGGAAAACTCTGCCCACAGGCGACGACTTGCCCTAATACCTAAGACACACCCCAGAGTTAGAAGCACAGTGCTCAGAATTGTTGTATCATCACTGTAGCGTAGGTATGATGTCTGTGCCCAAAAGACATTACAAATGTAGTGTTTTGGGATGTATGAGCATAAAATTCTCTAAAGACTTCCACCATCTGACTCACTGAGGACTTCCTGGTTACATTTTGTTCTTGCTGTTAAAGCTGAAAAACATTGATATAGTGTGTGTTTTAGACACCTCTAAAAACACTTCTATGACCTTTGAAATGACCTTTGGAGTCTGAACTGATAAAGCATTACTGTTTGTGTAACCGGTCTGACTTGCAACGGCTCTGTGTAACATCCCTTGCCATAGCAGACAGGGTGCACTGCAACCTCGCCGAATAAAAACACGATTGCGATTTCTTGACGTTTACACTTGGGTGACCACCTACCAAAAACAAATGTGGGACAGGTAATCCGTTGGTGTGAGACAGTGTGGGAGCTGTGTGTTGAAAGCTAGCGCGAAACTGTGATATATACGGAATGAAAACATTTTTATGTACTTTTAAAGCTTATAAAAGTAAATTACAACATACTGTAATGAAGGCACACATAAAATGTTCTATAACATAAAACAATTTTTATGGCGATTTCAATTTAAGGTTCACTGTCTCTTTAAATTTTGAGCACAGACCAGACGTAGAGTTATCATGTTTTACACTTTGAAGATCTTCTCAAAATGAGAAAACTAAAGGAATAAAGAACAAACAAATAATAAAAAAATTGCAACCGTATAACAGACGTCGCAGTCTCTTGATGACTGAAATCACCGTCTTCTTCTCATACATTGAATAAAAGTCAGGCTTTAAAAAATAGTTGCGTTTTTATGACCACGTTGCACACTGGTCTGCATTGGCTTGCTGCTTTTGACACAGCGCTGTTAAATAAACAATGGCGCAAATGTGCGTTTCGGGTTAAAGAGCGTGTTTCTTAATGTGACAACTAAAAACCAATAGACTGATGTAGTGCGTGACATTTTCTCGATATGTCTTAAAAAAACGCTACAGATTGATTTGTGTGTTGAACTAATGAGGTGAAACTGACGCCATTTTTACTGTTTATTGCTAAGAGCTAAAGCGCAAGGTATAGTAAGACGGGACATTCTCCACTGAAGCTCTGAGCATTTGACCAATCACAACAGACTGTGAAGCCGAAACTCGCGATAATGGTAAGGGGTGGAAAGGTGACAATCACAACAGATTGACCAATCAGAGCGTATCGGAAGGAGGGACTTTATACAGCAGAGACTGGAAAAAATCCAATCGTTTTGCGAGAAGAGAGACAGTTTTTTTTCCGAAAACTAAGAGTAAACACATGTAAGTGCACCACAATACCACAATGAAGTAAATAAATATACCCTGAAATATGACCCCTTTAACTCTAGTGTTCCGGGTTCGGATGGAACCTGCGAGCTCGGAACCCGCTCCCCGGACATCACGCCAAACACGTGATTCATCTTCATTATCTGCTCAGGTGAACTCGTGAATGTTAGTAGGGGTGAGCGGACACCACCTAACGCTTTCTGGTTACAGCTCCATCAGACAAAAAATATTTAAGCTTTTTCATATTTTTACAGAAGCAAAATACAAGTTTTTGCTGCAATTGAACACTTAAAAAATATTTCTAGAACTTACCATTTCTGTACAATAACAACAAAAGCGAAAGAAGTACAATTGGTACAAGACTGTGGGTGGGGTTAATTGTAACAAGCAGAAAGATTCTGTTTGAACTCCTAAATAACACAATATTATTCTATGAACCATGTCAAACATCCATGTTACAATGAATCATGTGCTAGTTTGTGTCCGTTTCACCCCTACAATAAACTAGAGTATTTTTATTACACTTGGTTTTGTTTTCAAGGCAATCTGTTTGCATGCTTTTGCTTTCTTTTTCCAGGTTAACCAGTTGGATTTTATAGTTTACAGACACAGCAATCATTTATACTTTATTATTCATACTTGTAAACTACCTTTCAGCACAAACTAATTTAACGGAAGAGTTACCTTGTATGTGGCTGGTCGATTTCTGTGTAAATGACGCTGTTGTTGATTCAGATTTCAGGGGAATGTTCAAGCTCAAACTCGTGCGCAACGTTTTGCTACGGTTTCCGGAACCACACGTTTCCTGGAAACGGTTTCCAAAGGTGTGCAACAGAGATATGTTTTCTCTTGTTTGGTGGGCGTATCAAGAATGACCGGCCAATCAGCAGCAACATGTATATAACCCACGCAGTATTAAAGAGACAGCTCGCACAATGGGTCCAAGTAAAGTCGTTCAAATGTGTCTGCTGCAGCTCGGTGTACGCAACAATTGAAAATATTAGAAGAGATTTATTTTGCAGTATTCAACACGTATTTATACCACTTTCATCAGACTCCGACATTCTTCAAAAAGAACATAAAGAATGGCCATCTCAGCTGCCATAGTTCAACTCTTGCGTCATCACAACAGGGTGTTCAACCGCACCACGGTTTCCGTTTAAAAATTGTTTTGCTACGTTTTGTCATAAGAGTGCGGCCACAAGGATGGAACTGGTACAAGAAAAACAAATACAAAGACGTACCTTTGGCACCTCAGCACTGATCAGAAAGTCACAGTTCGAGTTGAACAACAATGTGATTTTTGATATCAGGCTCTATCATGTTTCAATTATTGTGAATGCAGAGAGCCCGAGGCATATCAAATGGTTGCATTCCATCCCCATTCATTGTAAGATTATGATCCGTGATACCAGTGATATGTCATTTGAAGCTTGTTATTTAGGTTGGTGAGTGACACTGGCGTTTGTCTTCTCCTTTACTCATAATGGCTCCGATGTCTGATCTCTTCCATAGAGCCTCAACATACAACATTCTGTGTAGACTTTAAATGTGCCATTCTTTGGCTGTTTTCAAAGCTTTGATTATGTTCTTTGTTTCTAGTTTAAAAAAACGCTATATATTTCACATATTTCAAGTCTATTGGTCACCGCTGTCCCTCTTCTTCTCACAAAACGATTGGGTTTCTCCAGTTTCTATAAAGTCCCTCATTCCGAACCAAAGGCTTAAACACTGTTGGTTTTGTTTACATGATGGAATATCATACACAGGGGCGTAGCAGCCATTTTAAAAGTGGGGGGGACAGCTGTCAGGTGATGTGACCCTCAAAGCCATATTAACATATTATGCACATCATGAACAAAGTAAGTGCCTTCATGTTCATATAATCAATGTTACATAGAATACTTATTGGCTTAAATGCTTAAATTTGAAAAATAACTGCAGGACTTTGAGACTACTGTGGAGATCGATACTTTATATTTGTGAAATAAAAATATTTTATTTAAACATAATTATTTATGTTGCACTACACTTGAACAATAACTTTTATCTTAATTTTTTACATTTGGACAAAAAACAGGGTCTTTCAGAATATTAATTTATATTAAATTTGGCATCAGGGTGGTTTGGTTTTGTTGCTGAGAAATGTTGATCAGAATCTGCAGATTCGTCCCTGTTCATCAAGTCAGTTCTTTCATCACTTTGTTTCTCACACGCTTCCTAACTGTTTCCCTCATCTCCCTCTCTCTCCCTCTTTTTCTCTCTGTTCCTCACACATGACTGACACTTTCTCAAAAACAGCCTAAAAACAACAGATAAAAACACTTTAAACAGCAAACGGGGAAATATCACACATTCACTGACTCGTTTGCCATTTCCATAGTTATACACTTTTTCAACTCATAAATAGCCTACAATAGTAAAACTATTGCCTTTGCATTTAAAACCAATTTTATTTAACAATTGAACATAAAATGAATAAAAAATATTAGTATTAGTGTTTAATTCATTAAATAGTGGTAAATACTCCCAAGAAAGCAAACACAGTCTTACAATAGAAAATGATCTTTTTTAGACTAATCTCACCCGTGTACATTCTGGAGAGGTCTAGCAAGTCCTCCCCTCTCTCTGTCTGTGATGTGACAACCCGCCTTTCTTATAGATCAGTTACATTTAAAAACAAGGGGGTAATTAATTACTAAAATATGATAACGTTTGCAAAGATAAGTATTCGGCACAAACAACTGCTTTATTGGAAAGGGATAATTTGAGCGGTGTATATAGAAGATGCAGAAGCAATTAAGAGACCGTACCAAATTTTCAAATCAGCATTTCTAGATGTATTGTGGCCATTCCTGCCCAGTGTTTGTTGAATTTCAACCAATTTAAACATCACGAGTGATATAAAGTCATCCAACAGAAATGTGAAAGACTGACAGCATGACAAGACCCATAAAAACTGTGACAAAAGTCAAGGTTATCACATGAAAAATACTTTCTGAACTTTACCTAAATACATGTACAAATATTGTGAATATGAATATTACAAGGGAATATGAACTTCATATTTTAATGCTATCACATTGTACAGACAACACGGTCATGCCGATATGCCTTATTCGACATTAGAAAGGTCAGACCCTATCTCATTGAGCATGCGGCACAACTCCTTGTCCAGGTCCTGGTTAGCTCAAGGTTGGTCTAGTGCAATGCTCTCCTTGCTGGTCTTCCTGAAAAGGCTATCAAACCGCTCCAGCTGGTTCAGAACGCAGCAGGTAGTGGTCTAGCTTTTGTTGAAACCAGTAACTTTGTATTGGCACCTACTGTATTATGGCTCCTGTATGTCTTATCGCTTATTGCTCCCTAAACTCTTTGTAAGTCACCTTGGATAAAAGCGTCCGCTAAATGACTAAATGTAAATGTCTTTAAATTTTTGTCCGCGGCTGTAGTTTTGACAGACTTATGCCGAGTTGTTTTAACCCAGCCATGAGTTGAAACAACCCAGCATTATTTAAATATAATATGAACACTGATCCGACAAACTCAAACAAATTAGTTTGTTGGATCAATATGAATAAGAATTTAGAAAGCTGGTGTTCATTGGTGTTTTTAAGCATTTGCTAATTCAGTGTAAAATACTCTTAAAGGGAAAGTTAAACAGAACAAAAAATCTGTAATTTTTCAGTCAATATTCTGTCATATTCTAACAAACTTGTAGGTCAAAAGCCTGTGGCATGCTTTACTTTAAGATAAAAATAAATAAATAAAATAAAGGTGCTTGTTTGTTAAAAATTGTTTTCCTAAAGTCCCTGTGAACCAGAAATTGCGCATTTCCAAATTAAACAAAATTTGGAATTAGACAAAATAGTGGGCCTGACTGACCTTGACCCCATGACCTTGGCATTGCTAGTGCCATGCTCTAACTACTGAGCCACAGGTTCAATGATTTTCAAAAAGAAAATGACCCAACCTATTTATAATAAAAAGTACAAAATATTCCATGCAAGAAAGGGAATTGTAATTTTTGGCAGGGTTTTTTATGAAAATATAGGCTACAGTCTGCCAAATAACTTTTTAAGGAACCCTTTAAGTCGCCATGAAATCAAAGAGGAAAGTTCTAAGTGTTTACACAGAATTGTGATTATTATAAATGATTTATCCGTGCACACCTTTTTTTTTTAATTATTAATTTGCCATTGTAATCTTTAATCAAAATCATTTTACTCCTCTCCCCCTCTTAACAACAACTCTTCACCACATGATATAAGCAACAAAAAATAGGTAGGACTATACTGACTTTCCAATGGCCAGGTATTTTCAGCTCTCCCCTCCAGGCCCAATTTACAACAAACCAATCAAAAAGGGAAATGCTAAATAAAGCCCCGCCCTACATTTTTTTCTAATTTCAGAAGCCTTTTCACTCAGATATACGTCACGATATGGAAAATCAATCAATCTTTAAGAAGGCAGATTACCATCATGATTTACAATCTTTGTGAACTGTCAGATGTCACTGTAGATTAAACAGTACATTCATTTCTACAATACAGTTAAATACCAAAGTTCACAATGAATTCTAGTTTATTTAGATTTAGCTGTAAATTTTAAGTACATTTTAGTCTTGCTGTAACCTTACTTTAGGCTTGCTCTAATATGCCACACAATAATACAGGATTGCTGTTAACAGCGAAAGTGTGCCACCAAACGTCAAATCACATAGAGCACAACACAGACTGTAGCTGAAGGAGGACGTTGGATTTCTGGTAGTTCGGTAAGTTTGGTTTATTTTATGTGTTTAATGCAAACTTTCATATATAACTATTTTTCACAATAGTTTGTTAGTTTTACACGTGGAATGAGACCGGAAAGTTCTGCCTCAGAAATTAAACCTAGTTAGATGTTTCCCGGTAAATAATATATAACCTATTCAGTCTCATTTTAATAATTTTAAAGTACAGTCACCCTAAAGACGCCACAATTGCCTTCACATAGGCCTACTAAAATCTGTGGTTACAAAGACCACAACGACTTTGCATGACTTGCAGCCAAAGGGTTGAATCCCAGCGACCCCACATGCTGATAAAATTATAAAAAATATACCTTAATTCACTTTGGATAAAGCATCTACCAAAAGCATTAATTTTAAAGTAAAGTTTGCTAATTGAAGAAATGTGTGTTAGAAACTCAAACATGTAAAATGTTCACACACTGTTTAAATGAACCTCTCTTTGACTCTGTTACTTAGAGATATCAACAGAAAGATACAGAGTTGTAAGAAGAATAGCAGGTAAGAATAATCTGAGTTTTGCTTCAATGCTCAATCTGACTAGTTTGGAAAGGTAGTAAATGTAATGATTGTGTAAATACAGTTTCAAAACATTTTCTAATGACGTTATGCAGAACCTAAATTGGAGACCCATATCTATAAGGACAATACTAGTATAATAGTAATGAATAATAATAACAAATGGTAAGGGAAAATATGACAAATTAATGTAATTAAAATGTTTAAAGGTTAGTAAATATATAATGGAATGAATTATAAATTCATGTTATAAATGAAATAATAAAATTCCATTGCCATGTTTTGTTTAAGTATAGTAAAATACTTAAAATGCTTTGTTTGTCAGGGTGGAGTGGTTCACAAGATTCGCTGCCTAAACAGGTTTATGCCACAAAAACAAAATCCTTGACAAACGGTACTACAGAACAGGACTTAAAAACAGGACACGAAGACATGTGATAAAACAGATTTTATTTTAAAGATTCATATTTTTTATCAGGTATTTTTTTCTGTATTGGTCCTATTTACTTCATTTGAACATTTAAAATGGCTAAATTCACCAAAAGCGCACACACAATTTGCTCATTTGTCTTATTTTAAAGTAAACAGTAACCCTTAAGACCCAACAGTTCCCTTCACATACTAAAATCTTTTATTACAAAGACATTAAGATTTTTCATCTTTTTAAAAGACTCAACATAATAAAAAGTAGTTAAACTATGGAAGCCGCAATGACTTTGCAGTGGTCAATGATCTATGCAGCTCAAAGGGTTAAATCCCAGCGACCACACATAAATGAATTCCTTGCACTATAATTCACTTTGGATAAAAGCATCTGCCTCATGCATAAATGGAAAAAAGTACATTTTGCAAACTGGACATTGAAAAAATTGTGTTAGAAACACACACATGTAAAATGTCCATTACAAGGAGATATCAACTCGGTTGGTACAGAGATGCAGGACAGATTATCAGACAAGAAACGAAGAATAATCTGAGTTTAGCTTCAATGGTTAATCGATTGAATGGAATGTATTATAATGTAAAATAGTGGAAAAAATAAGGTTTCAAAACATTTTCTTGTGACGAGATGGAGACCCATATCTAATAAAGACAGTACAGCGTCCAACATAAACAACCGTAATAAAGAATATGAATAACAAATGGTAAAGTAAGAAATAAATGATAAATGAATGTAACAAAAATGTGTAAAGCTTAGAACATATATAATGGAATGAATGATAAATTAAATGAAATAATCTAATGTGAAATGTTGAAATAAATGAATTCAACACAAATGTTTGTACTCTCAAGTCAGAATTTCCCTTGTAATATACAGACAATTCAGTGCACAGTTGCATGAAAACCTTTAAGTGAACAATAAATGAGTCTAGATGCTGTCAATAAATACAGTATTCACCCTTAATTGCTAAAGTTCCCTTAAATTCTGTTATGTGTTGCTACAAACTCCTTAGTAACTATTCTAACGTAAAAATATTAAGGAGCCATAAAAGCTTCCTTATGTCTCAATCATGTTCATTGAGGAGGAGGAAGTAACCAAACATTTTTAGAAATAGAAATACTCTCTTGGAGACGGGATTGATTGATTGATGTGATGACATGCGATTATTCCGAGAATTTAGTTTCCTGTAATTAAGTTGTCCATAACTCAAATATATTTAGTAGACGTAATGTTATATTTCTGGTCCTGTGAAGTACATAGTATTTATTTTCTAATGTGTAACTATAGCAACCGCTTTTCCATTGCCAAGTTTCGTTTAGATAGTAAAACGCTTAAAATGCTTTGTTCATTAGCTATCATTCTTAGGGGAGGATTAATTTTTTTATGAAAGCAAACCATATGCATGTTTGTGATTACTACTAAAGAAGAAATTTTGTGTAATGCATAAGTGACTGAAAAAAATGCATTTTAGGTATGGTAGTGACATATTTTGAGCCTAGCTATTTGGTCATTGGGCCAGTTTTGATTGGTCATTGGACTGGTTTTATTACACAGATCTGGCAACCCCGCAAACTACCTATGGGGTCATTTTCTGGGGAAGAAGGGGCTCCTGGTTGACCTCAAACTGCTGATGATAGTTTCTCCAGCTCTTGAATCTCTCTGGAGACATCTAAACAAAACACATGAAGAATTTCAGCTTGAAACATTTGAATATTTGAGGTTGATTTGATTAATCAACTATTTAAAATAATTTGTCAATCCTCAAGATGATTTATTAAAATAGATTTTTATAAAGAAATTGTCTCTTACCCAAGAGGTTGCATTTGCTGATTTGTGAAAGCGAGCGCTTCACTGAACTCTTCAGCTCTGATTCAAGAGTTTTCATTATATGCAACTGTTTGTGCACAAGATAGTTGGGAAGGTACATGATTTAAAGTATATTTCAAGATCATGATCATAACTTTTATGAATCAAACTCATCAGCCAGTATTTGTGACATTCATAATTCATAAGTGTGACAAAAAAAACACCTTCAAGTTGTTGAACATCTCAAGCATTTCCACTTTTGCCTCATTGAACATTTGACGTTTTAACTCCTCGATTGTTTCCATTATTGCATTCTCCATCCTCTGCATGGATCCTCCTCCTTTTTCCCCTGCAGCTTCTGGAGAAAACAACATTTCATATTCATTCGTGTTCTATCTACACAAAGAAACATCAGAACATTAAGACTTTCTTGTTTGGCCTACAACTAACAGATTTTAAGATGTAATACTTTTAAAAAAACAGTGTCTATGTTTATGTGGATATTAATGGTGGTTTACTCTTGTAGCCCGGAGCCATTTTCCTCTCAATGGCTGTATAGATTGCTAAGTACATTTCCTTTTTCTTTTCAACGATGACTCTGCTGAGTGATGCCTTCAGTTTGGTTTCCTGTTAGAGGGTTCATAGTAATAATGTTTAAACAACGCAAATGTACCCAAAACTTTCTCCAGCTTTTTCAACCGAGCTTTGTCCCATTATATCACATCCCAAAATCCTATTTGACTCAATTACAGTTTTTGATTTACCTATATTCTTGTTATACTAGCTGCTGAGATTCATCTTTATTAATAATTGTTGAAAGACTTTGTTGTGCTGATTATAAACTTTCCTCTCTTGGAAAAGACAGAAACCTGTTCTCTAGTGTATTTTTTTATTAGGATAATTTGCCCCACAGTGTGCATAAAAACAGTGTCTGGAAAATAAGAATTACCTTTCGGTGTTTGGACACATAAAAGAACAGCCACACTGGACAACAGAGCTCACCTGTGTTTGGATGAAGATGTAAATAGGATGTAGCATTGGAGAAGTTGGCAAGATGATGCTGAACTTGTCAAGCTTGTCCAGCATTGATTTCTCTGTTTTGTCATTATCATCAACACTAGAGCCAAGAAAATGAAGCAAAACAGTCAAATTTTATTAAAAAAATCTCAATCCAGGATTGTTTAGGTCACATGCATTTTCTTTTTTTCAAGGCCGTTGTGCTTCAGAGGCTTAGACAGACATTACTTTTAAACTGCAGATGTTTACCATTTAAGGGATGATGCATAGCTGATGATGTCACAAGTGATTGAAAATGAAATATTTCATTACCTCATGTATAACAAATGCAGACCTTCTCTAAATTTACTTTTAGTATTAAGGCAATACACTAAATGTGTATTGTGTATTGTCTAAATGAGACAAATATTCAGTTTTGTATAATAATTTGTAAATATAATATCATATTAAAATAACGTAAATATACTAAATATTCATTAATAAAATAAAATTAAATACATATAAAACTAGACATGTCACCATGACTCACAGTCCCCAAATCACAGTGCATTATTTGTTTCCAAAGGTCATTATCAGGAAAAAACTGACCTTGGTTTGTCACGCTTGGCCTATCAGAATTAAGTATTACAGAGTGTAATAATCTTCATTAATAATGTTCAATTTGTTGCATTAGAAGAACATTAACATGTTTGTAAATTGTTCTATCATTTGTAAATAAAATGCAACTAATAGTCTTTCACTTCCCTTTATCACTAAATGTTCTAGCTAACAGAGAACAGAGAAGTGCATCCTGTTGAATAACTACTAGACCATTTTACTTTGACCTGAAAGTCTCAATAAAGGATCATCATGTTTTGTATTATAATAATAATATAATAATTTGTATGTGAATAAATTGAGCAAGCGGGTAAATTGTATTGATAACATTTCTTAACAAACGGGGGAAATTGAAAGAGAGGAACTTACGGAAACATCAATACAAACTCCTTATTGATGTTGTCATACATGTGTTTGGTCAAACACTTGTTTAAATCTAATGGCTCATTCCAGTCTCTTGGCCAGTAGGATCCTCCTCTCCCACACATGGCTCGAAAAATTCTGTGAAATCCTCTGTTAGATTTTGGCCGAACCTGAAAGTAAAAAAGACACGAAGGAAAAATGACATGACAGCAGATAAAAAGCAGAAAACTGCACCTATACACAACTTACAGATGATAACATGTCTTGTGTGGCCTTAACACACGATCTCACTGATTCTTCTACACCCTTTGAGAGACATTGCTTCAGATTCTCATAAAGATCTTCAAAATGATCCTCCAGCATCTTCAGTTCTTTCTCTAGGTTCTTCTGCAGGTCCTGAGCAATCTGGCTTTTGTCTAAATAAACACACAATTATACAAATATGTGAATAACAGCATAATTTAAAAGTATCTGTCTAAACACATTTGCATATATAATTATGAGAAATTCATACCATGTTATCTTTTTTATCAAGTTGGACGCTTTGGATCAAAGACAAAGTTCCTTTTGCTTCATTGATATAATCTCTGGTCAGTTTTTGGTTGATGCTCTTGTTACGGTTTATCAGGATGTCCCTCAGTTTAGGTATCTCTACAAGATCATTTTAAACTGTATTTGGTTATTTAACACTGAAGATTTTTCAGCATAATAAAACATCACACTTTCACTTTTCTTTGCGTGATAGGTTATAGTACCTGTTTCTACAGCCTTAAGATGTAATTCTGGATCAAAGAATGCTGTGGAGCTTACAGTGAAAACATCTGTGATGAATCTTTCCTTTGATTCCTGCATATTCAAAATTATAAATTACATACTGTATTTCATCATTTCCTAAAACTATAAACACATCTCAACACACCAAATCAGGCTAACATTCTTAACAAAATCAAACACATCAGTCTTCCATCAAAACCCAGGAAACACACAGATCAATATAAAACTCTGTTTGTTAGAGTATTTAACCATGAAATAATAAGCCAATCACGTATAATCACTACGAGGTATAATACAGTATCCAATTTAATAATCATAAAAAGGCAGAATTGTTTTAATGTATTGAGTGTGTCAATGGGGAATTGTTAACCAAACTGAAATTTGCAAAACAAGCTGTTTTTAGCACTAGCATTGGAAAGATTTTAGGTAGAAGAAAGAAACCACAGATAAGGAGCCAAGGCAAAATGAGCTATGACAGAAAGTGTGGCACCTGTGAAAAGTCACATATTTTAAAGAATGTGTCCAACAGCGTGCTTATCAGACCACCTCAATTTTGTTTGTTTATCATTTTTAAGACAAGGTTTCTAAAGACTTCTGAATTATTTTGATTATTTAAAGTTTCCACAAGCAAATATTACAATGCTGTAATGTTATATACTTACTTCACTTTTAGAACTTTTCAATTTTAGTTGTATTGTTTTCTGTGCAAGGTCATTTCTGTGGAGAATGCACTTTGTTTTCACATCCTTAACAAAGATCAAAACATTAGAGATTGTAGTAAAACATGTAATAAATGAGATGGAATTTATGTACCGAATGAATAAATAAATACATTACATACAAAGTACATTTATTGATTGGACATCAATTTATTTTCTAACTGATCACCCAATAAAATAGCTCTGTAGTCTAACAAGTGAACTAACACTATTGTGAAAGAACAATCTATGACAGAATGAGAATCATAAATACCCTTAAAACTTAAACCAAAAGCATGTACTGTGCTTTCTTAAACAGTCTTTGACAGCAGACATTTAAGATGACACACTGAATATTCAGTATTAACTTAATAATAGAGAAACTAAGCTGTAGTTTTCTAATTTACCAAACCGTGTCCTAAAGTCTGGGCCTCTGTAAGCTTTGCAGATCTGAACAGAAATCAGTAAATAGACAAGTCAATGTTTTATAATAATGGCTCATTCATTCATTTCGCAAGATGCAGTATGATAACAAAGAGCTTCTTATTCTCACCTGAGGTATTCCGCTGGTTTCATGTCATCAGTTTTAGTACAGATGAAGTTTATGTGTTTGCATTCTCCTCCCGGTCCCAAGTCTTCAATGCAGTGCTCTAATATTCCCCAAGGGTCTCTGTCTGTAATCGCTCGCTTGATGTCACTTACAATCCACACAGAGGAGCACTCTCTTATTTTCTAAAAAAGAAATAAACTGAGTAAAATGATGAACTCTAATGTTATTAAAAATATATATTGCAAAAAGTTACGGTATGTTTACAGTTTTCCAGAGGTCATCTCTGATCTTGTCGCAGTCTCCAGTCCCAGGAAGATCAACAAGGACAATGTGCTCCAAGAGTTCACGACAGTTTGGGATTTTGATCGTCACACACTTCACAAGCGGCCAGAAACAACCACCGGGATTTGCTACACTATGTTGTAAATAACTTACAACATCGTTGGCAAACGCAGACGGCTGTTAAGAGAGTCAACAAATATTTTAGTTAAGAAGAACGCATCTTACGGTGTACAACAAAATTGTATAACTTAAAGCTCTCATAATAAAGAACAAGTGGTTTAGAAAGACAAAAGTAGGGAAAGGTATGCTCGGTTCATTTTCATTTTAATCATGAAATATTTAGCTCTGTAACTTACATCTCTGCTTGATATGATCTTCTTTCCGGTAGACAAAACATTGAAAATGTCAGTATATTTGTCACTTCTCTTCAGCTCCTCTAATGTTTTCTCTTCTGCCTCAGCTCCAAACAGGGCAATGAACCTTTCTTGAATAATTTCTGTTAATTGGTTTTCCTCAACTTCATCTGGTTGATCAAACTCCACATCCCATTCCTGCCAAAGCACACATCACAAATCCTTTATTTCAGGTTGAATTTCTTAATCAAAGACAAATCATTTTATATCAACAAACAAACCTCTTTAGAAATGAGATCAATCTCTGCTATGTAGTTGGAGTCATTCAGATTTGCCTCCACTTGAGTTATAACAGCTGTACATGCACCAAAACCACCAGATAGCAGTAAAAACTGTTCTCCCAGTACTGCGTTTAATAAAGAGCTTTTTCCTTCTCCTGTCCTTCCGAAAATCCCAATGGTCGCCTTCTTTCTTGTGTCTTCATTCATCTTTGAAATGGAATCTCTGTACATCGTGAAAGAGGGCATATATTAGAAAACTGTTGTCAACGTTGCAAAGGAATCATAAATATTTGAAACACTTACAGAATGTGAGTTTTTATTATAGTTGTGGTTGGGTCTGTGTCCTGGATGGCCTGAACTTTTACATTAATTTTGTCCATGATCTGCTTTGCTTTCTTCTTTTTATCCATATCTGTGTTCCATTAAGGGTAGTTTTTTAATAGAAAATTATATTTTTGCAAAGATAATTTTTTACAGTTCATTATACGTGATGGGGTGAGTAAGTACGCTTTACCTTACTTGTCAGGTAAATACCTACATATGCCAGCAGTGACTACATTTCAAGTTACACTATACACTACAACAGTATTTTCTGCAGTAATGATAAATTCAGAATTGACTTGCCTGTGATGAGCAGTGACTGCTTGCTGATAACCGGTGACTCATTATCACGTTTTCTTTTAACACCTGTCAAAGAATTTATAATAACAAATATCCTCCAAAAGGACCAAGCTGTAACACACGCTAACATACATGAATGAAGTTTTATGATAAGTATTTTATACCTTGCCTAGTGACTGTGTTGTTGATGTAATCAGAAAAAATATTATAATTGTGAAATGGATTTAATGCATTGGTTTAATTCACCCTAAAGGAGGAGGGGTCTCAGGGAGACTGAATCCCCCAATTCAATTTTATTTATATAGCGTTTTTTACCATTTTCATTGTTGCAAAGCAGCTTTACACATACATCATAATAAAACATTTAATAAAAATTATATTAAGATAAGTGGTATTATTAAACGGTTTTCTCTTGTAAACTGATGTTAGTGCATTGTCATAAAATGTAAATTATTCAATCGAAGTCTATTTAATTTAGGCATATTATTATTTTAAATATTGTCTTCAGGACTGGGTGCCTAAAATTACAATATACCAGACCAATTTGCATTAATCCCAAAACGGATAGAAAAAAAGAGATATCTAGGTCTGTCCAAT
Source organism: Triplophysa siluroides (assembly GCA_006030095.1). Lineage (NCBI taxonomy): Eukaryota > Metazoa > Chordata > Actinopteri > Cypriniformes > Nemacheilidae > Triplophysa > Triplophysa siluroides. Next base: position 215,872 of record VCII01000054.1, read on the forward strand.
ATTATTCTGGTTCTGGATGACTGTAAGCTGTGGATGTAGTTGTCATCAGGTGAATTGCACAACATCATTAAAACTATTGTTATGATTGTTATAAATTTAGTATAAAAAGAAAAGAAAACAAACAAGCAGGTCTATACTCTGGACAAACAACATTTTTACACTTCAGAAGCCAAAAAAACATTCATCTTAGGCCATATATAATATTCTTAGAGAAACTGGTTATCTCACCAAAGGCTTGAGGTGATTGTGATGTCAGCGCTGTATGGATTGGATTTATTGTTTTTTGTTTTTCAAAACACCCAAGAGAGGTAGAGGGCCTAAATATATATGCATTCATATTGTATATTTAATACGTTACATTTTATAACTTTAAGTGATTGTAGCAAATGTATTAAACTTAAAGAATCCAAATATTTATTACTTACAGTTCCATCTGCTCACTAACTGCTTCACGTTTCTCTTTAGCCTGCCTATAAGCGGCTACAAGACATGCAAATATTTTATTATATTATGTGAGCACTTTATGGAAAAAGATATCTTAATAAGAAAATTAAACATGATTGATTATCAGTTTGAAACATTGTTAAATATTGTTTGCCTGAGATAAGCTGATGCACTCCGCTTCATGAATTTACTTTCAATGGATTTATCTCATCATATGAAACCTCACACCATTGATAAATGCTTGTACACAATGCATAAAAAAGTAAATCTTCACCATATTCTCCATGAAAGACCATTTTTAATTGCTGCCAAGCATTTATTCCTCTTGCAGGTTTAAGTCGGTTCTTTATTACTTCTAAGCACTTCTCCGGTGTCTTGAATGGAGGCCAGTAACATTGCGTCTTGTGTTCATTTAACCAGTTTGTTGGAATCACAGTCAGCTCATTTGATTCTTGCAGGGTGACGACTGCATACATACTGTGTGAATAACAAAAATAATATTTGTTAACTGATGACTTGTTTTACATTAGTAAACAATATATTACAAAACCATGTAAAAATTAAACACAATACTTTTTTAAATGAAAGAAAAGGACTTTGTGACTGTACATATGGGAAATTCCAGCGTTATGGACGTGACGTAAAAATGCTCAGAGAATGAATTTGTTATGAATTAATTGAACCATCTGTTTATATTTTGCTAAACCCTTGTTGATAGAGTCTAAGTGTAACCCCCATAAATGCAACTTATGTAAAAAAGGAAGCAATGCAGACTATTCATAATCTAGAACCCTTTATATTACATCTGTATTGTAGAGTTCAACCAATCATGATTACGCAGTAGATCTAGAAGATCTGCCTAGCAACAATTGAGCATTCGAGAAAAGGAAGTTGCGATTGGTTGGAAAATGTTAAGCTCCGCCTGTTTTTTAGAGGTGCACGAGCGATTTGAGACACGAGGGAAAAGAGATAGCGGGGAAGAAAACTTGATTAAATCCAGCGAGATTGTTGTTATTATTTGGAAGTTTTCTTTTAAAGCAGAAGTCATATAATTTTCTTTTAAGTACAGTTTTTGGATGCAAGGATGTTTATTGAATCTCGGCCAGGTTTTTGATCCCCTTTTGAATTCTCTTCCGGATGGAAGAGGGCGAGCCTCCCGTTTGATTGTTGTGATTTTGTTTGATGTCAACTCCTAACCTTCCAGTGCTGTGGTAGGACTGTGCATCACATGATTTTTTGCAATCCGTGGATTATTTTCCCTTAATGGAACTTCCATTGATATAGAGATTTTTTGGGAATGTTTGAACTTTGGAAAAAACCCAATCTGAGCTCAGCAACGTGGACTTCAATGGACAATGGTTGATAATTAATCACCAAGAAATACACTTACACTGATAACATAAGCACAATACACATACACATACATGTTCATCTGATTGTTTGTTTAATTCATTGTTGAAGTTAATACAAGTTACAACTGTAAACACGTTTCCCTTTCTGTCGGTCTATCGACGTTGTGTCGAGAACGACAGATGGGGTTCGCCCTTGAGAACCAATCAACTCTGACTACTATAGAAGAGGCCAATGAAATTTGGCGAATGAAATTTGCATGCCGGTCTCCGCCCCCCGGATGTCCGGTATAAAAGGAAGCCGGCGTGCAGCATTCATTTACCTTTTGTTCTTCAGAGCCTTCGCTCATGACTACGAACAAAAAGAATTCAACAAATTCTTCGTCTACATTGCCGGATCTACGACGTAGAGCAGCGGATCGTCCCTACCTGCAGCGACCTTCCCCTGGGCGTCTCGGCGGTTCCGGAGGGTGTTAGAGATTTTTTCTAAAAAGGTCCTTTTCAGGACTGAGCAATTTCCAGCGCGGCATGTCCCGCTGTTCTCTTGGGTGCGGCACCCTCATCGAGGAGGGGGATGGACACGATCGCTGCATTAGGTGTCTGGGCGTCCAGCACGCTGAAGCAGCGTTCGTTGACACATCTTTCCCGCACTGCGGGCAGATTGTCATTCAGAAGTTGCAGTCACGGGTGGCTGTCTTCCTACGGGAACCACCCACCATTTCGTCTGCTACCCGGGCCGTGACATCGGTGGCTACAGCCCCGAAGTCCGCCTGTATTAGCAGCGTTAGTGATGTGGGGACCTCTGCGAACGTAAACCCGCCAGCCAAGTGCTCACGGGGGGCGTATGCCTGCGAAAGCACATTTCCACACTCCAGTAGGTTGGGTCAGTGTGCTCTCTACCTCTCTTTCTTACCCAAACATATGGCTAAGAATAGGTGTCTCACCAACCTCCCTTCTTACCCAAATACTGGTTAAGAACAGGCACTCCATCCATCACTAAGCAAGCACCCCCTGTGGGCTGGCTGGGCAGAGCAGCCTTCCCCCTTAGGCCGGGATACCATATGAACTATCACAGATAGCTCTAACCGGACCTAGTGCTAGCGGACGTCTGTAACACCCCCTGGCCGTGGGCTGTTCCGTCTGATGTATCCTCATGAGAATGGTTCCCACTCCTGGTAACCCATGAGCTTCCCCAGGTGGAACTCCACCTCGCGGTTAACTACTCAGTCCGCACGTTCCATGCGTTCTCCTCCAAGGACGAGACCATACCTATATCCACCATATTCCTCCCCACGGGTAGGAGGTGGCCTCTGCAGCGCATCCCTAATTAAGGAAGTTGCGCTTACCCGGTGTAAACCCGAGCCGGACGGCCTCTCGCCAGTAGAGAGCTAAGGCCTCCGTCCGTGAAAGGTTACCGGTCAGGGCTGTACCCATCTTTCTCCAAGAAAGCTCTGGAACCCCCCGACCACCACACTGGAAGGTTACAGTTTCGCAAAAGCATCGAGCTGACACGCCCAGGCCTGTTACCGTCGCTTCGCTAGAGATTGTGACGCGATACAGCGTTGTGGCGTTTTCCATAGGCAACCCCATCTGTCATTCTCGACACAACGTCGAGAGACCGACAGAAAGGGAACGTCTTGGTTACGTATGTAACCTCAGTTCCCTGATGGAGGGAACGAGACATTGTGTCCCTTATGCCACAAACACGTATCGTATTCTGCTGCAGTCGTGAGAGGCTCTCAGGCTCTTCAGAACAAGAGGTAAATGAATGCTGCACGCCGGCTTCCTTTTATACCGGACATCCGGGGGCGGAGACCGGCATGCAAATTTCATTCGCCAAATTTCATTGGCCTTTTCTATAGTAGTCAGAGTTGATTGGTTCTCAAGGGCGAACCCCATCTGTCGTTCTCGACACAACGTCTCGTTCCCTCCATCAGGGAACTGAGGTTACATACGTAACCAAGACGTTTCCCATTGTTGTCTCTGATTTTTGGGCTCCTACTGTGAATGGTTATTTCTTGGGTTTTCTGAATCTTCTCATATGCTGTAATTCAAACGAACCTAGTGTGTACTTACCCATAGCAGGGTTACATAAACATTAAAAAAGTCAGTCAGAACTAATTTTCTATTTAAATGAAAGGGAAATAAACATGCGTTATGGATCTGACAAACTTTGTAGGATTTCTGTGAAATAAAATGCACAATCCTGAAGCAATAATACCCAATGACTGGAGAAGGGATGCCTCTTTATAGAACATAAAATAGTTACTTTATTTTAATTTCCATGTGTTTATTTATGAGGAAAATGTAGCGTTATGGATGTGACAATCCTGAAAATGGCACTTACCTGACTATGAAAAATCATGCACTAAAAATAAAACAAATGCTTTACAAATTTTACGAGAGATCTCACATGGGTATTTGAACCACCAAATGTTAATATCTGTGCTTTATTTTTTCACGGCAAGGTTGACATTTTCATGGAATTGCCCACATGCACTATTCGTAAGGACAAAAATGTAAAAATGTTTAATGATAAGGTACTTTTATTTATGTGGCAACATAAGTGAAACCTCTCAAACTGAGTTTTTGAAATTACATTTTGCATGTAGCTGGTGGCAAGGTAAAACAATAGAGGATGTCATCACTTTCATCACTTTCTTCTCCATCCCAATCCTCAGGCTCACGTCCCACGCTGGTTTGATGAAATGGTTCACCATTTCCTCTACGTAATATCACTACGTCATATTCTTCATCAGTGCTGTATGTCACAATGGCATCTATCTTAACTTGGTCCTCAAGTGGAAAGCAAACTATCACACTTAGTTTGAAAATATAAAACACATGTTTTTCTAAATCCTGAAACAGCTGTGAGGCGTGACATTTTAGTGCTAATGTTATGAGTACTGGAGTCAAAGGACAGCCCTGACATGGCACAGACGTGTCCGCTACATTTCCAACAAGGCTCGTCGCTGCACGGAAGTCTTGAAACAAATTTGGATTTGACTGTCTCTGCCTGTCCAACTCTTTCTCAATGTAACCCAGCACTGTCTGAGTGTGGAGTGTTTTGGGAGTGATCAGGACAGTAACAGACTCTTTTGGTATCCGTCCCTCTGACTGAGACTCCAGGAAGTCTTCTAGGCGTCTTGCTAGAATAGTTGCGATGATGATGTAGTCAACGTTAAAGAAGTGTTGACTGTTGTCATGTGGACTTCTCACAGATTCATTGAAACGTCTCTCTGAACAGTTAAATGTACCACTGAGGATCCTGTTATAGAGCATCTTTATGTATGGAATTACAGCTTGAACGTTCTCTTTATAGAAGGAAACTGGAATGCCGTCTGGTCTTGGCGTGTCTGACACTTGAAGGGAATGTACAGCTGAGACAATGTCAACCTCACTGAGTTCACTTTCTTGAACCGATGGTGAAGCCGTCATCTCTATCCCTAAACGATTTTTATGCCTGAGTAGTTGAAAGAGTGATTGAATTTGGAGATTCTTCTGTGAAGTGTCTGTGGAGATGCTGTTGATCTTCAAGAACAAAGGCTGATGGTCTGGTCTCTCTAAATCTCTGATGTCACAACTTGTGACACGCCACAAACATTCTTCTGGAGTAAAGAAGTAATCCAGTCTTGAGGAAATGATGCCTCTGTTAAATGTATAATTCTGCTTTACAGGGTTTTTTCTTCTCCAAATGTCGACCAGCTGAAGAGACGTCATAAACTTTTTCACACAGGAAAACAGCTTGTGATGAATTCGGTTATTTCTGACTTTGTTGGTTTTACAGTTCTTGTCAATAAAGGGGTTGAGAACAGTGTTGAAATCTCCACCAATCACCAGTAATCCTGTGGTCATCGACTGCAGGTACCTTGCAAGTTTTTCAAGGGTTTCTGTGTCAGTTTGGTGGTTATAAACACTAACAAGTGTGTAGAGCTGACCCTTCAGTTTACATTTTAACACAACATAACCTCCACAGTTATCCTTTTCAACACTGATGCATTCAAAGTCTAATGTTTCCCTAACAAGTATAGCTGTTCCTTTTTGGGATGGGGTATACTTTGTATAGAAAATATGCCACTCATCTTTTATACATGTTATGATATTATCATCTCTTTCCCCAATGTGAGTCTCTTGTAAGAAAACAACGTCAGTGTCACAAAGTTCAGTAAATTTCTGATCTCTTTGTTCTCTGAGTCCATTAACATTCCAAGAGATGAACCTGATGGTTTTTGTAGGCATTAACGGATCAGCTGTCATAGACCTTGGATCCATATTTGAGTTCCCTGTCAAAACAAAAAGTGAGGGAGGGTAGAAAAACAAGACAAAATATAGCTTCAAGCAACCATTACGGAGTCAACCCCAACAATTTCTCAAAGGGAAAATATTTTGGACATGTCAGGAAAGAAAAGAGAACTGGGTATCCATCGACACGGCATGACTCAAGAAAAAGAAAGAGTTTAATTGTTTCTAGGATGTACGGTTCTAAAGTTATGGGCAAAAATGTATGTGGAAGTTTGGGCTGTTGGTGGCGCTATGCATTGGCGGAACCAGAGGGGGATCCAACACTGCACACCCCTGACATCCAACTGGCCACCCTAGGTGACACACCAAAATTTTATTAGCTACTTATTTTGAATCACATCTGATTTCACCTCTCATTGAACAAAGCCTTTATTTTGACTTGGCAGTGCTTGCATGTGACGTCACAACACACAAAAGTCTAGCGAGTCGATGTTTATGGCTATCTTTACTTTGTTTAGAACAGGAAAAAGTTGTTGTGTGATGGATTGTACAGTGTGAAATCTGAGATTTCTTTTCAAAGACAAATAATTGAAAAGAAGCAAATGGATCGCTGCAATTTGCTTAACAAATGTAATATTTTAAACGTACACGCTTGCTAACGTTAGCCATTTCAAGTCAGACTCAGCAATGGTATTTTTTGTTGAACCATACCATTATTGTTTTATCTAACTACTTTCTAAAGTAACAGTTTTAAATGTTGCATAAATGTTACATTTTCCTAGCAATTTCTAACCTTAGATAAATATAAACAGTGTTGGGAGAGATCCCCTATTTCTTTAACATTCTAAGGAGGTGTACTTCATACAAACTTTAATAATACGCAAGAAAGCATTGTGTTTTAAATAAGTTTCAATTTTTAGCCTTGGCTTTAGGATTCCTAAACAACTTTTCATTGTGCAAGTTAACGTCAGGCTCCATTGCAGATAGTATCAGTTCCCAACATACATTGTTTACATCAGGGTCGGAAATTAACAGAGGCTTTGGAAAAAAATGACAAGAAGAACAAAGCTGATCTCCAAACTCAAGATAAAAGAGGAAAAGCAGTCCCTGCACTATAAAAAACTAGCTAAGACAGTCGCAATCTAAATAAAATTAGATGAAAATGAGCGAATGTGGATGACAGCGTTTTTGCTCTGCTACAGCTTTGAGCATTACAGCCAATCAAGTTCATGGTATGAATATACTGGCTAATCAGAGGCATTTTAATGATTCACCAGTGAAGAAGAGCTGCTGAAGTACGCCACGCTCCAAAAGTTAATCATTAAAAAAAAAAAACAGGTACAGATACAATGTAAGAAAGAGATTCATTAGAATAGTCAGAGTCTTTACTGTATAACCTGAAGTGTTGTGAAACACTCGGAAAGAACCCAATTGCAGACAGCATTTAGGGGTAACAAAAACGGTTTTAATTACACAAGAAACACAAAACAAAGACCCACGATGGGGTATAACAGGACAAGCAGGGTAAAGACAGGACGTAGACTAACTATCACTAAACTGAAATAAACAACACTAGACAAACTAAACACTTACTAGACTTGACAGGGGCTTTAACAACAGGAACATGCAAACTGGCAATCACAATCAAGGTAGACACGAAGATGCACAAGAGTTACACTCTCAAATAAACACAAACGACAGATCACAGGACAATGGAACAAGAGGACTATATAAAGGGGAGGAAATCAAGAAGGGACAGGTGCAGGGAATGAACTAATTAACAAGCAATAACGAGACAAAAGGAACAGAGACAAGGCCAAATAGGAGAAAACGTCTCTATCACACAAAAAAAGAAGAACTCTAGCACAGGCAGCGGTACAGGGTAACAGACAGACTTTTAATAAATCAAAATAAAGACCCACAATGGGGGAAACATGATGACAGAACAAGAAATCAAACACTTCCCACGAGGGCGACAAAAAATAAGAAAACTAGACTTGCACTAAAACGACAGGAACAAAGTAAACTAACACGGTTAGGTAGACACAAGGCAAGGTTATCCAAAGGGTAGAATGCAAGGCAATAAAAAACATGTAAGCACAACGAGCACAGGACAATTGACACGAGGATCTTATATAGGGAGACGAACAAAGGATAATTAACAGCGTGCAGGTGTGGGTAATGAAACACAGGTGGAAACTGAAACGAGATGGCGGGAATCGAGACCAGGACTGGAGAGAGAGTATGGAAGGCCGAAAGGTTCTAAATCTCTCTCTCCACATGTAACCTAAGGCTTTGCCTTGACTCTGCCCCAAGACCAAGAATAGACATAACATGATGAGGCAGAGCCATGATATTTATAGTCTATCAATAAATATCCAAAAGATTGACTGGTCGCATCATGATAACTCTCTATGAAGTACTTTGCATATCCGGGGGTACATTTGACCTCCTAGCACTGCCACCTGATTGGCGTCACAGGGATTTTTAAACAAAACCATGTAATTGGTATTTAAGCGAATGGTTCTGCTAGATTTCCCTTGTACAAATAGAGTCTAGATGATGTTAACAGCGCTGGGATTACGATGATGTAATACTGCGTAAAAACATTTTGAATTCCCTTGTTTACACTGGCTTCTTGCATCATGTCATCGATTATCAGAAGACAAGTCTTGTCAACAGGCAGTAAATGATCGTCATTCAGACTCTGCGGTATTCCTTCGACAAATTTAATATTGTACAATTTAAGCAGTTCATCATTTATGCATTTTGGCAGACGCTTTTATCCAAAGCCATCATACAGAGGTTGCCAACAATCATATAACAAAACAATGTGTTCAACTTTTTTAGAAATCACATTAGCAGCATTTTCCAGCAAAAGTTACACAAAATAAGACTTTCCTGAATTGGATGGATCACACGAAAACAGATGTTGAAGTCTGAAATCAAAATCAAAAACAGAAGCATCCCACATACCCCTCGGGTCAGTATAGCCATAAGGGACCGTGGTGAAATCTGACAAAAGTCTCCATTTATCATACACCACCTTGCACGTTTTAATGACGGACTTGTTGTGTAACATGAGATGCTTTTTATCCCTCACAATGTTCTCAGTATGGGCCAGAATGCATCGCAAACTTTCGCGCGACGTCACATAGCTGTCAACCAGACCAATCAGAGTGTCTAAATGGATGGCTTGAGAATTTTTAGCATTCTGGGCTATTCCTTTGGCTTTCATGGTCACTTTTCCTTTTGATGTGCGATAACCATAAGATTTCGGTCCGCTGGAACAGAACTCAGAAATGAATTCCCTGTCATCCAATTTGCTCGTCAGCTTCCCCAGATGGTCGCCCAGAGGAGGGGCCCAGACACAAATATGACATTGTCTGTGTCAGAGTATAACAAACGGTTGCAGAGTTTTTCCATAAGTTGGTACAACCCGAGACGCACGTGCGCCTCTCGTGAAAGCACCTACAAACACTTTAATGTTGTTAGGTTCGGAAATCTCGTCGTCGGGGCTCTGAAACTGAATGAGAGTCATGTCGTTCAACACGAACGTGAAATATTCAGGGAATCGATTCCAGCGAAAACTATTCTGATCTCTTACGGGCTTTCCACAAGTATCATTTTGGGGAGGTTCTCTTTAATGAAAAAACACCCCCAAACCGAGTTCAGCAGCAGTTTATTGATGGACCTCTGAAGGATTTTGTGTCATTCTTTACATATGTAATCAACGAATGACATTGATTGTGTCTGTGCCCCACCTGTAATTAACATCTATATAGGTAAGAGCGTAAACCAAACAGCTGATCACATTATGCTTGCGCCCCACCTGTCATTAACATATATCTGTAAAGGTGTGATTTAACTGATGGCCCTTCCATCCTGTCTATTGTAAGTTCTCCAGTAGTAGGTCCTCATGTTATCTGTCTTTTGTCAGAAAGCCATTTGTTACCAGATATAAAGTCTGGTCACACAGACTGTACCTTCACACTGCAATCCCCTGGGATCGAACCCACAACCTTGCGCAATGCGCTTACCACTGAGCTACAGGAAAGCCTGAGTTTCCCGCCGCATTGGTAGGGCAATATTGGATATAATAATTTGCGTGGTGGGTAAAACGGTTCACTTTATAAGACCGTAATGACTATCAATCGGTTTTAAAATCGTTGAAAATGATTTTGGGTCGACCGATCGGACAGGATTTTATCTTAGCGATGCTGATTCCTTCTTTTAACAGCAGTACAGCCATTCTGAACAGACCTCTGAAAAGACCTCCTAGGCCGGCGGCGTACATTCCGGCACCTCCTGCACATCCGGGCAATCCTCCGCCGGTCTGATTGACTTATTGACCGCCACGTAATGAGCCTTCTCATAACGAATCGTAACTGATTCCTTATCTTTACCTGAAACATGAACACACCTCAAAAGGGGAACTTACGAGTCACCCACCGTTTGGTATTCAATAATGTTGGTGTAAACTTAAATCGTGTAGAATCCAGCATGGATATCTGCTTGATGAGGGGCGTACGTGACAACATCTCTTTCAAAATCTGCTTTTTCATTGTTGTTTGCTCACCCCAAAGCTTCGTCCGGACCCAACACTAAGATATTGGCAAGCTTCCCGTAGAACAATAATGAAACATTAGGCTTTGCTTTCAGGAAGACTTTGTTTGTCAAGCGACCGTGTCCCAAGACCCCAGATGGTCCTAGTTAGGGATGGGAATTGATAAGAATTTAACGATTCCGATTCCATTATCGATATTGCTTATCGATCCGATTCCTTATCGATTCTCTTATCGATTCTCATTGGGTGAGGGAATAAGTACAAATTTGTTTGTTTGTATTAACTCGCTTTAATATCTGATAAGAACATAGCACGTACTCAGAGTATACACAAATTATGTGTAGCAACCTCAGAACAAACCTAAAAGTAGGCTACAAAGTAAAGTCCAGGGACCTATAGAATTTTTCACATTCATCATTGGTCCAGACAAAAAAATAAAATAAAACTGCCATTTAAGTGCCATAAAAACTAAAAACACAGACTAAACAGTCAAGGTCATCATCATCTAAATTTGATTGACAATGACAATGGAGATTATTATTCATATAGTAAAAGTTTACACAATGAAATGGCGCTCACATGAACTAAATAGAGAAGTTACCTTCGGCATTAATAGCAGATGACGTCTCGTTAGCTCCGCTGCTGCTTGACTCACTTGTTGTTGCTGTGTCGCTAAGTAGTAGTGTATCAAACACGCCACAGTCCTGCACATGAATTGCGTGCTGTGTGGCCAAATGTTTCTGCATATTGGAGGTAGTTCCCCCCTTTGCCGAAATTATACTTTTACAGTTGTTGCAAATGACCGCATTGGCGTCTTTTCTAGTGAAATATAACCACACTTTAGATCGCTTCTGCCTCGATGACATGTTTGCTGCGTAACCAAAACAACGCAGCGCATGTGTAACGTCATGATGTTGACACATTTGCAACGAGCGGAACCGATAAGCGGAATCGTTAAGCAGGTACGCTAACGGTTCCAAGGAATCGATTCACTTGGCACCGGTTCTAAAGAAGAACCGGTTCTCGGTTCCCATCCCTAGTCCTAGTACTTCGTTTATCACTTGAATCGCAGCCTGACATTAGCGTAGTTCCTGGGGTTTATATTGAGGGCCTTCGAAACGAATAAAATGGATAAGTAAGCGCTATTTGCACGTGGTCGATGTATGGCGTAAAGTCTTTATTTTTTCCGTCGGAAGCATGGGTGGGATGGCTGTGTAGCGTAAAATTGCCATCTTCCCTATTAAAGTTGTGCCAGCTACTAGGATATTCGATCTCACACAATCGGACGTGCCATCGTTCTTTCAAGTTGATAGAAGAGGCTAGCTTGGATCTGTAACTAGATGTCCAATTTTCATGGTAGACTGACAAAGAAGCGTTGCACGGAAGCGTAATGTAGAATCCCTCATCGTCCATTTTATTCGCTGCCTCTAATGACATAGCGAATGTTTCTCGGAGAGTTTTAAGGCGCTTGCATGTCCATCACAGCTTTTTTGTCTACATAACTATTACATTTCGAGGGCCGCCCCAACCATTTGACTAAAACGAGCATATTTCGCCCCTGTTTATTCTCGCCTAAAATGTTTTCCACTTTAAAGGCCTGTCTTTGCTCACGATTATTTTTTGTAGCTCTTCTTCGTATAAAAACCTGTCAATGGTTTCTCCATCGTAATCGGACAGTCTGTAGACTGGCGGATGTCGTGGTATGCATAACGCCACATTGAAAAATTCTTCTGTGTAGTTCTGCTCGTAAACCAGTGTTTTAACCTTGTAAAATATCGATGCATCACGGTAAATTATTGGCCGTTAAAAGTCTCCACATCCGACTTTTTTAAGGTTCTGTTAATACGCTCGATGATGCTCGCTTTCAAATCGGTAGCTGTAGCAAAATGATAAATGTTGTACTTTTTCATCAAGTCTTGTAATCTTTTGTTAAAGAACTCATGGCCGCGGTCTGTCTGCAAACTGTGCGGTAAACGACCCTCGTCGAGTATAGATTCGAAGGCTTTAGTAACCTCAGGTTCTCTCTAATTCTTTAGCATGCGCGTCCGCCTTTACTTGCTAAATACATCTATGCATGTTAACAAACATTTATGATTATCGTTTTCCGCTGCATAAGCAGACATGTCTATAAGATCTGCTCGGAACCGAGTATCCATACCATACACTACGACTCTATTCCTTTTGTTATTTATATGGGCCGTTCTATGCAACGTGTAAGCGTCCTCACCTGACAGCCATTTTGAAACTGTTCGGTCAGACGGACGCCGGTGTCCTTTAGAATGGCATCTCTTAATCGTTTTTACTTCCTAATGAGCCAGGGTTTGACGGCGTGTAATAAACTTGCTTCATGAGCTCTGCCATGTTAGCGTTTCCTCTCTCCATAAAAGAAGGACTACCAAAGGTTGAGCGTTTAAGAATTTTATTTAAAAAAAAATTGATATACAGGACATAGAAACTTGATGATATGCACGTGGAAACAACCGGTTACTAAAATAATTAATGATTAAAAATGGTTACATACGAACTAAAATAAACAATGATTACATGATATGAACACACAGACGATAAATCAGCAGCAAGAAGGTTGATAAAATCTTAGATATTATCCAGCGAGCATAGAAAATATACGCAGGACATGATGTTCTTGCCGAGTATGTGGTCAACCAGATTTTCAACAATTTAACCAACCTTGTGTTTCTCATTTTTTTAAATCAGTAACACGCACACCTCTGCTACGTATGTGCACATTCACATGATCTCTGTTCTGCTCCATCTTATATTAGTCAGCTCCATCTTATCTTATGTTAGTCAGTTTGGTGTTCAGTTTTAGGAAAAAAAATAAGTGTGAGTTCAGAATCAGCCATGTCTTTCAGTCAGCTAGTCATCAATCTTTCAAGGCCATCCTTTGTTTAGTCTTTGTAATCTTTTCCTAATCTTTGATGATGCATGTTTGCGTATATTTGTAGTGTTAGGCTTTGATACATCATTATTGGTGATCATTAGATGTTAGCTTAGCCTATCTTTGAAATGGCTCTTTGTGTAAAACCTGTATTTCTTGCTATTTTATTTGTCATATAATGATCCAGTTTTATCAATTTTATTACATTAATTAATTTGAAGCATTTTCTCAGTTTTAGAACTAAAAAGAGGAATATTGTAAGTAATTTTTAATAAAAAAATATAAAATTATTTTTGATTATTGTTAATTTACTGCTTTTACAGTTTAACTCCTTATTCACAATTTACCCAGCATTTTAATAAACAAGAAAAACTAAGATGAATGGATGGATTATGGCTGTCAGGTCCCGGGTTTGATCCTCCTTCACATTGTCTCACTTTTACCTTGTTGCTATTTTTTCCATGTTGCTCAGCTGACGCGGCTTGGCAATCAGCCGTGCGGCTCAGCAATGCACACCTGTTTCTTATCTCACTCATTATTTTCTTCATTAATATTCCTCTCTTTTTCTCTCCTTTGTTGCTGTTGCGTTGTATGATTTACATCACTCTAGCAGGCTTCAGTTAATTGGCTCTAACCAAGTTTTCTTCTAGTTTTAGTTCTAGCGTGCTTGCTTTTGTTTGGAGATTACCCTGGACTGATCTGCCGCTCGGGTTTGGGCCCTCCTTACAGCCTTCTTCACCGGTTGGGATTACGAGTTAGCCTTCTCCCTCTGGACACTGTTTACGCCTCAAACAACTCTAGCCTGGTGTGTGTTTCTTGTCTGGATTACCCCCTCGGACCCTGTACGCACCTCGACCTTCAGCCTGCGTGACCTCGCCTCTGCCTCGCCCTTGGACTCTCTGAGCTTGCTCAGTCGTTTATGGTTTTGTTCTTGCCTCATTTGCTGTCTTATTAAACAAGTCTTATTATTTTGAGTCATATCCTTCTGTACCTGACGCTGGCTGTTTAATTGCACATGTATATGCAACGAGAACAGTACAATCTCTTTAACATATAGCTCGTCAACAGCTCTTGACCAATCATGCAGTCCTTTCACCATGACCATATTTTTTTGAGATTTCATAGATGAATGCTTTTCGCTTTGCAATCATTTTCTGAATTGCAAGACGCATTGATTAACTTGCGCATCAGGTCCACCATCTGTCCTTTGTAATGTTGAAATATGGGAGTTATGATCTTTTCTCCACTGAAGAAGTTCCCCATCTTGTCTTGTTCAGGTGTTATCTGTATATTAGTTGACACAATGGGCGGTATGCCGGGAGGCGCCGACGTCTTTGCATCCATCTGTTTGGGAATACCAGGTATTGACAACCTCACAGAAAAGTTTGTCGGTGTCGTTATTCAGAAGACTCTGTCAGATTTCTTCTAGCTTTGCGACGATGTATGGTTCGTCTTTTAGTTTGTAGTAAATAGGACACGCGGCTCCTTGTATCGTCCAAGAATCACCTGAAACCTGTTGCGTTGTAGAGCTGATGCGACGAGATTGTAAAGTTTGTCTTGAAACAGCTTGCGGCTAAACTCTAAAAAGTGAGCACTAAAATAGTATGATGTAGGTTCAAACAGACAGGAATGCTGCATCTGGCTCGGGTGATCTATTTCGCACCCCAGACACTCCTACTTGAGCTTAACATTGATGATATGCTGCAGTACCACGGTGACCACTTCTTTAATGATATTGTAGCTGAGCTCCGTGACGAATCTGTCTGTGATATCGATCAGAGTCTCGCTCGCTTCCATTAGGGACCCAGATGATTCTGAGGGGTCGTCCGACGGTATGTGGTGGATTGCGTTGTCATCATAAGCGTCAGGAACGATGTGGAGAGAAGAGCTGATGATGTTTTCTGAAAGTGGTCTTGAGACTTTGTTGTGGGAGGTTCTGTCTACTGATTTTTATAATGGGCGGGGACGGTCCGACCGCCCACTGGCTGGGCGCGCACTTCTCGGAATGGAACAGCTGCACTTTAACTCTGCAATAACCATCACACAACCTGAGTATTCTGTTGATGTTGGAAAAAGGGGGCTCCAGAGCATCAAGGTCAGTCCACCACAAAATTGCATCTCGTACAGTTTGTGATATTCGGCGAGCAGGACAGCTCCAGTGCGATCACGAAGCTTTGTATTGTCCTTGCAGAAGAAAAAGTAAACGCAGTCATGGAGCTTCTTTTTGGAGTGTTTCCTTTAGTTGGGCTCCTATACTTGATTTATTATGGGAAGTTTTTTGTTAGCTGTAAGAGTGTGTTTCTGAAGCACAAATATAGCTACAAAGAAAAGAAAAAGTGTTTTTTATTCTTGTTGGGAACATTTTTACAACTTTGTGTGCTGGTATGTTATTTATAAGACTTATGTGTCCCCAATTTACATCTCTGTTTTAACAGCTTTCGATGGAAGCCGCAGAAATCTAAAGGTTCACAGGATTTTTTCAGTTTAAACTTCCAGACTTCAAGAATCAGCTTATGAATCTCAACAATGGTGACAAAGTTGAGTTGCATCTTTTCTTCATGCCGCAATGCATGCTGGGAGTCATGGATGAGTTCGGTTCTATGCTGTTACCCACAATGCATTGCAGCATGAAGCTTTCTTTCGTTGAGTGTCACCACTGTTGAGTTTCATGAGCTGATTCTTGATGTCTGAATTGTTCAGGTGAAATTTCTTTTTAATAGTAAAAAATATTTTCCTTCATTAAATTGTTCACCGCACAGAGACAGAGCTGTTAAACTGTTACAGAGCGAGGCATGAAATCAAATCATACAATAACAAAACACATATATAAAGTCTGCCATTGCTATTACAACCAGAAAAAGGTCCAATCAATTTTGCCTTTTGTCAAGGTGTTTTAAATGTGCTTCAGAAACACATTAGTACAGCTATCAACAAATTTACCATAATGAATCAAGGGTGAGAGCCCCACTAAAGGAAACACTAAACACTATTATGGTGACTTCTTATTGTTCCTGGTTTATTTCACTGATTGTGGTTGTTATTTCATCATTAATAAGATATTGAAGTGACAGTTGATGCCTTAACTCAACCTGATTTAACTCATTAACTTGTTCATGTGTTTTTTAGAGAGATATCCAAAACATTCAGGGTGGGCACGTGGACAGGAGTGGTCTAAAAAACATTTTAGAACAACAAAAGAAACACATTTTTGCCTGCTGGGAATTGTTTAAAAACACACATTTATGTGTTAAATTACCTGACACAATTTGTGTGTTAAAATGGCTTGCACACATAATGTGTTAAATATGACACAACACGTGTTGTCCCTGAACACACTCCCTACATGTGTTAAAATTTTACACAACATGTGTTATTTCTAACGCATCGTTTTTTGCTGTGCAAGTGTTCATCATTAATGAGATAATGAAGTGATGTTTGATTCCTTAGCTCAACCTGATTTAACTCATTAACTTATGTGATATTTAGAGAGACATCCAAAACATTCAGGGTGGGAAGGCATGTGGACTGGAGTCAGGGGCACAGATGGGATTTGTTAACTGGGGGGACCAAGATGTCAGCAAATGATTTCAACTGAGTTAGTTATTTTGGATAATTTGTGCTTTAACTAGTTCTCAAGTAGTTACTTTGCATCATTTCTGCTAATGGTTTGCACTAAAATAGGGTGACCATATTTCAGCTTTCAAAAAAGAGGACAGTCAGTGGGGGCAGGAGGCAGATGGAAGGATCGGGATGGGTGTAAATACTTGACAAATGCATTAACAACCATGAAAATGTTACTGAACTTTAATACATCCTTTCCATTCAACTTTTGGCCTTCAGCAATAGAATAATAACAAACAAATAAAAAAGTTTAGCATTTAAATGACAACCTTAAAAAAAACTGTCTTTTCAAGGCCATAGGTTAAATTAAAATCAATTTCAGTCAAAAATAATTTCAGTCCTCCTGATGTTCAGTGGTATATTTTCCTGTAGATCGAATTTTTCCCAATAGTCCCCGATTACCAATCAAGTAGGCATGAAAGTCTTTGCATGACATCTGTTGAAAGTTGTACTTTGTACACAGAAGCCCCTTCAGTGACTCAACAGACAAGTGATTCCTTTCCTTTGTCCATTGGCTTTGCATCAGTGAAAAAATTATCTCTACGTTTGCATTGTGAGAAGGAATAGCAAGTGCAATCTTCAGTAGCTCTGATAAAAATCTATGCTTTGCACCTTTCAAAATATTTTGTCCACTTCTTGTGTACTTGCAGATCACTGAAAGCTCCATCACTGTTACATCTTTCTGTGAATTTCTTCAGATTGGTGACCTGATCAAAGCACTTTGCATCATCAATTGGCACCCCCTTTTCTCCCAGGTATTTGATACATGCTTCTATGTCATTCCAGTCAGGTGTCTCACTCAGATCCATCCACATGAAACAGGAGAACTCCTTCATGGGTGCCATCCATTTCTCTAGATACTCCAGTCATGAACTGTACAGACCCTGTACTTAATCACTGAAATGGGCACACCTCTTACCAAGTCCATCCTTGTGCTTTTGTGCAAGTAGTCCCTTGACTTTAAGCGACATAAAGTTATTGGTCTTGCGTTCAAGAAGCATAGTGCAGACTTAGTTCAAAATGTTCTTCACTTCTACAATTGAATTGCTCTCCCTTTCCATCTCCTGAATTTGTGAATTAAACACACACATGAGTGAGTGCATGTGCCAGAGGTAAATTTCACTGAACTCATCTTCAAAAAACTTCTTGATTGAGATGGGTGCTTTTTCCTGTGACAAAAAGAATGCTTTTAAGGCTGGAAACATCTGTAGCAACCTCTCAATACCTGGGAATAATGACAGCCACCGCGTCTTGCTGTGAGAAAGGAGACTTCTGTATTCAACATCCACAAATTCACAGTACTCCTTCAGATTCTCTGTGCGCACAGTGTAGATGTGAAAGTATTGATATATTTTGAAGATGATGTTCTCAAGATCGACATCTAGTGTGTCTGCCCCGTAATGGACACAATTGTTCAAGATGTGTGCTGGGCAGCCCACACGATTAATGACTTCTGCAATGACCTCTTTATGTTTGCGAAAACATTCTTTCCTTCTTCATCACGCTGGATTCCCCCGAACATTGTATTGCAGTTGTCACCCGTAAACGCAATACATTTGGAAAAAATCCCTTTCTTTTCCAATGTTTCTTTGATGTATTGCGTGATCGTTTCAGCAGACTCATTTGCCGTGTTTTTAACTTCAACTAATTTACTTTGTACGCCACCATTCTTCCAATCAAAATACTGAATAAGCAGAGGGAATATTTTACATTTACATTTAGGCATTTTTTATTTTCACAGCACCGTGATTGCTTCCATCAGTAGAAACTCCACAATAGGGTATGTCTTCCAGTGCTTTCAGAGCTATGTCAACCGAATGTGGCGCTATCACAGCGTTTATAATTCCTTCAGTCTTTGTTCGAGCGCTTGAAAATTTCCGCGCTGTCTCGGAATCAGGGAAAGCCTTTTTGAACAAGGCAGATGTGCAGTCCATTGATCTATAGCTATTGTGATGCTTGGTGGTGTGGAATGCAAAAACTCCCTCCGCAGCAGTAACAGCATCATCTGTTTTACCCGGCCTCACAAAATAGTCAGTTAATTTACCTGACGAGCTCTCACCTTTAGCTGCAATTTTGTGTTTTGCGGAGCTTATGTGGGCTTCTAGGTCGCTAGCACCTTTATTTGACACTGACACGTACGTACCAGCTTTGCAGGTCATGCATTCTGCTTCAAACGGATCCCGTCCGAGACAAAAGCACGGGAATTTTCTTCGTAATTCATCTGTGAATTTACATTTACGTTTTGGCATTGTTAACGCTATTCAGGTGGCATGTGCCACCAACTGACAAGCAAGCTGCTTCTCTCGCTATTGGTTGTTGCCGTGGTGCTGAGGGATTGAGATGCACTTTGTTACGTACGTACGTGCATGCTTACGTATGTACATTACCGACCAATGGTGCCGAGCAAGAAGGTTTTGCTTTGCAAAAATGATAAAAAGCATACAATGAATGACGACTGTAGAACGCAAAACCCGAATCCCGGATATTTTAGGAAATTTAGAAATCCCGCCCGGACGCAGTTTTTTTGTCGCAAAAAGAGGACATGTCCGGGAAAAAGAGGACGTATGGTCACCCTACACTAAAAGCCATTGGAGGATTCTTTTTAGAAATTGTGGATAAACAACAATGTACAAAAGCCTACCTGATCAACACTAGCAATGCATGATCAAACGATTATTTTTCTAGTATGTCAATCAACCACCAAAACTTCATGCCTTCTACAAAAAATGTTTTATTTAAACATTTGCTTATCTCACCAATCAAATGCTATCATCATGAACAGAAAAGCAAAGATCCTATGTGCAAAAAATAATAATAATAATAAAATAAAATTCAACAACAATATCACTCACTGTCATCAGGAATTGCCTGCAGGCCAGGAGGACAATGTTAACATTTTAAATCATATAATTTCAGTTGACCCTCTACACCCCAATAGAATTTCACAAAAAAACTGAAATACAACATATTCCAGAGAATTCAGACTAAAACTACTAAAGTAATGGTTGGTCATTATTTCACAAGTCTAAGAATAACTCAAAAACTATTGAAGTGTTAATTACAAGTTTGTCGAAATTTGTAGATTAGAAATATTTTTTTCAAATGATGTGTAACTTAACTAAACATCCATGTTTTCCATAGCCCTTAATTTAAGAGCGGGGATAAACATGATTTTGCAAACATGAATTATCAGGTATGAAGATCTATATCCTCCGTATAACAAAAACATGATTTCCAGCTATAAGGGGATGTCAAAAAGGCTATAGGCTTTATTTGTGGCAAGAATTAACCTTACATCACACAAATTTACCTAAGATAATAATTTTTATATTTTACAGTCGCTTACATATCAGTACATTGACCTCAGTCAACTTATACAGTTTATTGAGTTAGATGATAATGTTATGCTAGGACACTTATATATTTGTCCAAGTCCAGATAAAACATTATTTCCAGGCAATTTTATTTTGATTTATCCAACCATTGTTTTTGTGCTAATTCGCTATTTGCCTCTGTCCATTCACCTAATTGCATAGTCATTCTCTCCCTGTTTTACTGTGTTTGCTAAGTGCAAAAGACTAGCCATACAAAATAAATAACAAAACTAATCTGCCACATGATCTGGGAAAAATCAACAGGTATACGAAACTTACAATTGTTTTTTTTTTTAAACGAGGCTATTGTATTTTGTTTCTTCATTGTTTTATGTGCTTCAAATTACCAGCTCAGTAGACGATGGCATATGATCACTATGGTTACTACAGGTACAATTGAGGCAGCTAACAGTTCGTCATAGGGGGCGGGGTCAGGAGTTGTAGCAGGCTACAGAGAGAAAGTGAACGTCGGTGGAAGGAAGACATTACAAAGTAATGGTGACCGGTAGATTATTATTGTGCGTCAGCCCCGACCAGATTCTGAACCAGTGACGGTAAAATAATTAAGGAGCGGCGCCACTTAGGCTAATGTAAATAGCGGAAACCTGGATTCCCTTTCTGTCGGTCTCTCAACGTTGTGTCGAACCGACAGATGGGGTTCGCCCATGAGAACCAATCAACTTCAACTAGACTAGAAACTAGACTAGAACTAGAAAAGGCCAATGAAATTCAGGAAGAAGTCAACGCCTCGCGGAGAGTGGCGACTCCACCCCCACGCAGTCCAGCTCATTTGGGTGCAGTTCGGGCAGGCACAGGTACACCTGTTCGCCTCCCTGGACACCACCCATTGCCCGCTGTACGCCTATAAGTGGCGCCTCTTCTCGTCCTGGTACTCTTCTCGGGGAGAAGACCCGCGGAGTTGCCCGATCAGGAACGAGCTGTCCTTCTTACAAAAGGGACTCGAGAGTAATCTCTCCCCCTCCACACTGGAAGTGTATGTAGCCGCCATTGCCACTCACCACGACTCAGTTGCTGGAAAGTCTCTGGGGCAGCACGACCCGGTCATTAGGTTCCCAATCCCAAGATCGCACGTGCCCACTCGCAGTGAGAGCTCACTCCACTCGGGGTATAGCCTCCTCGTAAGCACTGACTAGAGGCGCCTCTCTGGTAGACATCTGCAGAGTTGCGGGGTGGGCTGCGCCCAACACCTTCGCGAGGTGTTACAACCTCCGCGTAAAACCGGTATCGGCCCGTGTTCTGCATGGCAACATGTAGCGCCGGCAGCCGGTAGAGCGTATGCCTGCGAAAGCACCATCCCCCCTTCTCAGTTGGGTAAGCATGCTATTTGGCCTCCCTTCTTCCCCCACTGGGTGCAGAACAGGCATTCCATTCATCACTAAGCAAGCACCTCCAGCGGGCAGGCTGGGCAGAGCAGCCCTGCCCCTTAGGCCGGGTACCATTTGAGTTATCCACGTATAGCTCTAACCGGACCTAGTGCTACCGGACGTTATAACCCCCCAATCAGGCGGTTCCGTCTGATGTATCCTCATGATTGGTTCCCACCTTGGCAACCCATGACCTTCCCTAGGTGGACCTCCATCTCACGGTTAACTACTTCAGTCCGCACCCCAATTCGCTCTTCTGAACGTTCCCCAACCGGCGGTGGCATACCGTTCGGATCCTCAGGCACGCACTCGGAAACGATGTGTGACGTAGATGAGATGTCGTTCGCAGCATCGGAGGGAGACTGGCATCCGACTCTGACGAATCCGAGCTCCCCCCCAGGGGGGTCGAGCTCAGGAAGAAGCAGAAGTGATGTCAGCCATGCTAATCCGGGGATAGGTGGTTCCTGGGGGCGGAGCGCGGTGCAAACCGCGCCCACCCCGGGTGCCATTTGTTTCCCGGAGGTGCATGAGGAGCTGTGTAAAACTAGGAGCGCTCCACTCTCGGCCCGCTCCGGTCACACCAGCTCCGGCTCCCTCACTTCCCTCGAGGGTGGGGCAGCCAAAGGCTACGTCGAGATCCCCCGGGTGGAACGTGCGGCTGCGGTGCATCTGTGCCGCAGAAGGCTGCCACCTGGGGACAATCGGCCACGCCTACCGTCCAAGGCGTGTAGGACTTCGACATCTATGGTGCCGAAGCCTTGCGCTGCCGCGGGCCGGGCTGCCTCCTCTCTCTACGCCATGGCCATCCTGCAGGTCCGCCAGGCCAGGGCGTTGAGAGAGCTCCACGAGGGTAAGGCCGACCCGGGTATAATGCAGGATTTCTGTGCCGCCACTGACAGCACTCTACGGGCGACCAAGGTGGCGGCACGGGGCCTGGGTCGGACGATGTCCACGGAAGTGGTCTAGGAGAGTCACCCCCGGCTGAACCTTGCGCAGATGAGTGACAACGAGAAAGTCCGCTTTCTTGATGCACCCGTCTCGCAGGGTGGGTTGTTGGTAACACCGTCGAGGACTGCGCTCAGCAGTTTTTGACGGTGAAGAAGCAGACAGTGGCGATTAGCCACATTTTTACCACGCTGCGACTCGGCCGCCCTCAAGCCTCCGAGATCTCACGTGATGTCTGTTTCCCGGCAGCCCAGGACCCCTTCGACATCAGCTCCGGTTACTGTGCCCCCACAAGTGGCACCCCGGAAGTCGAAGTCGAGGGGGAAACCTCACCCTAGGGGGAACAACATCGGGCCCGACCTTCACAGCTACGGCTCTGATCGGTCGGTACGGGACGGCTCCTGCCTCGTCACCAAAGCCGGGCCCTTCCCAGGGCCTGGCGCCCACTTACTCACAAGGAGTTTTCTGTTTCCCCTGGGAGTTTCTTCCAGCCGATCGCACACTCCACTGGACTGTGCCCGGCAAACCCGACCTCACGCCCTGGCGAGGCGTAGGGTCGTACATACACGACAGCTGCTACCACTTTCAAACCGACAGTGCGTGCAGCTGTCCCGCCAGGCAGGTAAGTAGGCAGAGGGTCCCCCCCCCCGCGACATGGTTAGCTCCGCCAGCCATCGAACCACCCTCCATGGAAATGGTGAAGCAGACCGTCCCTTTGGCCCCCCTGTCACAGTCCCTGGGAGCTCGAGAGCTGCCCACACTGTCTCGGTGGCTAATGCAGACGGTCCGTCTTGGTGACTCGATCCAGTTCGCCAGAGACTCTCCCAAGTGTTGGGGCATCATCTCTCCCTCTGTCTGAGCCAGGGACGCCTACATACTTCGGGTGGAGGTCACCACCCTTCTGGCAAACAGGCATCGAGTTCGTCCCTCAAAACCAAGATGTTCAGTGGGTTACAACCCGCACTTCATCGTTCCCAAGAAAGACGGCGGGTTGCGCCCCCGGAGGTCTGCGTACCCTGAACAAAGCACCTTCACAAGCTGCTGCTCAGGATGCTCACGCAGAGGCGCATCCTGACATCTATCAGGTGTCAGGATTGGTTCGTGGCAATCGACCGGAACTCCCTTTCGGTCTGTCCTTGTCTCCACGGTCTTCACGAAGATCGTGGAAGCCGCCCTTTCTCCCTGAGGGGAGGAAGGTGTGCGGGTACTTAACTATCTCAACGACTGGCCTATCTTGGCACACTCGTGAGATCTGTTATGTATACAAGGGACCTGGTCTCCCCAGGGCAGAGCATCCTCTTTCTCGGTAGGGAACTCAACTCTGTCACCATGTCGGCGCAACTGTCCGCAGTACGCGCCCAGCCAGTGTTGAACTGCCTGGAACATTTCAGGCAGACAGCGGTCCCCCTGAAACAATTCAGAGGCTCCTGGGCATGGCGTCCTCATCGGGTAATACCCCTCGGGTTGATGCACATGAGACCGCTCCAACACTGGCTTCAGAGTCGAGTTCCAAGGAGAGCGTGGCACACTGGCAGCAGGCGCATGGTGATGACGCCCCTGCGGCCGACGCACCAAAACCCCTGGTCTTCCATGACTTTTCGACGGACTAAGGTCCCTCAGGGCAGGTTACGAGGCAAGTCGTGGTGACGACGGACGCCTCCCTGCAGGGGTGCGGTGCAGTGTGTAACGCGAACCCCCACCTGCGCTGGCATATCAATTGCCAAGAGTTGTGGGTGGTGCTACTTGCACTGAGCAGGCTGCGGCCTCTCGTGCGGGATAAGCACGTGCTGGTCCGAGGACGGCACTACAGCTGTAGCGTACATCAGATCTTAGGGTGGCGTTCGCTCACAGCAGCTAACACAACTTGCTCGACGCCTCCTCTGGTGGAGTCAACAGGTGACCCGTTCCCTGTGGGCCACACTCACCCCGGGCAAACTGAACTAGACAGCCGACGCACTCTCTTGTCAGTTTATGCCTCGTAGAGAGTGGCGACTTGGTACTCCCTGTCCGAGGCCCTCGACACGGATATCCTTGCGCACAGCTGACCGCGGGACGGGCGGAAGCACACCTTCCCACCCCCAGGAGCCTCCTTGCACAGACACTGTGCAAAGACAGGGAAGAGGAGCACCAAGTGTTATTGGTTACACCGCACTGGTCTAACCGCACTTGGCTTCAGAGCTGATGCTCTGGACAGCGACTCCCCCTGACCCATTCCCCTGACAGAGGACCTGCTCTCTCAGGGGAAGGACACGTTCTGGCATCCCGAGTCAGACCTCTGGAACACCATGTCTGGTCTCTAGACGGGACGAGAAGATCCTGAGTTGGCTACTCCCCCTCTATGGCGGAGACCATCACCCAGGCTAGGGCCCCATCTACTAGGCGGTTACACGCCTCTAGACGGCGCATCTTCTTGTCCTGGTGTCTCTCTCAACGAGAAAGACCCACTGAGGTGCTCGATCAGGATTGTGTTGTCCTTCTTACGAGACTGGAGATTAACATCTCCCCTCCACACTGAATGTGTATGTAGTCGCTATCGCCACTCATCACGACTCAGTTGATGGAAAGTTTCTAGGATGACACGACCTGGTCACCAGGTTCCTAAGTGGTGCGAGAGGGCGGCACCCGCCTCATCTCCGCTCCATACCCTCTTGGGACCCTAAGGTGGTCCTGGGGGGCCTCTGGGCCCCCCAAGAGCCCCTCAGAGGTTCCGATCTTCCTCACCCGAGTAAGACGGCCCTCCTGATGGCGCTCGCTTCCTTCAAGACGGTAGGGGACCTCCGAGCATCCTCCATGTCCCCGGATTGCCTTGAATTCGGCCCTGATAACTCTCACGTTATCTTGAGACCCAGGCCCGGATGCGTGCCCAAAAAGTTCCCACTACTCCCTTCCGGGGCGAAGTGGGGAACTTGCAGGCACTCCCCATCGGGGAGGAAGACCCAACCCAATCCTTGTTGTGTCCTGGACCGCACGCAGGGCCTCAGTAGCTCTGACCAGCTCCTTGTCTGTATTGGAGGACAGCAGAGGGGAAGGCTGTCTCCAAGCAGAGGTTGGCGCACTGAGTCGTGGATGCCATTACGACGGCATTCCAATCTCAGAATCTCCCATGCCCACTGAGGGTTTACTCCACAGGGTATAGCCACCTCCTGGACACTGGCAGAAGCGCCTCTCTAGCAGACATCTGTAGAGCTGCGGGTTGGGCTACGCCCAAACCCCTTCGCAAGGGTTAAACAACCTTCGCGTAAACCCGGTGTCAGCCCACGTCCTGCGTGGCAACATGTAGGACTGGCATCCGGCGGGGCGTATGCCTGCGAAAGCATCACCCCACCCTCTAGGAGGTTGGGTCAGTGTGCTATCTACCTCTCTCCTTACCCTACTCTGGTTAAGGACAGGTACCCTTTCCGCTTCCCTTCTTACCCAACCACTTGGTTAAGAATAGGCATTCTATCCATCACTAAGCAAGCACCACCTGGGGGTTGGCTGGGCAGAGCAGCCTTCCCCCTTAGGCCGGGATAACATGTGAGCCATCCCCTGGCTCTAACCGGACCTAGTGCTACCGGACGCCTGTAACACCCCCCCCTGTGGGCTGTTCCGTCTGATGTATCCTCATGAGATGGTTCCCACTCCTGGTAACCCATGAGCTTCCCCAGGTGGACCTCCACCTCGCGGTTAACTACTCAGCCCGCACGTTCCATGCGTTCTCCTCCAAGGACGAGACCATACCTTATCCACCATATTCCTCCCCACGGGTAGGAGGTGGCCTCTGCAGCGCATCCCTAATTAAGGAAGTTGCGCTTACCCGGTGTAAACCCGAGCCGGACGGCCTCTCGCCAGTAGAAAGGTTACCGGTCAGGGCTGTTCCCATCTTTCTCCAAGAAAGCTCTGGAACCCCCCGACCACCACACTGGAAGGTTACAGTTTCGCGAAAGCATCGAGCTGACACGCCCAGGCCTGTTACCGTCGCTTCACTAGAGACTGTGACGCGATACAGCGTTGTGGCGTTTTCCAGAGGGAACCCCATCTGTCGTCTTCGACACAACGTCGAGAGACCGACAGAAAGGGAACGTCTCGGTTACGTATGTAACCTCGGTTCCCTGATGGAGGGAACGAGACGTTGTGTCCCTTATGCCACTAACACGTATCGTATTCTGCTGCAGTCGTGAGAGGCTCTCAGGCTCTTCAGAACAAAAGGTAAGTGAATGCTGCACGCCGGCTTCCTTTTATACCGGACATCCGGGGGCGGAGACCGGCATGCAAATTTCATTCGCCAAATTTCATTGGCCTTTTCTATAGTAGTCAGAGTTGATTGGTTCTCAAGGGCGAACCCCATCTGTCGTCTTCGACACAACGTCGAGAGACCGACAGAAAGGGAACCGAGGTTACATACGTAACCGAGACGTTTTTCGACGCTCCTCCTGGACTTGTTGTTTTAGCAACAGGTCCGTTAGCTTAATCCTGCTTGGGAGCAGGTTTATTTCATGTAAACAGGATTAGATCGCAGCCATGACGCAGTCAAATAGGTTTTAAGCAAAAAACGCTTTTAAGCGACTTTCATTGAATTATCCTATACATAAGTATGTTCAACCTCCTGGGATCAAACCCACAACCTTGCGTTGTTTACCCAATGTTCTTACCACTGAGCTACAGGAAAGACATAAATCTCATAAGGGAACTAAATATCCTGCAGCCATGATATGCAGTATGTCTCTTGATTGATGTCATAGACTGCATCATAGGCCTCTGAGGCCTCAGATTATTTTCTGAAAATAACTGATAATATTTTCTGTAGCTCAGTGGTTAGAGCAACAGCAAGGTCATGGGTTCAATCCCAGGAGATTGCACACAGTGAGAAACAAAACGTATAGTACAAAGTCCCTTTGGATGAAAGTGTCTGCCAAATGCGTAAATGTAATATTTGCACGTGATATTCATTTTAATAGTAGTAATATGCAAAAGAACAATATTTCCTGACCCAAACCTGTGACACTGCAGCTCAAGTCAGGACAGGATCATGAAATGACCTTTAGGCAACTGATAGGAATGAAGGATTTCAGTGTATAAAAAGTGTAAGGGATGAACCTGACAGGGCCTGTATTGTTGCAAGTGCTACACATACACATCATCATAAAAGAGAGGAGACCTGTGATGAAGAAGCAGCCTGATGATCATCTCTAAACCACTTCACGTAGACTGAGCTTCATGAGATCTACGTTTTGGAATACCATTTCTTTGTTATTCTTAAAAAACTACACAAACATGCTTAGGCCCACATGCATTTAATTTTTAATCGCCATAGGTAATAGGCAGGTATCAGTGTCATCTTTTACCTGCAATAAGAGTCAACCATGTTAAGTCAGTAAACAATATAGAAAGAGGTTCTAAATCTAAAATCTTCTTAAAACTAAATCTCCAGTTTCGGGTGTGTGTGTTCTTTATATTGTCAAGGTCAATGTATTGAAGTTTTGAATTTGAGTATATTCAACCTTTAGGGAGTTTAAAACGTGTATACATGGTTGTGCCTTTTGTGGAGAGAAATTAATAGTTCACAAAACATTAAAAGCAATAAAATAGCACAGTTTAAAACTGTTTTAAAATGTTATAAATATCTCTGAAAGTGGTCTGTGCATCGTTTGAAGTGTTTCTGACATTTTAATGAGGTTTTAAAATGTCATCATCTTCAAGCAGCTGTAAAAAAACTATGGACGTAACTACATCTTTTGAGTAACAACCAGCCAAAAGCAGCGCTGGTGATCACTAGTTCTTTTATTGATAGGCTATATGCCATATAGTGAGCGTGTAATGATCCCAGACAATTTAATCCAGATATATAATCGTACACAACAGGTCCGTTCGAAGAACCGTATCATACAGACATGATTTGCGGGATATGTCATCTCGGATACTTTATTTGATCATGGATGTAGTAAGCGGCCGAAGAACGGGGCCCAGGTCTAGATTGATGATGACGTCCAATCACAAGTGACTTCCAGAAAAGGGGAAGTAACCAATGACGTTTGAGGTTACAACCAAACAGCAAGTCCCGCCCCGCATCTGCCAAAAATAAAAATGTTCGCGCGAGCAAAAGCAGCAGGTGAGAGCGCGAGACTGTTTATGCGCGTCCTTCGCGCGCGAGGGCTTGTAATTGCGCGCACAGAAGATGTTATGCGCGCGAGAGGGCTAGTATTGCGCGCACATTGGATGCAACACGAGGTCGTGGAATGTGCCCCTTTCGGTGCGTTCCACACTTGTGAGCTCTACAGCTGTGACTTCCCTGGAGGGCGGAGCTGCCCGAGCCTATGTTGACGTCCCCCAGGTGGAGCGTGCTGTAGCGGTGCACCTGTGCCCGCAGACGGCTGCCACCTGGGGGCGTCGACCTAGACTCCCGTCCAGAGCGTGTAGGCTCTCCTCGATATTCGGGTCGAGGGCTTATAACGCTGCTGGACAGGCTGCTTCCGCCCTCCGCGCCATTGCAATCCTCCATGTCTTTCGGGCTAAAGCCCTGAAGGACCTGGATGAAGGGAAGCCTGACCCCACTCGCATGAGTGAGTTGCACACTGCCTCAGACCTCGCGCCGCGTGCGACGAAGGCCACGGCAGGAGCACTGGGTCGGTCGATGCCCACTATGGTGGCCTAAGGAAGGCATCTGTGGCTAAGCCTTGCACAAGCCGGGCTGTTTGGAGACACCGTGGAGGACGTCATTAGTTCTCCGCGGTGCAGAAGCAGACTAGGGCAATACCGCAGATATTGCCTCGCCGCGGCATGACCACCCACAGGTCGTCACGTCCCCGAGCGCAGCCTGCTTCCCGACAGCCCCGCCCCTCCGCAGTGGTGCCTCCAGCGCAGGGCTCTCCCAGAGGGCAGCCCGCCCGAGACGCAGACCAACGCGGAGGAGAGCGATCCCCCCCGTCAGCAGCCCGCAAGGGAGGACCCCAAGCGGCCCTGACGGGACGAACCCGGGGGAAACATCGGGTCCGACTCTGCCATTCTTCGCGGGGTCGCTACCTGCTGCGTCTCCCATCCCCAAAGGCCCCAAGTTAAGGAGTTGTCTTCCCTGGGTTCCCTTCCTCCACAGCACCCTCAAGCAGACGGTGGTGAGGATGGATAGCGCGGCCGAACACAACCTCCACGTGACGTTGGTCGACCTGCGCCACAAAGCAGGTAAGTCAACAGAACCGTCAACCTCCCCCATGGTGCGAGGTGACCGTTCTGTCAGCCATCGAACCAGCCCTCCCAGGTATGGTGAAGGAGATCGCTTCTCTGACCCCGTTGTCACGGTGCATCAGCCCGTCTCGGTGGCTGGAGAGGACGATCCATCTCGGTTATACGATCCAGTTCGCCATGCGCCCACCGAAGTCGGGGCATTCCGTTCACCTCGGTGAGGAGGGAATGCCCCCGCACTTCGGGAGGAGGTCGCCGCCCCGCGGCGAACATATGGTCGATTCCGTCCTGATAACCGAGATGTCCTTGGGGTTACACCCATACTTCATAGTGCCTGAAAAAAGGGGGGCGGGGCAGCGCCCCATCATGGATCTGCATCTCCTAACAGGCACCTCCGGCTGCAGTTTAGGATCTTGACGCAGGTGTACATCTTGGCTTCAATTCGTCACCAGGATTGGTTCGTGGCAATCGACCTGAAGGATGCGTATGTCATCCTCCCTCGACACCGGCCGTTATGCGGTTCGTGCTCGAGGGAAGAGCGTGGCAATACAGCATCCAACCCTTCGGTCTGGCCCTGCCTCCTCGGGTTTGTATAAACTCAGTGAGGCCGCCTTGTCCCCTTGGGTACGTGCGAATTCTCAGCTGTCTCGGCGACTGTTGTCTTGGGCACACTCGTGAGATGTTGGGTACGCGAGGGACCTCGTGCTTCGGCACCTAGACCGTCTCGGGCCTCAGGTCAACTGGGATAAGAGCCTGCTCACCCAACGCTGAGCACCTCTTCTCTCGGTATGGAACTAGACTCTGTTTGGATACAGCGGCTCACTGCGAGCGTGCACAGTTAGTGCTGCACTACCTGGCACGGATCAGGTAGGGTCCAGCGGTCCCACCGAAAACACTTCGGAGGCTCCTGGGGCATGTGACATCCTCGGCAGGGGTATCCCGCTCGGGTTGATGTCTATATGACCGCTTCAGCACTGGCTTCAGAGTCGGGTTCCGGGAACGGCGTAGCACCCCAACGCTAGGCGGATGACGGTTACGCCTCAGTGCTGGTGTACCCTCATTCCTGGTCAGATTTGACCCTTCCGAGCAGGGGTTTCGCTCGGGCAGGTCGAGGCGCGTCGTGGTACGGCTGACGCCTCCCTGAAGGGATGAGGGGCAGTGTGCAACGGGGACGCAGTAGCGGACTGGGACGGGTCCCAACTGTGACGGCACATAGTGCCTGGAGTTGTCGACTGTCCTCTGGCACTGAGGAGGCTTTGCCCCTAGTG
Source organism: Triplophysa siluroides (assembly GCA_006030095.1). Lineage (NCBI taxonomy): Eukaryota > Metazoa > Chordata > Actinopteri > Cypriniformes > Nemacheilidae > Triplophysa > Triplophysa siluroides. Next base: position 247,121 of record VCII01000054.1, read on the forward strand.
CAGGACATACGTGCTAGTCCGGTCGGACAGCACATTTTTTGCCGTGGCGTACTCATTCGAGGGCGGCACACGCTCACGGCGAAAGTCGCAACCCGCCCGACGCCTCCCCCTATGGAGTCAACAAGTCTCTGCAAGCGCATTCATGCTGGAGAACCTGTACCGGACAGCCTATGCGCTCTCTCGGCAGGAAACTCCCCGTGGAGAATGGCGACTCCATCTCCGCGCAGTTCGGCTTGATGGGAGCGGTTCGGCAGGACACTGCCTGAACCCCACCCATCCTCGCTTGGGCCTCCCTGACCGAGGGTTCCCTCGGCAGGGACGCCCTAGCGCACAGCTGACCGCGAGACAAGAGGAGAACCCCCCCAGTGAGCCTCCCTGCACAGACCTGTGCAGGGTCAGGGAGGAGTGGCACCAAGTCCTACGAGTTGCGCCGTCCTGGCCCAACCAGACTTGGTTCCCAGACCTGATGGCTCTGATGACAGCCCCCCCTGACCGATTCCCCTGACGATCGTCCGCAGGGGAAGGGCACGGTGTGGCCCCCTTTCCAGGCCTCTGGATCCTCCATGCCTGGTCCTTGGACGGGACGAGGAGAGTTTGAGCGGCTTGCCGCCGATGGTCCATAAGACCATCCAGCTGGCTAGAGCCCCCGCCATGCAGCTTAGGGCTTACGAGTGGCGTCTCTTCTCATCCGGGTGTTCCTCCCAAGGAGAGAACCCACGGAGTTGCCGATCAGGTTAGTGTTGACATTTTTACAACAGAGACTAGAGAGTAACCTCTCCTCGTCCACATTGAAGTGTGTGTAGCCGCTTAGCCGCTCAGCACTATCAGGTGGAGGGTAAGTTTCTCGGTCAGCTCGACCTGGTCACTAGGTTCCTCTAGGTGCGAGGAGGGTAAATCCACCTCGCACACCCACTTGAGCGTTCGAGCCCCTCGGAGACGCCTCTCTTCCTCGGGTACGATGAAGACTGCGCTTCTGACGGCGCTCGCTCCATCAAGAGGATGGGGAACCTCCAGGCTTCCGTGTCCTCGGGGTGCCTAGAATTGGCCCTGGTACTCTCACGTGATCCTGAGACCCAGGCCCAGTTACGTGCCCAAGGTTCCCATCATTATTCCGTCAGATGGTGAGCCTGCAGGCGCTCCCCTCCGGGAGAAAGACCCAACCTCTACGTGCTGTGTCCTACGCGCATTCCGCGTGGTTTCATGACCGCACACAGAGCCCTTAGAGCTCTGAGCAGCCGTTGTCTGTTCTAGAGACAGCCCAGGGGAGGACTGTCTCCAACAGAGTTGGCGCGCTGGATTGCGAATGCCATTTGGCGTACCAATCCTCCGGTCAAGGCCTACTTGTAGTGAGAGCCACTCCTCACGGTGTGGCCTCCTCGTGGACATTGACCAGGGGCGCCACTCTGGCAGACATATGCAGTGCTGCGGGTTGGGCTATGCCCAGTACCTTCATGAGGTTTTGCAACCTCTGGTGGAACAGGTGTCAGCCCGCGTCCGGCAAGGATAGGGGCCGGCATCTGGCCTGGACGTACGCCTGCGAAAGCGCCTTCTCCCCTCTTCAGGTGAGTAGCGTGCGCTATCAGCCTCCCTACTATTCCCCCCCTTAGGGTGAAGTATAGGCTTCCATCCATCATTAAGCATGGCATTTGGTAACAGATCGGGCGGAGCGATCTGTTGGAACCAAGTCCAGTACTGGTAGAGTCACCCCTATTCAGGCGGACCCCTATACTTGGACTAGTGCCCCATACGTAGTGACTCCCCTGCAGGGTAGTCCCGTATGTAGATTCTTCACGTTTTCCCCTATAGGCGAATCTGTGACCTCCCCTCCGGTGGCTCTCCACCGAGTACGCTGTCCCCCGAGTCGGGTTGACACATTCCTGCATGCGCTCTCCCCAGGGGAAGACCATGCCTTTTGTGATGACCGTCAGTAGAAGCTTCTTAGTATGTCTGATACTGAATCCACTGGAAGATTACATCTCGCGATAGCGCTCAGTTGACTCGCTAGTCCGGTCACTGTCGCTCCGCTGGAGATCGTAATGCGGCGTAGTGCCGTGGCGTGTGTAGATTCTTCCCCAGTCGTCTCTCAACACAACGTCGAGAGACCGACTGAAGGGGAACGTCTCGGTTACGTATGTAACCTCGGTTCCCTGATGGAGGGAACGAGACGTTGTGTCTTCATGCCACATCACTGCGCCGACCCGCTGCAGTGACCGAGAACTCTCTCTCAGGTTCCTCAGCACAAAGGTGAGTGAATGACCGCCGCCATCTTCCTTTTATACCCGTATGCACGGGGCGGAGACTGGCGTGGGCGGGCCATTCGCCAATCCTATTGGCGTTTAGAAATTCCTCTCGGAGATGATAGGTTCTCAAAAACAAACCCCAGTCGTCTCTCAACACAACGTCTCGTTCCCTCCATCAGGGAACCGAGGTTACATACGTAACCGAGACGTTGTCCTCTCGCGGAAGTTATATGCCGCGCGCAGCCAGCATCAGCAGTGCGCTCGTTTTTTATTGGCATTGTAATGCCGTCATAGCTTTTTACTTTACTTATTACACAGAGGGAAGGTCAGGAGCTCACAAACAAACATCATTAATTTCTCCACCTCATCTTCATCTTCAGGACTCAAAGTCAGCTGAAATCTGCTAATACAAAGACTACACTTGACAAAAAATTATCTTACCAAGCATCAGAAACAAATGAAAGAGCTAGATAAGAATATTGCAAAATGAGGACTGTACTGTAAATACGCATGGCAGTTAGGGGTAACAAGGCACACCCTTGACACAGATAGGGAGGGGTCACATTAAAGACAACTACAACAAAAGTCTACCATGGACAAAACTACAAAAAAGGACTTAAAAAAGACATAAAGCAAAAACAAGACAGATATGTTGTTGTTACTTTGTTTGTTTTTGGATAATACGAATAGCAAATGATATGTAAATTCAGCTGCCATGCCCTCCAATGCAAACAAATGTGTACAGGTTTAAATAATGATATGTATATATTTTTCTGTAAATTGTAAAGTGTAAGTCTAAACTGTTAGGCTTATTGGCCTACTGGACACAGCAGTCATCTGCCAAGCTCTGCTGATCTCTTTGAGCAAAGCATCATTCGTTTCCAAACGTCTCAAAACCCACCAAACATTTTTTATGGAAAGGAATAAACATTTGAGTATTTATTTAGTCGTTTTATAAAATTAATCTACGTAGGAATTGCATTTTCCAAAATATGTAAGATATCAAAAGCATTGTCATTGCTAGTCATTCACTGGACTATAAGTGAAAGTACATTAGAGAGTGACGTGTACCAGTTTGCCAACTGTTTTTGCATTTAAAAAGCGTTACATATGTTTTGCATTTGTCTTTAGCATCTAACCTCTAAAGGCTCATGTGTTTGCCCTTAGGCTTAGATTGTGTGTAAAAAAATTCAACACAATGCCATCCCCATTATACTCATGAGAAATCACAACAGCTTTTATACCATATGCATCTCTCTTTTGTGTGTGTTTTAATATATTGTTTCAAACCTTTATTCATGTGTTTTTTCTACTTAAAAATTTTGGGTTGTTAAATGGTTGGATCAAACAAAAGCCAATGGGTTAATTACCCTATCACGTTCTAGATTCATTTAAACCAATGACGGGATTTGTTCATATTTTGACCCAAGATTGGATCTTTTGTTATTTAATGCTAAAGCTTCATGTTTTTTATCAGGATTTTTTCTGTAATATTTTTATTTACATCATCCAAAAATAAAAAATGCTAGGCTATAAAATACACCAAAAGCACATTTCAAACAATACACAATAACAGACGCATTTAGCAAATTTGTCTAATTTAATTGTCTAAGTAGTCATACTCAAGACGCCACAATTGGCTTCACATAGGCCTACTAAAATCTGCCGCAATGACTTTGCATGACTTGCAGCCAGAGGGTTAAATCTCAGCGACCACACATGCTGCTAAAATCAAATCCTTACACTATAATTCACTTTGAATAAAAGCATCTGCCACATGCATGAATGTAAAAGTACATTTTGCTACCTGGATATTGAAATAAATGTGTTTTAGCTCACACATGTACGTTCAAACACTGTTAAAATGAAACTCTGTCTTTGCCTCTGGTACTCAAGGACAATGCAGCATCCAACATAAACAACAGTAATAAAGAATAAGAATAACAAATGGTAAAGTAAAAAGAAAATATGATCAAATTAATGCAATAAATACGTGTAAAGGCTAGTACATATATAATGGAATGAAGGATAAATGAAATAATGTAGTAAGGGAAATGATAAAAATCTGTTGCCAAGTTTTGTTAAGATAGTAAAACCCTTAAAATGCTTTGTTCATTAGCTATCATTCTTAGGGGAAGATGAAGTTATTTATGAAAGCAAACCTTGTTTGTGATCAATACTACACAGTGTGCACACTGAGGGCACCTGTGCCGTACGCTTAAGACCATACGCTTAGATCGTTAAATAGGGCATCACAACTCATCATACAAACATCAACAATATTGACAATCAAATATACTTAAAATAAGATTGCAATACATGCTGGGAGTCATGGAGCAGTTTGTGCTTAGATACCCAGCATGCATTGCAACAGTAAGCAATCTTATTCAGTAATTTAAAGTTCCCTTTCTGTCGGTCTCTCGACGTTGTGTCGAGAACGACAGATGGGGTTCGCCCTTGAGAACCAATCAACTCTGACTACTATAGAAAAGGCCAATGAAATTTGGCGAATGAAATTTGCATGCCGGGCTCCGCCCCCGGATATCCGGTATAAAAGGAAGCCGGCGTGCAGCATTCATTTACCTTTTGTTCTTCAGAGCCTTCGCTCATGACTACGAACAGAACGAATTCTATGGATTCTTCTTCTTCTTCTACATTGCTGGATCTACGACGTGTAGCAGCGGATCGTCCCTACCTGCAGCGACCTTCCCCTGGGCGTCTCGGCAGTTCCGGAGGTGATAGAGATTTTTTCTAAAAGGTCCTTTTCAGGACTGACTGAGCATTCTCCAGCGCGGCATGTCCCGCTGTTCTCTTGGGTGCGGCACCCCCATCGAGGAGGGGGATGGACACGATCGCTGCATTAGGTGTCTGGGCGTCCAGCACACTGAAGCAGCGTTCGTTGACACATCTGCCCGCACTGCGGGCAGATTGTCATTCAGAAATTGCGGTCACAGGTGGCTGTCTTCCTACGGGAACCAGCCACCATTTCGTCTGCTACCCGGGCGTGACATCTGTGGCTACGGCCCGATGACCACCCACGTTAGCAGCGTTAGTGATATGGGGAACTCTGCGAACGTAAACCCGCCAGCCAAGTGCTCACGGGCCGATCGCACCCCGATTCGCTCTTCTGAACGTTCCCCAACCGGCGGTGGCATACCGTCCGGATTCTCACGCACACACTCGGAAACGATGTGTGACGTAGATGAGATGTCGCTCGCAGCATCGGAGGGAGATTGGCATCCGACTCTGACGAATCCGAGCTCCACCCCCAGCGGTCGAGTTCAGGAGGAAGCAGAAGTGATGTCATCCGTGCTAACCCGGGGATATGTGGTTCCTGAGGTCGGAGCGCGGTGCAAACCGCGCCCACCCCGGGTGCCATGTTTTTCCCGGGGGTGCATGAGGAGCTGTGTAAAACTTGGAGCGCTCCACTCACGGACCGTTCCGGTGAAACCAGCTCCGGCTCCCTTACTTCCCTCGATGGTGGGGCAGCCAAGGCTACGTCGAGATCCCCCGGGTGGAACGTCCGCCTGCGGTGCACCTGTGCCGCGGACGGCTACCACCTGGGGGGGAATCGGCGACGCCTACCGTCCAAAGCGCGTAAGACTTCGGCACCACTGGTGTCGAAAGCTTGCGATGCCGCGGGCCAGGCTGCCTCCTCTCTCTATGCCATGGCCATCCTGCAGGTCCGCCAGGCCAAGGCGTTGAGAGAGCTCCACGAGGGTAAGGCCGACCCGGGTATAATGCAGGATCTCCGTACCGCCGCTGACAGCGCTCTATGGGCGACCAAGGCGGCGACACGGACCCTGGGTCGGACGATGTCCACGGTAGTGGTCCAGGAGAGTCACCCCCGGCTTTACCTTGCGCAGAAGAGTGACACCAAGGAAGTCCGCTTTCTTGATGCACCCATCTCGCAGGGTGGGTTGTTGGTAACACCGTCGAGGACTGCGCTCAGCAGTTTTTGACGGTGAAGCAGACAGTGGCAATTAGCCACATTTACTCCACGCCGCGACTCGGCCGCCTAGGCCTCCGAGATCCCGCGTGACGTCTGCTTCCCGGCAACCCAGGACCCCTTCGACATCGGCTCCGGTTTCTGTGCCCCCACAGGCGGCACCCCGGAAGCGGAGGTCGAGGGGGAAACCTCCACCCCGTCAGCAACCTTCTCCCGAGAGGGGACACTGACGGGAAGACCCCAAGGAGAGCAACATCGGGCCCGACCTTCACAGCCACGGCTCTGATCGGTCGGTACGGGACGGCTCCTGCCTCGTCACCAAAGCCGGGCCCTTTTCAGGGCCTGGCGCCCACTTACTCGCAGAGTTTTTCCGTTCTCCCCGGGTGTACTTACAGCCGATCGCACACTCCACTGGACTGTGCCCGGCGACCCGACCTTACGCCCTGGCGAGGCGTTGGGTCGTACACACACGACAGCTGGCACCACTCTCAAATCGACAGTGCGTGCAGCGGTCCCGCCAGGCAGGTAAAAAAGGCGGAGCCAACCTTCCCTCCGGGGACCCCCCGTGACAGAAAGGTAGCTCCGCCAGCCGACGAACCACCCACCATGGGAATGATGAAGCAGACCGTCCCCTTGGTCACCCTGTCACAGTCCCTGGGAGCTCGAGAGCTGCCCACACTGTCTCGCTGACTAATGAGGGCGGTCCGTCTTGGTTACTCGATCCAGTTCGCCAGAGACTCTCCCAAGTTTCGGGGCATCATCTCTCCCTCTGTCAGAGGCAGGGACGCCTCCGGACTTCGGGTAGAGGTCACCACCCTTCTGGCAAAACAGGCATCGAGTTCGTCCCTCAAAACCAAGATGTTCAGTGGGTCACGACCCGCACTTCATCGTTCCCAGGAAAGATGGTGGGTTGCGCCCCATAGTTCTGCGTACCCTGAACAAAGCACCTTCACAAAGCTGCCGTTCAGGGTGCTCACGCAGAGGCGCATCCTGACATCTATCAGGTGTCAGGATTGGTTCGTGGCAATCGACCTGAAGGACGCTTACTTTCATGTCTCGATTCCCCTCGACACCGGCCGTTCCTACGGTTCGCGTTCGAGGGGCGGGCATATCAGTACAGAGTCCTCCCTTTCGGTCTGTCCCTGTCTCCACGGGTCTTCACGAAGATCGTGGAAACCGCCCTTTCTCCCCTTCGGGAAAAAGGTGTGCGGGTACCAAACTATCTCGACGACTGGCACACTCGCGAGATCTGTTGTGTACACAAAGGGACCTGATGCTCCGGCATCTAGATCGATTGGGATTTCAGGTCAACCGAGAAAAGAGCAAACTCTCCCCAGTGCAGAGCATCCTCTTTCTCGGTATGGAACTAAACTCTGTCACCATGACGGCGCAGCTGTCCGCAGCACGCGCCCAGTCAGTGTTGAACTGCCTGGAACACTTCAGGCAGTCGGCGGTCCCCCTGAAACAATTTTCAGAGGCTCCTGGCATGGCGTCCTCCGCGGGGGGTAATACCCCTCGGATTGATGCACATGAGACCGCTCCAACACTGGCTACAGAGTCAAGTTCCGAGGACAGCGTGGCACACCGGCAGCAGGCGCATGGTGATGACGCCCTGCTGCCGACGCACCCTAACCCCTTGGTCTTCCATGACCTTCCTCCGAGCGGGGGACTCCCCTCGGGCAGGTTACGAGGCACGTCGTGGTGACGACGGACGCCTCGCTGCAGGGGTGGGGCGCTGTGCAACGGGCACGCAGTAGCGGGGCGCTGGACGGGCCCCTGTCTGCGCTGGCATATCAATTGCCTAGAGTTGTGGGCTGTGCTGCTTGCGAGAAGGCTACGGCCTCTAGTGCGGGGCCAGCACGTGCTGGTCCACCTGGACAGCACGACAGCCGTAGCGTACACGCCAGGGTGGCGTACGCTCACGGCAGCTAACACGACTTGCCCGACGCCTCCTCCTGTGGAGTTAGCAGGTGATCCGCTCCCTGCAGGCCACACACATCCCAGGTGAACTGAACCAGACAGCCGACGCGCTCTCTCGTCAGTATACGCCTTGCGGAGAGTGGCGACTCCACCCCCGGTCCAGCTCATTTGGGTGCTGTTCGGACAGGCACAGATAGACCTCTTTGCCTCCCACGACACCACCCATTGTCTGCTTTGGTACTCCCTGACCGAGGCCCCCCTCGGCACGGATGCCCTGGCGCACAGCTGACCACGGGACGGGCGGAAGCACACCTTCCACCCCCAGGAGCCTCCTTGCACAGACACTGTGCAAGATCAGGGAAGAGGAGCACCAAGTGTTATTGGTTACACCGCACTGGTCTAACCACACTTGGCTTCAGAGCTGATGCTCTGGACAGCGACTCCCCCTGACCCATTCCTCTGACAGAGGACCTGCTCTCTCAGGGGAAGGACACGTTCTGGCATCCCAGATCAGACCTCTGGAAAACCCATGTCTGGTCTCTAGACGGGACGAGAAGATCCTGAGATGGCTACTCCCCCTATACGGCTGAGAGACCATCACCCAGGCTAGGGCCCCATCTACCAGGCGGTTACACGCCTCTAGACGGTGCCTCTTCTCGTCCTGGTGTCTTTCTCAACGAGAAAGACCCACTGAGGCTTGATCAGGACTGTGTTCCCTTTCTCACGAGACTGGAGACTAACATCTCCCCTCCACACTGAAAGTGTATGTAGTCGCTATTGCCACTCATCACAAATCAGTTGATGGAAAGTTTCTAGGGCAACACGACCTGGTCACCAGGTTCCTAACGAGCGCGCGAGAGGGCGGAAGCCGCCTCATCTCCGCTCCATACCCTCTTGAGACCCTAACGTGGGTCCAAGAGCCCCAGAGGCTCCGATCTTCCTCACCTGAGTAAGACGGCCCCCCTGTGGCGCTCGCTTCCTTCAAGAGGGTAGGGGACCTCCAAGCATTCTCTGTGTCCCCGGATTGCCTTGAATTCGGCCCTGGTAACTCTCACGTTATCCTGAGACCCGGGCCCGGATACGTGCCCAAAGTTCCCACTACTCCCCTTCGGGACCAAGTGGTGAACTTGCAGGCGCTCCCCATCGGGGAGGAAGACCCAACCCCATCCGTGTTGTGTCCTGGACCGCACGCAGGGCTTCAGTAGCTCTGACCAGCTCCTTGTCTGTATTGGAGGACAGCAGAAGGGGAAGGCTGTCTCCAAGCAGAGGTTGGCGCACTGGGTCGTGGATGCCGTTACGACGGCATTCCGATCTCAGAATCTCCCATGCCCACTGAGGGCTTACTCCACACGGGGTATAGCCACCTCCTGGGCACTGGCCAGAAGCGCCTCTCTAGCAGACATCTGTAGAGCTGCGGGTTGGGCTACGCCCAAACACCTTCGCAAGGGTTAACATCCTTCGCGTAAACCCGGTGTCAGCCCACGTCCTGCGTGGCGACATGTAGGACTGGCATCCGGGGGGGCGTATGCCTGCGAAAGCATCTTCCCACCCTCCAAGAGGTTGGGTCAGTGTGCTATCTACCTTTCTTCTTACCCAAACACATGGCTAAGAAACTGGTACCTCACCAACCTTCCTTCTTACCCAGACCTGGTTAAGAACAGGCATTCCATCCATCACTAAGCAAGCACCCCCTGGGGCTTGGCAGAGCAGCCTTCCCCCTTAGGCCGGGATACCATATGACCTATCACAGATAGTTCTAACCGACCTGGTGCTATCAGACGCAGTATCACCCCCCGCCGTGGGCTGTTCCGTCTGCTATACCCTCATGACAATGGTTCCCACACATGGTAACCCATGAGCTTCCCCAGGTGGACCTCCCCTCGCGGTGAACTACCCAGTCCGCACGTTCCATGCGTTCTCCTCCAAGGACGAGACCATATATATATCTCCACCATATTCCTCCCCACGGGTAGGAGGTGGCCTCTGCAGCGCTTCTCTGATTAAGAGTTGCGCTTTTCCCGGTGTAAACCCGAGCCGGACGGCCTCTCCCTATAGAGAGCTAAGGCCCCGTCCGTGAAAGGTTACCGGTCAGGGCTGTACCCATCTTTCTCCAAGAAAGCTCTGGAACCCCCCGACCACCACACTGGAAGGTTACAAGTTTCACGAAAGGTTCGAGCTGACACGCCCAGGCTTGTTACCGTCGCTTCGCTGAGATTGTGACGCGATACAGCGTTGTGGCGTTTTCCATAGGCAACCCCATCTGTCGTTCTCGACACAACGTCGAGAGACCGACAGAAAGGGAACGTCTTGGTTACGTATGTAACCTCAGTTCCCTGATGGAGGGAACGAGACGTTGTGTCCCTTATGCCACTAACACGTATCGTATTCTGCTGCAGTCGTGAGAGGCTCTCAGGCTCTTCAGAACAAGAGGTAAATGAATGCTGCACGCCGGCTTCCTTTTATACCGGATATCCGGGGGCGAGCCCGGCATGCAAATTTCATTCGCCAAATTTCATTGGCCTTTTCTATAGTAGTCAGAGTTGATTGGTTCTCAAGGGCGAACCCCATCTGTCGTTCTCGACACAACGTCTCGTTCCCTCCATCAGGGAACTGAGGTTACATACGTAACCAAGACGTTTTTCATACACATTCCTTAAAAAACTAAAAGTGCAATAAATGCAACACTTTTTGCTGACATAAATCATTCAAAGCGAGATAACTTGATTCAAGTTCGTTCAATTGTTTAAAAAGTTCAAACCTGCTTATCTAATTAAATATTACAGTTCACAGACACAGCATAGGTAGCTGAACTAACAAAGTCAATAATTTTTACACTTTTAAAATCATTAAGAGCAATAATAATTTAATAGAAGATTTACCTTAAATGTGTCAGGGTAATGTCTGTTGAATGCTTCTGTTGATTCAGATTTCAAGTCAACAAATGCTCTGTGAAAGTAGAAACATACACCAGGTATTGACTGCAGGGGCGTGGCTGTGGCCACAAGGATGGAACAGGTGTTAGAAAACCAAACGCCAAGAAAAAAGAACTTAGCTATCTCAGCACTGATCATAGTCACAGTTTGTGTTTAACATAGATGTTGTTTTTTTAATATCTTTAAAAATTACATGTTTAAACTGTTAACCAACCATAACCAACACAATTTCATAGCAAAAACATAATTATTTTACAATGTGGCTATTTTGGGCTAATTTGAATAAAAGTATGATCTATTCATACATTTTAATACGATAAGTACAAATCACATGTGTCAAGTAGTGTAAACTTAATTTTATTTTTGATTTGCTTGAACTATTTGCAGATCAAGCAAGCACCACATCAAATTTTAACTTTACAGAACTTACTTGTGTTCATTATTTGTGTGTTTGTCTGTGATGACTCGACAAGTTTCAGTCATTCTCAAAAAAAATTCTGCTCCTTGTCCAATTGACTTACTTTTCAGTTAAGAGAAGATCTTGTTAGTGTTTATAATATTCATTTATGTTAGTCATTTGTTATTTTCTGTTGCCTGCAAAAATGTGTTTACATTTACATTCACCTGTTGTACAGTTTTGACAGACGATTCTGACAAACGCTTTTGACAGGTATCTACACCTTAGAAAATGTTGGGTTATTTTTAACACAACCATGAGTTGAATAAAGCAGCGTTTTTAAGTATAAATATGTATATAGGTCTTAATTATTAAAAAATAAATAGATAAATATATATTTAAATGTAAGTATATATAAAAACTCACAATGATCCGACAAACTTAAATGAGTTAGCCGGAACAGTGCGACTTAAAATTTAGAATGCTGGTGTTTGTTGATGTTTGTTAGCGTTTTATGGATCATGAATTAGCCTTAAAGGGAAAGTTTACCAAAGAATAAAAAATTCTGTCATTCATTTCTCCACCTCATCTTCATCTTCAGGACTCAAAGTCAGCTGAAATCTGCTAATACAAAGACTACACTTGACAAAAAATTATCTTACCAAACATCAGAAACAAATGAAAGAGCTAGATAAGAATATTGCAAAATGAGGACTGTACTGTAAATACGCATGGCAGTTAGGGGTAACAAGGCACACCCTTGACACAGATAGGGAGGGGTCACATTAAAGACAACTACAACAAAAGTCTACCATGGAAAAAACTACAAAAAAGGACTTAAAAAAGACATAAAGCAAAAACAAGACAGATATGTTGTTGTTACCTTGTTTGTTTTTGAAAAATACGAATAGCAAATGATATGTAAATTCAGCTGCCATGCCCTCCAATGCAAACAAATGTGTACAGGTTTAAATAATGATATGTTGTTATTTCGAGATACTTTTATTGTTTTATTTCCAAACTTCACTTGGTGACAGACGGTAAAAGTTCATTTGCTGAAGATTTTTGGTTCCCCAAAGAACCTTTCAGTGAACGTTTCATTCTTATAACTTATAATAATAATTTTTCATACCTTTTCATGACTGAAGAACATTTTCTACAAAGGGTTCTGTGGATGTTAAGGGGTCTGTATGAAACTACAGTATACAGTCTGACAAATAAATTTTAGGAAGCCTTAAGAAATCAGCTTATCACCGTGACTTCTACAATCCCTGTGAAACAGTCAAGGTTCAATTATTGACACAAATGAGAGCATAGTTCATATGTTTATATTTTTCTGTAAATTGTAAAGTGTAAGTCTAAACTGTTAGGGTTATTGGCCTACTGGACACAGCAGTCATCTGCCAAGCTCTGCTGATCTCTTCGAGCAAAGTATCATTCGTTTCCAAACGTCTCAAAACCCACCAACATTTTTTATGGAAAGGAATAAACATTTCAGTATTTACATTTACATGTATGCATTTGGCAGACGCTTTTATCAGAAGCGACTTACATTGCATTATCCTATACATTTATACATAGGTATTTGCAATCACTTGGGATCGAACCCACAACCTTGCGTTGTCAACGGAATGCTCTAACCACTGAGATACAGGAAAGCTATTTATTTTGTCGTTTTATAAAATGAATGTTTGAAGGAATTGCATTTAATGCATTTACCAAAATATGTAAGATATCAAAAGCATTGTCATTGCTATTCATTCACTGGACTATAAGTGAAAGTACATTAGAGAGTGACGTGTACCAGTTTGCCAATTGTTTTTGCATTTTAAAAGCGTTACATATGTTTTGCATTTCATGGGTTAATTACCCTATAATGTTCTAGATTCATTTAAACCAATGACTGGATTTGTTCATATTTTGACCCAAGATTGGATCTTTTGTTATTTAATGCTAAAGCTTCATGTTTTTTATCAGGATTTTTTCTGTAATAGTCTTATTTACATCATCCAAAAATAAAAAATGCTAGGCTATAAAATACACCAAAAGCACATTTCAAACAATACACAATAACAGACGCATTTAGCAATAAAAATAAAATAAAAATAACCCAACATATAACCCATAGATGGGTTACTATAGCACCGACCCCTTGTAGGGTTATTTTAACATATTCTTTGCCCTCTGAATCTCTGAGGCATGGGAACTGAGTGATCAAAGCCAAAGCTGGTGGTGGACTAAGTGGTGAAAAATACTATTCTCTACTTCTCTATTAAATGGGACACTAAAATGCGTTCCATTTCCTTCTGTTTTCCAGGCTTAAATGTTGGTTTTGGTCCAGAGACAAAAGAATAGAAGATCCATCTCTGGATCCCTCTAAAATGTGTTGTACTGTATATCCTTATTGAAGAAGGCAATAATAAATTTGACAATAAAAATGTCTTTGTTAGGCAATTTAAAAATCTGTGAAAAATAAATACGTACAAACAAAGGTGGACCTTCCAAAATGGTCAGGGTCACAGTTGGTACCTCGGTTTCATCAGCGTTGTTGTTGCAGGGTTCTTCATGCTATATATCGATAGAAGTCATTTGGTTTGTAGTTACAATTACTGTATATATCCTTTACATAACCATAAATAAATAGACAACACAGCATGTGTAGATTACAGCACCAGTTTAGGATATTTCTAGTGTGCATATACCAAGAATTGGCCTTTAGTTCTAATTGTGTTTTAATATGAACTTCTATTTTTATTTACAACTTACAGTAAATAGTTTATGTCCATATTTGTACAAGGGGGGTTCAATATACTGCATGTTTTAAAACCAGAAGGGGGAAGACACTGAAGGTTGTATAGGGATTTTTGTCAAATTTTAAAAACGTCTGTAACGAAGGGCTATTTCACTGCATTCAAGGGCTGAAAGTCATGTAGTGAGTTCACAGGGACAGCCTCAAGACCTTCATCAAGTGACACTGCATATGAGAAGTAATGGCGGTCAAAGCCCACAGTGAGCCATTTTTTGACAACAAGTTTCACATCAACACCAATTGTAACAATGGCTTTAATCAGTCCCAACTGAGGTATTCCATCTTCTGTGCATCTCAGTGAAATGGTCATGCCTGGGGCAGCATTTATCAACAGTGCGTACGCTCAGATGTGTGCGTAGTGAGTGCGTAAGAACAGTTTCAAGCAATGTGTGGGATTTACCAATTTGTACCTATACGTAGAAATGTGTGTAAATATACTCACACCTATGAGCATGCTTACGCAGAGAATCTAGTGGTAGAACAGTGATACTACAAAAAGAAAGTGCCACCGTGTGTTTCCAATCTCCTTTATTTGCAAATACTCAACAAGTAAATTCATAGTTCAAGCTAGACATTTGTCTAATTGGTGTGAGAAGCTAAAAAAACAGATGGAAAATCATTTGAAATGATCTTGCTGGAGGATTTGGCAAACCTTTTATTGAAAGCACAATGTAAAAGACACACTTAACAGAACAATATATGAAAAAATAATAAAAAGATAAAACATTCAAACAAACTTAAAAAGAACAAAAAGAGGTTTGCATATTAATCATTTTTAACATCTTATTGCTTTTCTATTACTACATCGCTTTACCAAATCATAATAACATTTCAATTTCACCAAAAAAAGAACTGCAAATTCGATTCCTGTTGTGAACATTTTAATTTATGCAAAATAAATCTCCTATAAATAATTAAGAAATTAACAATAAAATCCAAATTGAGCAAAGCATGCATTGCGCAAAGAATGCGTTTTCAAAGATCACTGTGATCAGAGCACAGAGTGCATTCACGTGATTTATAAAGGGAGGTCTCCATATATGGTTAATTGGGGGCGTTTCCAAATGCAAATGACCATGAACGTGAAAGAGCACGGCGCTTAAGAACATGTGGGATTTATCAACAATGATTCACTGGTGTGCGTAAGAACCGTCTACGCACGTTTGATAAATACAGATTTTTTTTGTACTTAGACACATTCTAAATTTCATTCGTAGGACAAAATACAGAACCTTTTCTACGCACTGTTGATAAATGAGGCCCCTGGTCTGTAGGCTACTCTGTCCCATTAAATACTGCCCAATCAGGTACAAACACTTCAGTAAAAGAGGGTAGTTCTTCAAATCCCTTCACAAATTCTTACTGTATTGCAGTGAAAAAACGAGCCATGTCCGGGTCAAACTCTGTGTTTTTGGAAAAAACACTTCCTGTCAATAAGTGGTAGCACAACATCATCTGGTTTCTCAATGCCATCGTTTTGCAAATGTTTTTAAAATTGCAAACTATGTGGCTCAACTGTTCAACTTGCTTCAAAACGCATCGTCCAAAATTGTTTCAGTGGACCAATCTTCCGAATGGCTCTTGGTTAATGGAGGAGAAAGTGGTGTTTAGGTTTTAGGTGTAATTGTGATAAAAGCTGCAAGATTACAGTATGGTGTTCTTCAATGATATGTTTCAGATACAAGGTGGCCTCTGCTGTGATTGAGGGTGAGAAAATATATTCCAAGCATGACAGGAGAAGCAGCAAAAGTTTCCAATATTTGTTTCCTTTTGGTATTTTGTCTCCAATTATGAGGGTCAAAAACTGAGCCGCGGTCTGTTTCATTGCACCATTCAGCTTCTTTAGTTCATGTTGTGCTAATACAGTAGGTTTATTGCTTCTATCAGAAAGTCCATAATCAAAACTGGTCAGCCTGTAGTTTGGTGTTTCTAAACTAAAATGCCCTTCAGCCAATAAGGATCCCAAAACCAGTTTGAATTCATAAGGGCCAATTCCCTCAAGAATGTCATGCATTATGTAGGTGCTACGTTGTCCACAACACTGAAGTATTTCAACTCATCCAAGACACATTTCCGTTTGAGTCCTGTTTCTGAATGATTGATGGATAACAAGTCCTCTGCATAATTTAGAAAATTACACAACATCTCTGTTTTCTATTGGCACCTATTGCATTATTGCTCCTGTTTGACATATTGCGTATTGCTCCCTAAACTCTTTGTAAGTCACTTTAAAAAGCGTATAAAAGCGTCTGCTAAATGACTAAATGTAAATTTCTGAGTACGCATATCCGGTTTTTGCACCTTACACCAGCGACAGCAGTGGTTCGCAATGAAACTTTCTGAGTAGCCAAGGAGGGAGTTCAGCACCAAGTCTCCACAGACCTGGGCCACACTGATTTTTACAGTACCAAAAAACTCTGTAGTGTCAATAGGAAGACCCCTTGCCACCAAGTCCATGATGTCTTCTGTGATACACTGCAGAACAAAATCAATGCCATATGTTTTTGCATCATCCGATTTATATACAGCTAAGAGAAAGCGTGATGACAGATGACAACAGCACAGGTGGCAAACATTTGATCTGAAAATTTGATCAGTCCAAATTTGTGCACAATAGTTTTGGAGCCCATGGGGTTAACAGTCTCACAGTCGTCATTGTAGAGAAGAAGTGGGATGGAAAGCTCTTTAGAATACAAGGGTAAAGTACAAATTTGTAAAGTTCACCATCAGGAAAGTCTTCAAATACCCAAACACCACGTTCTCGATTCGGATGGTCAATGATGGTTTGCATTGTTCTTGGTGTTTCAAGGATCTTTTTCAGAAGTGGACGCAGTGGAATGTACTAAAAATGAATCAGTTACTGCTGTTTGTTTAACTATGCCAGATGCAGATTCTTCACAGTGACAATAAGATACCTCTGGAGAGTACTCTGCCACAGGCTCAATGAAACAGCATGTTTTGGCGAAGTATTTAATTTGCTTATATTCAGACTCGAGGTCTCTTAATGGGTTGTAGCCCTTGTAAACTGTGCATTTACATTTTTCACTGCCTGGTCATCTTGATGAAAAATGGACATGCTCTTCTCCTGTAGCCCTCCAACTATGTCTGTAATTAAATAAGCAGTTTGCTTGACAACATAGTTGATAGCAGAATATGTTTGTGAGGATTTAGCTCTTAGTTTTGCAAGAAACAAAGTAAAGCGGTGTAGATGATTCAATGAGGAACAGTATTATTTAAACACTGTTCTTCACAAACATGTATGATTTATCATGAGCTTTGATCACAATTATAAGTTATATATTCTCCACCACCCTTTGTGAGGGAAACAAATATCAACCCAAATTGGTATGTGTAGAAAGGTTCAATAAAAGGAAGGAAGGAGGCGGGAACCTTTTTATTACCTAGACTAGACACATACTAATCTAACACACTCACACATACAGTTAAGCTTCGGAAGAAGGTTGAAGTTAAAGCATAGAGAAGAACAGAGCATGGATTTATGGCAGTATATGATATTCGGAAGATCAATAGCCTGAACAAAACATCAGTTTCTTCTTGTAAAGCACCTTTGTTTAAAGGATTAATGCTGCTCTATGCATCCATTAGTATCCAAGTTTGATACTTGCACGTCTTGCCCATCAAAAGAAAGAAAGTGTCCTGATGCAGTTTGTTGAGGCTCCAGTTGATCTTGGCTGGAAGTGATCATAGAGAACCAGTTTTATGTAGAGAATCTGTATCTGGGAAGACGAGGCCACCGCCTGGCACAAACTTATGGACCAAAAGGTGAAGTCTTCTAGTCCATCCTTTAGAGATGCAAAACACAAGAAGAGAGAGGGGAGAAAGAACAAACCCCTGCGAACCGAAAAACCCGAACCAAAGAGACTCTTCTCGTGGTCTCTTTTAAACTGTAAGGATGTCACATCCTACAGACGTGTCTGACCCAATCAGGAGATAGCAACTTTGGAGGGAGAGTTAATTGTCTTTGTCTTTCAGATGGTGTTTTGCATGATGATAGCTGATTGGATGTTCACTAAGAAAACTTTTTGAACCAAGAGTTTGATAAAACTAATTTAACTAAATGAATTAATACAAATCTAATAATTCCAGTAGTTCTACACATTCATGGCTACTTTGGATTAATGTTTAAAACAGACATAACAACAACATCAATACATGGAAAGGTTATAAATGAATATATGTACATTTCCATACAAATGTATTTAGGATTGTATGTCTGTCCCCAAAGTGAGTAAAGAGAGTTAATCTCCCTCATTCCATATGGTCGTAAAATACTGCATATATAATGCATATTACTAACAGACATAAACACAGATACAGGCATATATATGCTATCCGAGTACTTTTATATGTCATACAGGTAGGTAAAGATCAACAACCAGGTGTTATTACGTTGTGAGTAGCAATTTCTGCGTAACCTCATTGTCTTATAAATGCGAACTCTGTTTCTATCCGCTCTAAGTATTGTCACACTTAGGACATTCGAGAAAACACTAAACTCACCGAGAAAGAAAGTGCTATAACTTTTTTTCGTTGTAATGAATAAGCTTTACAGAAATGATGTCGGTCACAAGTCTTCTGAACCGATGGGTGCGATGCGTTTTACCACTAACGTTACGACACAACACCTGTCTTTGGACCAATGAAAAGTCTCAGGATTAGCCGCGAACATTTCAATTTTTATTTATTTATATAGCGCTTTTCACAATGTGCATTGTTCCAAAGCAGCTTTACAGGAGCAAATAAGAAAACACAGAGGTAAAACACAGCACAGTGCATAGTGTTTATAGAACAAGCAAGATCATTCTAATAGATAATATCTAATAAATTTATAAATAGATGCAGTCTCCCGGTGAGCAAGTCAACACTGCCCTGCTGTGGCGAGGAACCAAAACTCCCTTATTGATTGATGGAGAAAAAAACCTCGGGAGAAACCAGGCTCAGCCGGGAGGGCCAGATCCCCTCTGACATGTCATTGCTGCTCTCAGTGACCCCGACCAAGTCACCGAGCAACATCCCCGAGGAAGGGGGGAGAGCCCACCGCCCGCGACCCAGGCAATCCCACTCGCCGAAACCATGCACGTCCAGCCCGGTCCCACTCCGCGATCGACACCAGAAAAACAGAGGAACAACCAGAGAAAATAGTAATGGCATATTGGAACATTATTCCTCTGCTGTCTGACATCGACCACAAAGCAAGACCATCCAGACCCACACAGCCCCAACAATAAACCCCCCAACCACAACCAACCCCCCCCCCACCCCCCACGAACATCACGAACATGTAAACAATAGCCGCTAACATGCTAAACACATTATTTAAGAAAGGCGATTTAAATACAATGTGTAATACTTACTTCTTCCGGAGATGAAGCTTGATCGCGAACAGCTGGTACTGATCCACTCTTGAGAATATATTTTTTAGCGAAACCCATGCTATACTGACCCGCGTTGACTCGCCGCAACCCCGGGAGCCGGAGATACATTCGGCGGAAGGCGACTGCCGGAGCCTGGTCTTCCTGGCGGTGGGCCACCAGGTACCGGAACTTCGATTCTTCAACCTTTTCACCTAACGGGAGCTCTAGCTCAAGACTTAGGGGTCGCATCGACTCGACTTACTATGTTCTGTCTTTCCGGACCGGAGATACGGACCGGTGAATGTTGGTTTGCCGATTCGAATGTTGGTTTGCTTCTTCTCTGGATAGTTTATAACTCCAGCCGCCAAGGTCACAGCGGGACGAGCCCGGGCACGTTGGAAAAGTTTCCTCCCGGCCTCCTTCTATGTTCCAACTTACATCCAACAACAGCACACATTTGTTGTTTCTTAGACATTTTTGTCGCTGGCTAGTGGCTACATCAGCTCTTGCCTGAAAATGGTGGACAACGTGTCTCTGGCGGATGGTGGAACTAGGCGCTCATAAGGCGGAGTCTGTGAGCGGTCATGGGCAGGGGTAAATCAATGTGACATCAGATTGTTAGGGGATCCCCAACAGCCTCTTTTGTGTCACTGTTGTGGTTTAAAGGAGATTACAAAAAGAAGAATAGATGGATTTGTATAATTACAGGGTGTTTCTGTACACACACTGGCGACTCAATTTCTGGTAGATAAACATTTAAAAGTGCATTTTTGGGATTGCAGCCCTTTAAGTAAACTCTGAAGGCTCAGCACTTTTATTCTCCAAAACTCGGAGGGCATTTGAACATATGAATGAAATTGATTTCATCAAGGAATTACGACAAGAACATTTTCTTATTTAAATACACAGCTGGATTCCTGTCATGGAATACATAGGCATGGACCATATCCTCTTCCAGGTATAATATTACGTTACTGCACATTGCAGTGCAAGATAAACAAGTGAAAAAATCAATGTATGGACATATTTTTAAAGCAATTAACTTACCAGAATCGAATGAAACAAGTCAGAGGTTGTAAGGCTCCAGAGAATTCAAGACGGAAGCACGTCAGGATTTATTAAATTAGGAAAGGTGGGGCTTAGGAAATGTGCCATTTGCAAGCATGTTTTAGATATCTATAAAGTAATTTTGACTTGTTAAATTGTTAATTCCATATATCTATATTGAAATTCTTTCTAGCCACAAAGCTAAATGATGATATATCCAAAGAAAGATCTTCCTACTCAAAAATCAGACTGACATATTCATAATTAAATTGCAGATATCTTTAAATGAGATTTCTTTTCTTCTTTCCTCTTATTATTTATATATGCTATATTTTTATGGTAATGCTAGAATAGGTTTATTTATCTCAATGTAATTACCACCACCTTTCATTTTGTTGCACACTCTGAACCACAGTCAAGTAGATATCTCAAATGGGAAATTTGTTGCACACAGAGGAAATGGAACTGTGACTAGGACAGCCAGGGGTATTATGTCAAAACAGCTTGCCATATCTGCATTTAGTTTTGTGACTAGGAAAAATTAAATATAGATATCTAGAATTAACATTCTTACTAGTCGTGCATACGGGTATAAAAGGAGGATGGCGGCGGTCATTCACTCACCCTTTGGGCTGAGGAACCTGAGAGACATCTCCCGGTCGCTGCAGCGTATCGGCGTAGTGTTGTGGCAAGCTTCTACTGGGATGGTGGCGTTCACCTCTAGTAACCAGGTCCCTTCCGGAGCCGCACTGGGAAAAACACTACTCTCCTCTTGTAGAGTGTGTTACGGAGACCACATCCTGCCACTTGGGGAGGTACATGTGGAGGTATTCAGCATGGTCTTCCAGTAGGGATAGCGCATGCGGGAATGTGTCAACCCATGTTCGGGAGACAGAACCCAGGTGGAAGTACCACCGGAGGGGAGGTCACAGATTCACCCTAGGGGGAATCATGAGTGAAGGAAATCAACACACGGGACTACCCTGCGGGGGAGTCACTATTATGGGTCATTAGTCCTAGTATAGGGGTTCACCATGAGTAGGGGTGACTCTGCCAGTACTGGACTTGGTTCTAACAGATCGCTCCGCCCGATCTATTACCAGAATGCCAATGCTTAGAGATGGATGGAATGCCTATACTTTACCCTAAGGGGGAAAGTAGGGAGGCTGTATAGAGTACTGTACACACCTGAAGAGGGGAGAAGGCGCTTTCGCAGGCATACGCCCAGGCTAGATGCCTGTCCTATACTGTAGTGTGTAAGACGCGGGCTGACACTGGTTCCACTCGGAGGTCGTAAAGCCTCACAAAGGTACTGTGCGTAGCCCAACCCCGCAGCACTTCATATGTCTGCCAGAGTGAAGCCTAGGGCCAATGCCCACGAGGAGGCCACGCTCCGTGTGGAGTGGGCTCTCACTCCAGTGGGCAAGGTTGACCCATGGATTGGTATGCTAAAGAAATGGCATCCACAATCCAGTGCGCTAGCCTCTGTTAGGAGACAGCCCTCCCCTGGTGGTGTCTCTGGAAAAAGACAAAGAGCTGCTCAGAGCTCTGTGTGCGGTCAAAAAATAAACGGGGAATGCGCGTTGGACACAGCAGGTTGAAGGTTGGGTCTTTCTCCCGGAGAGGAGCGCCTGCAGGTTCACCATCTGACGGAAGGGAGTGGTGGGAACCTTGGGCACGTGACCAAGCCTGGGTCTCAGGATCATTTCCATCATATAGAAATACAATTTTGCTAGGGCATATGAAAAAGTGGCATAAGGTATGCAGAGGGTTTTGTCAAATTCAATATTATAAAGTAGGATAATGTAGAGATGTGTTTGCTGGGGATTCAATTGTGTTTACCTTCCAAACAAACAATAACATTTAAGATTAACATCTGTATTGACATCATGTCTGGTGCAAAATTTTTATTAATTTTAAAATATCTTTTTAATTAACTTTAAAATATCTTTTAAAATTCACTGGCGCTCATCACTGAAGACAGAAGAACATCACCATCACTGATCTCTTAGCACAATACAATACTCGCACCTGTGGGTAATTACCTTAAAACCCGACTAAACCTGCATCAACACAGAACACACAATCCATACAGAACGTTACATGCTAATCGATGTCATCAATGTCAGTAAAACTTTTATTGACTTGTAATCTTTTTTTAAAGTCTTCAGCTATTGACCTGGTCTGCCATGATTCTGAAGAATGAATCTTGTCCCTCACGCCTTTATTTGTACATTTTCACGTTTAAGCTTATAATTTCAATGTTTTTCTCTCATGTCTTTTTCAAAATATATATAAAAAATAAATTCAAACAAGCAGTTTACAATTATCTGTCTTTATTGAACATTACACTTTGTTTGGTCAGTTTTGCAACATGACTCAATAAAAATTACAGTGCTATTCATCTATGCATGCTGGACACCTTTTACAATGTGAATGAATCCAGATATTATTTAATAATCCCTAAAGTATTTCATTCAGTTGCTTTTCTCTCCGTTACAACAAATCGCAGACTACTGCTGTTAGCACTAAGCATAAGTAAGGAGGGGCTGTGGTGTGGGGAAGGAGCTGAGTAAATGAAGTGTCATGCCACACAACAGCAGATTTGACTAGGAGCAGGCCCAATTCAGATATCTCAAAATATAATTGTGACAAGTGGACTCAGAATAAGAGATATTTCAAATTACTTATAGTGACGCGTCAGTTTAAATTATCTAACATCATTACAGATATCTAAAAGAGTTTTGACTAGTCGAAACATATTTATTTTATTTGTAAAGACAAAACATCCAACATAAGATTAAACACCAGTACTAAAAAAAGGTAAAAATGAATACATTTAGGCTATAATAAATGAATGTAATCAATGTAGAAAATTAGTAAAGGTTAGTAAATATATAATGGAATAAGTGATATGTAAAATAGCGTAAAAATCAACACAAATGTATGTTTGTACTCTTGAGTCAGTCATCTCTCAGATAATACACAATTTGTTATTATAACTCTATATCCCTACTATTTTAACACTTGCAGTGTTGTAAGGCCCAGGAATTCATCAGGAAAAAATGTTAAATCAAATCAGGTTGTTTAGTAATAAGAAATGACATAAACAGGAAGTTATACGAATTTAACCAAGAACATTTCAGAAAAGCTCAACATTGTTTAATTACTAAAAACATTATTTTTTTCTATTGGCTCAATTGGTTTCTAATAAATGTAAAACTATAGTCTTTTTAATAGGCTTCACAAAACTTTAACTGAGCCAATAATCGAACATCAATAGAAAAAAATGTGGGAGAGTAATGTTGTAAATGCACGAAAAATAGCTAACTGTTAAAATTCAATTATACTGATAATATAAAAAAATAAGATAATTCAGTACAATAATGTCTTGATATGAAATTACCCATAGAGAATACATGCTTTAATAATCAACAAGTCAATCAGCTATAATAATCAACTACTAAATGACATAAAGATGTTAGATTCTCACATCCATCCCCTCTATGAATCGTGGTATTCTTCTTTCGGTGACCTCATTCAAACAGTTGCTCAAAACTCTCAAGTTCTTCAATCTCTCTGGACAAATCTAAACAAAACATTTTATATATTATTGATTGAATATGGGAATTTTTATAATTTAGAGTAGATTTTTTTTATAAAATAAATTAATTAATTAAAAAAAATGTTTTATCAACATAGCACATTTGTCTGACCTCTCAGCTACCATTGAACAGTGACCACCTAGATCAGGGGTCAGCAAGTAAGTTTGGCATTGGGCTAACAGAACACATTTAAGAAATTGATTGATGAAAAATGCGAATAGAATAGCATACTTTTAAAAATATAGATATATAATAACATATGTAACGGAGGCCAGCGAAAGACTGCTGTGCAAGGTAAACCTCACTGCCTGACCAACAGAAGCGCTCTAGCGAAAGACACTACAGACTGCGGTTTTTAGCCTACTTTTTTAAACGCCCGTCTCCCATCCAGACTAACGCCAGTTCGAGGCCCGCTCAGAGCGGTACGAGGTAACACACACACACACACATATATATATATAATTACATAAGGCATATAATTATTTAACTTAGCCTATACTACGTACGTGCAGTTTTTTTTCTCTGCTGGGGGTACACAATTACGTCGTGTGCAGAGTGATGATAACATTTAAGCCAGCTAGATGGTGAGAGAAAGTGCCTCGCACGGAACAACCGCCCATTTACTGACGCAGAGGTTTTCAAAGAGGTTATGGTGACAGTTTTGGAAGAACTGGTGATTACTGACAAGTCAATGGATGCTATTATTGCCTCTGTGAAACTGTTACCCTCTGCGAGGTCTGCTACCTGGCGCATAGATGCGCTGTCAGGTGCTGTACAGGAAGTTATGATCAGTGGTCTCCGTCAGGCCAACTACTTTTCCCTAGGCATTGATGAGAGCACTGACAACACAGATGTAGCCCAGATGTGCGTCTATGTTAGATACTTTGATGGAAAGGAATTCAGACTCCTTTGAATATCTTTGAGAGCTTTTAATTTGAAAAGTTCTGAATTCATTTCAAAATAAAAAAATTCCGCAAAAACATTCTCATACTTTTATTTTGAAGGCAAATTCACTAAAGACGTGATTGTGACAGATCTATTTCAGAACCAGCTGCGGGCAATATAATCAAAACAATTCTGGTGGTGTAACCAGATTTACCTGATCCCCTCTCAGCGGCTTCAAACTGGGTTGGTCCGGCATGCTCTAATGATGAGCATAAGACCGCAGTTTCTAGCATCTGTCGCTAGAGCGTCTGTTGAGGTCAGGGAGTGAGGTTTACACACTGCACAGCTCTTCACTAGCTGGCCTCCGTTACACTGGCGCGGTCTAGATAATATTGCTGGCAGGCAAGTTGTGGCCCGCGGGCGGCCTTTTGCCGACCCCTCAGCTAGATGATGCAATATGAGCCACATTTGGCTAGATCACCCCCATTAATATGCTGCTGGCCATCCTAACACGCATCCAAGGATCAGAGATGGGCAGTATTTCAATTAAATGTATTTAAAATATGTATTTAATTACTTTATGTAATTTGTAATTAAATACTTTGAGAGACTGAATTTTGTATTTTAAAATACTTAAAATCCTTATTCAACTAAGTATTTTTATTTTTGCGCACAATAACTTTCATCACCAGGCAGGGGTGGTACCACTGATCAGAAATTGCTGAAATGTTTTAAGACGACAATATTTTAAGACATATTTAAGTATACCTTCGAATGATCATTTTAAATAAATTCCATGAATACCATATGCAATATTTTGATAAAATTTTGCATTTTTCGCAGATGCAGCTGATAGCAAAATATAATTCACAAGGTAAGACAGCAAAAATTGCAACATGTTTTAAAAATCATATGTTCACTTTCCGTCACTTATTTACTCTATTTCAGATAACCATTATCCAGTACCACTTACTTTATTTTACTCCACATAAAGAATTTTGTTCCTGAAAATGTTAGCAATAATGAACGACGATCATAGTGCATCTGGATGAGCTGAATTAGAAGTTTTGATTAGTTTTTCAACCAACTCAACCGCTTGCGTTTGACTTATTACAGGGCGGATGATAATATTAAAATGACGTGAAGACCTGTATATGTTAGTGTGTTGCTGATATCTGAGCGGTTGATGGACTGCTGTTTAGTTTAGAAAACGTTTCTCTCTTTCTTCTGTGTGTATCTAACTCCACGGTTATTCTCGCACTTCAAATTATTATTTGAAAAAAAAATTATTACAAGTTTTAAAAATATTTTTTTCACAGGAGTATTTTATTTAAATATATTTGATGAGCAAATATTTGTAATTTGTAACTTCATACTTTTTGATGTATTTGTGCCCATCTCTGCCAAGGATGTCTCCCATTCAAGCACTAATTATGCCCATCTGCTAAGCTTTAACGGTATATGTAATTCATAACAATGACTATATCACTAAAGTTTTGACGGACGATTTTGTTAAGCTCCTTACCCAAAAGAGGGATTGTGCTGGTTGGGAGAAGAAAGAGTTCCATTGATTTGTTCAGTTCAGATTCAAGGAAATCCTTTATGTACAGCTAAAAAAGAAAAGAAATGTGAGGCAAGGTGTTATTTGGAGTTATTACACGGCTCAAATGAATGCTTGATTCTGATTGTCCATTAGCAACTGTCATTTCCGCTATCATGTCATGTTTATTATTAGTCTTGCAGCGGAGTCATGGCATAGCCTTAGGTTTTGTATGAGAAAGACATGGCTTTGAAAATAGATTGGCTGGCCATGTGCTTTCTCGTGTCTTGTCTGTTTTTCCCGCCCTTTTGTCTCATTTAGCCTTCCCTTGGTGTTTAATCCCCATCACATGATCCTTGTTAATAATCCTTGGTCTGTCTCCCTATTTAATGCCCTGTGTTTGCTGTCCTGTGCCAGTTCGTTTTGTATCGTGCCCGAGTCGTGTTGCTCGCCAACAGCCTTTAAATAATCAACCTAATGAACATCACCTGCCCACTTAATCTGCATTAGCACGCGACCACTCACATTACCTACGGGACATATTGTCATTTACCTCCGTGAAGAGACTGACGCTATGTGAAGAGGCTGACGCTTCCGTATGTGGAACTGACTTTCAGCCGAGCATTTCGAAATAACAGCCCACTCTCATGAATTGCGTATAAATAACACGCTTTCCTGTAGCTCAGTGGTAAGAGCATTGCAAGGATGGGGGTTCGATCCCAGGGGATTGCACATACCTATGTATAAATATATAGGATAATGCAATGTAAGCCGCTTTGACTAAAAGCGTCTGCCAAATGCATATATGTTAATGTAAACAAACGCTGTAAAATATTGGGTAATAAGTATGCCAAAGTTCGATTTTGCGTGCATATGATACGCCAATTTAGCATGTGTGCATATTAAACAGCAATTTGTGTCATTAACCTGTCCCCTAACCCAAAGCCTAAACCTAATGTTAGCGTGCGTGCATATTATAACCTCTACCCTAACCCAAACCCTAAACCTAACAGTATTATTTTAATTATTCTCTTCATGTACGTTACAAAATGGCTGCTCTCCACCCAGGTGCACGCAAACATTGGCGTATCATATGCACGCAAAATCGAACTTTGCCGTATTACACGATAATGCAACACCGTGTTATTTATACGCAATTGATGAGACCAGGTTGGAAATAATTATGAAACATTATAAAAATGATGACCATAATGACTGGAGTGCATATTCTCTACATTCTTATGTGGAGTCTGCTTTACTAAAGTTTTTTTCCGTTAATAAAGTTAACAAAAAAGCTTTTGTTCTGTATCATTTTACAAGCACACAGCATTTTCTATTAAGAAACTTAGAATATTAAGTACGTTTGTTGTGGATATAGCTGTTATAATTAAAATGATGAGTAATATATTAATGCAAATGCCACACCTTATCATACAGTGCTTTTGTGTTGTATTCGTTTTGCACAACTACTGTGTTGCATAAATTGGCTTAATGTTTTTTCTTTTAGACTTCCCTGTGTTCCGTTGTCCTTTAAGTCTCTGTATAAGTTTGCAATGCAGGCTAAACAATTAGCTTTTTTTATTTTCATTTGACAATGTATATTTAACTTAAGATGGCTAGGTGTATTTTCATTTTATTTTTCATAAAGGAAACACTTCGTTGTAATTACACCTGTTGTTCCGCATTAAATAAATAGCCAATACTGCTGTCTTTGTCATTAAAAAACATTATATAATAATAACCGAAAAATTGCGCCTTGTGCTCAGTATGAACGGCACCTGGTAGCTCACCAAAGGCTACCAAATCATTCTTCCGCTCATTCTTCTTCACTGCTGCTTGCTAATCTTTGAATAACTCTTAACATCAATCATGTCCCAAAAGTCAGACTCGCTTAGCTTGAAGTGGACATATGCAACTTTTGCAGGAATATGATGAATGCACTTTATTTGGCCTACAATAGCCTACATCTGTGCATTAATATGATAGGCTTTTTAATTATGTTTTTAAAATTTACGCCACTGGCCCTGAAACCCGCATATGTTTCCATGTGCTGAATAATAGAAATGAATGCATAATATTTTCATATTAAAAAACCCTTATTGTTACTTTAATCTGTTGATATACGCTTTTTCTCCCCATATGTCATACAACTAGTCATACAGCAAGCACTTAGTTGTAGCTGGAGGGTAAACAAGGTAAACAGTAAACACTATGGGGCGGTTTCTCGGACAGAGATTATCTTAAAACATTAATAGGTCTTACTTAAATTAGGATATTTATGTTACTTTTACAAACATACTGTACTTTACAAAAGAAACTATGCTGTGTTCATCCTGATACAAAATAATCATGATGATAAATTTTAAGATATGTCATGTCAAGTTATTTTTTGTCATGATCCCGGTCACGTCGCGGCTCTGTCTGGCATGGGTGTGTGTATTTGTCTTGTTGAGCATCTTGCTCGTTGTTTTGAAGGTTCTGCTTCTGTGTCATTCGCCCTGCATAAGCCCTGTCTGGGAAACCGCCCCTATAACATGTTTCTGGCAATGTTAGTGTCATGCTCGTTTCACCTTAACTTAAAACTTTAATTGTGATGAATTTGTGTTTTTAAATAGAATATAATGTTCTCTAATGTCATCCACATGTTTTTTGGCTCTTTTATAAAAGTATTGATTTGGCACCAGTATCGAAAAAAACTACACTCAACCCTAGCAATAAGGCATGAGAGGCTGTGCTTTATCATGAATAAATCACGGCTGAATGGTGTTGTTAGGCACAATACAAAGCCGATGTGTGGCAATTTTCATGCAAAATTAATTAATGCCTTAAGCCTTCCTACGGCTGGTAAAAATAGTCCCTGACCAACTGTGAACAGCAACAGAATGTCCCATAACATTTGTTTACATTACTACGGGTGTTTGCTAAACCCTGTCTCAGACGTGAGCGGTGCGTTCATGACAAACGCATCAACAAGGCATTTGTTGTGCCAGTGTGGATAAAATTTGTATTTATAGTTTCATCTATTGTCTTTTGTTGCATCGCGTCCGGTGTAGCCAGAGTGTTAGGGTGCTGTGCAGTGATACACTAATCAGAATCAAGGACTGAAATGAAGAGAGAGAGAGAGAGAGAGAGAGAAATTACCTTCAAGGTTTTGAATCTCTTAAGTACTTCCTTTTTTGCCTCATTGAACATGTGGTCTTTTTTTAAATTAATTGTTTCTGAAAGAATTTTCTGCATTTCTTTAAATGATCCTTTTCCTGATACCTTTGCGGCTTCTGAAATTAAGATTATTAAGTATTAATTCATGTTTAACATAACACTTCTACAATGTAGAAAAACACAAATACTTATATATTTTTATATATTATTATACGGAAAATTATACTGTATAGCAAATGTGTGAATGTGTAAAATATGTCACAATATGGACTGTGAGCATTATAAATAATATTCTCAAAAATAGATCACTGCTTATGAAACCAGAATGTTCCACTTGCTTATTGTTTATTACAAAATCTTACAATAAGTGTTTCATACAATTCCTAATGTATGAATATTGTATTACACTGTTCTAAACATTCACAAATATTTTAATGCTGTCTTACTTTTGTACGCAGGAGTCATTTGTTGCATAATAATAGTTTCGATACATGGGAGCATTTCCTTTTTTTTCTCAAGAGCTTCTTTGTTACATAATCTCTTCAATTTGGTTTCCTTTTAGAGGGTTGTGGAGGGTTAAAAAATATTACAATTAAATAAATTCTTACATGCGTTAAGACACCTTTCATAAAATATATTCTCTTTTCTCCTAAAACAATTATTATATATGAAGCTTTATGAAGGCAAAGCATGTTATTAAGCCCACTTTTAAAAATACAATACTGTATTATAATTTTAATTCATGTGTAGCCAATACTTCTCATGCTTTTATTTATTTTAAATTATTTTAAGGTTGTGCAGAATATTAGAATTTACCTGTGTTTTGATGAAGTTCTGAATGTGATGAAACATGGAAGATCTGGGGTATTTATCGTCACTTTGAATTATACTGAATTCATCAAGTTGTTCTAGGACTGATTTTCCAGTTTTTTCATTGTCACTTAAGAAAAAGTGGAGTTTGAATACGGTGTACGTTGTAGATTGAAAGTTGCTCAGTAACACCTCTGCATGGAGTATTCAACATAACATGTAGAAAGAAACATTTGTAACATATCTATAGATTCATATGAACTTACGAAAAAATAAGAGAAATCTCTTCAATTATGTTTTTCTTCATGTGTCTAGCCAGACAATTGTTGAGATCTATGGTCATTTCCAAGTTTCTTGACTTATAGCAGCCATCATTCTTGCACACAGCTTTAAGGGTTTTATGATACCCTCTGTTATCTTTTTCCTTTTGAATTATAACAGAGAAAGAAAACCAAGCCAGGTTTGGAAAAAAATGTGTGAATTGAAATAATTTGAATTGAAATGCCAAATATGAGTATAATCTCATTCACACTTACACGTTCAATTACTTCCGTCATTGCAGTTTTGTGAGATTGCATATTTGACTCTCTAACACCATTTGAGAGACATTGTTCCAGATCATTTAGAAGCTCTGCAAACTTAGAGTCTAGCTTTACCAGTGCCTCACTTAGATTCCTCTTCAGGTCTTCATGAAATATGGCTTTTTTCTTACCCTAAAATCAAATCCAAATGCTAGAGCTGTAAATTGTAGAATAATACTGTAGGCAGATTTCTGTGAGTATATTAATTCAGACATACCAATTCTTTGTCTGTATTTGGTTGGAAACTTTGTATCAAGGACAAAACCCCCTTTGCTTCATTGACATAATCTATGTCCAGTTGTCGTTTGATGATTTTATTGAGGTTCTTCAGAACATCCTGCAGCTTTGGGATTTCTACGGATCATTTACGACATTTAAATATGATTTATTTTTACAACAATAGTCTAATTATAGTAATGACAAAGCAACCACACTTTTCTCTTATTAGATATACTTCACCTGTGTCCGTTTTGTGCAAAATTGGATTTTCCTCGAAGAATGCCTTCGAGCTTGCAGTACAAACATCAATGCTGAATCTCTCCATCAGTTTCTTAAAATAAATATAATTTTGGCAAATAGGAGATCACAGTAAACAGAAATTCAGTGAAATAATTGTGAAAACAGTATAAAATATTACTATTACTTTCGATCCAGGATTCAAACTGTCAAACTTTTCTTTCATTTTTTTCTCTGTGCAGTCGTTTCTGTGACGTATACAGTCTGCCATTGGAGTCTAAAAAAATCCTCAAATTATTAACTAGAACAAGCCAAACTGAACATTTCTGAACAAAAATAAAAAACTAATTTTTATTATAAATATACTTATGCCAATAAAATATTAAAATACAAGCTAGAATAAATAGAATCATATGGAAAAAATATTTACCGTTTCAGGAAGCCGTGCTGCTCTATAGGGAAAAAAACAGAAATCTCAAAAAAGAGCATACACTCTAGTTATTTTTGTGGATACTGTAGACTGTGTGCTGTAAAATTCTTGCCATGCCATTTTATTTTTTAACATTATTTTTATGGATTTGAAATCCCTACCTGCAATAGGCCTTTTGGTTAATGTCATCAGTCATGGTACAGATGAAATTAATGCTTTTGCACTGTCCTCCAGGTCCAAGATCCTCAATGCAGTGCTTTAACATCTCCCATGGGCCTTTTTCAGTTGTGGCTCGATGGATGGCACTTACAACCCACACAGAAGAGCAGTCTCTTAGTTTCTACAAAATTTGAAAAAAAAACATATTAGATGTACTTATCCCTCAAGCTTGGGCCAAGTGTCTTTTTGTTACTATTTGTTACATTGTTACACTTCATATTACTTTTATCCAAAATTCAATGGATACATCTCGATGTGAAAAGGTACAATGGTGTTAAATTAAGTTTTTACACCATACACAATCATTAGGACTGTGGGAAAACAACTATCTTTTCCCAGTTGTCCTCTGACGAAATCTGATCATATTTCAATAGAATTTTTATGAAGCAACAAGAATACTTTGTGCACAAAAGAAACCAAAAAATAACAACTTTAAGCAACATATTCTTGTCTTTCCTGCTAGTCTCCAAAGCGCGTTCACAAGACCACCACGATGCATGCACATTAGAGTTGTGTCGCATATAAGCGCGCAACCCAGATGCGGCAGAGTCGTGGTACACTCATGGCTCTCACTAAATCCTTGTGTTTCGAGTCAGATCGGTGGGCGTGGCTTGTTGGTTTTGACTAAATTCTTGGCGTTTCAAGTCTTACAAAACCTTTACCCTAACCCTAACCTAACAATCATAGGTAGTGTAGATAGTTAAACTTGCCAAAAAACACGGTTGCGTGATGACATCAGACCCGAAACACCAATGATTTAGATAGAGCCGTGCTCTCATAGGCCCTGTCCCAAATGGCGCACTTCATGTGTACTTGCGGTCTCGTTGACTTGAATTGCATGTGCTTGCCATGTTTTCGAGTCCGTAGGGTGTCCCATTTGTCTTTTTAGCGCTCAGAAGTCCGCTTGTGAGTATCTCTGTATCCCTCGATGCGGCCTTCGGCGAAGCCCGTATTGATGCAGACTCCTCTGAAGTTACCTTGCGAACGCAATAAATAAAATCTCACAGAACTGATATGAGGAATGTCGTGGATATCAGACATATAAACATGACAGATAATGTATGTTTTGATCATCTGGCAGCCCATGCTGTGTCCATCCGCCTAAACCACAGCCATTGGCTTATTCTTTCTGCACCACTGCACCAGTTCTTGATTATCCTCCACTGGACCTGTCCTCTGAAAGTGACCTATCTTTCAGCTATGGTGACCTTAACCCGTCCAGTGAGCAGCGAACTCCCGCACCACAAGTCGTGAACACCCATACACCAGAATCAGCTCAAAGGCACTAGTCGTTACCCGCCGACCCTAAAAATGGAACCGACAATCTTCTGGTCACGAGTCCGACTCTCTAATCATTAGGCCATGACTAACCAAACCATTAGTGCGCACTCAGTGCTCCCAGTCCTGTATGGCATACCATTACGACACATTACCAAAAACAACACAACCATACGCGCCAACCCGTTGGCTAAGGCTGTTATAGCCCAACTGGCTCCGTTAATGCAAGCTCAGTGCCCCCGATCCCGTATGGCCTAACAATACAGAACACGATTTACGTCGTCACTTGGCAGCCCATATTGCATCCTTCCATTTCAAACACAGCCAGTGGCTGCTTCTCTCAGCGACAGTGCAAGTTCTTTGACTACCGTCTGTTGGGCCTGTCCTCTGATCCCCATTTTCTTAAGAAGCCTTGTAGTTGAAATGGAAACAAAGCCCCTGCAGCCCACTTCCAACGGGAACACTTCCACTGTCCATGCCTGATCATCAGCCTCTGCTGCCAAGTTGGCATACCGGAGATTCTTTCTTTCAAATACTTTGTTAATGGCATCTTCCCAAGGTACAGTCAACTCAACTATGAGGACTGTCCTACTCGAGCTGGACCACAGAACCATGTCCGGCCGCAGGTTGGTCGCTGCGATTTCCAAGGGGAAAGTAAGTCTGTGGTTTAAATCAACTCGCATTTCCCAATCCGTGGCTATACTCAGCAGACCTGAATCTGGGGTTAAGCTTGGCCTGCGGTTTCTGCCCCTCCCGAATAAATGGATGCCTTTTACTTGATTGTAGCGCCATGTGTATCTCTTCTGTGTCAAGCTCTTATTACAACCCACAAGAATATGTTTGCTCAAACATATAAACTAAATATTTACGAAAACCTCTCGTCAGGAGTAACTGTTGGAATAAAATAGCAACCTAACTGAACTAACTGAATAAGGTCTTGTTTCACTCGACATTCTTCAATGATTTACACACAAGATAATGCTGACATTTATAGTCACTTACCTTTTAAAATTGAGAAAATTATGTGATGACATTTAATTTTTGACGGCTCTAACAAGAACAGTCCTAGCACCCCTCCTTGTGTGTTTATCTGCCTGTGTTGTGCAGGTCAAAATAAAATCATCTTTTCAATTCTTGGCGGTTGGCAGTAAAATTAAATCACCCATTTTGCATGTCATTTATTATTGTGTTAATTAGGCTGCATTGTTTTTACTCACTTTTACAGCATTGGTTTATTATTGTAATTTGAAATATGTTATTCATGATAGGTAGTTTTATATTTAATCATTTATTTTACAGTTACTATTATTAGGTGAAATAAGTTTAAATCAAGAATGTTTAAAAAATTTACCACATTTCAGCACAACTTTTTTTCTCACGAATTTGGATGCTGCTACTGGACTATTAAAGGTAAATGTCATATTATGCGACTACGCATTACTTTATGGAGAGCTTATGAGCTACTAGCTACGTTCTGCCTTAAGACCAAATACTGTAACCGAATAACCTACAGATTTAGCTACAAACTAGCTAGTAGTTACTAAGCCTCTAGTGTGGACTTTACATTCACATTTAAGAAAGAACTTGCGAATGGCTGGTGCAACCCTACCCTAATGTTTCAGTGAAGGGGAAATAATGCTTTGCTCTCCCCCACTCCAACTCCGCCCCAGGCCACGCCCCAAGTTATGACACAACAACGACCAGGTCTATGGCGATTGCATGAGGGAAGACGTATGCACCATGCGGTGATCAGCACACAATCCGGATGCGCAAGCGCTATGGTGCTCTCATGAATATGTGTCGGACACTCACAGGTAAGAGAAGAATATGTGATTAAAGTCGTTATTTTTTGGCTTCTTCTGGCACATAAAATGTGAGTGCACTTCAATATTTATGTAAAATGTTCGTCATGTCAATAAATGTGGATAAAAGCATGGAACGTGTCAACAATTATTACCCCTGCTACTTAGCCCCTCGGCAGCTAAAGGTTGATGCTATATAAAGTATTTTCGCTGCTTCATTAAAATTCAATTGAACCACTATGATCAGATGGACCATTTTACAATGTTTGACAAAATGTTTTTAACAATGTTTCACAAAATTTGTGATGCAACGAATTTGGATTTTTGGATAAACTAGCCTTTTAAATTGGATAAATTGCATTGACAATCCTATCATATAGAATCAATACACATAGTACACATACAATATACTTTGTGCTCATGTAGCGAAGAATCGGTAACATATTACAATAAGGTCTTATTCGGTAACATTAGTAAATGCATTAGCTCACATGAACAACCTCTAACTTTATGAGTATATACTTAAAATTATATTGATTGGAGGAAAGAATTGTCTGGTATTTACAGATTTCCAGAGGTTGTCTCTAATCTTGTTACAGTCTCCAGTCCCAGGAAGGTCAACAAGGATAATGCGCTCCAAGAGATCACAGTTTGGAATCCTGATTCTCACACTCTTCACAAGAGGCCAGTACCAGCCACCAGGACTCGATTCACTATGTTGTATGTAGCATGCAATTTCATCGGCAAATTCAGATGCCTGTTAAAGAAACAAGTGGATTCATATTTTACAATGTTAAAATCGAAATGTCATGCATGTTGGAATGTTTGCATGTATTGTACATTCTGAAGATTTAAAATAGATGTGATAAGATGTGAAATATTAGTCTGCTAAGACTTACATTAGATTTTGAGATTAATTTATAAGGGTCGGACATAAAGTAAGTAATTTCAGCATATTTGCCAATTTTTTTGAGCTCCTCTAATGTTTTCTTATCTGCATCTTCTCCATATAGGGCAGTGATCTTTTCTTTGGCAATGGCCATCATGTCATCGTCCCTGTCCTCACTTTCATCTGATAAAACTTTGAAGAGATCTTGAAGTTCTTTCTCCCAATCCTGCAAAGACACAAGACATCCAGAACAAAAACAAGGATTTGTAGCAGGCTTTTAAAAATATGAAACAAAATGAAAACTGATAATACTAAAAAACAAAACCTGTTTAGAAATTAATTCAATCTCTGCTGTGTAGTTTATGTCAACCAGACTCGCTTCAACCTGTGTTACAACAGCTGTACATGCACCAAAACTTCCAGATGGAAGCAGATCCTCTTCCCCCAGGATTGCACTTATTAGAGAGCTCTTTCCTTCTCCTGATTTCCCAAAAATCCCAATAGTAGCTTTGTTTTTCCCGTCAGTATGCATCTCATTCATTTTTGGAATGGTCTCCCTGAGCATAAAACAAATGTTTTAAGGTGATTGTCATATGAACAAACAAATTAACTTACACACTTACAGAATGTAGGATTTTAATGTCATCATATCTTGGTCCAGGAACTGATCTTTTTTTATGTTATTATAGACATCATCCATTATATGCCTTGTTTTCTCGATGGCCATATCTGTGTTCAATGAAAGAAAAGAGGAATTAAAGCAATAGTTGTCAAATTAATTGTGCAATCAATAAAAATATGTACATACATATGTAGGATTTAAGACACTGCAATGTTCACCTGCTGTTCCTACTGTGTACATTTAAATTGGTCAAGATTTGACCTGAAATAACAGGCTGTAATTACGTTTTTGTAATAAACCCAAAAGTATGCCTTCAGAAATCTTGGAATATACAACGTCATTCACATTGAAAGATTTAATTTTATTTGGTAGGCCTATATGTTTTCTATTACTATACAAGAGGTGGCTGATTATTAGATGCAGGGACAAATTCAGGATTGACTTGCCTGTTGTCAGTGGTTCTGTACTGTTAGTTGAAACAGGTGATTCCTTCAGACGACTTCTTTTAGCTGAAGTTAAAAGAAATGTTAACAACAAGACACTAAATAAATTACATTTTAAATTTATTTCATACCGTTGCTAGCCATTTTGGAGTTGATGTCTTTAACCTTGAAGAAAAAAAGAACAGTATAAAATTATGCTCCTGAATAGTTTTGTTCCCATGTCTGTTAACGTCTGAGAGTGGCCACTAGGGATCACTATATGATTACTGTGTTGAACGTGTTCTGTTCTTACCTGTTCCTGTAACACCGTGTCTAAACATATGCTACAGGTGCCAATGGTGTAGTCTACGTGATACGCCGTACCCACTAGAAAAGATCAAGAATTTCCGTATACCCACTTAAAAAAGCAAAACATCGTTTTGTGTCAGAAAAGTGGGACGCATTGACTTTTGGTGCAACCAGGAGATATGAAACCAAAGGAGATCATGAAAGGCAAGCATTTAAACTACACTATCAGTGTTATTGTAAGCCTGCCCCTGAAGCTACTGGCGCTTCGTTCAGCTGCAGCAGGTGTTTCAGAAAATAAGCCCGACGAGGCTCATGGGACGCTAAACGCGGGGTCCCCATCCCTAGTGTTTCGGGATCGAAATTGCGCACTGTTCACCTGTGTATTATACTTTCACCCCACTTTTAAAACCACTGCGTAGTCTTTCATTAAACGAGCATATTTGTTATCATTAACATAACTGTAAGGCGATTGTTGGCATATTAAATTGTATCTAACCAGCCAACTTCACAAACGTTAGTTTGTGTGGTAAATCAATACATGAGGGTGAAAGGGAGAGATAATGTCTCGGTTACATATGTAAACTCGGTTCACTGATGGAGGGAACGAGACATGGTGTCGAACCGACAGATGGGGTTTGCCCTTGAGAACCTATCAGCTCTGACTACTTTAGAAGTGGCCAATGAAAAATTGGCGAATGAAATTTGCATGCCGGGCTCCGCCCCAGGATATCCGGTATAAAAGGAAGCCGGCGTGCTTCATTCACTCACCGTTTGTTCTGAAGAGCCTGAGAGCCTCTCACGACTGGTGCAGAGGGCGATAGGTGTTGTGGCATAAGGGACACAACGTCTCGTTCCCTCCATCAGAGAACCGAGGTTCCCTTTCTGCCGGTCTCCGCCCCCGGATGTCCGGTATAAAAGGAAGCCGGCGTGCAGCATTCACTTACCTTTTGTTCTTCAGAGCCCTCGCTCATGACTACGAACAAAAAGAATTCAACGAATTCTTCTTCTACATCGCCGGATCTACGACCCTTCCTGCAGCGACCTTCTCCTGGGCGTCTCGGCGGTTCCGGAGGTGATAGAGATTTTTTCTAAAAGGTCCTTTTCAGGACTGAGCAATTTCCAGCGCGGCATGTCCCGCTCTTGGGTGCGGCACCCTCATCGAGGAGGGGGATGGACACGATCGCTGCATTAGGTGTCTGGGCGTCCAGCACACTGAAGCAGCGTTCGTTGACACATCTGCCCGCACTGCGCGGCCACCAGCCACCATTTCGTCTGCTACCCGGGCTGTGACATCTGTGACCACCCACGTAGCAGCGTTAGTGATATGGGGAACTCTGCGAACGTAAACCCGCCAGCCAAGTGCTCACGGGCCGATCGCACCCCGATTCGCTCTTCTGAACGTTCCCCAACCGGCGGTGGCATACCGTTCGGATCCTCAGGCACGCACTCGGAAACGATGTGTGACGTAGATGAGATGTCGTTCGCAGCATCGGAGGGAGACTGGCATCCGACTCTGACGAATCCGAGCTGGGGGGTCGAGCTCAGGAGGAAGCAGAAGTTATGTCAGCCATTCTAATCTGGGGATACGTGGTTCCTGGGGGCGGAGCGCGGTGCAAACCGCTTCCACCCTGGGTGCCATTTGTTTCCCGGAGGTGCATGAGGAGCTGTGTAAAACTAGGAGCGCTCCACTCACGGCCTGCTCCGGCTCCCTCACTTCCCTCGAGGGTGGGGCAGCCAAAGGCTACGTCGAGATCCCCCGGGTGGAACGTGCGGCTGCGGTGCATCTGTGCCGCAGACGGCTGCCACCTGGGGAGAATCGGCCACGCCTACCGTCCAAGGCGTGTAGGACTTCGACAATCAATGGTGCCGAAGCCTTGCGCTGCCGCGGGCCGGGCTGCCTCCTCTCTCTACGCCATGGCCATCCTGCAGGTCCGCCAGGCCAGGGCGTTGAGAGAACTCCACGAGGATAAGGCTGACCCAGGTATAATGCAGGATTTCTGTGCCGCCACTGACAGCGCTCTGGGTCGGACGATGTCCACGGAAGTGGTCCAGGAGAGTCACCCCCGGCTGCACCTTGCGCAGATGAGTGACACCGAGAAAGTCCGCTTTCTTGATGCACCCGTCTCGCAGGGTGGGTTGTTGGTAACACCGTCGAGGACTGCGCTCAGCAGTTTTTGACGGTGAAGAAGCAGACAGTGGCGATTAGCCACATTTTTA
This sequence comes from Triplophysa siluroides, assembly GCA_006030095.1. Classification (NCBI taxonomy): domain Eukaryota; kingdom Metazoa; phylum Chordata; class Actinopteri; order Cypriniformes; family Nemacheilidae; genus Triplophysa; species Triplophysa siluroides. Next base: position 287,015 of record VCII01000054.1, read on the forward strand.
CCACGCTGCGACTCGGCCGCCCTAAAGCCTCCGAGATCTCACGTGATGTCTGTTTCCCGGCAGCCAGGACCCCTTCCACATCGGCTCCGGTTACTGTGCCCCCACAGGTGGCACCCCGGAAGTCGAGGTTGAGGGGGAAACCTCACCCCGTCAGCTACCTTCTCACGAGAAGTGACACTGACGGGAAGACCCCAGGGGGAACAACATCGGGCCCGACCTTCACAGCTACGGCTCTGATCGGTCGGTACGGGACGGCTCCTGCCTCGTCACCAAAGCCGGGCCCTTCTCAGGGCCTGGCGCCACTTACTGACAAAGAGTTTTCTGTTTCCCCTGGGAGTTCCTTCCTGCCGATCGCACACTCCACTGGACTGTGCCCGGCAAACCCGACCTCACGCCCTGGCGAGGCGTAGGGTCGTACACACACGACAGCTGCTACCACTCTCAAACCGACAGTGCGTGCAGCTGTCCCGCCAGGCAGGTAAGTAGGCAGAGCCAACCTTTCCTCCGGGGTCCCCCCCCCGCGACATGGTTAGCTCTGCCAGCCCTCGAACCACCCTCCATGGGAATGGTGAATCAGACCGTCCCCTTGGTCCCCCTGTCACAGTCCCTGGGAGCTCGAGAGCTGCCCACACTGTCTCGGTGGCTAATGCAGACGGTCCGTCTTGGTTACTCGATCCAGTTCGCCAGAGACTCTCCCAAGTTTTGGGGCATCATCTCTCCCTCTGTCTGAGGCTGGGACGCCTACATACTTCTGGTAGAGGTCACCACCCTTCTGGCAAACAGGCATCGAGTTCGTCCCTCAAAACCAAGATGTTCAGTGGGTTACAACCCGCACTTCATCGTTCCCAAGAAAGACGGCGGGTTGCGCCCCGGAGGTCTGCGTACCCTGAACAAAGCACCTTCACAAGCTGCTGCTCAGGATGCTCACGCAGAGGCGCGTCCTGACATCTATCAGGTGTCAGGATTGGTTCGTGGCAATCGATTGAACTCCCTTTCGGTCTGTCCCTGTCTCCACGGTCTTCACGAAGATCGTGGAAGCCGCCCTTTCTCCCTGAGGGGAGGAAGGTGTGCGGGTACTTAACTATCTCAACGACTGGCCTATCTTGGCACACTCGTGAGATCTGTTATGTATACAAAGGGACCTGGTGCTCCGGCACCCAGATCGATTGGGACTCCAGGTCAACCGAGGAAAGGACAAGCTCTCCCCAGGGCAGAGCATCCTCTTTCTCGGTAGGGAACTCAACTCTGTCACCATGTCGGCGCAACTGTCCGCAGTACGCGCCCAGCCAGTGTTGAACTGCCTGGAACATTTCAGGCAGACAGCGGTCCCCCTGAAACAATTCAGAGGCTCCTGGGCATGGCGTCCTCATCGGGTAATACCCCTCGGGTTGATGCACATGAGACCGCTCCAACACTGGCTTCAGAGTCGAGTTCCGAGGAGAGCGTGGCACACCGGCAGCAGGCGCATGGTGATGACGCCCTGCGGCCGACGCACCAAAACCCCTGGTCTTCCATGACTTTTCGACGGACTAAGGTCCCTCGGGGCAGGTTACGAGGCAAGTCGTGGTGACGACGGACGCCTCCCTGCAGGGGTGCGGTGCAGTGTGTAACTGGCACGCAGGCGGGGCGTTGGGCGAACCCCCACCTGCGCTGGCATATCAATTGCCAAGAGTTGTGGGCGGTGCTACTTGCACTAGGCAGGCTGCGGCCTCTCGTGCGGGACAAGCACGTGCTGGTCCGAGGACAGCACTACAGCTGTAGCGTACATCAGATCTTAGGGTGGCGTTCGCTCACAGCAGCTAACACAACTTGCTCGACGCCTCCTCCGGTGGAGTCAACAGGTGACCCGTTCCCTGTGGGCCACACTCACCCCGGGCAAACTGAACTAGACAGCCGACGCGCTCTCTTGTCAGTTTATGCCTCGTAGAGAGTGGCGACTCCACCCCCGCGCAGGCCGCTTGGTACTCCCTGTCCGAGGCCCTCGGCACGGATATCCTTGCGCACAGCTGACCGCGGGACGGGCGGAAGCACCCCCCCCCCCAGGAGCCTCCTTTCACAGACACTGTGCAAGGCCAGGGAAGAGGAGCACCAAGTGTTATTGGTTACACCGCACTGGTCTAACCGCACTTGGCTTCAGAGCTGATGCTCTGGACAGCGACTCCCCCTGACCCATTCCCCTGACAGAGGACCTGCTCTCTCAGGGAAGGACACGTTCTGGCAGCCCAGATCAGACCTCTGGAACACCATGTCTGGTCTCTAGACGGGACGAGAAGATCCTGAGTTGGCTACTCCCCCTCTATGGCGGAGACCATCTCCCAGGCTAGGGCCCCATCTACTAGCGGTTACACGCCTCTAAGACGGCGCCTCTTCTTGTCCTGGTGTCTCTCTCAACGAGAAAGACCCACTGAGGTGCTCGATCAGGATTGTGTTGTCCTTCTTACAAGACTGGAGACTAACATCTCCCCTCCACACTGAATGTGTATGTAGTCGCTATCGCCACTCATCACGACTCAGTTGATGGAAAGTTTCTAGGATGACACGACCTGGTCACCAGGTTCCTAAGGGGCGCGAGAGGGCGGCACCCGCCTCATCTCCGCTCCATACCCTCTTGGGACCCTAAGGTGGTCCTGGGGGGGCCTCTGGGCCCCCCCAAGAGCCCCTCGGAGGTTCCGATCTTCCTCACCCGAGTAAGACGGCCCTCCTGATGGCGCTCGCTTCCTTCAAGAGGGTAGGGCACCTCCGAGCATCCTCCGTGTCCCTGGATTGCCTTGAATTCGGCCCTGGAAACTCTCACGTTATCTTGAGACCCAGGCCCGGATGCGTGCCCAAAAAGTTCCCACTACTCCCTTCCAGGGCAAAGTGGTGAACTTGCAGGCGCTCCCCATCGCGGAGGAAGACCCAACCCCATCCGTGTTGTGTCCTGGACCGCACGCAGGGCTTCAGTAGCCCTGACCAGCTCCTTGTCTGTATTGGAGGACAGCAGAGGGGAAAAGGCTGTCTCCAAGCAGAGGCTGGCGCACTGAGTCGTGGATACCGTTACGACGGCATTCCAATCTCAGAATCTCCCATGCCCACTGAGGGTTTACTCCACGCGGGGTATAGCCACCTCCTGGGCACTGGCAGAAGCGCCTCTCTAGCAGACATCTGTAGAGCTGCGGGTTGGGCTACGCCCAAACACCTTCGCAAGGGTGAAACAACCTTCGCGTAAACCCGGTGTCAGCCCACGTCCTGCGTGGCAACATGTAGGACTGGCATCCGGCGGGGGGTATGCCTGCGAAAGCATCACCCCACCCTCTAGGAGGTTGGGTCAGTGTGCTATCTACCTCTCTTCCTACCCTACTCTGGATAAGGACAGGCACCCCATCCGCTTCCCTTCTTACCCAACCACTTGGTTAAGAATAGGCATTCCATCCATCACTAAGCAAGCACCACCTGGGGGTTGGCTGGGCAGAGCAGCCTTCCCCCTTAGGCCGGGATAACATGTGAGCCATCCCCTGGCTCTAACCGGACCTAGTGCTGTTCCGTCTGATGTATCCTCATGAGCTGGTTCCCACTCCTGGTAACCCATGAGCTTCCCCAGGTGGACCTCCACCTCGCGGTTAACTACTTAGCCCGCACGTTCCATGCGTTCTCCTCCAAGGACGAGACCATACCTTATCCACCATATTCCTCCCCACGGGTAGGAGGTGGCCTCTCCAGCGCATCCCTAATTAAGGAAGTTGCGCTTACCCGGTGTAAACCCGAGCCGGACGGCCTCTCGCCAGTAGAGAGCTAAGGCCTCCTTCCGTGAAAGGTTACCGGTCAGGGCTGTTCCCATCTTTCTCCAAGAAAGCTCTGGAACCCCCCGACCACACACTGGAAGGTTACAGTTTCGCGAAAGCATCGAGCTGACACGCCCAGGCCTGTTACCGTCGCTTCGCTAGAGACTGTGACGCGATACACCGTTGTGGCGTTTTCCATAGGCAACCCCATCTGTCGTTCTCGACACAACGTCGAGAGACCGACAGAAAGGGAACGTCTCGGTTACGTATGTAACCTCTGTTCCCTGATGGAGGGAACGAGACGTTGTGTCCCTTATGCCACAAACACGTATCGTATTCTGCTGCAGTCGTGAGAGGCTCTCAGGCTCTTCAGAACAAGAGGTAAGTGAATGCTGCACGCCGGCTTCCTTTTATACCGGACATCCGGGGGCGGAGACCGGCATGCAAATTTAATTCGCCAAATTTCATTGGCCTTTTCTATAGTAGTCAGTAGTTTCTATAGTATGCGGACTGAGTAGTTAATCGGGTCCTCCGTGTCCCCCTCGCTGGCCTCATCCTCGCTCTCACTCGGGGGTAGGTGAGACACAGTATAGGGTGCTGTGTGTACTGGGACCTCGAGTGCTGGGAGAAGGCGGCTTATATGCCCGGCAGCTAATCGGCGTCAGGTGCGCTCAATCAGCGCTAGCTGCCGGGCTGTGTCCCAGGTGACGCTGATCCCAGAACAGCGCCTCGTCACAGGACTTTCCGGCATCACTCTGCGCAAGGTTGAGCCAGAGGTGTCTCTCCTGGACCACTAATGTGGACATCGTCCAACCCAGGGCCCGTGCAGTCACCTTGGTCACCCTTAGAGTGAGGTCAGTGGCTGCACGGAGTTCCTGCATAATCTCCGGGTCGGCCTTACCCTCGTGGAGCTCCTTCAACGCCTTGGCCTGGTGGACCTGCAGGATGGCCATGGCGTGGAGGGAGGAGGCAGCCTGGCCCGCGGCGACGTAGGCCTTCAACACCATGGATGCCAAAGTCCTACACGCCTTGGACGGAAGGCGTGGTCGATTCCTCTAGGTGGCAGCTGTCTGCGGGCTAAAATGCACCGCGACTGCACGTTCCACCTGGGGGATATCGACGTAGCCTTTGGCTGCCCCACCATCGAGGGAAGTGTAAGGGAGTTAGAGCTGGTTTGACTGGAATGTGCCGTAAGCGGGGCACTCCAAGTCTTACACAGCTCCTCATGCACCTCCGGGAAGAATGGCACCGGGGGTGGGCGCGGCTTTACACCGCGCTCCGACCCCAGGAACCACTTATCCAGCCGCGAGCTCTGGGGTTGGAGGCAGTGTGGTACTCGTGGCCGCCCGGGTAAGCATGGTCGACATCTCGACGTCTGCTTCCTCCAGCGCTCGACCCCCTTGGGAGGGAGCTGCTCGGATTCGTCAGGGTCGGATGCCAACAAATCTCCCTCCGATGCTGCGAGCGACATCTCATCTTCGTCACGCATCGTGTCCGAATACTTGACTGAGGATCCGGACGGTATGCCATCGTCGGTTGGGGGACGGTGTGAGGCGGGTGCAAGCGGCCCGTGAGCGTTTAGCTGACGGGTTTACGCTCGCAGAAGCCTTGCGGACAGCAGGGCCGTGGCCCCCGTCGTCGCAATTCGGGTAACAAGCGAAGTGGTGGTTGGTTCCCGGAGGAAGCCACCCGTGACCGCAATTTCTGAATGACCATCTGCCCGCAGTGCGGGCAAGATGTGTCGAGGAAAGCTGCCTCAGCATGCTGGACGCCCAGACACTTAACGCAGCTCTCGTGTCCATCCCCCTCTTCGATGAGGGTGCCGCACCCAAGAGAACAGCGGGACATGCCGCGCTGGAGAAATTGCCCGGCCCTGGAAAGGGCCTTTTGGAAAAATCTTGGACACCACCGGAACCGCCGAAACGCCCAGGGGAAGGTCGCTGCAGGAAGGGATTATCCGCTGCACACGTCGTAGTAACCGGCAATGTAGTTGAAGTAGTTGTGGATTGTTTTTAGTCATAAGCGATGGCTCTGAAGAACAAACGGTGAGTGAATGAAGCTAGCCGGCTTTTATACCGGATATCCGGGGGCGGAGCCTGTCATGCAAATTTCATTCGCCAATTTTTCATTGGCCTCTTCTAAAGTAGTCAGAGCTGATAGGTTCTCAAGGGCGAACCCCATCTGTCTGTTCGTCACAACGTCGAGAAACAGACAGAAAGGGAACTTATACTACAATGTTCATTATTGTTTTAGATGATAAGAGATGAGAACAGATGGGATTTCATAGAACACCCATTAATGCCAAAGACATTTTTTTTAATTTTGTAATATAAAACATTGTGGTTCATAATGGTATTTAAATGGAAACCACTAGAATGTATGTAATACTTTTACAATTTTTAGCAGGGTGGGTTTATGTAGAAAACAGTATATCACAAGTAATGACTTAATAGCTGGGTTTCATATGGATTACAAATGTGCATTGGAAATTGCCATCTGATAAAATCTGCGCCTTAGGGACTGTATACTAGGGATGGGCGATATTATATTGTTTGCGATATAGCGGTAGAAATTCTCCACACGATAGGAATTAGTCTTCCCGCGATATAAACGATAAATTCTAGTTAGGAGGGCTGAGAAGGAGTTTGAACTAGAAGACGAGCTCTAAATCTCATTTAGGTGGGCACTGTAGCTGCATCCGAGTTAATGTTAAGTTTCACTTTCGTTTTATTTAATTCGTTTATAGTCATAACACGTTACACCACAACATTTATTTTGGCTAAAAAACATTCGTTAGATGTTATGCGAGCGTGCGCAAATTGTTTAATACGATTTCTTGCCGTTATATACAGGATGAACGAAGCGTCCCGTTCACAGCTCGCGCCCACATGTGCTTTCATAGTGACACAGCACTGCTGCCTGTTTACATACTGTACAAAATGCGAGTTTGTATTACGTTATTTTAAATACCTTTATGAGCGTATGAAAGTATTTTGCTGAGACTAAACTGATATAACAACCACATCATCATGTGAGGTAACAATGTTTTATTTATGTAGTGTAAATCGACGGAAAGAAAGTTACCTTGTCAATCTGAAGACGACGGATGGAAAGCAAAACATTGTCAGTGCAAGTTGTTATCAAGTTAAAGGGGTAGTTAATCAATTCTGTCATAATTTGCTCACCCTCAAGTTGTTTCAAACCTGTATAAATTATTGTTCTGCTGAACGCAAATAAATATGTTTGGAGGAATGTGTGTAACCAAACAGTTCTGGGGCACTGTTAAACATAGTTAGGTAAAATCTACAATGGAATAGACAAGAATGCACCAGAACTGTTTAGCTTTCCCAATTCCTCAAAATATCTTGCGTGTTCAACAGAGCAAAGAAATGTGCAGGTTTGGAACTTGAGCGTAAATAAATTATGTCCGAATTAAAAAAATTGACTACCCCAAACATTCATTTTTATTCTTGGACTAGGCTTAAACCTTCTGTGAAACTGTGCCTTAAAGTATTAATCAACAGCTTAGATTTCTGTCATTCACAATTTCGTGGTATGATTTTGCCGAGGCTTATTGTTTTGTTTATTGTCACTTGACTCCCATAGCTTGTTCTATCACATTTAGTCTTAAAAAACAGGAATGCAACACAATTTACTATACAACCTTGCCTTCCTAAAGCGCAACAATACTGGGGAGGGCAAACATGTAATTTGAAATATTCTCGTATCTTCAACACACTTAACAAAAATTTACAACATGGTTGCATGCACTGTATGGAAATATTTAATCATAGCATATTTTATCTTCAAAAAATAACATTTTCTGTTTTCACAGAAACCAAAAGTCAAACAAAGTTGTTTCCTTTTATTAACCAACTGTACTGCATTCAACTGTACTTCCTGTAATAGCACATAGTTATCTCAGCCATAGGTTCTGGCAACTTTTTGTGTAATGTCCTAAACTAGAGCTAGTAAATTAAATATAAATTTAATTTCTGAAACCACAGAACACAACTCAGGCATGTGATCAGCCAAGGACAAAAAAGAATGAAGACCGCATGCACCCTCGTCCACCCCAAATCCCCACCCTAAAATAGTCTTTAATGTTACTAATTAGATGTTTCATATTTAAAAAATTGAAACTGTTTGCCAAAATTTATATTTTTCACTTTGCAACACAAAAACAAACTATTATCATTTCCCAATTCCGTAAGGCAATTTAAGGAATATCAGCTCAAATGTTTAGTCACCTAAACAATATTAATATACTACATCATGTGAGGTAACAATGTTTTATGTATGTAGTGTAAATCGACGGAAAGAAAGTTACCTTGTCAATCTGAAGACGACGGATGGAAAGCAAAACATTTGGCGGGTGAAGCAGCCACACGGAAATGGGAGGTACTTAAGAGCTAACGTTACATAACGTTTGGTTTTTCCAAATACCTTATGCTTATGTCAAATAAGATGGCATTTACAATTGGCCCTTAAGTAGTTTATACTAGGCCTACTTTACATTTTATTTTAATCAGCAAATATTCATTAAACAATAATTGAAACAAAAAGTAAAGAATATTGTGGCTTCAAGAAACTTCCATACACAGCCACTATGGCTCATCTACGTCATTCTTACAGCGTTTTTTACGAATTAATCCGCAGGTTTTGCAAACGCTGCAGATTGCGGTTTTAGTTAATTTAAATCTATGGTTTCAGAAGAGACTTCAACGCGTTTATATTACAGTGACTAGATTGGCCACTTATATAGTTTCAAGCCATCAAATGACGGAATGGCCTATTTTAGTCACTGTATAAAGATAATGTTAAATCATATCATAAAGACGTCTCAATTTCCAGATTCGGGATTTCTGTATACATTACAAAACGCTATTCAGTTTCCCACTTAATTAAAAATGACACCACACACATTTTTGAGTACCAAAACAGCTGTGTTTGGCTTCTATTTGTCTGTTTGGACTCTGGAAACATATAAATAACTCCCAAATTATGTTCTTCTGAATGAAGCGGTCGCTCTGCACTTATAACAAGCGTGTATGAGGCTACTATGAGGCGCGGAAGTTGACAAAAGTAAAGCGAATGCCGAGAGAGGGAGTCAACGCGCGCGAGAGGGAGTGAATGTGCGCGAGAGGGAGTGAATGTGCGCGAGATGATGTGAATACGCGCGAGAGGGGGCCAACCATAAACGTGCGCAAGAGGGAGCGAGTGTGCGCGAGAAAGAACGAGTGTGCACGAGGAGCAAATGCGCGTGAGAGGGAGAGTCAAATGAGTGAGAGTGTGCGCGCGCGCAAATCACCAAATTATAGAAACATTGCTTAATTGTTTGCGAGATAAATCACATTTTTTAGTTTGTGTGGGTTTTATTCATTTTAGTTAATTCTGTACTTGCGACGTAATGTCTGAAGCAGCCAGAAGACTCATTAATAATATTCTTTCAAGTCCCACGGTACTTGAGAACATCGATAATGCTCTGAATGCTCAAACAAACCTTAATTGTCAAAATCAAACAGCAACAAGCGAAGTACAGAGACTTTTTAATTCTACTTCTTCCTCTACTGTTTGCCGGCCTGCATTTGAATTTTCCCGCAATTTACTAGTGCACTGTAAAAAGAATAGAAAAAGAATTATAAAACGTGTCTTAAACATATTTAGAATTGCAGGATACCTCCGTTGACCAATACTACAAGTAAGAATGGTTCAATATGTGCAAGCTCAATAATAAAACTAAAATTTTCTCGCGTGCATTCGCACTCTCTCGCGCACACTCAACCCCTCTCGCGCACACTGTTGTGTTCTTATGTACATGTTGACCTGTAGGTGGCAGTAGAGGTTGCTTCTATGGGTATGTGGGGATAGGAGACGGAGAGTGAGAAGTGTTACACCTGCGACTACATGCGCTATACCAGTGGCGTTGCTAGGCCCTTTTTAGGGGAGAGCTAAAGCCCCCCTAAAGTTCAAGTTTAGCCCCCCTAAAATATTGTGAGTAATGTAATCTGAACAAGAATTCGAAATCGTTTTATAATCCCCTTTAAAACTCTTATTATGAAAACGGTGTTGTGCTGCGTTATTTAGCGCATTCTTCAGTTCGCACACAGCAGCACATTGGAGTGAACGTCATATGCAGAGTAACGTTGCAAGGTTTCTGCATTTTTGCCATTCTTTGTTGTAAATGCAGCTTAATATGATGCTGGAGCGATACAAGACCCTTTCCCATCCACTGTAAAAAGGTTTTGTCTGCGTTCACCCCTCGTTAACTAACGTTTAGTTGTTTACGTTACCTCCAGCAAAATGAAAGCACTTCACACCATGTCGGCATACTTTAGAAACGATCATGATGATATTGTAGCGCACATGTGTCATTCATGATGATGTGCTGTTTTATTTTTCTGCACCAGAGTTCATAGAGAGTTGACGGTAGTTTTGACAGCCCCGGAAAGACGACGGGCAGATAGAGTTACTGTAGTTCAGCCTACTATTCATTGTTCTGAGTTCCGAGGAAACAAAAGTGTACATAGAAGCTCTTTGTCGTTTTTCAGACACTTCAGTATTTTTATTATTAATTTAAAACATATTGTGGATGTAATAGATGAACATGCAGTCATGCACAGGAGTGACAGCGCTCGTGCTAATCAGAATGTATGGCAGGAAACACTTTTATAGTAAAAATGATTCAGCAGTTGATTGTGACATTTATCATATGGATTTGTGGCTGTTGTTGTCACTTTGAATTATAAATGTTGCAGATTTACCGATTAATATGATATTCATTTGAATAACAATTGTCTTTATGCTTTTCTGCATATTCTTTCTAAATTATTTATTTTAGTAATGTATAAAGTACGTGGTGCTTAGAGTGTGGCTATATATATATATATATATATATATATATGTGTTCATATCCACACTGGAGGCTGAGCCCCCCTAATATTGAAAACCTAGAATCGCCCCTGCGCTATACTATTCTGCTACTTTCTTTGTTTTAAATAAAGTATTCTTTATGTCCATATGCCTCCTCATTGTTACTTTCTAAGGACATAACACACACTCAACCCCTCTCGCGCACATTCAACCCTTCTCGCGCACATTCAACCTCTCTCGCGCACACTCAACCACTCTCTCGGCATTCGCTTTACTTTTGTCAACTTCCGCGCCTCATACGCGTGTGCGTGACGTAGAGAGCGTATAAAGGAACCTGTTGGCTATGGAATATGGAAGGCCGTTTAATCAAAAATGTCTTTAGAAGTAAACGTGTACAGACGTGAGACGCGTATATGGAAAGCAAAGAGGGTCAAAAACGTGCATATTTGAACACGTCAACGACACGTAGAGAACGCGTTGTTTGCGTATGGAACGCGAACGGGGACAATATGTATAACGCGTAACGCGTGAAATTTGGACGCTTCAACGTGACAATTTTGAACGTGACTATTTGTTCCGTGTAAACGCGAACGTTTCTTTCGTCTTAACGCGAAGTTTTTGGGCGTGTTATTTAAAGACACGATCGTTTGTATCGCCATAACGCAATCTTTTTGGCCGTGTTTTGTTTATACGAACGTTTTTGTCGTGTCAACAGGTCATTTTTGAGCGTGTAATATTTTGACTCTTTTGATTTGAAACGTGACATACTTTTGATTTGAAACGTGACATACTAATCTTTCTGTTTTAGTTGAACCGCTGACAATTTGAGGTCAATAAATAAATTCAAACCACTTATTATATATCTCTGTTATTTAATTGCTTATTTTGTGCCATACATATATTTATATTCTATCCTGTGTTGTATGGTGTATAACTTACATATATTTACGTTTTTATATACAACTTAAAGGTCACTGCACACACATATTACAGCCTATAACATCACTTATGTCTTATATACGTTTTAATACAGAATTTTAAAGAAGATATTTATCAAATAAAATGTATTTATTGAAAAGGGTTTAAACTATGTTTTTCATGCTTCAATGTAACCATTATGTCCAAAATGCACATATGTGGATAAGGGAGCAATTAAAGGCATGGTTAGAATACCAAAGGACATTAAAGAGACCTTTGTACTGACTCAAGCAGAGATGAAGGACAACCTTTCCGGACATTATCTTAAAAACTTCCAGCTTCTTGCATCATGAACAGCACTGTGGCAGCAGTGGAGTCATTCAGGTTCCTGGGCACCACCATCTCTCATGACATGAAGTGGGACAATCACATTGGCTCTATTGCTAAAAAAGCCCAGCAGGGGATGTACTTCTTACACCAGCTGAAGAAGTTCAACCTACCACAAACTCTATTAAAACAGTTTTAGTCAGCAGTCATAGAGTCTGTCCTCTGCACATCCATCACTGTCTGGTTTGGCTCAGCCACAAAGTCAGACATCAGAAGACTACAGAGGAAGGTTCGGACTGCTGAGAAGATCACTGGTGCTCCCCTGCCCACCCTCAACTCTATACATCCAGAGTGTGGAAAAGGGCCATCATCTCACACACCCAAGCCATCATCTCTTCACAATGCTGCCGTCTGGTCGGCGCTACAGAGCACTGAGCACCAAAACAACCAGACACGAAAACTGCTTCTTCCCTCAGGCCATCTACCTCTTGAACAGTTCAATGTTTTATACCCACCGTGCAATTAATAACTCTGTGCAATAATACTTAAGTGCAATATTAATTATATCATGCAGATAATACACTATCTATTTTTATACAACTTTTTATGTAAATTATATTTAATTATGCTGTATATAGCACATACCTTGTATTACAATAGTCGATTCTTAGTTTTTACTTGTACATTTTTACATACACACATAGCTTTACTCTCTTCATCTATATCTTATGTTTATTATATTGTATTTCTTATTTTTATACCCATAGGCCCTTATTTATATCATCTGTGTACTGTATTCTATTGTGTTATGGTCTCTGTGTACTGTTGTTGCTGTTTCTGTGTACTGGATGCTGCTGTCACCAAAACAAATTCCTTGTATGTGCAAACATACATACTCGGCAATAAAGTGTGGTTTTCATTGTCATCATTTCTTTTATGATATCATATGGAATATACACAGGGATCGAAAGTTTACATAAACCTTGCAAATTCCTTAAAACTTTTGAAATTTAATTTATTCAGATAAGTGTAATTTTAAAGATTTGTTCTTATTAGTACTGCCCTGAACAAATTATTTCACATATATTCCACAAAACAGAATAATAACAGAATATATAAAAAAATCACCCCGTTCAAAAGTTTACATATTGCTTATTCTTATAATACTGTTTGATGTACCTGGACAATCAATTATAGTTTTTGTGTTGTCTGATTGTTGTCTAAGAGTTTTTTGTTTATGAGCCATTTAACTTGTACACTGTTCTTCAGAGAAATCCTCAGAAGATATGAGTGCTTGTTGTCAGTCTGTAAAGATGAATCTAACATTGTATAGTCACAGCTGGACATTGGTCAAACATGCAGAAAGTGCTGAAAAATCAAAGACCAGGGAACAGGGAACAGTTTAATGGAACAGGACAAATTTAAACCCTTAAACAACTATCACAAAACCACACACATTGTCATTGTTTTTCCAGGTCACACTGTACTGTATTAAGAATCAGGTGTATGACTTTTGACCACCATACTGTATATCTCTTCATAGGCCTGTCTATATGTAATGTGCAGGGCAAATTTCAAAGCTTCAGATGTGGTTAAAAGAACACGAGGCAATAAATGATGCCGTGAAAAAGGGATGATAATTAACCCCTGGCTAAAGAATATTGCAAGTCATCCTTAACATGTGTGTAATACATGCTTTTATCTCATCCAGATTATTGTATTGTTTTGTACTAGGGTTTTTACAGTCTCTATTGTCTAGTCTTCAACTTGTTGAAAATGCTGCCGCTCTACTGTTAACTGGAACAAGTAAAAGGGAACATATTTCACCAATGTTGATCTCTCTCCACTTGTTCCCAGTTAAACATCGTATCCATTTTAAAACATTGTTGTTTGTTTATAAGGGTTTGGATGGAATGGCTCCATCATATATCTCAGATCTGATTCCTTTCCACTGTGATGCCTCAGGAACTTACGTCAACTATAGTAGCCTTCAGTTGACTGTTCCAAGGACAGGCTTAAAACCAAAAAGGAGATCGTGCCTTTTCAGTGGCTGCTCACAGCTATGGAACAATTTGCCACCTTTTATAAGAACTTCACCAACATACGCTGTTTTTAAGTCTCTTCTTAAAACGTATTTATCTACGGTTGCATATGGTCATAAGTAAGCACAGTGGCATAACTGTAGTGTACTATCACACTACAGTCATGCCACTGTACTTACTTCTGTCACTGTGTGCTTTGTTTACTTTTTGTATTTTGTTATATGGTAACATTTTGTACAGCACTTTGGCCAACAGCTGTTGTTTTTAAAAGTCCTCTATAAATAAATATGACTGACTGTTTCTTCATTTTACACAAATATTTCAAACACTTGTGAATTTGCTGTCTGCTTATGAAGACTGGGTTGTGTAGTTCACAATACAGCCACTAGGCGTGGCTAGATATAACGACAGGTACAGTAACTGCACTCATAAACTGAGGTATCATCATCCATAGCGATAGTGGACCAATAATGTCGATGAGGAGAAGACTTGAAGCATTAAATACGAGATTTAATGCATTGATACAAAATCGCCTAACACATAATAACACAGACGAGGATAACAACTTTTCGCAAGGCGACACCATTGAAAGGTTTGTTTTCTGGGCCTTTAATGTAATGAATATTTTGCGCCCAATCTTAATCACTTTGTTTATATTAAAACGGGGATTCATTATCCATTGAACTGCTATTTGGATCTTTGCGCTGCTATTTGGATCGATTCCAATGGCCAGGACGACGACAGTACAAGAAACGCCGTAATTTGATTGGCGGCGGGGTATCTGACAGGCTACCCGCGCGGGCCGAGACTACTTTTGTGCTTGCACTGGCAGCGAGCGAGCGGTTGGTGTGTGTGTGTGTGTGTGCGTGTTTACGACGCCGACGGTAAGTTACCAGGGCCAGAGTACAACATTTTTATATTCCGTTTTTTTGCCCCATTTTTGTACTTTGTAGATCAGCTATGCCACCCAAGAAGAAGAAAGGGGACATACGAAGCTTTTTCATAAAGCAGAGTGTAAGTAGGCAAAATAACTAGCAACACAAATAAACTAGCAGTAGTAGTGACTGACCAGGCTTTCAAATACAGATTCTACTGTGGAAAATAGTATTAAGTGGTGATAGTATGTGTCACCCAGGATGATAGAAGGCTACGTTAGCAAGTCACTGAATGTTAATTAGCCTACCTTAACTTACAATCTTGCAGTCAACATAAACGTTCGTTTCGTAAATTTCGTTTCTACATTCCGTTTATGTATTTGTGAGTGTAGCCTACCCTACTATGCAGAGAAATAAAAGGGAAATCACCCACAGTTTAATGAAGGACTGTCATTGCTAGACACATGTGCTGGAAAAACGTGTTGGCAATGTTAAAAAGGCAAAAGTTAACACTGTTGGTTATTCAAATATAATGAATCATTATTTGATTGATAATATCCAAAATAACACTATCTGGTATAAACATGAACAAAGTGGACCTTAACGATGTAGGCCAACAGTTTGTATCTGTAAATGACAGACGTAGGCATCTGTTTGGAAAGTTTAGATAAAAGGAAGGAATCAAGAAAATGCAGTAAAATGTGGAAAGTAGCCATAATGGAGATGTTTTTTTGCTTTGTTTTTTGGTTTATTATTATGCTCCAAAAGTTCTCAAAGTCTACCTCTTGCAACAGTGTTTCTTGTAAGTATAAATAGGCTACTAACGTACATAGTAAATTATGTTTGTTTGTTAATAAAACGTTTGGTTGTTCAGCATTACACAGTCTCAGGTTTTTATTTTTTGAGAATGCATTTTTGAGATTATACAGTTATACTAGCTCTTTAGGGACACTATACAGGATGGTGTATCAGGGTCAGGATACAATACAATGAGATGAAGTAGATTCACTTCTGTATTGTGATATTCTATATTGCCAACAGTCTGAAATATAAAAGGAAATCGCCATTAAAGCACTGGTATCTTACAACAAAAGAATTCCAGGGGGAGGGGGGGATGTCCCCACCAAAAGCTGAGACCAAACCTACGCCCATGGTATTATTGCTCACACACCCATTTGTGTACAATGTGAAGAGGACTGGCGAGCTCACACATCCCTGAGGGGCTCCTGTCTGCTAATACTGCGGGAGTCGAAGATCATAGATTAACCAATATCCTGTGCTGTGATAAAAAATAAATATTTTAAATATAACAGATCATTCACACTGAAAAACTGTAATCAGGATACCACACAACACAATTTGTTTAATGTCAATTGATTTTTTTGTCTAATACTTTTTGCCCCCTCCTCTCTCTCTGTCTCTCTCTAAGTTTTGTGCATATTATGTTTAAATGTACTGGAATGCTGTATGTTTCAGGTTAGGTTAAGAAGGTTAAGTGGGTCAAGGACCAGGCAGACACGCACAGAGAACATGACAACATTTACGCATTTGGCAGACGCTTTTATCCAAAGCGACTTACATTGCATTATCCTATACATTTATACATAGGTATTTGCAATCCCCTGGGATCGGACCCACAACCTTGCGTTGTTAACGCAATGCTCTTACCCCTGAGCTACAGGAAAGCTGAGACATGAGAAATAAAAAAAAAGTTAAGGCCAAGACTCACAGACATGTATCATTGGAATGGAAACATTACTAGATTTAATGACAATTTTAATGTCAGTTAATGACATTTATTAATGTAGTAAATTAGTAAACTACGCAAGTTATTTTACGAACTTATCTTTAAACGGGTTGTGGTCAAATGGAGTATAACTGACATTTCCGGGAAAATTGTACAGTTCAATCTATAAATTGTCATTATAATTTTGATGTCAATTTTACTTGGCCTATAATTGTTAACCTTTAACAAAAATGTATGTAAAATAAATCATTTTAATTCACTGCTTCACTTTTTGAAAAGGTCCTAGTTCTTACAAAGATTTTTTTTGGCACTGAAGTCACTATCCTTAAGAACACTTCTGTGACTTTTTATTATGGGCCCTCATGTGTTCATGTTTGATAAAATACCATTCCATGCCACGCCATGCAAGTGAGATTAGCTGAGAATGACACTAAATTGGAACTTAGTGTCACTTGGCCTTTGAGGAGACAAAAAAATCCAGTTCATTACTTGCAATAAGTTTAGATTTCTTGTGTATGGCGATATTGGTGTTGGAATAATTTTACGTTTCAGGTTTCAATTCAATTCAATTTTATTTATATAGCGCTTTCACAATGTGCATTGTTTCAAAGCAGCTTTACAATTTTCATTGAGCTCTCTTCTAACGAGCTGGCGATTTAAATCAGGTGTGTTAAACAAGAGAGATACAAAAATATGCAGAGCGGGGGTTCGCGAGGACCAGAATTAAGAATCGCTGTTCTATTAGATAGTATCTCATAAATAAATAAATAAATGCAGATAAATAAACGCAGTCTCCCTGTGAGCAAGCCAACACTGCTCTGCCATGGCGAGGAACCCAAACTCCAATCATGAATAAGTGGGGGAAAAAATACACTTCTGCAATTGTTCAAAAAACATTTCGCAATGACATGCTTTCGATGTCTACCCCTTGTATTTTGTAATGCCTTCTGCTCCCCTGTTGTAAAATCACGTATGTGCTGACGTATTCAGAACAAGGACCATATGCAATGCCACGCATGAGGGAACGTCATGTTTATATGTATGATTCATGAATGACACCTGGTTGCGTCAATGACGACGTCACAACACTATGTTTAATCCATTTTATGCAAATATTTCCGTTATGTGGCTTGTCATTGGCTAAAACCTATACGTCTGTACACGAAATTACGTCTTTAGGCGCAACGTCTGTACACGTTACGTCTAAAGAAATATTTGCCAAAACGGCATTCCATGCCCTTTCATACGTTTAAAGACATTTTTGATCAAACGGCCTTCCATAGTTGGCCAGCTGTATGATTACCACGCGCACATAAACAAACCCCCGCCACCAATCCTCTCACGAATTAAAATAAATCGAATTCATGCAATTTACGCGGGTGATCCCAGCGAGGTCAAAAAATACGAAAATCCGTATTTATACGGAAAAATCACAGCAACAAATGCAATTTTACAGACTTGACAAAGGTTTTCCTGAAACATTTTCCTCTAATGTATGTATCCCCCAAACTTCTCTCCTTACTGCTTCCATTTCCGTGCTTTGCACAAACAAATTCTGATGTCCATGTACAGCGGCCCTTAGTGATCGAGTCAAAATAAGAGTATCGTTATTTTTTTAATAGATTTCTGCGCGAAAATACGGCACGAGTTTGTGTTTTCGGACCGGTTAAAGTGCGCGACTGTGTAGCTTTTACAAGTGTGAATTGTAGCTACTACGTTGAATATATCTGTTTTTGTTGCTACAATCAATGTAAATGATTACACTTACAAATAGAGTAAATTGTTTAAACTTGAACTGTATACTTGGGCACAGCAGATTTAAACAGGGGCACGTGCTCCAGTAAAAGGGGTCTAGCGACGCCTAAAAGGGCTCTAAGGACGCTTAAATTTCCCTAATAGAGACCACCAGTACATATTTAAGGGATAGTTTACCCAAAAATGAAAATTCTGTCATCCTTTACTCAGAAAGTATACAGGTACCACAAAGGAAGATATTTGAAAGAATGTCAGTAGTAACCAAAAAGGAACACTATGGGAGTCAATGGAGGAGTAAGTAAATATATAATTTGTTGACAGATTTTAGATTTTTGTTTTGAAGTGAAAATTACCTATTTGTCAGGTATGGTGACTCGTATCCGAAATGTGACCTCTGCCTTTTACCCATCCAGAGAGTTGTGAACACGCGTACAAGCGGAGCAGTGGGCAGCTATCACTGCAGCACAGGAGGGGTAAGTAAGGTGCCTTGCTCAAGGGCACCTCGGTCGTTACCCGCCGGCCCTGAGGATGTAACCGGCAACCTTCTGGTCACGAGTCCGACTCTCTAACCATTAGGCCACAAAAGCCCCCATCATAGTGTTATGACATCAAATCAACAACCTAAAAAATATTTACATTTACGCATTTGGCAGACGCTTTTATCCAAAGCGACTTACATTGCTTTATCCTATACATAGTAGTTGCAATCCCCTGGCATCGAACCCACAACCTTGCGTTGTTAACACAATGCTCTTACCACTGAGCTACAGAAAAGCTCCAAATATGTTTATTTTGTAAGCAAAATATAAATACTAAAGATTACTCTCAGAAATAATATTGCTATGTGCAAGGACAAAATATTGCACACATGTAAGAGGTATTTGTTGACCACAACACAAGGTAACGCATTACTGACAACATACATGTTCCACCACTCTTTGGCAGACGTTTCAGCTATCTCGCCATTTTGTTAGTTGGTGGTGGGGGTATTCGGAAGACATGCGCGTGTGGTCAATCCAGCACGCGTTTTTTTTCTGCTCCAGGAACTACGTTGGCTTCCAGCCACCGCTGGTTTGAACCTAGAGACATATCGGGAAACGACATCCTCCTTTGCTGACCTGTCAGACTGCACTGATAGGTAAACCTGGGACGGGAACTTTCCGGAGCTCCTCAACAAAGGTGTCAGGTTTGTCAAATACCTCCAGGAACAGCAGTCTCATCAGGTCACAGGTGTATTCTGCCATGAAAAAGCAACATTTTTGGAACACTTGTGATACTTTTGGAAGTACTATTAGGCAATTCCATGAAAATGTCAACCTTGCCTTGAAAATATCAAGTTTTTACTATGGTAACAGCACAGATATTAACATTTGGTGGTTCAAATACCCATGAGAGATCTCTCTTCAAAATTGTAAAGCATTTGTTTTATTTGTAGTGCATCATTTTTCATAGTCAGGTAAGTGCCATTTTCAGGATTTCACAGATTCAGGATTTTTGAAATAATAATATTGACTATCAACAAGGGTTTAGTAAAATATAAACAGATGATTTAATTAATTCGCAACAAATTCATTTAAAGAGCATTTTTATGTCACATCCATAACACTGGAATTGCCCTATTACGTTTCAATTTGTGTAGTATTTGAAGTATATAACTATTTAACAACAGACAGAGAAACCGATAACTTTTTAAGTGTGATGCTTGTATTTATAAAAAATTGCACATTTCTTAACGTACCAAAGGTGGGCTCCGTTTTCACTGGCTTCGCTGTAGGTTGCCCCTTCCTAGATTTAGGATGCATTATCCTGTATACAGCTGTGCTCTCCTGTTCACGATCTGCATTCTCATTGAAATGCATTGCTGCAAGATAAAGCCTAGAGATCAATTGAAAAAGGCAATTAAAAAAAAATACTGAGAAGAAAGTGTAATATAAGTTTGAAAATAAGACAATACTTGCATTTCAGTAATGTTTTTGTTTTGATAAAACTGATTGTTGCATAGCTAAGTGTTATTTTATTACCTGCATAGCGTTCCAATAAAAGGATAAACAACATTCTTTGGGGCAAATCTCAGAATGACGCTGTGAAATGCCTCAAAAGCTGAAGTTTGATGTTGATGGCTCAGCTTTGCCACATCTTCGAGAATTCTTTTGTTCAGGAGCAGCTTCTCTATGTTATGAAGTACTCTTGTACCTGTTATAAAATACAATAACAAAATGTTACAAATACAGACATGTTGAGTATAATTAAGCCTGCATACATGAACATAAACAGTCTATTTGATTCACACACAAGAAATAACACTCACACACCTGGTCTGAACCATTTGCTTGGGTCTCTGGACACTCTTTCTGGATGAGCACACTTTGGGAATAGTGGATCGTAATGAGTGTGGACGTTCTGAATGTGATTAAGTAAACTCTTCCACTTTGCAATCTTCTTGGGTCCTTCCTTGGATGACATGGCTGACCAGTACATGTGATGTTTTATACCCTGCTTCCACTTTCGCAGCAACTTGCAGTTTCTTGACAACTTACCCAATTTTTTTGATAATTCTGAAATTACAAGTACAATTGAACAAAATGTAAATAATAATCCAACTATTTTTTAATAATGGTTTGAAGTAACAAAATTATTATGTATGTTTCAACAATAGTTTTACGAGTAAACTTAAATCATTTTCTAAACAAATATACATGTCAAATGTAATTCCATTTACCCTTCTCGAGGTGCCAAACATCATAGTACTGATTGACATTTCTCTCCCTCAGATACTTCTGCACTTGCGTGTTGCGATCAGTCACAATGTAGTCCACATGCAACTGGTTGAACTCAAGAAGATCCAGACCTCTTCGGAGTCCCTCCTTCTCCATGTGTGCACTGCCTCCCACTTCAATGCTCTTCGACAAATCAAAATCAATTGGCCAAATCGCATAAAAAAAACAGGAAGTATTTACTGGAAAAGACTGTTACCTGTACTAGTTGAATGTCCAAAATCTTATTGCTTTTCAGATGCATTAAAGTGTAGCTGCCATATTTAGCAGAATGTCCTAAAAATAGAATTCAGTTTTTTGTTATTATAGCACTCTTTTAGAAGAAACAGTTTTGATTTTACATTAGCATGATTATAACATAATGCCAACATAAAATAAATATATATTTTTTTTAAACCTGGAGAAACTGCACGCATATCACCACCCAATGGAATTTCAACCTGCTTTTGAAACTGCTGGAACATAGCCTGCTGATCCATCTTCCACTTGTGGTATATGGATGGTTCCAGAAACAAACGAGCATGCCTTTTAAATGTTTTGTACTGGTGTATTTGAAGATTCATTGCTCTGCAAATCTGTAAACATAGCAGAGATTAGGTAACAGTTTGTATCCTTAATGATTTAAAAACATTCTGCACACAGTAATCCAATAAATACCTTTTTCGTTTGAATGAATGATCCACCAGTAAAATAAACCGCCGCTGACATTTGTAGGTTTCCGACCGGGGTACTTCCTTTCAAAGGCTGGCTCTGCCATTTTCTATTATATTGACAGTTTTCGCAGACCTGACTGAATGACACAAATGTCCCAAGGCGACGTCGCTGGACATCGCAGTTTCGCTTGCACAAAGGACACGTTTCGAAAAGCTCTCTTAGAGAGCTTTCAAACACAATGTACTTGGCATCAGTGTAATCACATGTAACCTCCATCCCACTTAAAAGAAGAATAAAGCATAGAACATCACTGATCGATTCAAAGCAAAGAGATTGAAGAACAACTCAACACAACATTACCTAATTTCGACAGGCTCGTATGTGAAACATGAGGTTGTGGAATATCTGATATATCTTCTTCCGGCAATTCCATACGTGGCCTTTTAGCAGGTCTCGCACCACGTCCGGATGTAGAGGCCTTTATTGGTGTAGATGGCAGATGACTCCGTGTGTTAACTTGTGGAGTCTCCATACTAGCACTTACATCTGTTGTCTGCGTGCCTGACAGAGGAAAGGGGAATTGTATTTTTTCATTTCGATAACCTTTACATTACAATAAAGAGACTTAAAATGACAAAAAGAGGTAAAGCTGGTAAAAACAATTTAACATATTACATACATACCCTTGCTCCGTAAGTGTCCTGTATGTTTGGAAAAGGAAAACTGTGTGCCTGTTGTCTTTTGCAATGGCGTAAACCTACACTGAGTGCCTACAGACGACTTCAGTGGGTTGGCTTGCACTTCAACAGACACAGCAAGCCTATGTTCGGTTTGACACTCTGTGTGCTTGATTGACGGCATGGCCTGGCTGGTAGATGTGCTCTACAAATAAAAAGAACTATAAAACATTCTGTGTTAACATGAATTTCACAATAATCCTATTATAGATATAGACAGTATGAAAGGCAATGCAACACTCTGAAACTATGTAAATATTATTCCTCATGTACTTGCTCCATTTAGTGGCCATTTACCTGGGCAGGTTACTAGAGCTGAAAAATAGGTCAAGTGGTTTTAGAATAACTCTATGGACACTTATGGTTGTCAACAAAGCACAATTGAACTACACGGGGTGTGTCGATACACTCTCCCTAGATAATTTGTGATTCTCTACATGTTTGTGTCGTTTACATTACATGCTCGCAGATTGCTAACAAAACACAGACATTTGACGCGGATTTAATCACTTACCCCCTGGAGTTCCGACCCCTGAACGGGATATTTTTTTGTCGGGACCGCTCCATCATCCAGTTGTAAACGATTTGCAAATCCAGCTTCGAATTGGGCCTTGTTTGTGAAACAATCGTCAGCGAAATGCTGGTAACAAACATACACGTTTTCGGAACTCCGTTTCTGGCCGGGAAAAACAAATCGCATCCATTGTTGTCTTAACTCCGTGTTCTTTGGAAACCTGAACAGCGATTTCTTCCCCTCACACTCAAAAACACATTTCCTCTGTGCCATTTTTGATACTTAATCTAAAACAAAATGAAAACTCTTTCAAACCAGTGCTGCCGACGACTTCTACTCGAATGAAGCACGCTGATTGGCGTGCTCTTCTTCTTCTGTTAAATGGCGGTCGGCATCCAACATTAAGGCGCATTACCGCCCACTAATATACTGGAGTGTGGCCGTGAGTCAACTACCTCCCAAATGTATATATACATGAAGAGTTTAGTTCCAAAATGAGATAACAAAACTCATGTTTTTTATAATGTTATCATGTTTTTATTGCGTTTTATTGTGTTAATTATCTGCATTTTTTTGTTATTATGGCTTAAATCAAAACAATACAACTGCAGTTTGATTGCTATTTATTGGAATGCACAATAAAAAACATCATTCTAAAACTGATAAAAACAGAGTTCTCATTTTGGAACTAAACTCTTTGTATATATTCTGATCATTCTGTTTTTTTCTCGGTTCATTTATTAAACTTCAATTGTTTAGGTGTGCTTTTCCAGACGAATTGTCCAATTGACTTAAAAAAGTTGTTACGCAATGGTAATTCATGTTCGGAAAAACTTCCATAACCCCAGGGGAGTGTATCAAGCCCAGAAATACTACGTCATACATCCAACTCGTTTTTCTTTGACAAATGGACCATGTTATGCATGAGAAGCCAACACGCTTAACAGTGGAGTTACAATGCATGATAGCCCAACCCCCCCCCTTCAAATTTCTTTAAACAATACTTAGAATTAACTTAGGATAAAACATTGTCTATATTCAATCAAATAATACTGTGGAATTATTTAATTTGTAAATGTAGCTGTAAAACAAACTTATGTTGGAACAAACAATGTCATCAGTTGTTATGTAGATATATATATATATATATATATACTCAAAACATTAAAACTGCACTTTATGACACAAGTTTCAATGTCTTTAAATTTGTTAGTTATCAGGGCCACCAATACAAAAAAAGAGATTTGGAACTTAAAAGAATACTAATGCAGAAAAACAATAAATACAGAGCAGCGACACAATATGTGTAATTTCATATCAGTTAAGGCAAAGATCAAGGACAATAGATGCAGATATAGGTCTCACAGAATAGTCTACAATTAGTATATTTGTCAAAAGGAGCACAAAGGAGATACACCCAACATCTGTGACACATCTCACTATGTCCACTTATTACAGTTTTGTTCGGTTTCTGATTGTTCTTATGTCACTGAGACTGGGCCATAGGCAGAGGACGTCGGAAAAGCAGGATGTGAGGTTCTACAGGAATAAAAACTTTCATGAATTAACCGATCAGGTGACATTTACAGTAATGCTGTTGTAAAAGCACACATTAGGGTAGGATAAACACATCTTTGCAGCTCGTCAAACAGACACACATACCGGGCTGGTGGATCATGTAGTGAACCCATCCTTGACTCTGCTGAACACCCAGGTTCCTCCATTCTGTCTCTGACATTAGATGGGTTTTGGGAACTTTTTTAGCGATATCCTTAGGCAGCATGACATGCCTGACAGCATTAAACAACATGTTACACTTTAGTCTCATTATGAATTACCCCACAAACAATGTTCCCAGATCTGTCAATCGGGCTTGTATTAGAGAATATAAAAGGAACTCAAAATATTTTAAATAAAAAATAGGTTAAATTAAAACTATGACGACAGAATTAGGGTGTCAATGACAAAACGTAACAATGATGTAACCAGAAGAATGAAGAGTTACCTGTATTCAAATTTGTCGTCATCGTATTTGTCAGAGTAGAAAATTTGCTTGTGAGACATGTCTTGATCAATTTGTTTCTGGGTAAAAATATAGATACAGACCCAACATATTATAAGGTGATGTATTGATGTGCAGCTTAGAAAAAAACATCAGCCTAACGTTACATTTTAGATGGTCGTGTCTTTCATTTGTCGATTAACGTTATATTTATTAGAATTAGCGTAACCTCATACGAAACATTAATCAAAAAGAGACAGCGACTGTTTTAACTTTAACCTAAATTAAAAAGTCAATGTAGTTGTCAGTTTTATTACTATAAAATAAACTATCAAATAAAGATTTTACTCATGCTAAGTTTGTATTCCCCCAAAAGCTAACTAGCTAATCATACCACTCGAGCTGATCAACATGTCATGAAGATACAGTATTTATTAACGTAATTTATTTACAACACTTACTGTTTATCTCTTCCTAAACAACCGTGTTGTTACTTTATAAAACAGTTACTTTGTGAAGTACTTTTTTATCAATCTGCAATAAACAACCACGGGTTTTCTCCCTGGCTCTTAAACTTCCCTCTTTCGGAGTTCTCAGCCCGCCCACATAAATTCGAATATTTGCACTACCAATACCATTTGAGAGATTTGTTTACGTCACTGCTTTGCCCCACCCTTGGCACGTATACAGTCTCGTTATAGAATACTTTAACTGTCCATCATTTTACGCTTTTTACGTCACTGATGTTCGCAAAGATTTCAAAATAAAAGTCTCTCTGTAGTTTTTGGGGTCGTGATCATCGGTGCGTTCCAAATGGGATATAACGCCCTCCGAAGGGCCCTTCAGGAACAAAACGTCACTTCAATAAAGAGAAAATTACGTTATTTTAATGCTCCTTTTGCCAAGTTAATTTTAAACGGACACATTAAGAGATACAATTGCGTTTTGAGTTAACACTAGAGCTTTACTTTTCCAAGGGAGTGATGATCACTTCGGATCGGAGCGCTGTTGAAATGCCTTTTCTTCTGCATATGTAATTCAGCGTGCCTTACTTTGAATTTGTATCATCTTGTGATGCCTCTGAACACATCTCTGGGGTCTCAGGATGTTTCGGGTCTCAAATGAATCAAGTGTCAATTGACAGCACAACCTCACCATGGCCCTCCTTTTTAATTTCATATTATACATGTGTCGCTAGTATTCATCTGTAGAGAGCAGTGTATCTTAGGGTAAACCCCTATATGTGAGACCTCAGCTTTCGTTTTGGGTTCTAGGTGATGTGCAATTTAGATTAAAATGCATTTGGCCTCGAGAGTCCTATCATAATCCCAGTTTCCCTGTGTCTAATGTATATTCGTATGTTTAGCTAATCTGCCATTACATCTTTTATTAATTTTTTATCATCTATTTAAAATGTAATAAAATAATGTAGTAATTAGATTACAATATCAGACATAATAAAACTGTGGGAATTTGGGGGAAATTATATTTGACGCTTTAACACGACACAGCACAGCGCTCATATGTGCTCGTAAAGAAACCCGCAATCCCACTAATCAAAGGCCTTAACCAAATCAACCTAAGGACAGTCCTGGAAGTATAAATAAAGTAAATATTACCTCATAATAAAAAACGACACAGCGGTGTTAAAAATATTTCTGGTAAATTACAATCGGGTTTATTTTTCCAGAAAAAGGGCATTAAAACATGCATCCATAAAAAAATGACACACATTTATTTTCCTGTCGATTATGTTCCTCGTCATCTTTCCAGACCTGCCCGTACTCGATCGATGACGGGAAGTTAGGGCGCTTCAACTGGAGCGAGGATAGTCGGGAATCTCAAATATACAGGTAAACAAAACATCTGCCCCTGCATGAAAATACGCGATGCGAAAATAATACACGTGTGTGCAAAAATGCATGAACATGAAGGTATAATGTGGCGTACATGCGAGCAGATATATAAGCAGGTAAATGCACATGCAGTGGCCTGCGCTTAAATGACCCTCGCGACGGGGCAGCACGGACCCTGCAGTCATGACAGAACAAACCCAAAAATACACCTCATGTATATATTTATGTCGCCCTGAGTGTTTAATTATGAGCCTTTTTGCATCAAAGCGACATTTAATTGACTACATGTGACAGAAGCCCTTTAATCTTAAGATTAGCGTTTCGATTTCTGTCACCATTTGTAGCTAGCCAGGTCAGTTTTTAGCCGTTCTCGTGCGTTTGTGTTGATCAAATATGCCTCGGGTCTCGTTTATTAGCGCGTGTTATAGCGCTGCTAAAGCCGTATCTACCTTTAGATGTAATTTGTTGTTTATTTATTAATTAAATGTGGTTCGTTAAATCCAATGCGGGTTGTTTTGGCTCTTGTTGATATAGCAGCTTGTAGCGTGCTAAACAGTATTGTGCCTTATGTTAACGTTACTCGTTAAAATGTATTGTTAAACATACGAATGCTAGCTCACATTGATACTATATATGTGTTTTATAGACGTATTATTTATACAGAAACATGGCTGTGTGCTTTGGTTTCTACCAATGCTAATGTAACACCGAGCCTGTACGTGGCTGTTAGCCAGGGCTAACAAAAGCCGATATGTGTCATTTGCTGTGCCTCGATGTGTAAGGCGTAGTTTGTTTTACGTGATTGTATTTCTTTTGTTCTCTTAAAAATGTCTAGCTTTGAGTGTATTTTTAAACAATATAGCAGAATAAATGTGGCTTAAGTCATTCAAGAAATTTCTCTTCAGAAGTACCTCACCAATTAAAATCATTCATTAATAAATTGGGGCAAATATCAAGTATGGAAATCTATAGATGATAATATGTTTTGCTTATGTGTCATTACTATAAGATTTTCACATCTAGATATAGATTATAATAAAATCGTATTATTGTCCTAGTTGCATATACCCCTTTTCTGATGAAATATTGTTGAAAATGCTTTGTTTTAATAACCCCTGACAATAAAACCCAATAAATTATGATCCATGGCTGCAAGTCACAGACTGTCTGTTATTTATTGTTAAAAATAATATGCTTTTCAAATAGCACAACAATTTTTTAAATGCATTTCTTATCTTACACTTCTGACATTTTATTCATGTGTGTTCTAGGATTGAGTCCACTGTCCCGGCATGGGGGACATGAAAACCCCCGATTTCGATGACCTGTTGGCAGCGTTTGATATTCCTGACATCGATGCCAAGGAGGCTATCCAATCTGCGCCGGATGAGGTGGAGGGGCATCAAGGAACAGGCGCCGGGCCACTCATAAAATCCGGTGACGGTTCGGTTGGAGGAAGTTCATCCCTCAGGTCTCCAAGCCCATCCACGGATTCTCAGAGCGATCCTTCGATTGTCAGTGTGATTGTGAAGAACCGGGTTCGGCCTGAGCCCTTCGATGGCAGTGACAGCTCGGAACCAGAACCTCTCAACCATAATGGTTTTGTGTCATCCGGTGGGGCAGTACATATGTCTCAGGCTCGGTGCCAGCCTAATGGGGACCAGTGGCCTATATGCAGCTCCAAGATGATTCCAGAGACCACAGGGCCTATCCATGGGTCATCCAGCACCTCTAAACAGAGTACCAACAACATCTTCAATAAGCTAAAGCCCTTGATGGCACAAGGAGCTGGAGACTCGGTTGGAAGAGCTCGAAAAATGCAGCTTCTGCAACAGCAACATATGCAGCAGGAGATTAATTTAGAAGCTGCGGACAAGGCAAAAGCTCCTGCTGCTCCTAGCGGGGCAGCATCTCCGTTCTTTCCCCCTCCTAAACCACTTCTTTCTACTCCCTCGACAGCTTCATCTTCCTCGCCATCATCATCCTCTCCCTCCGTCGGTTCCCGTGTTTCCGGGGCTGTGGCATCTTCACCGCTGGCGACATCTCTAACAGAACCGTTTAACGGAACCCCACGTCTCGGTTCATCAGCGTTTAGACACGTAGATTCAGATGATGAGGATTCAGACCCTGATTCAGGAGGATCTCTGGTCATCCATGAAAGTCCAGACTCTCCCAATCCTCCAAAACTGTCACGCCGCTTGAGGTCTCCACCTGAAAGTTCAAAGTCTCCTTCTCTCCCCTCTTCAACATCCATATCGTCCAGTGCTTACCCCAAACAAGGTGACATCCCCCTAGCGTCTCCAGCCTCACCCCAGGCTCAGCAGAACTGGCTTTCCGTACCTGCGCAGACAGGAACCGGAAAGAGTTTACCACAAGAGGAGCGAAATCCAGAACATGTGATCGAGGAACGAGACTCCCCAGAGAGCCCCGAGCCTGAGATCCCCAAGTCCACCATGCCAACGTCAGCGGTTACCAAGAGATCTTGCAGCCCAGCGGTGGCTTCATCACCATCTCTTCGAGAACCCAAAGAGGAAGAAGAAGAGACGGAAGTAGACAAGGCGTCAACAGAAAACGGACAGGATGTAAATAACACGGATGGGAAGGACAATGCGAAAAGGGATGGAGAGAAAATGGAGGTAGATAGAGAGAGCAACATAGCACAGTCTCTTCCAGAAGACACCATCTCAACACCCAACAGTAGTGGGAAAGCTGTAGCCGGTGGCAACGCCCCCTCAAGGCCTCTTAAAGTCCGGATTAAGACCATTAAAACATCAACGGGAGGCATCACCCGCACGGTCACCAGAGTGGCCGGGAAGGGAGGTGCCGCCAATGCAGGAAAAGGCACGGATGCAATAAAAGCCCAAACAGGCAATCGAGCCGGCCCGGCCAAAGGAGCCCGGAAAAACGATGCCACCGCCAGTCAAGTTGTAAAAACTCTACCAGTAACCACTCTCGAAGCCAGTAGTGCCATGCTCGCTGCAGCCAGCAAAGTTCAAAACAAAATGTCTGTGCAATCCGATAAAACAAAGGTCTCCGCCACGGCAGTCAGCATCACAAAAGCCGCCAATCTACCGATCACGCCAGCTATCGGTGGAATAAGCGTGCGCCCCACGGTTGCTAAAACTAATGGTGGCACGGCTAACGTTCACGTACCTTGTAAACCGGCCTCAATCGTCAACAGCACCGGTGCTGTTATCTCCCGTAGTCAGTCTAGCCTGGTTGAAGCTTTCAACAAGATCTTAAATAGCAAGAACCTGCTTCCCAGCTACCGCCCGGACCTTTCTACTCCACTACCCCCTGAATGGGGTCTTCCTATGCCCACTGCTGGCTACCGCTGCCTGGAATGCGGCGATGCTTTCGCTCTGGAGCGAAGCCTGGCGCGACACTACGATCGACGCTCTTTGAGAATAGAAGTGACGTGCAATCACTGCGCAAAACGCCTGGCGTTCTTCAATAAATGCAGTCTGCTGTTACACGCTCGGGAGCACAAGGAAAGAGGCCTGGTCATGCAGTGCTCACATCTGGTGATGAGACCGGTTACAGTGGAACAGATGATCGGCCAACAAGACACTACTCCTATAGGTCAGATATTCAATCATTATTTTAAGTTTTGTAATAATTCTTTATTTTATATTGACATTAGGGCTGTCAAACAATTAATCGCATCCGGAATTAAAGTTTGTGTTTACATGATATATGTCTGTGTCCTGTGCATATGGGTCAAAGACAAAAAGGGTTTAAGCCTTAAAACTATAAGTGTAATAGTGCTTTAAATTGTTATTGTTCAAAAAAAAGAAAAAACTTTTCTGTTTATTGAATTTTTGTTTTTTTGTTTTTCTTAGCAAAAAAAATATATTTTTCCCCTGATTTACAGAAGACGCTCATTAAAATGTCATTCATTGTAACAATTTTGTTAGGCATATTTACAACAAAAATCAATTTATGACATATTAAAAGACTTTCACCCTAAATGCAAATTTTACATTTTGAAAAAATTTGCCACTATCCTAGGTTTTGCCCATTTGTCAATAAGATTATTTTACTAATTTAAAGCACAATAAAATGTATGATTTAAATTTTGACATTTTATTCTCCAAAAACGTACTTGAAACCATGAAGTAGACATTTTACTTACATTTAATGTGCTTTCTATGAACATAAAATAACTTTTGTGAATTTATTTTGATGGGGACATCTTAGCAGATATACCCATAGACAATTTGTATTTATAATTAAGCTCATACATATACATGCATTATATCAATTTAATAAAATGATTTAAGAAAAATATCAAGTATAATAATTAATAAACATTTATATATTATTGAAATCTTTGGTAAATAGGGGTGTAAAGGTACGCGTATTCGTACCGAACCGTCACAGGGAAAATTCCAGATGAAGTCATCATTCCTATGCCCTACTCCCTTCGAAGGGAGGAAGGGAGTAGGGCATAGGACTGATGACAATATTTGGAATGTTGCCTGATACGATTCTGTACGAAAACACGTACAGTTACACCCCTATAGGTAAATATAAATAAATACATATTTATTTCCTAAATATGTATACGTGTTTATAAATACAAAATAAATATGCACACTACACAGACATATATTAACACAAACTGTTATTCCCGATGCGATTAATCGCGAATAATCATTTGACAGCCCTTTTTGACATATGGTTTTGCAACACAGTTTAAAAGATTCACATTTTCTTTCCTCAGGTGTGCTCTCTCCCTCGCTCTCTTCTACAGCTCTGCAGTCCTCCAATACTCCGACAGGAGCAACCCCAGTACCGTCCACTTCAAGTCCTCTAAAGGACTCCCCCTCTCAAGGCACGACTTCAACCCAGCCCAGCCCTGCACGCCGCGGGCCACAGAGTCCCCAGGCCCTAATGCCCCTACCCTGCAAGAAAGGCGAAGCCCTGCAGTATAACAACTTCAAGTGTCCTGAATGTCAAGCTCAGTTTTCAAGCAAAGCTGAATTAGTGACTCATTTTCAACAAATCAGAGCTACTCCTAACTCGGTACGTCGCAAAACCATAAGGGTGCTAAAAGTAGATTTAATGCAGGGCAACTAGAAATGATGCAGTATATAGCTATGCACTCATACTTGCTTTAGTGCAAAACATTACTAGCTATGTAAAATAAATAGCTGTTCGTAAATCTATTTGTGTGTCTCCCATCTCATCTTTATCTATGCACTCTCTCTCTTTCAGACATGTATGCTTTGTTCTCCTCCTATGATGCTGCCTAACTGGTGCAGTGTGTCGGCCCATCAGCGCATCCATAAGCACCGTGCTCCTCACGTGTGTCCGGAGTGTGGTGGTACTGCCCGCCAGGCTACCTTTCAAACCCATCTGGAAGAGGCCTGTCTGCATTTTGCCCGCCGCATCGGTTACAGGTTCCTAAAAATTTCATTTGTATTTGTATGTGGCAAGGAAATAAGTCCGTAATCAATGCCAATTTCAAAAAAATGTAACTGGCATTTATGAGATTTACGAGTAATCTCTTGTATTCAAACTGTGTTTTTTCCAGGTGTTCCAGTTGTCAGGTTGTGTTCGGAGGTTTGAATTCTATCAAGTCCCACATTCAGACTGCACATTGTGAGGTGTTCCACAAGTGCCCCAATTGCCCGATGGCCTTCAAATCTGCTCAGAGCGCCCAGAGCCACATCACTTCCCAGCATCCCACCCTCACAGCTGCACAGGCCAAGTATGTCGACCAATCACAAACCTCAAGTAAATTGAACAATGTTGACATTTTATCAACCTCTTGATTATCTTCATTCTGTAGGATGATCTACAAGTGTGTCATGTGCGACACTGTGTTTACCCAGAAGCCTTTGCTCTACATGCATTTTGACACTCACCTGGCAAAACAAAAGGTGCACGTGTTCAAGTGTCCCGATTGCACCAAACTCTACGCCCAGAAAGGCTCCATGATGGAACACATCAAGGTACGACCTGTTGTTAAAGCTTCATTTTTGTTACATTTTGCCTTTTGTGTTACCCATTCTTTGCACATGCCCCAAGGAATGTGGTGTCAATAAAGGCATACAGTAAAACGTTTGGTTGGACTTTACAAAGTGACTTTGGTGTCACCTTGTCTAAAGCTCAAACCAAGTACAAGACCCACTTCAATCTGAACTGACACGTTATCTCTCATTCATATTCATCCCACCTTTAACTGAGTGTGTATTTCCTGTTAGACTGTTCACAGGGGCCTGTCAGCCAAATCAGAGACCCCGCCCACCACCTCATCTCCTGCCCCCGTCAGCATCTCTGCCTCGAAACCTAAATCAACAGAAAACAACGCTGAAGAATTGAGCCAAGCACAGGGAGAGGAGGAAGAGGAGGGGCAAGAGGAAGAGGAGAGAGAGCAGGAAGGGGAAGGAAGGGATGAGGAGGACGAAGAGGAGGAGAATGATGAAGAAGAGCAACCCAGTTCTCCAGAGAGCGGGAGCATGGAGTGGAAGTGCAGGGACTGTAAGAAACGCTTCGTAGAAAGTGAAGATTACGTCGAGCACATGAAGGACGAACATGGGAAGGTTTGTAGTTCATCTTAAGTCATAAAAAGGTTTTAAAATATCACATGAACTTTGTCCTAAGTTACAGATGGATATGAGATAATGTTTAGGACTGACTTCTGTTTTTGCTTGTTTCTTTAGTTAATAAAGAAGTTCCCGTGCAGACTGTGTGAACGTTCGTTCAGTTCGGCCAACAGCTTGCGTCGACATGTCCGTGTTATACACGAAGGTGTAAAGAGAGTCTTCAACTGCCCGTAAGTCATGTTTATTCACCTACAGACCTCAAGAACTTCTCTGTCCTGTGTTTAAGTTTTCTCAAACCCATCCAATGTACGCTCTGTTTCTCAGGCACTGCTCAGAGGGCAAGCGAACATTCAGCAGTCGGCTAATTTTGGAAAAGCATATTCGCGTCAGACACGGCATCAAAACCCGACAGCCTTCAGAGCGACAGGTCAGTTTGGATGCTATACCGCTTTAGGATTTCAAACCTATGTTAGGATTTGCATCTTAAAGGGAGAGTTCACCCAAAAAGGAAAATTGGTTCATCATTTACTCACCCTAAAGTTGTTTAAAATCTGTATAAATTTCTTGAAACACAGAGAAAGATATTTGGAGAAATGCTTGTAATAGTTCTTGGCCACCATTGACTCCAATAGTAGGAAAAATGACAATGGTAGTCAAAAGTGCCCCAGAACTGTTTGCTTTCCTACATGCTTCAAAATATCTTCTTTTGTGTTCAACAGAACAAAGACCTTTATAAAGCAATTTTTCCCACTATGGTAGTCAACAGTGGCCAATAACTTTTTGGTTACAAACATTCTTCCAAATATCTTTCTCTGTGTTCATCAGATTTGGACAATTCTGTCATCATTTATTCACCCTGTTGTCATTTTGAACCTGTGTAATTTTCTTTCTTCTGCAAAACACAAAAGAAGATATTTTGAAAAACCTTGGTAATCAAAAACCGTTGGTCCCATTGACTTCTATTGTATGAACACAAAACCAATGCAAGTCAATAGGGACCAATGGTTTTCTGTTACCAACATTTTCAAAAAATCTTCTTTTGTGTTCTGCAGAAGAAAGAAAGTCAAACAGGTTTGAAATGACAAAAAATTATGTAAATAATGACAGAATTTTCATTTTGAAGGTGAACTAGTGCTTTAAGGGTTGAGTAAATGAAACTGTTCCCTTGTCTTGAATTTCTTCTCTCAGAGTGGTCCAAACACCAGGAAGCGTTCAGCTCCAGGAGATGGGGCGGGCAGTTCTTCTGATCTTGACAATGAGGGCGGAGCTCCACCCG
Organism: Triplophysa siluroides; assembly: GCA_006030095.1. Lineage (NCBI taxonomy): Eukaryota > Metazoa > Chordata > Actinopteri > Cypriniformes > Nemacheilidae > Triplophysa > Triplophysa siluroides. Next base: position 321,680 of record VCII01000054.1, read on the forward strand.
GAGGAGGAGGGGGCGACCCAGATGATGTTGCGGGAGATGACTCCTCTGGCCCTGCGAAAAGAACTCGAGCATCCGAGAATCGACCGGTCGAGCAGGAGGAGGATGACGGCACATTCCGCTGCACACCCTGCGGCTTTACCACCCAGGACTGGGATGAATTTCAGCGTCACATTCCCGTCCACTGTGATGCAGAAAGCGCGCCTCAGCAGTGCCTGCAGTGCGGAGCATGCTTCGCCTCGGCCGGCTCCCTCAGCCGCCATAAATTCATCACACACCGCTTACGTCAAGGTCAGCACGAGAGTCGTGGTGGAAACGCGTCGCCCGGGCAGTCGTCGCAGGATGGGTCGCCCTCTTCGCCTAAAATGGGCGAGGAGGGGGAAGGAGGGGCAAGCTGCAGAGTGTGCGGCCGACGTTTTGACAAAGCATCAGACCTCAACACGCACTTCCGCACGCACGGAATGGCTTTCATCACGGCGCACAGGACCGATAAGCCCTAGTCAGACAGCGAGACGTCCAAAACAGCCAATCAGAACAAGGCTTTGCACTGCATGTGAGGTTGACCATCCAATGAGAGGAGAGTGAGACTTTTCACCTGTATTTATGATTGTAACATTAAAACGATTCTGATGTGATCTGTCTTCCAAATTACTAAAACAGTTATTTTCCTTTTCTCTCCAGCATTTCACTGAATTTACACAAGGTCAAGTCACATTGATTTAGAGGTTTTGAGAGTGCTGCGCTCGAATCCACAAAGCACTAAAGCAAAAAGGTGCTAGTGAAGGTTTTTTAAGAAATCAAAAAAGAAAACACTGACTTTTAAATGTAAGAAGATTGTACAGACATTGTAGTACTGATATTTATTTATACAAAGCATTCATTTGTCTTTTGATAATCATTCAGAATTTAATACAAAAAATAAGTGGTTGGAAAAGTTTGTTGTGCAGGAGATATACAACAGATATTAGAGGTCAAAGATTATTGATGGATTGTAAAGAAAGGTCAATATAAACAAACACACTGATACATTTCAATCACAGATACACCTGATCACGTTTCTATATGTATAAATGCATAGCATACATTTTCGTTATGGTTTTTGCATTTAAAAATGTGAATAAGTTCAGTCTTTGTATTTGCATTTTTTCTTAGTTGACTTGTTAACGTGGAAATACTGATAGTGAACGTTTTTGTTTGGACAAGGGGCCTGTTGTATTTTTATGACTTCTCAAAGTAGACATTCAGTGTGAAGGATTGCTTGTGAGTTTTATTAACTTTGTACAAACTTGAATGTCGTTTGTGTTTTTTTCTTTGGTAAAAGTCTTTCAAAAATATCCGTGCTTGTCGAAAAAGAATTCCTAGAAACAATATTGTGAATCAAACGTGTGAGTGTGAATTTATACCCTTCCCGTAATATATGTATACGTTCCATAGTCACTAGACGGCCATCTTATTCTGTGATGAACTGCCTGTTTCACTGCCGTACATTCTGTGTCATTTCTCCCTTCTTTCTGAATAAAACAGTAAATTGGTACGGTACAGATGACGGTGTCTTTTCTGTTAAGCTCTGACAATACACACATGTCATTTCTATGACAAATGTGGAATGCAAATACAATTACATCACATCACAGGATTTTCCATCTTGCTGTTTTTAACAGTGTCAATGTCCAGTTCTGCTCCTCCCAGCTCTAGAGTTTGTATTGTTGTTTGGTGTTCAGTATCTGTGAGGTCTTTATTTGGATGATGTGCTCCAATGAGAAACTCGTAAAGCAACGAGCCAAGAAGACCACCCGTACACGTCGCCACCAACGGCACCCACCACCACCCGTGTCCAGCCCTGACGCACACACACCAAACTTTCAGGACGTTGTACATCATTTTCACTAGTCAAATGAATATCCTAAAAAATGTGTTTGACCACAACTCAATGGTGTATTAAAGTACTGACCTGAATACATTGTTGCCCCAGCCGGCAATATACGAAAAGAGTCTTGGCCCGAAGTCTCGTGCTGGGTTGATGGCATATCCACAGTTAGACCCCATGGAGACACCAATCGCCATGACAACTGCTCCAACCAGGACAGGTTCCAGACCCGGGCGGTGCTGGCGTGTTGTGAGGATCTCCCAATGCAAGAACACACACCAGAAGAGACGCTGTACCTATTATCTACGGAAGAAAATGTCATGAAGACATTTCATATATGTGTGGTTAAATATTGTGTAATATTGTACTGACCTGGTCCACCACTCCCCCCCACAGACTCAGGTAATCTGCGGGGTAGGTTGAGAAGATCCCTGCCGTAGCCGTACCACCATCTACTGTGAGGTGTCCTCCACTGAAATGCATTATAGCATCTGGAAACATACACATATATTAAAAGTAAGATTGGTTAAGATTAAACCAGATGTCATTTAGCCTACAACGTTTCTTAAAGGGATAGTTCATCATTTATTCACTCTCTTGTCAGTTCAAACCTGTATGACTTTCTTTCAAAAAATGTTGGTAACCAATTGCGAGTCAAAGGGTAACATCGTTTTTTTGTTACCAACATTCTTTAAAATATCTTATTTTGTGTTCTGCTAAACAAAGAAAGTCATGCAGGTTTAAAGTGATAAAAGGTTAAGTAAATAATGACAGAATTTTCATTTTTGGGTGAACTATCACTAAGTGAGCAGTCTTCAATAATCCCACCCCTGTAGACTAAGAGGCCAAAGACATCTCAGATGTTATGACTTACCGTGGTACTGAAGAGCAACCGTCGCCGCAGCCAGGAAGGCACCTGAAAGTTGCGAGCACACATAAAATGGAAGTTGTGTCCAGGAGAATCTGCCCAGGAAACACAGGCTGAGGGACACAGCTGGGTTCAGGTGAGCTCCTTACACAGGCGAAACACACACATATGTATAGAAGAGCAACACACGTTATATAAGACACTTGTGTTGTAGTATGTTTAGTGGCCCCAAAATCTTTTCAGCCATTCTGAATGTAGAAAGGTGATTGGAGATGATGGAAAACAGAAAAGAAAGATGCTCGAGATCTCTCAGAAATGTCCTTACTTTACTTATGTACACCAAAATAGTGTAATACTTGACATTCGTGGAAGGAATAAGTTAGATTTTCATACCTGACACCCCTTTTGCCACATAGATCCCGAACACGGTGCCCAAAGCAAATCCCAGATTGATTGATAGGTATTCGCCCTTAGTGTTTTGCGAGGTTGTTACCTGGGCAACTGATCCACAGCCAAAGAGCTTCAGGTAGCGAGGGGAAAAATCAAAACACAAAAAAGAAACTTTTACACACATTATTTTTGACATTTTTGCATGATGACAAAATGTAATCAAGTTAATGGCACAGTTAGATTGATGTGCATTTGATGCCAGGTCAGGATTACACACTGATTTTCTGTCAGGGTCTGTGGACCCCCTGAAGTGGCCTTGACCACCCCATGGCCACCCCATAAATAAAACTCTAGCTCTGCCAATGAAAGCTGATTGTGTGTGTCAGTAGATGATTCATCAGATGAGTTTGTGATGGTGTTACATAATCATTCTGCAAGTTCAAAGTCTTCAAGCTTGATCTTAGATTGCTGCAGGTAACATTCTATGCATTTTCACCCAAACGTACTGCGAAACAGGAGACACGTTTTTTTTTACAAAGTTCAATAGGATTGTGTACAATTCAATGTCATTCGTAGATTTTCAGATGTGACACGAGTGTCCAGATCTGGTTAATAACAATCATTTTGACAAATAACCCATGTTTGTGTGCAGTAGTTACAGTATGTTATGACGAGCATTGCTACTTACTATTATGATATAGACTCCAAAAAACTCAGCCAGACACTCTCTGACCAAACTGCTCTTGATCCGACATCTCTTCAGCAGACGATCCATGATATTTGCTCTCTGTATTTTCTTGTCTTTTTTATCTAGTTGTTTGAATTCTTGGTCTTTTAAATAAACCAATCATGATTACACCATAAAGGTAAAACTGTTAAGGTGTTACATAAACAGGTTTGTGTGTGTGTGTGCATCTGAAAGAATAGGTTTAATTACGCAGCACATTGACCTTTGTGTAATAAAACCATCAATGTTTTATTGTTACATTTTATCTTTGGTGCATCTACATAGACCTGACAAAATGAAGAAATTGTATAGGTAGAAACAAAAACATATACAGGCTTTGACAGTTTGTAGCAAATATGCTGAATACATATTGTTTTCAATCGAACAATATTTTTTATAAAATAAAAATGTAAAAAAATATTTTTGATGACTTACCTCAATTAAATGTTTCAATGTGATGTTTACATTAATATCCGAAAGACATTGTATTTTCTTTTATATCGTTGCTGTCGTTCATCCTTGTATGTCCAAATTTGCAGTTTTTCAGGAAATGGAAAAACCACTGTACTTTTACAATGATTGCATACTGTTGTTAAAGTTGAAACTTTAAAAAAACTAAACTTTTTTATTGGTTAGATATTTGCAAAACCCAATGACAAACATAAAGAAGGACAGCAGCTATATTTTTTACATCCAGTAAATTTATAAATATTTCATCATTTTACTGGATGAGATAACGGAACTTAAGAACAAACTCATCTCATAAGGTTTTATTAAACATAATCCTTCACATTACACAGATCTCATTTATTTTTCTTTATTTCACAAAACAGCCTCCAAAAATACATTTTATGATAAATAAATTAAAGTTTCACAAAATAATCATTTAACATTTCCTTCCGAAAACAGCCTTGACTGAATCTTTATTACCAAGACACTACATGTGTGGCGTTGGGCAGTCAGTTTGATTTTTCTCCTTTTCATGTTACAATCTTAAAACCAGTGGCATGCCTAACAACTGACACAGTTCTGAATGGTGATAGAATTATCTGTTCATTTATGACTGAAAGCATAAACAAGGCTGGAGATTTGTCGTAGTAGTTTTTGGCAAGAAAACCACTTAAGTTTTTTCAAATAATCAGCTTCAACAACATGGTGTTCAGACATAATGCAATCCCAAAGCAATGGATTACTTACACACTCACTGGATCTGAACACAAATTCAATCAAACTGAACCATGTGGAATCAGATAGTGGGTTTATGAGGAAAGAATGAAAGGATATTGTTCTTTATATGTGTACTCTTTCAACCTCAAAAGCCTCTAAAGAACTTAGAAAACAGTGAGAAATCATCTTGCATGTCAGTAGATGATCTAGAATCTGTAGAAAATAAAGGAATTAATAGTGAACTTAAAAAACAAAATACAGTATGTGACACTGGACAACAAAACGAGTCTTATGGGTGGATTTTTCGAAATTGAGACTTAAACATCATCTGAAAGCTAAACAAATATTTGGCCGAGATACAACTATTTAAACTCTGGAATCTGAGGGTGCAAAAAAATCTTAATATTGAGAAAATCGTCTTTGAAGTTGTTGATCAGATGCACTGTAGCAGGCTGTCGCTAAGAAGAAGACACAGGTTTGTTTAAATGCTCTCTGTCATTACGGCTTACCGCTGTAATGACGATATGGAGAGTAGAAGAACCCAAAAGCAGAAATTCGAAGTCTTACACAGATGGCAAACTTGAGTGGGTAATTCTCAAAGATCGGGCAGCAGCGAGCGATGTTTGTAGGCGTGTTTCTGGCATTTTTGTTTGTGATTTTGCTGCATCCACTCACAAACCGAAAGTTTTGATATGCTTACTGTAGCAAATGTACAAAATATCTTCATGGAACATGATCTTCAAATAATATCCTAATGATTTTTGGCATGAAAGAAAAATCAATCATTTTAACCCAATTTATTTATTATAATATATATAATATTATTTAAATTAATTATTTAGTTGGCTTTTGGCATATATATTCCCATGCTACTTAAGACAGGTTTTGTGGTCCAGGGTCACATGTCAAATATTGCTAGATCTTGCAGTTATCTTTAAGATAATACATGAGAAAAGATACTCTGATGGAGTAGACTGGACACCACTAACCTGGCGTGAGAGGACCAGTTTGATCTTTAACACCAGGACCTCCTGTGATGCTCACTGTAGTCTCTTCATTCCCTTCACTGTCTCTCACAGTTCGCCGTTCTTCAACAGTCTATACACACAAACACACAAGTCTCTATTACTGTAATGCTTGACGCAACAAGATGTGTGGTATATATTTGTAATCCGACTTAAATACTTTTCAGATTTGTCCTGTATAGTATAGTGATTATTATAGTGATTCCTACAAGGAGGACAAAACTAAACAGGATCACTTACTCCATCTGGTCGGACCACCTTGGAAACGCTGACAGATTTATAAAATGACCTAATTTTTGGCTGTGAAGGTGCTGGAGTTAAGATCTGATCCAGTCCACCTGATGACACCCGTGAGTCAAGATCTACATACAAGAACCAAAGACAACTAACTGAAGCGGCAGAAATAACTGCAACAAATTACAAAACCATTTCAGAAATTGGTTTATTGCGCATTTATTGTGCTGTTGAACAAGAATCTGAGACATTTTACCTCCATCCTCTTTTCTCTCTTCTTCCTTCGGCCCTATCAGACCAGCTTTCCAAAGGTCATGAAACTAAAAACAAAAACAGTTGAGACAAACAGGCCAGAATCCAGAAAAGAAAGATGTTAGAAACATGTTGAATCACTGTTTCACCTTTGAGGACGGTCTCTGTTTAGGAAAGGGGTCCTTGGGACCCTGCGGAGATGTGGAATCCCCTTCTTTCGGTGTCGCAGAGGGGAGAGGACGGGAAGGGCTGCGGGGTGAACTCTCAGAGACTTCAACATGAAATCCCTGAGCGAGTTTCCACTTCCCCCTCCACCTCCGCCTTTTTCTGCACCATCCAGAGGAGGCGGGGCTTCTATCGATGGGACACCTGGTAGGCAGGCAAGAAAAAAAAACTTAAATCTTGAAAATGAAAATGCTAAGGTAATCGTTAAAGGTATGTAGGCAATCTATAGACATAAAATTGTGGCATATTTAGAAAAATTTAAAAAGATCACAATTTGATGAAAAAATGGAAACTTACTCCATTGTCCAAACCCATCTTGGCCATCAAAGCGACCAAGACCAGCAAAGATCTCCTCCATCTCCTTGAAGATCTGGCCGAACCCTCTAGGTTCCTCGAAACGCATCCCGCCAGGCCCAAAACTGAAACCAAATCTAAAGAGATCATCTACTGGGTCCTGATGGGATCTGTTAAAGTCATCATAGTGAAATCCACTGTCATCGTCTTCATCTTCATCATCTTCATTCACAATCCCACCAAAGAACGGGTCCCTGATTAAAAACACAACGAATATTCAAATAACTCTTTCTAATATTCTAATAACTTACACAAATAAGAACAGGGTTTTTGATACGTGTGCCATGTAAGGCTGGATGAATACGTCAAAGGTTTGGACTAATATTTGTATTATTCTTATAAATAGTATTTTCTACATTCTAGACTACTTGTAAGGTCATGAAAACTGTGAATTACATCATTTTACAAAAATGTAGTGTTTCGTTTCCCCAATTAAAGCAGTTTTAACATGTAATTGCGTTATTTGGCCACCAGAAGGCTCTGTTGCCCAATTTATATCAGCTGTTTATAGTAACCTAAATCTCATGGTTTTCTGTCCCAGCAAGAACACATTTAAACGAAAAATTAAGATTACATTTTTTATCAATTTTAATAACAAATTGTACTACTACTAATGTATTGGGTTAAAAACATGGCACAATCCATGCAGTTAACTGTAATGTCCTAGACCACGGGGGTTAACTTGCGTCAAATTAAGAGTGATTTAGGTTAGAACCTTTAAGTGAAAGTAACCCCGTCTTTAAATTAAAATTAATAAATCTATAATAATCATCACCGCCACAATGTGCTCTGTAAAACACATGAAATTAACTTACATTTAAATAATAATAAGTTAATTACTACTAGTACTGATGTGACATCGATTCTAGCAGCTGTCGCAGTAATAGATGGACTCACCTCCGATCATCTCCACGATAATAACCACCAGGGACCCCAAAAAACCCCCGAAAGAGGTCAAACACGCTCATTTAAGGACGCAAACGGTCATTTAAATAGAACCATAACAATCATCAGTTGCATCAGATTGAACAGAGGAAACGGAGGAGATTCGCGAGAACTTTCCAACGACTTCCGGTGAATCTTTTCAAAATAAAAGCACATGTATTCCGAGACTGCATCGCTTACCTAATAAATCTAAACTCTATTTTTCTCATGTAGAATGGAAGAATTGGTTTAACCTGTAGTTAGCAGAACACGTTTTTATATACTTTTTGTGACAGATATTGAACACATTTTAGGTGACTTATTAATGTCGAAATTTATCAGTTTGCAAAATGTCCACACATTAGATTAATACTGCACATGTGCGCTGTAATAAAACACTCAATATCCATAATTTATATTTAACTGTCTACTTGTTATTAGACATAATGCTTTAATGATTAGTTACCTATTTAGTGCAGGTCAAAACTATAACCTAACACAACGAATCAAAAAACACACAAGCTTTGTTTTCTTAAAAAAGACATTCACATCCAAAAATGATGAAAATGTCTTTTTCTTGTTTATTTACTTAATATGTATATATATTTTTTACAAAATAAAAAACATTATGAAACAAAAAAAATGCTAACAAGTCTGTGTGTAAGGATTTGATAGGGGAGGAAAAAGCCATCAAACAAACAGACTACAGTACTTGTGTTTTTATATATATATGTACAGACAATTTTATCCATTTAAATTTTTTAAAACGCACAGTACAAAAAGAAAGCCACTGACAAAGAAAAAAAAAAAAGATACCCATAGTACAATTCTGTCCATCAGCACTTTCCTAATAATCATATTACTAAAAGAATATATTTGGGGACAGAAGGTGGCGCTTTTTAAAGGGGACAATGACTGCAGGTTTGACAAGAACAACAGGCTGTGTAGAGACACTTGCTCGCAAAGGGCGGCCTAGAAAACTCTGACCTCTCCAGTACAACAATCCCAAAGCAAATGAGATTTCTCACTTATGATAAAACGCCGAGGTCAAAAACCATGCCATAATCCAGTCTCCTTTCAACAGGGAGGCCAGTTAATAAAGACAAAAAAAAACTTAAGTGGAAAATAAGAGTCTAGGTTAAGGTGCACTTCTAACATCTGTAGGGTACAATATGGCTTCAAAGGAATTTACGAACTACACATTGAAGCCGGTAGCATAAGTAGAACATTCATACAGTGGCCACCCTCACAACACACACAAAATAACAAAACCAAAACAAACACACACACACACAGCTGACAGACAAAGCCTGTGAGCTCACCTATACATTTTTCATATATCTATTTATATTTGGTAAAAATAAACTTCACAACTGCATAAGCCGATTTAGAGTGATCTTTTTTCCAAAATAAAATTTTGTAAAAAAACTGCAGGGGAGAATAGACATACATATGGATTGCGGGTACTGAAAAGAAAGCAGCAGACAGTAATGAAATAATAAATGCTGTTCTGGGGAAACAAAATCACGCTCTACTAAACCTCTCTTTTTCACTTTATCCACCATTAAAAAGAAAGAAAAACAATTTTCATTTTAGAAAACAGATCTATGTTACATATGCCTGAAAGAAAAAGGGCAAGGGGCTTGGTTTTTCAAACACAATACCAACTCCAAATACTCAATACGGAGCTCTTGAAGGCCTAAGTAACTATCCATACACTTGCAAGAACCCTCTCCCCATTAAGACATCTCCCCATACACCGTCCTCAACTGACGCCTTGCAGTGCTTTCTCTCTCATAACAGCACCACCAGTGGAACGAGGGTGGTACTGCGGTATCAGGATGACTGTACAGAGAGGAGAGGGTGCGCCGTTGAAGAGAGAAAATCGAGAGACCTCTGGGGAGGAGAAGAATCTGTTAATCCAGCCTTTGGAACACCAGACGGGGCAGGATGGGGTGTTAATTGCCTCCCCAGCTGTAGCTGTTGTAACCAGACTTGTTGATCTGTGACTTCTGTTGAATGGAGTTTTGGCTGCGCTGTCCAGAGCCAGGCTGCAATGCAACAATTTTGAATATCAGTTCATAAAATGGTAGGAAAAAAATGGGGTAAATTTTACCATAAAAAAGTTATAAAACTTGGGGTAGGACAATTATTGTAACTGCACACATAGATGAATAGAGAGACTCTTAAAATACGTTAAATAAAAAAAGCATAAGCAAACCTTTCGATTGCAATCTAGGAATGATTTGAAACGTCTGCGTGTTTACCTGTCCATCCTGTTGCAGGTGGTGGTGGAGCATCTGAGAGTGGGGCTGCTGATGGGGGGTCAGGATGTGCATGTACGGGGCCGGTGCATAAGCCGCAGCGGCCGGAGGGTTGATGGGACCACCGCTCCCGAGTGCCGAGGGCAAACTGAAGGAAGCGCTGGGGGTTCCTGTGTGGAAACCCTGCTTCTCGAAAGACTGTAGAGAAAATAAAGCAATTCCTTAGTATACTAATGTACACACACCTTTCAATGTTATGCCATTTTGTAGCATAAGTAGAAGTGTGCAAACAGAAAGTCAGTGCATTACGAAATAAGTTCAACATAAAAATGTAGCACATACGCTCACCTGCGTCTTTGTGTAAACAGACCCTGAAATGTCAGGAACTCCCGTGTTGCTGGATGTCACAGAAACGCCTAAAAGTTGAAAAACAAAAATAACAGAATGAGGGTCAACCCTCTATTAAACCAATCTTAACAAAAAAAATGCATATGAAGTTGAAGACAGCTACAGTATTAACACTCATCATTAGCAAAGAAATCAGTTCAACAAAGATTATTCTTATGGAAGAACAGCTCTGAAAATGATAACTTGTGACAGTACAGTTTAGCAAGGTGCACCATCCCCGATTTTCCGCAAAATCGACAGACTTGTGACCATGTTTGAAACCCATTACAGAGCCAATATTTGACCCATTAAAACGTTGTCAAACGCTCATTTGGAGTTAATCGGATCAACACAGTATAAACATTGTTGTGGCATTAAAGAGATGCAAGTCAATTTGACTTTAATAATAGAACAATTAAAAAACAACTTCGCAAACATTCTTGTGACTATCAAACATGGTAAACATACCCATTTAAAATGAAACCCTGAACCCATTAGTATGCATCAAGAATTAAAAACATAATACTGCGACAACCATTATCAACATCCCCCTAACACGCCACAAAAGTACATTTTAAGGTTTGGGACAAAATGAAAGCTCACAGTTTTAATATATTATATACATAAATGTGTATTATATCATTTCATAGTATATAATATATCGCTAATACCAAAAGAAACAGATATGAAAAGGGTTTAACATGTGAAAACAATGTCAATGGCCAATTAAACAAAAGGCACAGAATAGGCATTTGGAATTAGATAGACAAACCTACTATAATGCAACATGCAATTCATCAAGTGTTTGAACTTACTTCCCCTCTCATACGCTCAATGCAACGAGACCCTCGCAAACAAAACGGATTCGATTACATTCGTATCAAGGTCACATGGTTAACTACCCTGATGTTTTCCCCCCCTGCGTGACTCTTTGTGAAGCAGGCGGAGCTTCACTCAGGCCAGGCGCTCTAGAGGCACAGCATGGCTTTATCGTGCTTGACCAGTCAAGGTAGGAGCCATGAGGAGAGAGAGCGCGCTTAAGAAAGAAAAGGGAGGAGGGAAAGGAAAATGGGGTTTAGCGTGAGGCTGCACTCACCCACTCCGGGCCCGGTGACGGAGCTGGCGGGCTTGTTTTGCGCAGAAGCAGCGGCAACAGCGGCCGCAGCAACGGCTGTGCCGTAGCCGCCCTTACAGAAATCCCCGCTCCCGGCCGAAGCCTGGCCCAAATCCTCATAGCCTGCAAACGGTCAGACACAAACAGCCACAGCCCCACAGCATTAGACACACACCAGGCAGGGCCAGAGGAAAGGAGTGAAAGGGGCGGGGCATGGGGAAAGGAGGCGAGGAAGCGGAAAGCCGAGAGGAGGGGTCTAATCTGAAAGCGTATTGGGTGAAGGAATAATTCTCAGAGAAGTGACACTCAAGTGATGTTTATGAACATAGGAATGAAGAAAAACAAAGAAAAGTTTGAAAAATATTTTCAAGAAATGGAAAGAGAAAAAACAGAGGAACACAATGAGGAAGGCAAACATTAAATAAGATTTGGAAGTTCCAGAGAGGAACATTATGGTGCTGGATAGATGAGAGCCAAAGAGATGGCTAAAGGTCGACACACGGTACTCAAAAGTGGTTGATGGACAAAAGCAAGCGGCGTGTAGAAGCATGTGTAGACCCACCACCCTCAACCAAGCGACCTCCCTTCCACCTCATCCTCCTTACATCACTGGTTTCACAAACTCGCCCACCCAAAGCTGTCTGACGCTTCTGCTCAGGTAGTATGTAAACCTCTAGACGGACAGTTTTACATCGTTGATTGAAGGCCAACATTTGCTTTAAAAAAAGTCTTTTATATATTTTTCACACAGCTGTGCGCGTTTTCGAACTTTTCAGAACACTAGGAAACATTTGACTTCCGATCGAAAAACTTGAATGTTTTTGCAAACTGCATATTGAGGTGTTGCATGAATGGGAAAACATAATAGAAGCGGTTACCAGTGTTGTATCCGTGAGAGCCGTAGCCGCTTGCCTGCTGGAAGGCCGTAGCTGATGCGTTGACACCAACATTCACACCATGCTGTTTGGACGAGGTAGGAGCCACCTGGAAAAACAAATGAGTTTCGGAATTAAAGAAAAAAATGCAAGAAAAAAAATTTGTATTAACATATCGTCTAGCTATCTGGAGTATCCATCCTCAATGCAAAACAAACATGTTTATTGAAGAGAGACATTTATTTAGACAAAACTAAGAGCACTCTGCAACTAGATAGCACAAAAAATGAGAAGGTGTTTACCGGAAACATGGCAGGGCCGTACTGGAAGGTGTTGGGCAGACCTGGTACACCAGTGTAGTAGGGAAGGCTGGTGTAGCTGTATCCGGGTGGAAGGGCCGGGTTGAGAAAGGGCTGCTGGGTGGTATGGTGCGTTTGGGTCTGTGTCTGCTGCGGCTGGGCCAGCGTTGTTGCAGGGGCAGGGGACGAAGCATCACCGCGACCAAACTTCGCCAGGTCGCCAGCTTACAGAGAATTAAGATGCAGCGTTTAATAACATTAACAAACGGGCTGGTTTCTTCAACTAGAAAGTGCAAACCCAGATGTGATCTACAAAACTGGGAGTGGGTTGAAAGGCCTGATGGTTATCGCTAAACAACTGAGCATCCTGCCTGGCACACATTGCCCCTTGGTGTTGCTATGGAAACGAAGGACAAGCTCTCCTGTTGCAATGGATTTGTAAGGTTTTGATAGGCCATTGCTTAAATCTGCAACCTATTCGTCTTCACAACCTATATTTTTCATCAATCCAAAGAAAGATTTTAACAGCTAGTTAGAGAATAATGCACCCGTTTATGAATCGCGAATCAGCAACCAACTCATAAACCACCGGTGCTTGATGAATAAAACTATCTCAAAATAATTTGCGCCTTACCAGAATAAGGATTGCTTGTCAAACTGCTTCTCTGCCAGTCAGCGGTGTGGTTGGAGTGGCAAATGGGATGCTGTAATAGTCCTGCAGGTAAAGAATTAAGGTTACAACCTCAGCCTACAAATAGTCCTGCGTTGGCATTTAACCCCTGCCGTCACTACTCACCAGTGGTATCCTGGTCTGTAGCATCTGCAAGTCATCGTAGCCATACATTTGAGGCTATAGAACAGAGGTTTGTGAGCAAATACACGACAAAGCACCCTCATCACAGAGTACAGAATTAGCAGGTGGAAAAAAAAAAATCACAGACCAGAAAACTCACTGGATAGTGGTGAAGCAGACCAGGAGCCACGATGTAAGGATTGGGAAGAAGAGGTGGCACGCCGGGAGGCAAGTTTGGAGGTGCTTTCCCTGTTTTGTGCAAGAAAATAAAGACAGACATGACTCATCATCAGTAAGTGGCACTTGTACAAAAGCACTCGGCAAAAGTCAAGTACATGTTTAATAAAACGACGGAAATTCTCACCTGATGCAGCCGTGCTGCGGGACAAGGCAGTCAAAGAAGGTGCTGCAGCGGCCAAGGCTGCCCGAGGATGAGGACACACCGGCCGTTTGGGGAACCATGGAGCCAACACCACCAGCGCTGTTGAGTCCCATTGACAAACTGCTGACCTGGCCCAAAGCGGACTGTGCCGAGACCGAAGTGACAGATGAAGAGGGTGCGACAGGGCCGCTGTGGGGGATGGAGGCCACCGCAGTAGAGGAAGCAGGTGGACCTGAAGGAGCCACGGCAGAGACGGAGAAAGACGAAGAGTGCAAGCTGGAATCTCCGTGCTCCGCGTGCTGAGAGGAAGTCGACAGGATGACAAAAATGGGTTACACAAACTGAACGATATTGTTTAAACCTGAACAGCACAAATGTGGTTAAATTGGTAAAAATTTGGTATATGCATTAAGTCACATTTAGTTCAATACCATTTTAATTACATGTTAATGTTATATTAAATACTAATAAAAAGAACTAACACGTTATATAACCCAAACTCACCAGTAGACTTGTGTTTGAAGTGCGAACTGAAGCCGTCAAACTGTTCTGCTGTGTTGGGAGGGAGCTGAAAAGCAATATACAAGACTTTAGCACCCCTGCTGTCATCATCAAAATGAAGAAATGCCACAAAGCTTCATCGTACTTATTGTGTTGTGGAGCCAATGAGCTGGGGGAGGAGTCTTCATGGCCCAGAGCACTTAGAGGCATCTGATTAGATGTGGTCAGCAGCGAGGAAGGACCTGATGAGGGGTCGGCCATTGAGGACATGTTGGAAACTGAAGACGGGACGACAGAATCAGATGTCGGGTTCACAGGCACTGCAGAGCCTGCTGCAGCTGGAGAATAATTAGTTTGATATTTTATTGATACTGAATCTCATTCCTACATTATTATGCATGTGTTTTATTACAGCAAGACATACCTTCCAGAGATTGTGACATTTGTATTGAACTGAACCCATTCTGTGTGAAAAAGGAGAAAATATTAAACCAAATGTTTAAACTAGCCTAAATTCAATTTGTCATTCCAAAACATACATAAAAAGAAATGTGCGCAGACTTTAGGGATTTAAACTTGATAATAAAATAAAAATACTGTGATAACGCTTCAGCTATGAATCAAAGTAAAAAGCCAAAAGGATTTAAAAACCATGTTGTACTTGTTTGAGGACATTTGGGCTGTGGAATCTTACCTTGGTTTGCATGTCTTTCTGTGGTGA
Source organism: Triplophysa siluroides (assembly GCA_006030095.1). Lineage (NCBI taxonomy): Eukaryota > Metazoa > Chordata > Actinopteri > Cypriniformes > Nemacheilidae > Triplophysa > Triplophysa siluroides. The sequence continues at coordinate 337,046 of VCII01000054.1, forward strand.
AGATGACACAGAAGGAGGGTAGCGCCGTGTCTGGCTGGCTCTCTGCTCGTACAGCTCCATCTGACTGGGTTTAGATAAAGCTGAAGCAGACTCACTGAGAAACAAACAAGAACACATTTATCTATTAACGTCAACAAACCATTAAACACACGCTAGAGGTAACACTGAGCAATTGGATGTACTAAAATATTTTTAATGCCATCGACCATTGTAGATCATGATACGAGACACCCACTTGCTAGCGCTTGTGTAAAGGCTGTTCTGGCCTTGGTTGCCTGGTGTCGTCGTGGCAACAGCTGCCGAGGCGTCATACTCAGGAAGCACCGGTTCAGAGCCGAACTGTAACGCTCCAAACTGCAGGTTTAGCCCGGATATATCTGCAGAGCCTGGCATCTCCACCGCAAGGGCTGGAATCTAAAACAACAATCACATTAGGGTAAAAGAACTGATGAATACTACGGTACATAAAAGCTCTGTAACGCTGTGGAATAGATCACCTTTGTTGTGATGGAAGCCCTTTTCTTCTGTTGCTTGAGTTTGTGCTGTTGCAGGGGGAGGGGGCTGGACGCCTGAGGATCCGCTGGGCCGGAAGAGTTCTGCTGAGTTGAAGCCAGTCCAGACGGTTTGGTAGCAGTGGTGGGGACAGACTGGGGCAGTGAGGATGAGGTGGTGTGAGGGGGCATGGTTTTATCTTGCAAAAAGGCATCCATAATGGAAGAGCCAGTGGAAGAGGGCTGGTAGGGCTGCCGTTTGGTGAACGGACTGTGTACAGGCTCTGCTTGAGGCTTCATATCTGCAGAGAAACACAACGATGGATCAAGTTCAAGGTCTTCATTAAGCAAACAAATGGTCACATGTAGGCGATATTACCGTATTGGCCCAGTGTAGTGGAGCTAGTATCCCAAGTAGAAGGACTTGCGTTGGGTGGTCCACTTTGCGAGTGCTGGGCTGCCAGCTGGGCCAAAGCCTGGGCCGTCTTAAACTGTTCCAGGAATTGAGAACCAGTTGTGGATCCTCCAGTGGTTACCTTAGGGTCTCCAACATCCCCAAAACCTTTACCGAGCATGCTCACCTGAGGTAAGAACAGACAGACTACATGAAGGCAGTCACATGACTTTGTTCACATGTACAAACATCTTTACAGCCAGGGAGACGATATAATAAAAGTACAACTGACAGTCCCGGCCCTAAACGCATTCCTGCTCTTTCAACAACTACAATATTCAAACACTGCTTACTGACCATGCTGTGCTGGCCGTAGGGCGCACTGCTGGAGGATTGGGACAGTGAGGTCGTCTGCTTGGAGTTGCTGAACACCAAAGACTGAGGCAGAGATGGAGGTTGTGCACCTTCAAGTGAAGCAGGTTCCGCCTCGGAGGAAGATGGAGGTGTCTTCCCCAGCAACACCGCCAAATCAATCCTAAAACAACAAACACACATTAGTACTCGACTGTTTAACAATACTGACCCGAAGACAGACACACATCCGTACACAATCTGAGAATAGTTTTGTGCTTTCTGGCTTTCCTGAGCATTTTACATAACTATGATTGGAGTGCCATAAACCTTGCACAAACAAGGCATGTTATTAAGTTATGTAAACATTCATGTTCAAGTCATACTTATGAAACTTCTTCCTACATTGGTACCATCTTACCTCTGTCCAGCTGTTATGGTGACATTCTCTTGTGGAATGGGCATAGATGCCACACTGGAGGCAGTGAAAATCTTGGTCTCTGATAACTACACAGAGAAAACCAAGAATTAGACTCGCTTAATCTTGAATTCAAACCAGATATAGACGGTTTCATGACGCACAAGCTTGGCCCAAAGTTAGCTTCCAGTCAGTGTTTGGCTATAATACAATCATTTATTTTACATTTAATTCATATTAAATTAAAACTACGCAACAGCTATTTACTCTTTGCGGAGGACTACCAGAAGTTAAGTTTGGGCCTCATAACGTTTGAGCTGTTTGCCACAGTTCAAATACTCACATCTTCATTCCAGTCCTCTGTACCCCACTCTTCTGTGGCAGTTCTCCACGCACCTAAAATAAAAACACATTTAGTTCCTTTAGATCACCACCAGATGAACAATGTCGTTTAGGCCATTAGAACCACAATAAGACTGACCTGGGGTGGAGTCAAACTGTCGAGGATAGCTTGTTCCCTCTCCTCCTGTAAACTCAAGCCCTGCGGAAACAGATCGTTTAAAAGCCTGTCTTTTTAAAACGGATTGGTTTTTTGGTATAAAAAGTGCTTGAACGCACCATAGGTAATAGGACATGGGGAAGGGGGTTAGTAAAAGTGAGCTAACTCACGGTTTCCATCCTCTGGTTCCAGGTTGCCAGTGTTACTCCAAGTGCTGCCACTTGTGTAGCTCTCTTCTGTTTGGGCTGGCTCAGTGTAGTCCGCTGGATTAAACGTACTGACAAAAAAAAAAAAAACATATATACCTTTTGACTGTCTTTTCAAAGAAACATTAAATTAATGAGGGAGCAAAGTTGCAGACAAATAATAGCGGAAATGACAACGTACGCTGCTGCAGCAACATACAATGCAAAATATTAGACAAATATCTGCCACACTTCCTCTACACCTCTACTATTAAAAACACTCATTTTATGACCGTATGATGCAATTATGCAAAAGGTGCAACTGTGCTTGCCTGCCACTCTTAAACCCAAATCTCAGGGTAGAATCGTGACTTAAGCTACCAGTAAAAACAAACCACATCTGGAGCGCCAATCAAATCTGCCGCAAAGCACTGCATTCTGGGTTTCATCCGACGGTACTTACTCTTTAACCTTTGACCCTCAAAACAAAAACAGACAAGACACGCCCACAAATGTGTTCAACTCACCTGTCATCTCCTGACAAATCATATCTGGGGCCTTTATCAATCTGGCTTTAGGGAGAAACAACAGGGAGAATTACAAGCAGCTCAACATGGGCAGAAAGAAGGGGGTGTATTGTGCGATTAGATTTGTTTGCGTGTGTGTATGAGAGTGACAAACACTATGCTTATGGGTGAGTAATATGTCCATTACCAGTCTAACCACCACACCTGTACTGCAGGTGTAACAATCGACGAATTCAACAGAGCCAAATGTGTAACATGGCAACGCAAAACCAAATCTAAACTCTGGGATTAAGAGGTCAAGAACAACCTAACATGCAAGTCCAAACGCACACTTCAAACCAAACACGCAAAAGGTAACAGTCAAGTGGCTCATACAGCAAAACAAGCCATAAAAAAGGGGCTTAGCTGGGGGCTGGCACTTCTAGATTCTTTAGTTTACTAAAGCGCTATACTGGACTCATCTAAGAGATGCAAATGTTGACATACTGTTCTAGCCAAGTTTATAAAAAGCGGTACTCTATAAATAGTAAGACCTTCACTCATCAAAAGCATAAACATTTTTCCCACTAACAACATTAGTACAAGCATGGATTGCATTTAAAAACAATATATTGCAAAGTAAAAATAAAGAACAATAAATTGATGACAAGTGTATCAAATTCATAACTCTTACCTGATCAAACATCATAAAAAAAAAAAAAGGTAGTACTTAAGTGATAGTTCTCCCAAAAATTTTAATTCTGTCATTTATTGACACTCTTCTTGTTTCAAATCTGTATTTTCATTCTTCCACGGAAAAAACCCAAATTCACCTAAAAAATTCAATTGACGTTATTAACTCATCCTCTTGTCATTTTTAACCTGTATGACTTTCATTGTTCTGCAGAACACAAAAGAAGATATTTTGAAGAAAGTTGGTAACCGAACAACACCGGCAGCCATTTAATTTATTGTATGGACACAAAAACAATGCAAGTCATTCTTCAAAATATCTTCTTTTGTGTTCTGCAGAACAATGAAAGTCATACAGGTTAAAAATGACAAGAGGATGAGTAAATAACTGCAATTTGATTTTTTAGGTGAATTTAGGATTTTTTTCAAAGACTAATAAAACTTGTAAAATGTGCAATTGGTAAAATATATTTGTCAATGACATCCTGCATCTGTTGCATTTATTTCAATATTTAACATTAGATATTTCCATCTTTTCTTTTCTTTGAACAAAACGAATGCTAACCAAGTTTGGGTATTTTTTATCCTTAATGAAAAACAACAAAACGATACAATGACAAACTCATCTGTATTAAAAACTAAAATGGATTGCCACTAAATAATCGTTTCTCCCCATTATTTGGTTTTTATAATTGTTGAATGCCAAAATTGACGATTATGATTAATTGCACAGTCCTGACCACACACACACACACACACCTTTACTATCAACAGAACAGCACTTTGCATCCTAGCTTTTAAAAATAATGAAGCTAAAGATGATGAATTTGGTGAGCTAAATGAAAAGAACTGGTAGCGTCCAAAATGCTGTTCTGGGGACATGCGGGAAAAAGAGGAAGCACTCTGAGACACACAAACTTACCCCATTCCCTGAGCTGAAAACCTTCCGCCTCGCCTACCAGCTCCACCTGGATAAAAAGACAACAGTGATTTTATTTAAACCCAAACCTGAACTACACATGCAGATTGAAGATTGAAATACTATGTACCTCTTCCTCTGCCTCTTCCCCGACGGCCTCTTTCCGTTCCTCTGCCTGCAATGCCACCAGCCTTGGTTCCGTCCAGTCCATTTTCCTGCCCACGATCTGAAGAGAAAGAACAAGGGATGAAATTAAGTTTACAGGAATAGTGCAGGAATGATGCAAAGCTCAATTCAACACAGTTTCCTAAAGACTTGATTAGTCCTACTACTAAATCCTCCTAACAAGTAAGCTTGTAATATTAAGCCTTAACAGAATTCTCAGCTCCGCACATCATATCATTAAAGACACTTTCTGCTTGAACCTTTGCTTGGATGTTATGCTCGCACATACTTTATACTGACACAATCCAAACACAGGCCAGGTAAAAATGAACAAAACTCACGAAAGTGACACCCGATGAAAATTGATATCATGCCGTGTAACAAATTACAACAAAGATCAACAAGGCAATCATTTAGCATAAAAATCGCTGTGATAAATTTGACCTATGAAGCCATGGAAAACGCCGAATAGCATTTCAACAGCAATGGGCAGTGAAAGGGATAGTTCACCCAAAAATGAAAATTCTGTCATTTACTCACCCCCAGGTTGTTCAAAACCTGTATTCAAAATATCTTCCTCTGTGTTCAAATTTATAATGTCAGTAACCAAACAGATCTCATCCCCCATTTACTGCCATAGTAGTGAAAATAAATACTGTGGGAGTCAGTGGGGGATGAGATCGGTTTGGTTACTGACATTCTTTTGTATATCTTTCCTTGTGTTTAGCAGAACAAATACATTTTCACAGGTTTGAAACAATCTGAGGGCGAGTAAATGTTGACCAGTTTTTCATTGTTGGGGGAACTATCCCTTTAAAGGAACATTCCACTTTTTTTGGAAATATGCTCATTTTTCAACTCCCCAAGAGTTAATAAATTGAGTTTTACCGTTTTGGAATGTATTCTGCCAATCTCCGGGTCTGGTGATAGCACTTAGCATAGATCATTGAATCCAATAAGACCAGTAGCATCGCGTTCAAAAATGACCAAGAGTTTTTATATTTTTCCTATTTAAAACTTGACTCTTCTGTAGTTATATCGTGTACTAAAAAATGAAAAGTTGCGATTTTCTAGGCCGATTTGATTAGGAACTATACTCCTATTCCGGCGTAATAATCAAGAAGTTTGCTGCCGTAACATGGTCGCAGCAGGCGCAGTGTTATCACTATCAAGATAGGCTGCACTGCAGCACGTTACTCTTGCGATAGGGAAGTTTAAGTGTGTCTGAATGTTCACGGCATTTCAGTGATGGATGTTATTTAAACGGTGGATATAACCCTAGATTTGGAGATTTGACATGAACTGCACGAGGCAAGTCAAACTAAGTCATAAGTCTGAGTTTTGTTGGCAAGCGGCATGTACGTGCATAATGTACAAAACACGAAGGGATTAATGTGATGCTGTGTTGCTTGCTCGTGCAGTAGTTCCATCCCACTCTCCTCCCTAGTCTCACCTCTAACAGCTCGTGTTTTTCTGGAAATAATCGTACAGCTGTATCTCTCTCTTATAAATTTGAACAAACTTAATACACTTCCTGCGATACGCAATCTTTAACATTTTTATCAATTAGATAACCATCACATAGTTCCTCCATATCACATAACTGATCAACTGTACCATTTGTCAAACCGAGAGTCAGATCCTTATCAGACCACAAGACATGAAGTATAGGAGCTTTATGTTGCTCTCTAACTCAGACTGAGACCAAGTGAGAGCATCCGGTATCTGCTCATACTTTATTCTAGCACACACGTTCCGTCACAGCTACAGAGCGAGCAGAGAGGGGTATGTGGTGTGCCGAAATCTATCCTAACAGGTTTAGACGTTGAATGGACCAGGACGATCTGGACAACACACTTTTGTCCATTTAGATATTTAACAGATTGGACAGAGGCCACAACAAGCTGATGTAGACTATGTGGTTCAATCAGTAGGTTACAAACGTTTATAATGTAAGCAATTTATTTTTCTTCAAGGCAGAGGACAGACACAAGACTCATGCACTACTATCGGACTCAAAATGGAATGAATGAAAATGTTGTATATTTCAGGAAAAACCGCACTGCGTGACCACTCACACTCTCGTCCACGGCTGGCTCCACGGCCTCTCCGCGGAGCCCCTCCTCTGCGCCGCGCCACATCTCTTTCTCCACCCTTCTCTCGATTCTCCTTCCCTTCTTCTCCTCCATCTGTCTGTGCGCTTTCCTTCTGTCCCGACACTCCTTTCTTCTTTCCAACCATTTCCCATGAGTCCTTAGGGGAAAATAATTAAATTAACATTATATTCAGACTGCAATCTTAGAACTTTTAGTGGTAGACCCAGCGCAAAAGTCAAGGGTGTGAATCCCAAGGAAGTAACCTTTGTATGAAACTTACAGTGTCAGGACTGCCCTCCAACAGGACGTTGATGGCTCTGTTGACGTCTCCGTTGCAGTCGTGCAGCGCTATCATAGACTCATCCTGATCCTTTCCTGTGATATCAACCAGCTAGAAAAGAACATATGTGCAGTCTTGGATGCATGAAGACAGCATAAACTACAGGGTGGAATTCAGCAGAGGATGCTGAGGTGTCAGAGTCGTATGTTGCTCTCACACTCAGACTAATACTGAGCGAGAGCATCCGGTAATGGCTCTAACTTTACTCTAGCACGTATCGTTCCCCCCAGCGCTATACAGAAAACGTTGAGGGAAAGTTTGTGTGCAGCACAGAATGACAACTGCAGGTAAAAGTGCAACGGAAACATTGTATGCAAGATGGCTGTGAACTAAAAGCAACATTTCTCATTCCCAGACAATGAGTCACCTAACACAAAAGGAATAGCCATTTAAGTTACTGTAAAGACCATTTGAAAGGGGTGTAAAGCAAAACCAGTTGCTTTTTCATTTTATGCAACACTGATCTCACCTGTTTGACCTTTTCCTCAAAGTCTGCATCATTGTGGTCCGAGATCATCTGCGCGAGTCGGATCTGCTCAGCAGTGGCCTGGATGGACAAAAGCGAAATGTAGTTATATAGATATAAATGGTCATATTTGAGTCAAGATTATATGAAATCAGCCTCGTGTTATAACACCCTGAAATGCTTAACTCACTTATCCTCAACATTTTAAATGATCTAAACTTGACTGTTAGTCTGTGTAGACCATCCATTGTGGTCTAAAATATGAATAACTTCAAATAAATGGTTGTTTTATAGATAATCTGTTATCTTACATCTCTTTAAGATGCATGTTGCTTTGGAACAAACATGGAGATCCAAAGCAAGTTAAGCAACATGCACATTATTATTAAAATATTTCCCATTAACAAACATGGTGCTTTCAACGTAAAATGTTCAACATCCTTATCAGGCAAAATAAACCATGTCTGTAGTGACTCAGAATACAGATGAGGAGAAATAGGTCAGACGTGGACTTGTACAAGCATAGATTTATTTATTTATTCCTAGAACCCTTCATTTCATTCAGAGAAACAAATCGAGGGATAGACGGCAGTAATTCTTGCCAAACGTCTCAGCCTGGTGGACGACACTTCAGTTGATTTGGGATGAGAATAAGGGCGAGATCAATAGAATATAACTCACCCCACCACTACAACTGCTTAAGAGATAGTAACGTGTGTGATCTCACCTGGGGCCTCTGCTTGTGCTGTGACTGGCTCTGTGTCTGACCCGGCGTCTGCTCCCAGTTGCCCCGGGCCCGGCTTCCGCCAACTGAAGTCATCATTTACAGTATATACAAATAACAGTATTTACAAAAGGAATGACACCTTTAAAAAGAACAAAGAGACAAAGAAAAATTATTAAACCACAAAAGCGAAAGCGATCCAATTCAACAAAACACTGTGGTATTGACAAAACATTTTCACACACGTTATTAAATACGAAAGCAAACAAACATGCTAACTGTTGTGTAACGTTAGCTATTTTGAGAAGCCAAACTGAAAGTAAACAACGTGTCTGACGTTCCTATAATAACAACAACGATGACCCCATTTTGACGTCTCAAACTTCGAGAATTAAAAGTTTTTGGTCATTTAAATAAAACAAATAACTTAAACAAACAGCCCGACTTGCTAGTTACGCTGCAACAGGACCACCAAACTTCCGGTGCGTGAAGCGGCCTTTGTTTGTCGTTTAAGCCACATACAGAAAATATAACGTTATATACGACGACAAAGTATTTCGCTAAACGGTATTAAAGACTCTCCACCTGATGCAAGTTGTGAAATGTCGCGTGTGTGGACAGCCCACTGTGGCAGCTCTGCGCACGAGGAAATGCACGGGCATGTGGCGGCTGAAGGAAACTGCGCACTTAAAAACTAGCACAAAATCACTCGGCGTGACCAAAACACGCGGGACCAGCCGCGGGAAAACCGACCCACGACGCGATTAACGGACCACCTAACGACAGAAGACAACAAAAACACCCACTGCCACCTTTGAAGGGGGTGAGAGGGAGATATCGGCCACGACACGAGCTGATGAAAGCTGCAGGCGCGAATACAAAGCCCACGAAGGATTGAATTATGTAAAACTATATTCACTTTAAACTATAAGATGAATACGCAAAGATTCAAGTTCACGGTCACGCAAAGTTACTTGACGTAAACACAGGCTATATAGCAGGCGAACTATCGAGCTATGCAGTTAGTAGCAGCTCGGTTCAGTCAAGTATTTGTTTCACTTATAGAAAATAATAGAAAAGCTACAGATCAAGCTGTAACATCATCAATATTACAACATGCACTTACCAGAGAGCAATGCTACAATATGCAATTAAACTTTGTTAATAAAATAATTATTCATAAGTGAGAAAACATCATCAGTCCAAATGATGGCCAAACGGGGCCCTCCAGAAACACGTTGCTAACTCACATCTATCAAAACTGTATAAACCTAGCAAACATGCAGATCCAACAATCCGACAAGAACATATTTTAATAGACTATAAGCTAATTAAAACCCCAAATAGCCCTGCGGGTAAATAGAAGCCCTCGACAGACTGACGGGTGGCTTCCGCTATGGCAGCGTCTAACCTCATGGTCGGCGATCAGGCATCATGATGCTGGTGCTAAAATGTAAACTTTCCTAACAGCTTCTCACCTCGACCATTCCCTAATGTAAACGACAGACCGCATGGGCAAATCGCTCGTTAGAGAAATCGACGCGATTGTATTTTGTATTCGTTTTAAATAGGAGACATCCGCTTCCCACACCCTGCGGCGTGAGGGAAGCTCTCTCCGGTTCGCCCGCGCACTCAACGCCGAGGCTTCGCCGAGGCCTACAGGCCCCGATTGATAAAATGAACAACAGGCGAGGTACTAACCAAAGACCCGGTGGATGTCAGGGGTTTGGAGATAACGCCGACCGACGGAGGCTGTAATATCGACCTCCTAATCAGACGGCAACAAAATACGAATTCTTTTGCGTCCTAAATCGATTCCGCTAGCCGACAACAAGGCCGAGCCGACTCGCGCAGACAATAATCTAGAGAGAGTCAGAATTTACCTGTTTCTCTTCCACACTGACACCCGAATCAACGCGTCACGTGGTTTATCACAGCAAGGGCTGCTTCACGCGCAAAAGCCTGACCATGTGATCAAAGCGTATTCCTGTATATGTAACAACTGATGCCTATTATATAATGTACATATTCGCTGGTTATCTTATCATGTGTTTTGCAAAAGTGTTTGGAGTCACTGATATTGATTCAATATCAGTGGTAGTTGTGCGTAATACAAAATGGGAATAGACCAATTACTGTGGAGCTGAACATTTGTGGAAATATTTGCTTGTACGTATAGTGAATCTATATCTATTTTAACCGGTATTGTAATATTTCTGAAATGGTCTGTCTGTGTTTAACCTACTGATTCAGCTTCAATTTGGTTTGATTTGAGACTGAATATACTGTGTATGTTATTTATTATGGCTTGTTTAAATATCATAAACTGAATATCGTGTATTTTAAGACATATATAAATAAGGCAGTGTTGTTTGTTCATAGGCCTTCTATTTACGTTTTAATGGTTTTCGTGAAAACCGGTTCACAATCAGGTCACTAGAGGTCGTAGTTTGTCTTGATATAGTTTGGTCTTTGAGATGCGTGCGTACGGACACTAGTCGGCGCAGGTCCAACGCAGAACCATAACGTCACACGCATGCACCGATCACGTTACGCTTCAAGACACTGACCTTGTGTGGACAAACGTGCGTTTAATATAGAAATGTTTTACAAAGACCAATGTGGTAAAAGAAAGACCAGACCTAGACCTCGTGTCCCAAAATCAGTTTCTAACCTCACACAGAAGCTTTCATCTAGTGAACAAGTATAACATATGAATTAATGTACATCGTTTTAAAATGAAACCCAACTTTGGGTTCATATAAATTACAGAAATCAGCCTTTATCATGACTTTGAGGTTGAAGTGTGTAGTAAGCTTCTTTCTTATTCTTTAATGAATGAACAACAGCTAAAATAATTGGTATTATTTATGATACCAAGGACAAAAGTAAACTTACTGTAAAATGTATTATATTGTTTCATTAAAATAATAAGCAACATATATTGTCCCATAAACAGTAATATATTTTTATTAAAGATTCGTATAGCTATTAGCCGGTCTTTTGAGACATTTACAAAAAAAGACACTTCATTGATAAGTTAAACTTGCTGCCAGCCACCATTAACAATAATCAAACTATTTTAACAAACCCAAAAACATACATCGACTTCGAATATTCAATTCAATTATAATTTTTACTTGCTATGTACATAATATTTGTTTCTTTCCAACAATTGGCATGCAGAGCTATGCTAAGAAAAATAAAATCACAATATACTCAGGTCAAGTTTTTAAAAACAATTTAATAAAAGCCTTTATAAAGTAAAATCGACATATATAAAGTAACATTCTCTTACACGTAACTGTGATTAATCTTAAATAGTTTTATTTATTAGCCCTTAAGATACAGATAGAGAAAAGTGCAAGAACAACATTCACATTTAATAACAAATGGATAAAAGGCAAGTTCTCGCACTTAATTCAGTAATAAATCCATTCTTTACAACACCAGGAATGTTAATACAATACAAATACAGTTGCCAAAGGAAAAGGCAAGTTTGCAGGGTTCAATGAATTATTCACAATTGTGTTTATGTATATACTCATAACTGAGAAATATCGGCATGTACAATAATATAAATAATATAGCTTGGATAAATAATTTGATTCCAGTTTCATCACGCTTAAAGAAATCAGCTATCAGTCAGAATAAACTGATCAGTCCAAGGTTTGGTTACATTATCTTATTTTATACACGTTGAAACAGAAATATTGACAGATTTTGCACTTCCACCACCATTTATTATACCCAATGCAACACATTTCAGGTAAAAGACATACATGTATATACATAAAGAAAAGTAAAACATACTGTATATGTGCATAACAAAGAGATGTTTAAATATTTGTTGCTTCCTCCGGTGTTTGTCATTCCATGTCATCTTCCATCACATTAATTTAAGACTTTGTCTCGATGACTTTAATAAAGGGCAAAGACTTGTTTCCCGGGCTTGTAGGTATCAGAGGTTTGCTATAATATAAAATTACCAGCAAAAATTAGTAAGTGATATTTCTCATATTTCATTGACTGAAATCTACATTTGACATGTACCTAAATACAACATGTATGGTTTTATTAGGTTATATATTCCGCTATGTAAGCCACACCTGTAGACAACTTTGGACCCTGTGTCTGAGTTATAAGGTGCAGGCACTTGATTTTCACGATAAAACTCCATTCGATCATGCATCTCTCTGTTCTGCAGAAGAAATATGTTACAGTGACACACAGAATGCTAAACAAAGAAAAAATAAAGAAATAAAAGAATCTCTGAAATAGTACAGCCACCAACCTCAGCTTCAAGAAATGAAACTCTTTCTTTAAGGTCATTGATCATTCTGTTTCTTTGTTCGATGATGGTTCGGGAGTTTTGCACCTGTAAACACAGATGTAAGAAATTGAGCAGGATGTCGTGTGCGCCAATACGCTACAAAATATCATTACTTTTACACCATTCTAACAGATTTTATTTATATATATATATTATAGCTCTTGTGACTTTATTCACAATCTAGGAATATCTCTTTTACCTTTAGAAAAGTCATTACTATTAAATAAAAATATTAAATATACAAGACTGTTGTGGAGTTTTCTATAAGGCATGTAATGCATATCTTGCACTCATGATTTTAGTGTGCACTGATGTAGTGGTTACATGTAACATGAGAGCTAAAGTGTGCCGGTTGGTCGACTGGGAAATGACTGCATCTTTTATTTATAACCGCGTTTGAGTTTCACTTCCACACACTCCACATAACAACCTTGCTTTGTTTTTATTGAGCAGAACTAAGGACATGCCCGATCATCTTTTCCCCGCTTTATTCTTTATTAGCATGTATCTTGAGTCAACATTCGTCACATACACTTATGAAACAGCATGCATGCGCCATTCTTATTGTGAATGATTTATTGATAGCTATTGATGTTATTTCACAGTAAATACTTGCCTTTCTAATATTTTATGAAAAAGCAGTTATACAAAATTCACATCTGTAACAGAATTTGTGTGCTTCAGCTGTCACCTGTCAAAACATCTGTTTTTTTGTCTGTGATTGACTGTTTCAAAAGTAATCTGTGAATGTGTATGTTATGTCACCTGTTCAATCGTGATTTTAATTTTCTTCTGTATACTTTTGAGCATGTCATTTAAGTTGTGGTTTTTATTCTTCACAGTATCCAGCTCCTCCTCCAGCTGCACACACCTGTAGATCACAAAGCATGTCATAATGATAAACACGCAGGCACATACAACACAGAGCTGGGCTATTAAATGTACATTCTCTTTTTTGTATATTTACATACATTAGCATTTAAAAATAAAATAATTCAAATCTTACAAATATAAATATTTTTCTTCTTTTCCTTTGAACATGAAATATTCTACAAGACAATAATTTAAATCACACACATTACAGTTTCACATGCCCTTGGTTTGTCCAGACCACTGGAAGTTTCACAGTCCAGAATATCCCAGAGACTTGCAAAACTATCAATTCAATATGATTTGATTTGAGTCAATTCAACATATGCCATTTTGTATATTACAGTATAGTCCACTTCGCAAGATGTAAACACTGTCTTTATTTATTTATTATGTTAAATCTCACATAGATAATTACATTTAAAAAATATTTTTTCATATAAATATTCTGTTAGTCATCCAAAGGGTACTATACGATGACATTCATTGCATAATATACAAAAAATTCTTACAAAGAGCTTTAAACATTTATAGGCTACTCAAGGAGGCAATGCACTAAATAACAAGCAAGGAACTTAATAATATGTGTATCTTTAATAATTTATTATTTTGTCTTATGGAATATTGTCAATATCAATTGTCAAACATCTTAAGGCTGGAATACACTACACAACTGAACAGATTTTTTTAAAAACTAGACATCACACACTTGCACTTAACTTTTTGAAAGTTTGCAGGGCATCACACTATGCAATAAAATCTGCAGACTAGCGGCAAAATCTGAGCAAAAGTCTTGTAGTGTATTCCAGGCTTTAATCATGGCCCTACTACATATTAAGATTTGTTTTTGCAACTTTTATGATCTTTTAGTTTAAAGAAACATATTTTTTTGTATTGTTTATATACAGTATATATATACTATGAGAACATGTGAGCTCATGAATGAATGAGAAATGATAAATGGTTAGTCCGCTTTTATGAGTCATGTTCAGTCAAATTTCATTTGCTATTATTGTGTAAGAGGCGTTGCTTTAGGAAATTAGTTACCACAGCAACACACATGCAGAGTTCCAAATAGGCCAACCGGTTGGTTACCAAATTGCAGATCGAAAACATTTAACGTAACCAAGGGAACATTGTCAAGCATTTGACATCCACCTACAACATTTGTGCATATAAAACATAATTTAAAATATAATTATTTAGGTCAGCAACAAATCTGTCATCACACTTATAACCCAATATTTGGGTTAGAGGTATTGGGTGGTTTTGTTGGGTTATTTCTGATGTTCATTGGGTAATTTCTGTAACAACCCAGCCAGTTGGGTTAAAATTGAGCTGCGTGAGCGGTTATTTCAAATTTCAATGGCCTACCAAAGCCACTGCTGACAGACGGAGGTAAATAAAAAAGTCCCCGTGAACAGGAAGTTGAGATCGTTTTTTAATTCTGGCACATTTCTGAGTGAAAAGGAATTTCAAAGGAAATTTGTGGTCGTGGCTTTGCATTTTTCACTGCAAATTGCTTTCATGTGTAAAAACAGTTGTTGCATTTTTAAATGAAACTGGCAGCAGACTGATAGTTGAAGGGAAGGAGTTAAAGGATGCTCCGCCCAAATTGAAGGGGACGAGTAACAGATGCTCGGCCCAAGCCGTCTAATTTACATCATTTAAGATGGATAGTCATTTCAGGATGGAAGTACATTTTCAGATTTAAATGTGGATTATGAGGGTACATGAATTAAAAAAATATATGACCCACATTGGAAAAATTGTCCGTAGGGTGTGAGTGCGTGAGTGAATGAGTGAGTGTGTGTGCCCTGCGATGGGTTGGCACTCCATCCAGGGTGTATCCTGCCTTGATGCCCGATGACTCCTGAGATAGGCGCAGGCTCCCCGTGACCCGAGGTAGTTCGGACAAGCGGTAGAAAATGGATGGATGGATGGATGACCCACATTGATAAGCTACTTAATATAAACCCTTCAATATTTCATGAAAATATATGAATTGTCCGTTTTAATTTCACTGAGACTTTAAAATTAATAATATTTATTAAATGTCCGTGTGTGTATATAAAAAAGAAAAAAGTTTCGGCCCCAGGGGATTGCACAGTCAGAAACAAATGTATAGTACTATGCAATGTATGTCGCGTCTGCCAAATGCATAAATGTAAATATATATATACATGTTTGTATGCCGTGTTTTTTCATAGCAACACAAACATACATCTCTGTCGACTATTTTAATAATCTGCATGATTGTCGACGTCAACACTTGCTTTTAACCTATCTCAAACGAAGGTAAAAATAGTTGTTTGGGACAACCCTCTCACTTTGTTTTTCTATGTCTGAAACTTTTAGGTAATTCATAAACTTGTGGAAATCATGCATCGATATTTGGCAGCGCAATCGTGTTTTAGGACCCAGCGGAAGTGTCAGGGCTCCCAACCGCTGCAGCGCCACTTAGACAAAAGCGGAATTCATAGACATAGTTCATTGACAAAAACAATAGGGGGCTTGCCTCAGTCACAGGCTCGTCTTCTGGTTATAAAAGACTTGCAGCAATGGCCTTCATTGACAAGCTTTCAGTATATTTATCTATTTTTTAGAGAGATTATATGCATAGAAAATCTTCAGAAGTGGGAGCCGAAGCCTTAACTGACAAATTTGCTTGTAAGAGATAATGTCTGAAAACTTCCTGCTAGTACAGTCATGTGAAAAAAGACCTAAAAAGTTTTTGACATTTACACAAATATTTAAAGAAACGTGTACATAATAATTAATTAATATAATCTATCATATGACACATGAGATTAACATTGTGTATAAATTTTCACAATTAAAGTCAATAGGAAAAGTGTGATCCCTACAGGTCATCAGGCTAAGATGTGTGAATTCTTCATCATATCGAAGTGTGCTTGTACTTATTTCCACATGACTGTACATCATTTTTGACAAAACAGTTTTAATTATAAATAATTATTGTAATAATAATAATAATACTGTGTATGTGTGCATATTTACTAAAGAGAATATCTGTTTATAGGTTGGAAAAAACCTCATTCCGTATCAGGAGGAGCAATGGAAGACCTTCATGTTCTTCAGCTTGGGGATAAAACCAGTTCCTCTTAAGTCTTGGTTATTGTGGGAAACATGATGCTTGAGGAAGTCCGTCTTTAAGCAGTTGATACGTGTTGTGAATTTATATTTTGGAGTAGGCCTATGCCAAGCCTGGCGGTGCTGCTGTTTGCTAGCTTTTAAGGTAGTTTATTATTGTATAAGCTAGACTAGCCTCTGTTCTGTTTATTTATTTATTTTATTCTCGCAAATTGATACTTAATTGCTAGTAACTTTATGATAAAAGAAAGTATATTAATAAAACAACTGCAACCAAAACTTATTGTATTGCAAAATAAATTATAATAAAGGTATTTCTATGTTGTGCATTATTTGTTTGCACTGCAATAAAATAATAATAAATAGGATGGCGAAACATAATAAACAACAACTATAACAAAAACAATAAAATAATAAATAACATGTTGGCAAAAATGACCCAACAAACTAGTTATTTCATAACCCAACTGTTGGGTTAAAATATCCCAACAATGGGTCGGTGCTATAGTAACCCAGCATTGGGTTTTTTGTTGGGTCAATTTTAACCCGACTGTTGTTACTGAGCAGTATTCATTTGCTCACCTGTTCTCAGAATCTGCTTTTTTCATTCCCTGCTGTTTCTCAAGTTCACTAGCGGCCAATTTTTCCCGTAGCTTGACATTTTCCAGCTCCAAAGAACTCATACGCTTCTGCATCTCTTCCGTGTTTCGACTCTGTTCTTCTGCTTTCGTTTCAGCTCCCTGCACACTATTTTTGTGCTCTTCCAAACAGCGTTGTTGAATTTCACGGTTCTCTTCCTAATGAAGGTTTGAAACAGTGATAAATAACAGAAATTGAAGTAAACTGAATTTCTATTGAGCGTTAACAACTTGGTCTGACCTGCAGTCTCTCTTTCTCTTCCTGATGTCTTCGTTCCATCTCTTGCAGACGAGTGTACAGATGTTTGATGACCTCTTTCAGGGTCACGCAGTTGTCTTCATCTTCTTTCCCCTGTGAATGTATATTTTGCGTTAAAATCTCTGTCAATGCATTAAGATGTATAGGCGGCCTCCACTGTAATAAAATTTACACAGCTTTATCATCTCTCTTTAAAACACGGCTCTTTGGACATTTTTTGAATGCCTTCATTTTCTTGCAATGGGAGCGTCTCGGTTTATTTGTTTGTTTGTTTACGTGTGTGTGACCAGCCTAAGCATTCTTGCTAAATAGATGTGTTTCTAATGGTGAAAGTGAGTAACTGTGTGACAGATAATTCACCTCACATTTAGATAAGATTCCGTTCACAAAGCCATTGGTGCCGTGAGGGTTTACTGATGACAGTGTTGACCTTGTGGCCGTTGGATGGGAACTAGGACAAAAAACATTTTGTATTTTACAAATGATGTGTGACGACTGTAAAAAGTATTTTGTACTTTGCTAAGGCTTGCAAGCAAATAGGAAAACTGAAACTTCTGGTACATGGCAATTAATTAACTTTAATTCATAATTAATTATAATATAACTTACATTAAAATATTTAAAAATTATAAGAAATATCATATTAAATACAATATATTATTTTATTTAATACATAGAAAAAATATATATTTTATTTATTTTACTTACAGTATATGGGGATCTGACAAAAATATATTTAGACAAGCAAAATCTGTTTTTTATTGGACATTATTTTTCTTTTACATTTTTTTTTTATTCGGGTTGAAATAAGTTTGAGTAAAATGTAATGTGTACCTTATTGTTGTTATTATTGTTCTGTCTGGCTGCCATTTGCTCTCTCAGCGTCTTTAGGCTGTACCTCACCTGCAGACAACACAAAAATGTTACAAACAAACAGACATTTTCTTTGCTTAATGAGTGGGCAGTGACGACACCGACCTCCTGCGGCTCTTCATCCGTCGACGACATCTGTCTCAATCACCTATAACACAGACAGACGCATGTACGGTTACATAACACACAACACCTTTACACACGCCGTCTGCTGTTTTATATTACATCATATTAAATCTTAATCCTGTCCACTGATCCTATGACCTGTTCATGTCTGGTTTGGCTTTGTCACTTTGTTGTGAGATAAAAAATACAAGGTCAAGGAACAACACAAACACTGCGGTATTGTGTTTATTTGTCCAATGAGTCTAAAGGGGTTTTGAAGAACATATAGCTGATGGTTAACGTCTGTAATTTGCCCTATAGTAGTTTATTAAATTTGTCTAATTGTCTTGCTGAGGTTAATTTCATAACATCTGATAAGCATTAATACAAGTAAAAGATGCAAATCAAACCTTTTGTCTATTAGTAAATAAGTATATTATACTTTAAAATATATTTATAAATATATATATATATTATTATGATGAGATAACTTTTTTAAAAGATCTTGTTTTTTATTATGTTATCATGTTTTTATTAGTGTTTTATTGTGTTAGTTAGCTGTATGTTTTAGTTATTATATCTTGAATAAAAACAAACCAGTTGCAGTTTGACTGATATTAATTGGAATGCACAATAAAAAACATGATTTTTGAAAAATAAAAATAATTTTTTTTTAAACCAAACTCTTCATATAAATACATACATATAAACCTTTTTCAGATTATGACTTTGTTGTCAATTTAATTCATAATTATAATTTAATTTTATGGATATATGATTAAATCTATTTTAAGAAAGTCTGAGTCTACTTAGTCTGGGTAAAGCAATAAAGTCAATATGTAAAAGGAATCTGAAATGTTGCTAAAATAAATAATTAAGACTTGCTATATAAAAGGGTTAATATAAAAAAACCGTAATGTTGAAATCAGTTCAAGAAACACAAATGAGAGAAAATGTGCATACCTGAATGATCTTTCTGTAGAGAATCAACTTCTGGATGCAGATCTCTGTGGAATCTCTCTGTGAAAGTAAAACACAGATATGAGATCCAAAAACACTGGGTGTGAAGGGTAGATAATTAAAGAAAATGAGACTAGGAGGGACATCATTTTCCAAACAGACTTTAGAAGAAACCAGAAAAAAACACACACGCTCAATTACTCATTAATCTCCATAGCAAACAGAACTGTGAAATGTCCATGTTACAAACACAATGTAAACATGTGTAAACCCTTATGACGGACAAATCTGGCGTGAAGACTATAATTAGAGACTGAATGCAGAAGAGACGGAGGACTAAAATAACAGAATGAATGGGACAAAGCATCATTATAGTAATTCAGTTGTTAATGCAGGTTAACGTAACCAAGGGAACATTGTCAAGCATTTGATAATAAGGTTTTGTAATTCACATCATAACGCTGCACTGTTTGCCGTCGGTTTACATATTCCAACTTGCTTTCACTTTATTTTAACACAAAGAAAAAAATGAATCAACAATAAAAATAAAAATAAAATACATATTAAAAACTATATTTTAAGGGTTGCTGGGGCCAGAAATAATGTTTGTAGAATGAGAAAAAGTATTAAGTGTTGAGTCGTGAATATGAATCTATAAAAAAAAATGCATTCACAAATTTCACATGTTCAATAAAAATTACATTTTTAGTTTTGTGCTTGCTTTCATGCATCAACGATTTCCTACATGACTTCAAAGTAACATCTATTCTGCACATCTCGGAAGTGACTGTATTCTAGTCAAGACCTCAACATGTCCATGAAGGAGAACAGGGAAAGCAAAGGGTCGGATCCTGTGGTAAGTGGTGATCACAGAAAGGTGGATAGATATCGGCTAAAACGGAGATAACTGGAACTCACTGCTGATTCATTTCACGTATAAAAGCTTTACCAGATACCAGTCAAGGGTGGAGGAATAAAGAATGTTTGTGTAATCAGATGGCAAGCCCTGTGTGCCAGACAGATGTGAGAGAGAGGGTGTAGATGGCCATGTATGGCTTTCCCAATTAAGATATCTTTTTTTTAAGAGATAACTGTGTGCTTATGTAAGTGTGTTTCTGCTGTCTGGTTTTACTGTGAAATACCAGAGACATAAACACACAGCACAAGCGTATAATCATACACTGCCGGACTGTAAATACTGCTGACCAGGTTTACCAGAAAGACATAACTACAATTACTGCTTGCAAAAATGTTCTTAAAAAATTATAGGTGTCTTTTCATAAGACGCTGATATGTTGTAAATGTGTTTTTGTCAAATTGAATGTGAAAAAAATACTTTTTCTGAATTTGCAGTCATTTGGGTTAAACAAGTGTAAGAACGTCTTAATAAAGCATTAATTTAATGTTTTTGAAAGGATAAGATAACGGGGCGGTTTTCCTGACATGGTTTAAATCTTGTCCCAGACTAACTAGAGGTCTTGATTGAAACAACTCAGATCTTAAAATACATCATTGCAATAGTTTTGTCTCAAGGAGGTACACACGGTAATATTTTCTTTTGTAAAGTACAATTTAAAAACGATTTAAATATCTTAATTTATCTAAGGCCTAGTCTTGGTTTAAAATAATCCCTATCCGGGAATCCGTATCCGTAATTTTGAGAAATTTAGGCCCGGTTACACAGACAAGGCTTAAAGATAGTCCCAGACTAAAATGAATGTGTGACATGTCTTAACTGACAATAACTTGCCCGGAAATATCTTAAAATATATCAGTGCCATTGTTTTGCTTTCCTGTGGCTCAGTGGTAAGAGCATTGCGCTAACAACGCAAGGTAGTGGGTTCAATCCCAGGGATTGCAAATACCTATGTAAAATGTATAGGATAAAGCAATGTAAGTCGCTTTGGATAAAAGCGTCTGCCAAATGCCTAAATGTAAATGTAAATGTAATGTTTTGTCCTAAGATGCACACCTGTATTAAGGCATTTTTATAAAAGCGACATAAATATCTTAATTCAACTGAGGGATAGTCCTGGCTTAAGCTAAACCGTGTCTGTGAAACCGGGCCATTGTGTTATTTTTTTGTGTTATTTTAAAATTTCCTTGGAGCCATATCATGCACCTTATATAAGTAAAAAAAACGTGGTAAAATTTATGTTTAACTTTTTCTCTCTTTGAGTGCGTGGTGTGAATGTAAAAAACCATCAGCTCATAAATGTTTCATTCCTACATGCTGAGCGGAGGGTGACATGCGTGACATCAAAGCAAGTACAACAGCCGCAGGGTGAACCTGCACACCTAACACACTTGAACTCGAGTGCAGTGAAAAGAACACATCAAGTCAAAAAGATTTGAAGATTGACATGTAACATAAAACATGTATGCAAAGCACACTTATACATAAACTGCCAGTTGAAAGTTTGGAAACCTGTTCATTCTTCATTATGATTACTTACACCTTTTAGATAGCTGTTAATCATATAAAATAACACAAATAAAAGTTTGGAAACAATTTAGTGACCAAAAAATGCTTTAGAAATAGATCTTATATTTCATATTTCAATGCTGAATTTAAAGAAGGTTGTGTACATTCTTCATGATCTACTTTATCAGGAGCCCCCTACAATGTTTTTATAAAGTAAAGTAACTTTAAGCATTTTAACTACATCTTGAGGTATTCAAGATCATAAGAGACATAAATTCAGAGTAATCTTCAAAACTGGAAAAGTACACAGATCCTCATACCCAGAAAAGACGCCTGACAGAAAGTTGCAAAGATGATTAAAATGAAAAATTTAATAATTTTGCATTCCATAGCTAAACGTTGACACACCCTACGCAGCTCGCATACAAGACTTTATGTTCTCTCTCTCAGCTCACACGCCCATATCTTATTAGTTTGTCTCTCATAAACCATTTCACATCTTTCGTCACCGCTTATTCTGAATCACTGTTGCTGCTTTTCAAGTGTTTAATTATTTTCAGTCTAATGGTTTGTCTGCAGTCTGGCTGGTCTGACAGGCCACGGTCCAGTTCCTTCAAACACAGTTCCCCTTAAGGAAAGATGTAATAAACAAGAATTTACTTACAAACATACCAGTTCTGTCTCTGATTTACTGTCAAGTAAATCTTTCTAAAACCCTTTAAATCTAGATTTTTTTAAATTTGAAGAAAACTGCAAAGAATATTTACATACACAGTATGTTTATTCTATTCCAGTCAGATATTACTTAGGAATTTCCTTCCTAAAAATTGCCATTGGCATTAAATTAGTGGCACCAAATTGCAAAAGTAAAAAATGAACAGTGATCCCAGAACAATCCTCTAGTCTGACCCATAGATATATATGGGTAGATGCCATATTTGACCGCTTGAGACAAGTCTAGGACTCTACACATCCGCAAACTTGAAATGGTCAACATTTCAGTTGCTGTCGTTACTCACAATAAAAATCATGCAACGCCTTTGACCGTTCAATAATGCGGATGATTCACGTATAGGAGTGAGGCATCTCTGTATAAATGTATTTGTATTGTATAAATGTAGTTAAAATTACCTTCACATTAAACAAGGCTTGGAGGAAGTATTTTAACTTTAAAAAAATTACCTCTGTCCTGATCTCATCTGAACATTCCGATGTTTTTACTTAAGAATCTTATTTGCATACAGAAGCTGTTTCAGGCATGTGACAAGGAATTTCGGCATCATTTACATGCTAAGCTCATACCTGTATGTCTACATTCAGAGTCAGGTCAACTCAATGACAACATGACATGAATGTCAATAAACGCCACAGTTCTGAAGCTTTAAAGGGAACAGCACATCAACAGAACTTTTAAAACAGGCTTTATTAAGCCCAGCCTCCAGGTTTCATTCCACAGCCTGCCTGTACAGCCCGTGTCCATTAAATCAGACCCAAGGCATTCTTCTTCTTGAGTTAGAAACATGGAGAAGAAACCTCTGAACCTTGATCCACCAAAACGGTATTTCAGACCCCCCTTGCCCATTTGGCATGTGTAAGCACAACTGACATTATAATGACTGCATAGCATTCAAGCGTTTCTAACACTAGAAAAACATGCTGCTACAAATCAACTCTGTTATAAAAATGTGTTGTTATGTTTTCTTGTGTTTTCTTTGTTAGTTAGCTGTATTGTTTTTAGTTATTATGGCTTAAATCAAAACAAACCAAGTGCTTTTGATTGATATGAATTGGAATGCACAATAAAAAAACATGATTTTTGAAAGATTTGAAAAACAGAGTTATCTCGTCTTGGGACCAAACTCTTCAAATTATTATGTTTAGTCATGATCTATGAAACACAAAACTACTCTTTTATGTTTTTGAACTGTTGACCTTTGCATTTATTGATTTTTTGTATATATTGACACTATGCTTTGTTTCAAGTGTCGATCTTAAGGAATTTGCTAGAAGCATAACATTTAGAAAAAAAAACAAATACGTTTTCTTGACAACTTAAGCTCTCAGGCCCCGTAATAGCCGTCAATCACTTTGCACGCAAGCACTGAAGTTTATGCAGGCTACTGGCTGCACATCAACACTTTACGCAGAATTTATGATTTGAGGTTTTGATAACCAACAGCAATTAACTGCAATACATTCAGTCTCATTAAATCAGCAGTTTTAGGTCATCTCACATTGATAACCTCTTCTCATGCAATGTTGTTAAAACAGCGTTTGCAGAACTTATTAAAGTAATGTTGCTCAACCTATTCGCTGGTAATGAGAGATCTGCTTATTGACTTGGATCCAATAACAATAAAAGCGGATCATTCAATACTCATGTGCGAATTCAAAGGATTTGTACATTCTGCCTGCGGATATCTGTCAATGCATGTATCACTTTAGGCTTTGTGTTGCAAAAAATGTTTTGTTTATTTTTAACGTATCAAAGGTTTTCAATATCAAAAGCAGAAAGAGAAGAAAATTCTATAAAAATATTCTTAATATTATTTAATAGGTTGCGCTTTAATGTAAAAATCTAAAACCTGTATATGACATCCTTGATCAATTTTAATCATGCATTCAATGAAATATTATTACCAGTTCATTTTTATACACATTTTTAATACAAATTCAAGATAAGGAAAGAGAGGGGTTTATTGTAAATGCATTAAATGTTTTGGCCTTCTGCCCTTCACAATATATCATCTTTCAGTCTTATGAATATATTGACAATTGCATGTGTGCTTGAAAGAAAATACAAGTTCACCCAAAAATAATGATTCTGTCATCATCACTCACCCTTGAGTTGTTATACAAATCTGTATAAATGTCTTTGTTATGATGAACACAGGGAAGATATTTGAAAGAATGCTTGTAACAGTTCTTGGCCACCATTGACTACCATAGTAGGAAAAATGACAATGGTAGTCAAAAGTGCCCCAGACCTGTTTGCTTTCCTACAGTCTACAAAATATCTCCTTTAGTGTTCAACAGAAATATGGAAAGCATTTTTCTTACTATGGTAGTCAACGGTGGCCAAGGACTGTTTGGTTACAAGCATTCTTTCAAATATCTTTCTCCATGTTCATGAGGACAAAGACATTTATACAGACTTGGAACAATTCAAATGTAAGTAAATGATTACAGCATTTCTTGGGGGTGAACTGTCCCTTTAACTGCCAGATTTCACATGCATATCTTTTTTTGAATTGTTACCTGCCTTGCATTATTAAAATGGATTAAATCTGTCATGGATGAGATCATTGATGACTTCATCTTTTTAGAAAAGGAGAGAAATGACCTCATATTCGCCCCGACGCTTCTGTGTTCTGCTTCTGTGTTTTGGCCAAGACATGATCTAACATTACTGAATGAGTCAGCACAAACTCAGACAATTCAATTCAGAATGAAACACGTTTCCGTTGTGAATAATGCAGCTGTCAAGCTTTGTTTTCCTTTTAAATAGAAATGATGCATATACTGTACATGCTCTGGACTACAACCTGTAAATTAGTCGATATCTTTGTTTCACATACACGTACGTGTTTATGTAATTTTCTAGACCAGATATGATTCCATACAGGTTTTTGGAGATTCAAAATCTTTAATTTCATCAGGCAAGCTAAGATTACATAAACCAAACCCAGATAATGATGCAATGACCTCAGATGCACTATAATAATAATTTTCCAATCCAGACTACATGAGGCGGTATCTCATACAGGGATTAACTAGTCCTATACTAAAACAAATGTGGCTGTGCAAACTGAAAACAACTTGCACTGACATATCTTATTCAATACATCAGTGCCATAGTGTTGTCTTAAAATGCACACAAGTAATGTTTTAGTAACGCTTGTTTGTACAAATAATCTATGTGCTAGTCATAGTTTATTCTAATCCCTGTCTGGGAAACCACCCCATAAATGTACACCCCAAAAAATGATTTGCAAGAGTCGGTTCAGACAGAAATAGCAACAAACACATCTAACAGCTTTTAAAAATCATCATCACAACCAAACCAATGTCACATGGGTTTTAGGGCTTAATGGTTGGTGCAATTTAAAATGACAAAACCTATGTCATAGAAAAAGGATTTAAAAATACACTTGAAAATACGGAAGCCGATAACACGAAGAATGTAATTTTATTAAAAAGTATGACTTCGTCATTAGACGACCGCTAACCAAGGGTGGAACCACACATCACTGTCAACGCAAGACCATTACACACTTATTTCAGAAACGCTTTGTCCAGAAACTTCATTCAACATTCAAGATAAAAAAGCAGGTGGTCGAATCAAACTGCAAAATCAAATTACTCAATATTATCTACAGTATCAAAGTCAACAAAGACATGAATCACAAGGTAACAAATCGTATTTAAACCATCAATCGCATCCTTAATGATCTTTATAAATGTAGTTTAAATGCCATTCACAAACACGCATTAGAAATGAGGAATAAAAGGCACCCCACCTTACCTCAATGAAAGGACATGCAGAATGTCTGCGCGTGTTTGTTGTGACTCAGGGTAAGAGAATAGTTCGTGTCC
Organism: Triplophysa siluroides; assembly: GCA_006030095.1. NCBI lineage: Eukaryota > Metazoa > Chordata > Actinopteri > Cypriniformes > Nemacheilidae > Triplophysa > Triplophysa siluroides. The sequence continues at coordinate 363,466 of VCII01000054.1, forward strand.
ATATATGGCAGGGGCGGAGACTTCCGCCAGTCCAGCCCTAAACGCGCTCTCAGCGGACGCGCACAGCTCCGACTAGAGGCTGATCTCCATCATGAAAACAAAGTTAATTGTTAAACTTTTTGCATTTGAGCCTTTCTTGTATTATTTGCATGTAATGTTTAATTTTGTTATTTAATTCAGCGGAGGATCACTCTACCTCTTGCAATGACAATAGCCTTTAAATAGTTCGCCCCGAAAGAGGAGACCAGCTATTTCAGGGCTGTACTCATTTAAAAAAACTCATAATTTTGAATATGGTGGATAATATGTTTTGGAATTAGGTCAAAAGAAGATATTCAGAACATTCAAACATTATTGGATAGAATAACACTTTTAGGCTTTAGGGTTACGTAAATAACTTTTAACTTTGGATTATAAAAAAGTACAAAAATGGTTCTTTTAAAAATCTTTGACTAAATGGGGAATCATAACCGTTCTACAGCATTGCTGTGAAGAACCTTTTGCAACCCCTTTGCTCTATATCTGTATGTGCATTTATATTAAAACAATGTTGTTGACCTTACCATGATGGGAATTACTAGCACAAAACTTAAGCGATTGAATTGCATGTTAAAAGGTCCATGTGTATATTTCCTTGTAGTAATAGGAGAAAAACTAAATAGTTCACACAACAATTTGTTTATTGCCTGAACATGTCACTCAAATAAAACAACTTGACAGGTTATTCTAAGATCAATATCACAGTAGATCATTTGCATTTTGTAATTTGGCTTTAAAACAACAGTGTCAGTTACATAACACTGACGAGTTGATTGATGAGTTCATAGGACAGCTAGAACGTAAGAAGCAGATGTCTGCAAAACAAACAAATGTTATGTGTGGGGAAAACTGAGAGACTATGTGTAGTCTAAACACTGCGTGTGTGGTTTGAAGATGCAAATTCTTAATCATTTCAATAAAATTGTGCATTGTATTTCATGTTCCTGTGTGTGTTGCCTGTAGCTTATCCTGGAAAAAATGTGTTGAAGGTCACATACACTCGCATCATATTTTAAAGCTACATCCCATGCATTATTGAAATATTAAATATATGTGCATTTCATGTGCATTAATATGTACAGTATGTGCATTTGTATGAACTACAGTATAATTATGTAGATAAAATATATTTTATGTAATCCTATGATCAGTTGTATTGTTTTTTTTTTGACTCAGCAAGCAGTAGATATGCGTTTGACGGCAAAATGCACCATTCTCATTTTAGGTTCAAGTATTTATATCTATTTCTGGCCATTCTAGGTCACATCTTTTGAAAATAGTATTCTAGATGAACAGAGAATATGCCATAGATGCCATAGAACCTCACCTCAATTTCACTGAAGTCATTCAGTGCATCGTCCGCTTGTGTAACACTGTTTGTTTAAGTTTGCTGGGTGGTGCTGAGGGGTAAAATATGTGAGAAGCGAAGATAAAATTAACTTTGCCAAACTTGGCATTGGCATCTGACATCGAGGCATTGACCTTCTGCCAATATGCTTTATCTAAACAAACATGCATACTTTAAAAAAACCTTGTAAACAGTGTGCAGAACGAAACATGGATAACATACAGAAGACAGAATACTTTAATTCAGTGGTCATGTTTGGTTATTACAGTACCAAAAGTAATATTTAACATTTACAGTCAATTGTATTTGGGTTTATTATGCAATTGTGTGTATAAATGTTTTCCATTTGTGCATTGTCTATACCCCAAGATTCATGATTGAGCTAATATGTCAGGTGGCCAAGATTTGTTGTTTTGGGTGGATCAAAATGTTTTTTCTATATAGTCTGTTTAGACCAAACTGTGTATTTCAGTAATGTCGCCATTGAAAATAAAAGAAGTATGATTTCTTTAGAACTGGGCTGGGCCTGTCATTGGTTTGCACAAGTGGTCTATTAAAGAATCTTGGTTGACAGAATAGCTCAACTAAGCCTGAATCATGTATTTTGGTTTAGTATCGAAACTACACAAACAATACAATACAACTGCACACACAATATTCATCATGTCATTCCAACTTAGCATTGCACAAAGTGCACATCTGAACTCGCATGTATAGGTATTATGATTTGTACATTTCCAAAGTGTTTATTATTTCAGTGGATTACATAAATGCAAAAGAGATCTTTTGTAGCTGATCTGCGTTTCACATGATGAATGTTAATGAACATGCTTTGTACTTTACTTTTTAGCTTGTTTAAAAGATTTTTTGGAAGTAATGAAAATAAACATTAATAAAGTGCAGAAAATTCTGGTAAAATGAGACTTCTTCGACAGTTATCATAAAGAATAAACTTTTTCGACCTTACTTGTTTTTATACCTCGAAATGTTATCAAGTGTTATCAAAGGCAACAGAAGTTAAGATGTAACATATCTTTGAACATTTTTCTTATTAACGTCAATATGTTCTTCGTTCTGAAAAGAAAAATGTTTCCATACCCCTAGATTCCATTTACGGGTGAGAACACACTTAACCTTTTGACACTTTAAGAGGCTATTCTGGTATCATCTTTATTACTAAAGCATTTATGATTCATCACCAGTACAGGCCGGGAATGCAGATCAATGCAGGCATGTCATTATTCAGTTTTTAACTTTTAATTTTTAAACAATTAAATAGTAAACATTTAGCAGAAAATAAGAATACCAACATATTTCAGTTTTGAATTGTGTTTATATATATTATGTGTATTAGTTTTTATATCTTAGTATAATATGTTCTTTGTATTCTTTTTTCTCTAGTATAATGTAAAAAAATGAACATATTTATCTCTTTTTTTTCCATCTTAAGAATTATTTGACGAAAATGCAATGACTAACAAATTCACAATGTCTTAATTTTGATCGTACTCACCACAACCTGTAATTCTTGACCTGTAGCATACTACACTACACCTAGTACTCTTTGCTTTGTACATGTAATTCTTTGAGTGATTATCCCTCGTCAAAACAACATGCAGTCGATTGTACTGGACTATCAGGAAGTGATTATCTACAGTAATAATGCTGTCTTTGTGACCCCATAAATAAGTGTTTTTTCTATGAAAAATAGCTGGAGTACGTAGAAAAAAAACAGATGAAGAGAAAGAAGAGATGAAGTAAAGAAATAGGGTGTTGAAAGTATTGCCACTAAGTACATTAATAGTATGTTAATTAATAATAATGTTATAATAATAATAGTACATTAATTAGTAAGTACTAAATAAATAGTAAATAGTAAGTCTTTTTGTTATGAATCACTTAATAAATGTTTGAGAAAAAAACATTTCTAGAACACTGACTTGTATACAGCTTCGAAAAATAATAATAAAGTGGAACTTTGCATATCAGAATGTATAGTACTTATGTAAAAACTGTTAAATCATGCTGGGAAAGAGAGCAATAACATTAGTCAAACACATGAAAAACATGCCGAGCTAACACAGAACTTTATGGCATGACTTGCAATGCAAATGTCTGTCATTTGGATGATCTCTTCAGGCTGTTCTTAAACATTTTTAAAATTAAAAACAGAGCCGTTATGTAAAAACCCATTTGGTTATGTAGAACAGAGAGTCTATAAACACAGTTCAAAGACATTTTAAATCAACAATTCACACTTCATGTTATGAATGTCAATGATAAAAAGTATGTGGGGAAAAAAACGAGTGACTTTTCAAACTCACAACCATAAAAATTCCAGTAATCCATGTCTTTAAAAAAAAGGTTTTGTAAATAATACTAAAAAGCCGCTGAATGATCTTACTGGCACTAAATACAACATTGTGAGTTATAGTAAGAAACACAAATATGTGAGCAGAAAAGATGGAGAAGAGGTCTAAAATCAAAAGAAGAAAAACTGACATCAGTTTTAAGAATAACAGACTTTATGTAACAAGGCAGTATATACACATTTAAATCGAATATAGTATTAAAGAAATATGCCTTCCAAAACGTTCCTATAAAGAGATAAAAAATACATTTTCGGACAAGTTTATTTAGATTCTGGTCAATCTGAATATACATATAAATCTCTCAAAAAGCAGCTTAGGTTTTTTAATAGCAGTTTAAATGTCTGAAAATTTAAGGCAATTTTTATTCATTTCAAAGCCATTACTTCAAAATATATTTTTTTGTCTTGGCACGAAAACTAAAGTTGCCATTCATATAGTGATTTGCATACATTTCGACATAATATACAAGTTTTATTCAGAAGTTTAGTTCTGTGGAAGTCCTTCATAGTTTGAATAACAAAATTGACAACTCCGTCATCATATTCACAACATCATTCCAAAAATCATCTGACTTTCTTCTCTGGAACACAAGAGACATTCTTAGGAATGCTATTGTTTCCCCATACAACGGAAGTGAATGGGGAGCAAAGCTGTCAGTCAACCTCTGTGTTGAAATCTAGTTCGTGATTTGAGGCTTTAGAATAACAAATATATATATATATGTATTTAAGTACCATTTGTGATTCTGCACCATTTTTTACTTTTCCACAATGTATGTAATTTAAAATCCTTCATAAATGTTCACTACAAACAACTGGAAAATTCAGTAATACAAAAAAAAGATCTTATAAACGTATCATTATACTCATAAACAGAGCAAAAACATGAACAAAAACAATTCTAATGGAGGAAAAAGGTTGACAAATCTTCATAAACTGCTTTTGATCTGTAACACTTTTTTGGGTCTAGCTACTCAACCAATGACCTGTTGTCAGCTATCATCACTTCCTGTGGGACAGCCCACAACAGTTTTTCACCGTTTACATTCACGTTGTGCTGAAATCACTTAAGTTTTATCACTCTTTTGAATATAAATAAAGAGCAGCAGTCTTTCATGTCTCTTTCATCATTTCGACTTTTACTAGAAAATAATAATGTGCGACATTTATCTCTTTAGTTGCTAACAGTTGGTGGTCTGGAGTGGCGTTTCAGTCAGGATAGATGTGATGCTCTTTGACTCAGAGTAACCATCTTCTTCTTCAGAACTCAGCGTGGAGCCCAAAGTTGGGCGTCGGGCCTGGACTTTCCTCCTATCAGACAAATAAACACAAACAAACCCAAAGTTAAAGTTAAAGAAAACAGGTATTCGTAGATCAAGACTTGAAAGAGCAGAATCTGGTGTGTGCAGGTGAACGGCTGACGCTGCAAGAGCCCCCCCTAGTGGGCAACATCGCAACTCACCAATATTAATACTTATTTAACAAAACTTTAAAAACAGAGTTGTTGAACCAGTTGCAAAAATACTTATATCCATATGTACATTTGAAAATTTCCCAGTTTTCGTTATTTAAGATAATTCAGTATAGTTTTACAGGGCTTAGCATAGTTTATCACAAAACCAAATCATATGCATTTTAAAACAACACAAGGCTTCGGAAACGACACACTTTTCATCTAAATAAACAATTGTAACACATCACACACTTAAGATCGTTGTCCAGCGTGTTCACTTTGGTCTGCAGAACCTCCTGCAGCTCCCGATGCTCCTCAAGCTCTCGCAGAATCTTCCGTCTAATGCCCTCCAGACGCTCCACCTCCCCCTCGCTCTCATCCACCTGACGCTTCAGAGCCTTCACCCGCAGAGACAGCTGAAGAGACATACAACAGTTCACATGCATCGGCACACACACGTATCCTCATCATCATTTCTATTCTCAATAACATTCAGGGCATCGCTCGTAACCTCTTTGACCTAACGTCAGATGATATAAGGGCTTGCCTGGTCTCTCTGTTCAGCGTGTTGATTTCGCTCCTGGTCCAGGGTTGCGGTCACATCCTTAAGCTTTCTGTCCAATCTCTTCTGAGACGCCAGAATTGTGTTTTTCTCTCTAAATAAACAGCCAACAGATGATGTTGGTTCAGGTATGACGCTATAAGAAAATGATGTTGTTGCCATGTATTGTGTACCTCTCTTCACTGCACAATCTGTCCTCCAGCTCCTGAACTTTGTTTTCTAACAGTGTGACTCCAGCGGAAGGTCGAGTCTGAGTGCCCAAATCAGCCAAACGAGACTTAAACTCCTTCACCTGAAACAAAGACAGAACATGTGCTAATGAGAAATAAATGTATCAGATGCATAATAAAGTTTTTAAAACATATTCAAGTATATTAATTGATGTATTTGACACAGAGGTCACTACAGTGGACAGCTATTCAACGATTTTGATGGCATAGTGGCATATCATCCACTACAAGGGACACTAATGCATCATCCTATACAAAATATCACCTATAGTGATAAACCATTGTGTATGAAAATAGCGTTTAACAAAAGCAATAAAAACACCTCCCATGCACCATTGTTGTATACTCTCAATGGCATCTTCATCTATCTCAAGGTCATGTTCATGTATGTGTGAGTGTGTATAATATGATTTCACTTTGTGTGTGTGCGTCCCTGTCTCTCTGAATCACTCTTATTCATCACAAAGTTGTGTGTGTGTGTACCTGTCTCTCTAAGGCACTTTTATCCATCTCAAGGTCGTGTCTTGCTGAACGTTCCTGCATCAGTTCAGAGCGGAGCTGATCCACCTGAGATACAAAACACACAAAGCTTACATTTATATCACTGATATGTTACATTACTGTAGCTCATAATAATATGTATTATCAAATCAATATAATAATAATACAATAAACAGCACATTTAACTAGCAATTACATTTCTAGAAGTCATGTAAGATAATCACCATGTGCATGTTTCAACAAATGAAACGACACCCAAAGACAAAAATACAGTTTTGTTGCTTTAAGTCTGTGTCTATTACTGATTTAAATGTGCTGTGTGTCATTTTTTGGGGAGATTCTATTGACAGAAATGCAATAAAATATACAAAACTATGTCTTCAGAGGTGTATAAAGACCTTACATAAGGAAGGGTCCCTTTGCATGGACTTCACCATGTTGTTTCTACAGTAGCCCTAAACGGACAAACTACTCTACAGAGCGCGTTTCGTAAATATGTTATCGCCTTCGGCAAGAAGTGAAAACGTGACGACATCTTAGTCCTGTGTCAGCCACTGTAGTACTTCAAAAGGGAAGGGGGATGGAGTGAGCCGTTGGTTGCAATTCGCAACCTCACCACCAGATGCCGCTAATTTAATACAGCGGCCCTTTAATGTGTGCGTGCGTACCTGCTCCCGGCTTCGAGTGATGCGTTCATTCATTAAATCTGTTCCACTTCTCTCCTCATCCAGTTCGATCTCTAATGTTTTCACTTTGTCCTGAAACACACACACACAGAAATGAAATGAATAATCGTTTACATACACCCCGAAACCATCCAAATAAATAACCCTCTGTTTTTTGTCTCTCAATACAACATCCGTTACAGTGCTAAACGTGAGTATATCCCGATGAATTTCACAGCCTTGTTCTTTCTATGATGTTCACACACACCTCCAGCTGGCGAAGCTCCCTGCTGTGATCTGTGTGTGAGCTTCTCTTGGTCTCCATCTCGCTCTCCAGGTTCTTGAGACGGCTGCTCAGCAGCTCTTTATCCAGCTGAGCGCTGTCTCTCTCCTCTGAGCATGATAACAGATCTTTCTTCAGACGAGACACCTGAGACACACACAAAGCGATGAGTTCAGCGTCATCTATACGAAATCAGTATATTCTTACATCTACCTTTTACACGCCCTCAATGTTTGCAATGAATTTAAAAACACTGTATAATCTTCTGTTGATCTTCAATTTTGCTGTTGTGTCCGACATGAGCTCACCTCCTCCTGAGTGGTTTTGTGAAGGGCCTGAGATCTCTGTAGCTCGGTGAGTCTGTCTTTACCGAGTCTCTGAGCCTCCAGGAGCTCTCGGCGAGAACGATCTTTAAACTCATCCAACTGAGACTGAAGAACCTGTACAGACTGACGTGAATCTCCCATCATAGTTTCCATCTAATAGAGAGAGAGCATTGTGTTTGTTAATATACAGTATAACTATTATCACCATTTAAAAAAAAAGCTGTGAATTTAACCCCGCAAGGTCAAAAATGACTAGTATCATTATATTTGTGAAGACACACCTCCTTATTGATCTTCTCCAGCGATCGGTCCAGCAGTCTCTTCTGCTCCTCCAGGTCGATCTTGCCGCGCCTCAGAGCTTCTCTCTCTCTCTCCCTCTCCTCCAGCCGCCGGCTGACCTCGTCCTTCTCCTGCCCAAGACGGGACACAATGCGCCGGGACTCCTCCAGCTGGTTCCTCAGGCTTCGGTTCTCCTCCTCCAGAACGTCAGAGGAGCTGTCAGGAACACTGGATTGCAGAAGGGTCTGGAAGAACATCAGAGTGTTATAAGCAGACTAGCAAACGTAAAGAGTTTTGTAGATTAATTGCTTGCTTTTTTTCCGTTTTAGATATGACTATCAGTGAGTTTTTGTATGCATGTGCATGTACCAATCGAGCGATTCTCTCTCTCAAGCGAGCGTTGTCCTCTTGAAGTTCCAGGTAGCTTCCCATATCCTTAGACGACTCAGAAGTGGAGGTCTGCAACAAACAGACGATATGAGAGAGTTTCTTCCCTATTAGAAAATATATTTCACCATCATGATTCCATCCACATACCTGCGACGTCTTCTCCAAAGCTTTCGCGAGTTCTTTGTCTTTCTTTGATTGGTCTTTCAGACTGTCGATCTCAATCTTTAGGATCTTTTCTCGCTCCTCATTGGCTCTTGTCACTGATTTGAGCTCCTCCCCCTTTTTCATCATCTCTGCTTTCTGTCTGTCCAGATCTGAACGAGCGTTTTTCAAATCATCTTGGCAGCGCCGCAGCACCTGAAGATTTAAGAACATGGTTTTGTGCGTTGTCATGCTATAAAATATAAAACTGGATTGACAGTGGACAGACGCTACAGAAACCGTTTTAAAATCTTCATTATACTGTAGAAACATTTCTATGTATCTAACCTCTGTGAAAGGGCTTGAATCGGTTTCATCTGCTTGATTTTTTACTGCGAGCAGTTTCGCTTCAAGTTGCTTTTTGTCTTGCTGAGCTTGCAGTAGTCTGTCCAACAAGAGAGACGCAAATTAAAACAAACACACAATACTACATCCACTAAACAAATCTGATCAACTTGTGATCAAGTCTGATTGCTTAATAAGATTTGGCATATTAGTAAAAAAATCAAGGACTGTTTTGTTACATTTGTTATAACAGACCAGCACGGAGAGTGAGATTACAGGATTCGTTTCGATTAGTCTTAAACAGCTGATTTATTTTTAGTTTTCATCAGTCTATCCTGTTAAAATTAGGTTAACAGATTCGAATTTAGTGTGTCAGAGTGAGGGAGATATTTGACAGATTTGCTTAAAACGCTTTGATCAATAACAGGTTATTAGTTCAAATGATTCATTTATGCCCCGGTGACTGTAGACATGTGTCTACAAAACTCAGTCTCACTTCTGAAGTGCGCTGCACTGCCCTCGCCTGGTGAATGAGAACCAGAAATAAACGCATGCATCAGAAAAACAACAATTAACATGCAAACAAACAAACAAACAACAAACGTATCTGACGGGACCAAATAAACCTGACAACATGGAAATAAACAGTATTTTAGGGAACATGAATACAATTATACCATTGGGAGAAGACATGTTTTAATACGTTTAGGTTTTAAAGCTAAAAAATCTCCTATCCTACATCATTTAAAATGAAGCATAATCTCAAATGTGTGGATTAAATACAGGTTATATAAATGATGTAACCATAACAGCTCTAACATACGTGACTTTCTTTCATCTGCAGAACATGAAAAAAGATCATTTGAAGAATGTTGGTAACCGAACCATGATGGTACCCAAATGGTTTTGTGTTCATGCAATAGAAGATAATGGGTACCGCCGTTGTTCAGTTATCAACATTCTTCAAAATATCTTCTTTTGTGTTCTGCAGATGAAAGAAAGTCATACAGGTTTGAAATGACAAGAGAGTAAACGATATTCATTTTTGGGTGAACTATCTCTTTAAGTTTCAAGAAAATACGATGTGTGTTGTACATTTTAGTCCAGAGGATCAGCAGACAAAAGATTTAAGCAGAACATTCTTTATATAATGAATTGCTTGAGATAACATTGAGTATAATAATGGGAGTTGGTTACAGGATTGTTTGGGTATGATAACAACTTAGTCATCTGACTCCTTTGACAAATATGGACTTGCACCTTGAAGCGACGTCTTTAGATTTTAAAACGAAAAAAAGGATATTTACATCCGAGAGTTTTTCGATCTGTGACCAACCCAACTCTTAACCAAACCCTTAGATCCCAATACAAAAAAAAACATTATTAGCTCCATAATACTTGCTTACATAATCTTTAATAAGCCATTAGTGTTCATTGAAATATTTCCAAAACTCCTGTATTTATTGGTATGTGTTATATATTTTATATTTTTGCCCTGGTCCCCGGCTGAAAACAAAATCTTTGTTAGTGTTCCATATTGAGTATTGAAATACCAGTGCAATATTCAGTGGGTGTTCACAGCCTCTTGCAACTTACTCTTGGTTAGCAGAGCTGAACTTATCTTTCCAGTGGTCGCTCTGATCTTTGTAACTCTCCAGCTCCTCCTCCAGAGCCAAGATGGAGGCGTTTACCTTCTCACGTTCATCCTCGATCTCCAGCTGAGACTGCAGAGATGGTCAGACAGAGAGAGTGAGATAGAGGATCAGGTAAGGAGAGGAGGTAAAAGTGAAAAACTTGCACGGAACGGGCCGAAATCTGGATCTGACCAAACTAAATGAACTACTCCAAAATCCAGCCTCGCTGTCTACTTCACATGAAATATGTTCCTATTAGCTTTGATTTTGTTGCTTTGCACATAACCTTCAGTTAATTCTTTACAAGCAAAAGTTGTCAAATCCTATACTATGAATGAAATAGTGACATATAAACTTTAAGGCCTGTAGTGACACATAACTAGAGAAGTCTAGAAAACTAATTTAAACATAAACCTCAGGCCTTTCTCACCCTGGAGGTACCGGTCTGTTTGTGTACACTGTACCTGTGAGACAGTCTCCATGCTCTGACGTAAAGCATCCATGTCTTGGCTGTACTGGTCCCTCAGGGCCTCCATCTCTTTATCAGGTGACTCCACCTCATCCTTCAGGGCTCCTTTCAGAGCGGTGAGCTCTCGCTCTCTCTGTCTCAGATTGTCCTCTAGTTTCTGTCTCAGCATCAGAGACTCGGACAGATCTGCCTGCACTGTCATCAAATCCTGCAGAGAGAGAGAGAGACATACAGTGAGACAAAAACAACATGGACAGACAGATTGACAGGCAGACAGAAAAATAACATAGACAGACGAAGACATATACAGAGAGTAAGACAGCTATATAGACTGATGGACAGACAGAGAGTGAGACACAGATAGTTAGACGGACAGAAAAATAGACAGGCACACAGACAGATAGACGGACTGACAGAGGGACAGACAGACAGACAGACGGACACAGATAGACAGACAGACAAAGAGAGATATACAGAGAAAAAGAGAATTAGACAGATAGTTAAACGGAGAAATAGACAGGCAGACAGACAGATAGGGGGACAAAGAGATATACAGAGAGAAAGACAGACAGATATACAAAGAGAAAGACAGACAGACAGACAGACATACAGAGAAAAAGAGAGTTAGACAGATAGTTAGACAGAGAAATAGACAGGCAGACAGACAGATAGGGGGACAAAGAGATATACAGAGAGAAAGACAGACAGATATACAAAGAGAAAGACAGAGAGAAAGACAGATAGACAGAAAGACAGACAGACAGACGGACAGAGATAGACAGACAGACAAAGAGAGATATACAGGGAAAAAGAGAGATATATGATAGACAGGCAGATAGATGATAGATAGATAGATAGATAGATAGATAGATAGATAGATAGATAGATAGATACAGACAGACAGATGGATGGGTAGATAGGTAGGTAGATAGAGATTTACATAGAAAGACAGATATATCGACTGATGGACAGACAGAGAGAAACAGACAGGCAGACAGAAAGATAGATGGACAAAGAGATATAAAGAGAGATAGACAGATAGACAGACGACAGCCAGACTGACTGAATTAAACAATTTCTTACATTAACAATAAATTCAACACTTCCATATGTCATGCTTTTGCGTTCTTACTAGTTGCAATGTGTCCGACTGGGGTGACGTTCTCCTGAGCTCTTCCTGAAGCTGAGCTAACTGATCCTCCTGCTGCCGTAAGCGAGCCTCCACCCGCTCTCTGTCCATCCTCAGCTCCACCAATCTAAAGACGGAAAGATCATATTAACTCAATGTAAATACCACATCATTACACATCAACTTCATACATGACTGTAAGAAAAAGGTCACACTTACTGGTCCTGAACTTCCATCAGTTCTCTTTTGCCCTTGTCCAGCATCTGTTGAAGCTGTGTGTTCCTGTTCAAAGCCTGTTCCAATTCTGTCTTTATATTGCTGTCGGTCACTAGGATCTGAGGACCCTGTGAGACACCAATGATACTTTACTTCAACGATCAACCAAGAATCTTCTACCATTATAGAGCAAGCCCTGAATATAACCTGATAATAAATATAGTGGAATAATGGTTTTAGCTTTGGCTTTATTTGACTTTTAATGACCCAGCTTAGCTTACTAGTATGATCTTAGGGCTATGCATACTTCTGACGTCAGAAACTTATTGAATTTACCCACAGGAATCAAAAAATTAAATCTATCTACACTACATTACACCAGTTGATCTTAATGTCAATCAAAAGTATCACCACAAAGCATTACATATGTTAACACGAGACTAGTCTGATAACATGACTTACCAAGTTTGTCCATGCAAACCTTGTCTAGAGTATCATATGAAAAAGTTACCTTATTTTTTTATTAAAGCAAAAATACTTTAATATTTATGCTTTTAAAACCAGATGTAAAATGACATTGTAATTGTACATTGTACACCATGCAGGAACGTGAAACACAAAACTTTATTTGAAACGTTAAAAAAAACATGAACGCACAGCAAATATGCAGCTGTCCTCTCCTCAAATATCTCAGTCTTCTAGAATATCCCTTTCTATACATGTAGATGAGCAACCCCACACTGCTTCATACAACTGCTGTTGCCATTATTATAATGACCACACACGGCTGCTATGAGGTCCTTTAAACTGACCTCTTGTTCTTGCGTCTTAATTTACTGCTTGAATAAACAAGGAAAGCATTAAGGTCCTCTTGCAGTAATTCTTCAACTGGTTACTAAAACATCTGAAAGTAACCTTTACCACCAATGGATAAGACATCATCGTGGTACTTAAATAATGCATTTAATTAACCAAGAGAAATGTAAGCTTTAGCGCAAGTTCTGCCGGGAAGACTCTGATGTTACGTCACCTATTACGTATAGATCCAACCAATCATTATCTAACACTTGGACTATAGAAGATTGTTGCTTGCTCTATGTTTGCATTCGCAATTGATGCCGCCGACATTCGAAAGCGCACAAAGAAAAAGTTGTTTAAAAAACAAGAAGTCTACAGCTGAAAAGAATTTCTTCTGTACAACATTAAAAAAATATACAGCAATGCAAAAAATAAAAAAAATAAATACTAATTAAATTATAATAAAATAGCGAAAAAATTTAACGAAAATTTAATTACAACGAAAATTTAAAATATAAAAGTAAAAGCCAATTCAAAATATTAATAAAAATAATACAACTGAAAACTACAATAAGACAGATGAGAGTTGCCATGAACTTAAGTAGTAAATACAAGTACGACAGAAGCCAGTAGTATTTTTAGTAGTTGGGTATATTAAATGGTAAATTAATTAATGTAATAATGTTTATAGTTACAACTTGTAACTCCTTAACATGCAGGGCCCATGGGAAAGGCGTTTTTTAGCATGTCTGCATTTTTTATGACCTTTGTTACATTTGTTATTCAATCAACCATCAAAAACTATCCATCACTTGAAGGCTAAAACACTTCAAATTCATGTTTTTAAACTTGTTTTTGCAATCAGAAATGCTCAAAAATGAGGCGCTTATATAAAAGGTTAAGGCAAAATTTGAAACATGAACATTTATCTTACAAATACTTGAATGGCATCAGGGTGAGTTAATCATAATAGCATTTTCATTTTTCCGTGAACTATTCCTTTAAACATAGAAATCACAAAACAATATATGACAAAAAAATGACAACAGGCAATTTATACAAGCACGTTATCATTACCAAGCATCTTTTTAATGTTTACAAAAAGTAATCACAGTATACCTACACGGAGAACATCAAACATTAAAAGTCTTCAAGTGCTTGGTGAGGTTTACCACACGCTAATGCTCTTAATTAACAAGACACAATGTCTCCCAGCAAAATATCGTCCCCAGCAACTGTTTATCACGCATGGACGAGCACTCAGTGGGATATGACACACAGAAGCAAGAGGCCGTACAATGAGTCTCCATTACTACTGTAATCTAAACAGACATGTTGAGAGCCCCCGAGCCGAGGGGAAACCCTCCCTCACCGCTATCCATTTCCAGTTTAACTCAATTATTGATGGATCACAAAGGCTGTGCTCTCGACCACGCGGCCCTAATCAGCTTTCCTTGTTGAGACGACGGTTGCCAAGAGACCGCAGGAAGATATTTCACAGGTTATGCAAACACGCAGGCTCGTGATGCATGTATTTACAAGAGGACAAGACGAATTAACATACAGACACACATACTTTCTTTCTACAAAGAGTCTCACTTTAGTTATTTGATTTTTTCTCTTTTTAAAACATGTCGAGAATTATTTACCAACTGGTGGTCTAGTTTCCTGGAAAAGTGCAGACACTGTGGCGTATTCAAATGTCGAGTTTGTACAGAATTCTGACTGGAGGCGGGACTGTCGATTTATCGCCCAATGGCAAGCAGAAGCGGTGTTTTGGAAACTACTCATTCATTCAAATTATTACTTTTGAAACTCGTTTGTTGATGCAAGTGGCAAAAAATACAGACTTTGGCTTTGAAGTCTGAATACAATTTAGATCTCTATTTACCTGCATCACGCTTGTCTCATGTTGAAAAACATATATGCATTACCACAGACTTCTATCGCGCAGATCATTTTTCACATCTTTGCATTAGTACAGTATCTTCTTTCTTTCTTTGACCAAAAATGTCTTGTTGATCAGATATTTATTAAAGTTTGTAATTTGTTTCGCCGCTCCGTCTTTCCCTTTCACTGAAGACACACGCATACTCACAATCATGCAAAACCTGGACCAATATGCAAACCATGTACACACACACGCCCTCTGTGATGCAGTGAACACAGTTGAACTCCACTGAATGCTGGGAACTCAAAATGATGTATTGAACATGATAGTGAGCTTACCTTCAAAACACAGAACCTCTCGTGAACTAGGCTCACTTTGCGTTTTATGGCCGTCTCACTCTCAACAGACCTAACGTTGTGAAAAACAAGGACATTGATTAAAATAATGGAAAGAGTAGATTTACATTGTCAGAAGAGAATGTGTCAAGAGAAATGTTTTTATCGGTACTTCCAGGTTAAAGTTTTCCACTAATTTTATTGAATTTACTTATAAAATTTGACCGTTGCTTAACTCCCGTGGCATCATGGGATAGAATAGTGTCGATATAATGCACACTTTCAAATCTCGGCGGAAGCAGTAGACCATCCAGCTATTTCTCGACTACTGTTTTTTGCATAGTGAGGATTCGGACATATTATTCAGGACTTTTTTCAGCTACTATATTATGAAAGTAGACGATTTCGGATGCAGGGCATGACTAGTGCTTTTTCAGATAAGTATCTTGTTGCCAGGGGCCACTTGCTATGTGGTAACAAAAGTGTTTAAAGTTTTAGCACTTTGCTAAGGAGTTGGTATGGTGTTCTGGGTGGTTGCTAAGGCATTGCTATGTGGTTTACCCATACATTTTTGAGGCTGGCTTAAGCTTGGACTCCTTTCAATAAACACCAATAAGATTTTATAGTATAATCGTACCCTTCTTTAAGAATGTTGTAAATGGCTTCATCTTCATTTGCGATGTCTGTACTCGAAGGCTGACTCTTTATGAGGTCAGGGGTCACCTGAAAAGACATTGAAAAGATCTATAATTCTGATGGTAAGTTTAAGGCACAGTTCACCAAAGAATTTTAATTGTCATAATTTACTCACCCTAGAGTTGCTCCAAATCTGTATACATTTCTTTGTTCTGATGAACACAGAGAAAGATATTTGGAAGAATGCTTGTAACCAAACAGTTGTTGGCCACCACTGACTATCATAGTAGGAAAAATTATAATGGTAGTCAAAAGTGCCCGAGAACTATTTGCTTTCCTACATTCTTCAAAATATCTTCTTTTGTGTTCAACAGAACAAAGAAATGTATAAAGTGATTTTTCCTACTATGGTAGTCAATGGTGGCCAAGAAATGTTTGGTTACAAGCATTCTTCCAAATATCTTTCTCTGTGTTCATCAGAAAAATAAATTTATACAGATTTGAGGGCGAGTAAATGAGGAAGGAATTTTCATTTTTGGCTGAACTGTTCCTTTAAGCATTGAATATAATACCAATGTCTAGCAAGCTTTACCAAAAAAAATAAAGAACCAGAAAAAGTGAAAAGTTCATAACTTACTGGTTTCTTTGGTATAGCAGGTGCCACCTCCTTAGGAACAAACAGCTTCGGTGATTGGATAAAAGCAAGAGGTTTGGAATTGGGGATGGCGGTCACTTTAGTGACAGATGTTGGCTCTCGCCCCAGACTGCCGGCTAAAGGTTTAGATGAGCTGAGTTTAGGCACTGAAGATGATGTAAAAGGAGCATAGGGATTTATAGTTGGCGAAGTCGGTGGAGGGGCTGGTTCATCATTGGGTTTATTTAGCGCATCCACACTGTGAGACACACGGTTGTCAAAGCGAGGCCGAGATTGTGCCTCTGAAGTGGGAGCGTCACTAGAACCACCGCCGCCGAACTGGCTGATGAGTTTATTAATGGGAGCCAATGACTTGGTGTCTATAACTTGTGCTGGTTCTTCATTCAATAATCCATTGAGCCCCGTCCCGTTCAGAACACCACCGATCCCATTCTGCTTGACCTTCCTAAGCCCCGCTTCATTGTAATAATCATAGTCTTTGCTCTCCATCTTTGGAGCTGGTGTAGAAGGGGTGAGATGTTCGGTAGTCCTGGCCTCACCCTCTCCTTGGTTCCCCGCTTGTCCATCGCCAGGTGGCCTCTTTAAAGGACTACCATATTCCTCATCCGGAGAACTAGCTGTGAGATCTTGGGGAGTTCGAGCACCTTCCCTTAATTCCGGAAACAAGCTGCTGTATGGAGAGGTCCGAGAGACAATTGGGGTCGAGCTCTGGGTCTGTTGGGTCTTCAGCTGTACCCCGTAGGAGTCTCCCTTTTCTCCATCCTGGAGCACCACGTACGGCTGTCCAGAAATTCCTTGCACCCGTACGGCTACTCCATACTTAGAGGGCGAAGGAGTTCCATTTCTGACAACTCCACTGGCCAGTCGACTCTTGTCTGGGAACCCCCCACCGGCGCCATCCAAATCTTTGATGAAGCGGATCTGGACACCATAGTCCAGAGGGGTCTTCCTGTCTCCTGAGAGTGAGCTCATTCTGGCTTTCTGTGATACGAAGACAAAGAATGAATGTGTCATTGCAGTCTGCTATGTATTACGTATTAAGTATTCTGTTATAAATTAAAGGTCCATTGTGTGAAATTTAGCGGCATCTAGTGGTGAGGTTGGAAATTGCAACCAACTCTACCCTCCCTTTCAAAGCACTACAGTGGCTGACACCTGACTACGATGTCGTTATGTTTATGCCTCTAAGATGCTTCTTTATATTATAGTTCTGTCAGTGGATCCTCAAAAAAATGACACACAGCACCTTTAACTAACTAAACTCATTTACTGTATACATTAAATGGATATTTCAGAGGCAAAACCTGAGGCTTGTTTTTCCGGAAAATGACGGTAACCAAAGCTCCCGCACAGAGGAGACGGCGTCCTATTGGAACAAAATGAATAATGCCGCATTCGTCACCGGAAAAACAAGCCTCAGGTTCATGTGCAGCAGAGGAAAAGGAAGCTAGACATCAACGTTAATAGCGCTGTCAATATGGATATTTCTCAATATATATAACAAACGCATCAATTCGCTTCAGAAGAACTGTGTTAAGACCACAGGGCCGTGTCGAGTAGTCTTTTGATCAATGGATGCACTTTTTGGAGCTTCAAAAAATGTAGGCCTGTTCACTCCCATTCTACCGCTTGGAAGTAAAAACTATACGTGGTATTATAACTCCGGCTGCATTATTCTTCAAGAAGAAAGTCATATTCAGTTAGAATGCCTTGAGGGTGAGTAAAACATGGGGACATTTTGTTTTGCCTCTGAAATATCCCTTTAAGATGTTTTAGCACTAGCTGGTTGTTTTGGGCATCTAACTGGAGAACACATAAAAGTATCAAACGAGGGTTAAAAGTACACATGAGGATTGAGGAAGCACAACATGAGATACAAGATCAGTGTATATGTATTATCGCAAAATGCAAATATAATATTTTTTTAATTTATGTATAAAGTAACATCTCAAATACATCAAATAGAATGTTAGATTATAAATTATAAACTTTACTATAAATATAATTTGAGCCTGAGCTGGGTATTCATTTGTCAAACCAACCTATTTTTTACCAACTTGCCTGGATACGATTGCCTTCAAACTTATGACTATATCAGACAAACAAAAATGAACAAAATGCAATCTTTTATGTCCCATTAAAGATTTAATTCATGCCAAGCTCTCTTATTTCTCAATACAGCGGCACATTTACGCAAATGATAAGGTGAAGCCGTTTTTTATGTAATACAGCTATCGATATCAGCCCCGGTATCGAGAGTCTTCTACATATGAAAGGAGAGAGATATTATTTGTTTGAGACAAACAGGTGGGCCCGCTGGTAGGAGCAGGTTCTGGCACATTCCACCCTGCTTCCTTTCTTCCTATTTTACTGGAACACAGTTCCAGGTCACAAGAGCGCTACTTTTAGCTGCAAAGACAACATTCTTAACATGACATCATAGCATAATGCAACACATGTGACACATTTTTGATCAAAGACGTTGCACTTAATCTTGATGATGCACCGAGCGGTGTATTGTTGCTTACACTGTTCTACAAAACCAGTGATGCAGAAAACATCCCCAGCTATGCCGAGTATCGTCTCAAGCCCTGTTTTTCTTCGCTCTCACACACGGTGTGTGTGTGTGTGTGTATGTATCACTTGAGTCCTTAAGGCCATTTTATCTTCAATTATTGCATGAATCAAGAATCATAAGTGTTAGGTGTGTTATAAGTACCATGTTTCTTCCTATGTTAACACAACATGCACCAGTGTAGCCTTACGGGCAATAATCCTGAAATGACTGAACGAAACTAACACAACGGTCCATAAACACCAGACTCAGATCAATGAATAACCTGGAGTAACGGGGGTCTGGTTACATTATAACTGTCAGCGTCCCCTTTGAAGCATTAGGTCCGATTAGATACTCAAAGTTAGTCATTGTCTTCCTCACATACACCAGATTCCAGGCATTCCTGCAAAAACGAAACCCACCATGCGATTTCTCACTAGCTACAGGAGCGTATTGAGTATCTGTTTGTTGTTGAGATAAAGTGCAAGGAATACATCTCACATCATCAAAGGAGGTCTCCTTTAAAATGTGTGCCAAGTTCTCTTTTGTGCATGTGTGGGTTCTTCAATTATCGCTTTTTGCTCGTTTGTACAATTCCGTACAGCTAACGATTAAAGCGAATGCTGAGCACTGGGTCTGACCTGGGATCAGACAGTCTGTGGGTTCAGAGAGCAATGTTACGAGACAGGATCAACAGCTCTCCATATTTTTCCTTTAACTGCACATAAACATGGTTATTAAGATACACTAAAGTTAACTGTAATATAGTGTAATTAAAGCGAATAGTTACGTTAACATTTACTAACCACGTGCCATTCCAATTTGATAAGAATGGACTCTGTTAAAGATGTTTTAGGATTATAATAACAGATGCACTGACCTTCCCCAGTTGCACATGCGTGATGTGTAAATAAGTGAACATTGACTTAACACGAAAAATAACAAAATAGCCCAAAAAGTGCCTGTAGGATATGGAAATGTCTCTAAACAAACGTATAATTTACTAAGTCTGTCGGATACATATTATTTTAACATCTTATTATGACAACATCTTAACTGTTCTTCAACCCCCTTTTACAGTACATACTACATACAATATTGAACTTTTTTGGGAAGAGATCGTATTTATTCCAACCAGATCGTTCTCACATGAGAATGTTTGACTTTTTGTGCAATTGACAATAACACTACAGTGTGTTCCAGTTGGAGTGTTGGAAATAACCAAGAGCTAAATATTAAATTACACTGACACTGGCACTTTTACAGTAGCTCTCATTGTCCTTACGTCTCTCTGTTTACGAAGAGAGAAACTGCAGGAGGAAACTTTTCCAGCCGTGACATTGCTGTTCAAATTGCGTCACACCCACCCCGCGAGACAGTCAGTATCGGTAGGAACAAAACCAGTTGCATGTTAGGCGACTTTTAATGTTGATGTTACATGTATGACAGGCTGAATATTGCTTAACTTTATCAGTTGTGTAATCCACTCGTTATGTTGAAATATATGCATGTCATCGAAACCCCTTTTTGTTTGGATATTTAGAAAAGCAACTTGCCGTGTATGAATATAATAACAACAACATGCCCTGTTGTTAACTATGATAATGATATCGTTCTTCCGGCGCAAACATCAAAGCAGAATCTGGATAAATAATGACTTTCTCATACAGTCCAACAGACGCCAACCTGGATCACGGCATCTCTCTTCCTGCCCGTCCACTAGAAACAAAGCAACAGGTGTTTCTCTGCCTCTACATAGGCGTAAATATGAAGCCATGTGATACCGGATTATAAGAACTCAAAAGCTGGACGCGAACCCAAAGCAAAGAGCAAAAAAAGCATAAGACAAATAGACCGCTGTGTAAACAATGGCATTCCTTACGCTTACCTGTTTAGGGAAAGCGTCCGTAGTACCGAGTCACTTTACGAGGGTCAAATCAAATTTGAAACCTTTTCTTGGTTTGGTCTCAATTAAAAACTCCTTTGAGGACGAGGATGGACAGCCCACGCCAAACTGTCAGTGCGAAACAACCTGTTGCCTATGCGTGCATCGGCCCGCCCCTGCTGGACGCTCATTGGCCGGGCAGTTGTTTCAAGGACAACCGATGGGAATTGGTCATTGGCCGAGATCCAACGTCAATCTAATGCGAAAAATGTAGGACCTCATTTTAACTAGATCACAATGTTTATTGGAGGTATAAACTTGTGTTTTAAACTCAAACTAAATTTTTTTTAAATGAGCAGCTAGATATATTTTTTACTTAATTTAAGTTTAACCGAGATTAGTAGCAATTTGTATCTAACGTTAATAGGTCAACTTTCCATGTTTGTTTGGATGTTCTTAGGTTGGTTTTGTCATAATACAGTACACTTTAGTTAACTACTTTAGTTACATCTTTGTAAAATATATTTCAAAATCAAAGGACATTTTAAATAAAAAATATTTTAAAATGCTATTAAAAAATCTCATTGGTCACATGGAACACAATCAACTTTTTGTTGTTATTTTTTTTAAACACAGATTTGTAAATTATTTAGAGATTTGTTCTGCTTGGCTTTCAAATGAGCTTCATTGTAAAAAAGTATTAAATCCTGAAATTAATATAATCCCTCTGTTATCATACAAGAAAACCAAGTTGAAAAAGTTAGGGTGATTTAAAAAACACATAAACAATTCATTTTACTTAAGATTTCCCAAAGTTTCAACAACGTATTAAACATGTTTCTTTCACTTTGCATCAGATACCGCTAGCATCAGTGAAAACGTAAAAAGAAAATATGCTGGCAAACAGAATACAATCTTTTAAAAAAAAATCTCAGCTAAAGATTTAATTTTAATATATAAAATCTGATTTCTCATCAGATTTAATATACATTTATTAACTCTATTTATAAATTACTTAAAAAAATATCTGCATCTCGGATTCCTTTAATTATAAAGAGCTATTAAGTGTTTTCAGACCCAAATTTATCACAAGTAAAAGGTCAGAGAGACAGGGAATTGTAAAAAAAAAAACAATTCAGTTTACTTCTTTCAGTAAAGAGCCTGAACCCTGCATACCCCTATATTACTGCAAAATGCAAATGGGGTGGACCAGAGCAAGCACATTGAACAGCATACACACAAGTACATTAAACAGAAACAAATGAGAAAAAGGCAACTTGGACAAATGTAAAAACGAGAAAGAAAGAAATTGCAAACATCGTACTCTGCAACATAATTTTACTTCGTCCTGTTATTTGGTCTACTTCATAGCCCAGGTTGAGGCTTAATCGGAACAATGAAAAGTTACGATTAAAACAGATCTGACGAAGTACTGCATTGGTTCACATGCAATCCTTAGAATACATACGTACATTGATATGGTTATGGATTACCACTATTTGCTATGCCACCAGTCACCATTATCCACTTTTGTGTAAAAAAAAAACAGTGAGTTGCTGTACATGAAGAAAAACAATCAAGAATTTTATTGACAGAGAATAGCAGGACCCTCATCTCTGTCTTTAAAAAAAACACCCCTGTATTCCATGATGGACGCAGTAAATGTTCTTTAACTACATGTCTAGACTGACGGTTGCCTTTGGATGTACTGAAATGGAGATCAGTGAGAGGAGAGGTTGTGTGGTGACTACACACTTGCTTTAACATCAGTCATTGCTAAAGCGTTCTTTGCCAGACATTTGTCGAATTTTTGAGGTAGAAAGTTGGCATCAGTGCTTTGCAGATCAACAAGTTGGATTTTAAGGAAATAAAATTGAGCAGATCTGGGGTACATCACAAATGCTTGAATTCTTGTACATACATATCAAATGTCAGATTTTCCACTACTGCCAGAAACTGATTATTCTCAAATTTTTGTCACCAAGGTCAAGTGAAAACCTAAAGAAGATTATGAGAACTGAAGTTTTAAAAGTGTCATGGTTTCTATATACAATGAAGTCTTTACATCTGATTGTGTTTCGTTCAGAAATAGGGGCCCTAAAAGTGCTTATGTGGTCTGTGAAGATCAATGCAAGATGTAGCATCAGATTCAAAGTCTGACGTTCTGGTTTCTCTCGCTCTCCTGATTCTCGGCCTTTTTATTCAGTTCTATTCTCCATTTCACTGTGAAACACAAGACATGAAGGACCAAGAAAAAAATCTAATACCTTATCCCCCTTCTTTAACCATCTGAAGTCTTTTAACCATCATTTGCAGCCACAAGCTGGCCCAGTCCCTGACGCACATAAACAGCTTGAATCTCTTTTGTCTTGAGACAGAAGTCACAGGCCCACACAGCGGCACTTTCCCTGGTTAGCAACCCATAAGCTGGCTCGGTTAGGCCCGTGCAGTCTCTATGGAACCATCGTTGGCATGAAGCTTCACATAAGATGGCCTCCTGGTCGTCGTGCACTTCTGACATGCAGAGGCCACAGGGGAACACCATGCCTCCACCCAGCTTTGGGGGCCCGGAGCCTGGGCCGGCAGATGTTGGAGCAGGCCCGCTGGGAAGAGGCGACTGGGTGTTTGGTGTAGAGTTAGAGTTGGATGGAGGATTAGGGTTACTACCTGGGGTGTTGCCGCCACTGCTGTTGTTAAGGTTGTTCTGGTTGGAGTTGGGTTGCTGGTTTGGCATCGGACCTCCGGAAGCATTGTTCTGCTGGTTGTAGGGGGCAGACCCCGGGGTGGAGTTTGGTGGTGTCGGTTGCTGCTGGTTGGAAGGAGTGTTGGGACCAGGACCACCGGTGGAGTTTGGTGGAGGATGCTGATTGGTTGGTGCTTGTTGAGGCTGTGGACCATTTAGAGGGCCTGTTGGGGAAGAGTTGGGATTGGGAGGTGCGGGAGCCGACTGGGGTTGCCCTGGTGTATTGGGGTTGGGTTGAGAAACATCTGGATGTCCTGGGAAACCTCCTCCAGACTGGGGGGGTCCAGGAGCTGGGGATGGACCGGGGGTAGCATTGTTGGATGGAGGACCAGAGGGATTCATGTTGGGTGGTTGCTGTTGAGATGGAACAGGTGGACCACCACCTGGACCACCGCCAAAGTTCTTTCCATCTTCACCTACAGGGGGACTAGATCCAGGGTATGGCCCATCTTGTGGAGGTGGAAACTGTCCTTGTGGAGCCATACCTGGGTGTCCCCCCACCATGTTACCCCCACCACCACCACCTATTCCCATCATGTTCATTCCTCCTCCCATACCCCCCATAGGGTTCATGGGGCCATGGGGGGGCCCACGGGGGCCGTGTCCTCCAGGTAAGGGTGGGCTGTTAAAGGGATGGCCTCCCTGTCCATGTGGAGGCTGTTGCTGAGGCATCCCAAACCGAGGATGAGGCGGACCTCCTCCACCACCCGGTCCACCTCCCATTGCTCCGGGTGACAACATTGGGTTGAAGCCCTGTCCAGGGTGCATGGGAGGGCTAAAATTGGGCGGCATGTTAAACTGTGATGGCCCACCGGGTGGAAAACCTCCTCCACCACCTCCTCCGCCTCCACCACCTCCAAAGCCCGGCATGCCACCAAACCCAAGAGGGTGGTGTGGTCCAGCGTTTGGTGTCGGGGGACCGAAAGGAGGTCTTCGACCAGGCTGTCCGCCTCCAGGTCCTCCAGGGCCACCCATGAATCCCATACCTGCTGTCATTCGACCGGGCCCACCGTAGCCTCCTCCACCTGCCCCTGGGCTGGACAGAAAAGGGGCACCACCTGGACCTCCTCCACCGACAGGTCGTGATGGGGGACCAAAGTCATCGTCAAAAGGGTTAGAGGCCACCAAGTGATCAACCATGGGAGTGGGAGGGGGTGCGAACTCAGAGAGGTGGGAGAACGATGCCCCCTAAAATAAAACGGATGAGAAAAAAGGTGTTGGCACTGAATAGAATAATTTGAGCTCATATTTAGATGCTGGAGAGAGAGCATATCAAGACACTTTGTACATGTTATTACAAACTAATGTGGCAAACAAATCTTCAAATAAACAGTAAATAAGTTATGACAATCATATGTGTTTAGAACCACATGAGACAGATTTAGTTTTTTTGTGATCTATCCATTTAAGCAATAACCACAATAACTAAATAGTAAGATATTAACCTGAGCGTTAGATTTCCTCTTTTTTTTCTCCGGGCTCTTCATCTGGGAACCTGTAGAGGCAAAAATGTATGAATGGAAATAAAAGAAATGGGAGACGAGGGAGTAGCTTTTAAAGTAAAGCACATATTGAACGTTTCCACTTTCATTCTATCAAAAACAAGGACAAGACAAGATGACTTAGAATTTAGATTTGATCTTTTTAATCAATATCAATCCATAATTAAAACTGATCACCAAATCACTACAAATAAGTCAATTTTAATGTCAAACACAATATACTAATTAAAATAACTTTTACATTTCAAGACATCAGACTTAACTTCTATACGATTTGGTATCTGTGTACACCTATGAGACCAAGCTAATGAAATCTTATACATTAAATTATACAGAAGGATTTCAGTATAGCAAAAAAAAGACATCTAGTTGATGAGAAGGCTTCAACACAACCCTTAAGAGATCCCAAACCCTGAACCCAGGAAAGAGGCTTGCTTTAGGGCAAATAACAAGTAGGAAAAAGAGTTGATGCAGTGTGTAAAAACAAAACAAACGAACACGCCAGGTGAAGAGACAAGTGATGCGAGGTTGACATAAAGCTACCCAAAAACAGCTCCCCACGCAAAACAAGGCCACCGTACATTTAGGCATGTGCGGACAGGGAAAGGGAGATTTGCAGCCAGAGCTATGTGGATTCCCGCTTGGACACAGAGATGCGCTGATGGACGGTTTCCTACCTTTGCCTCGTTTTCCTTGACTCTGTCCCGCCTGCTGTCCCGCCATTAAAATGAGTGTGGATGCGGTGCCATAACACCGTTCATTTACAGAAATGAGTAACGTATATTTGACAAATAGCTCCTCGGGTCCAACGAGTATCACCCCGCCGTCCCAAAACTCAAATGCAACTTTACCAATAGGGTAATGAAGTCGGGCACCTATTTAGTAACATGTCTGAAGGATGCATTAGGGCCCTAAATCAGATTTGTCATATTCTGCACGTTTACACTCAAATAGTTATGTGATTTGCTTAAGCATCACAGACGTGAAAACGCAACGTCAGATGTTTGCAAGCACGCAAACCGGCCGCTGTAATAGCATGTAACGCAAAATTAATGTGATCAAAATGGACTGAATGTGATTGCACATCTGCCTGTCTGCAATGTGATCACATACAGATGTGTCTCTACCTGGACTGCTGTCTAAATGACATTTAGATGCAAACACACAAAGCATTTGACCCCATTTTAAACGGCCCGATTGATCGGAACGCGCAACGCGAGCGTTAATCACGCGTTAAGCGCAAATTCATCGGTAATTTAATTCAAACGTGATTTGAATGCGCTACATAGCTACCGTTAGCCGTTTAGCCATCAGCAAGCAAGGTACAATTGTGAAACGTTGCTCACACAGCTCATTCATATACACCTGACTGTTGCATCAAGACATGGATGGCAACCCTTATATGACAAACAATCAATGTCAAATAGACTTACGATTTAATATTTATCCCCAAACGCGAAATTGGCCATGTTAATTACGGCCTACTCGTTGCCGGACAAAGAGGGACAGCCGGAGTCTACTCGCGCAGAGCATGTGTGGAAAATAGGGGAGGTATGGCTAATGGCTGTATGTCGTTTTTATAAAATGTTCACGTTTTAAGACATATCAATGATAATGTCATGATATACTCTATACGAGGAAATTTACGCCGAGAAACGTTGTTTCATATCTGCCGCTTTTTTTCTGTAATAGGTCAAGATGTTTCTTGTACACCCCCTGTGAAACATACGTGTGGGCCATTCGAGATCGTACCATTTCTGCTTTCATTACGGGATATGACAATTCTTTGTTGTGCATTTAGGGTTTACTTTAACTGTGATAGGTGATACTATAAATCGTTAAAATAACACGTAGTTTGTTGCTTTGTCCTATTATGTATGTGTTTAGCAAGAAACGTACTCTTACAACTTTCTAAGTCCGGGGGGTTTACCCCCAAGTCCAGTTATAGGCGCTGCCAAATGTCTGTAGTTTCCGCTTCAGTTGCATTAGTGGATTTGTAGTTTTAAGGCCCGTATGAACTGGCGTACTCATTCCCTTCGTTCCACTCCGAAGTGATCACCCCTATGCCCTAACTTCCTTTGAAGAGTAAAATTCTTGATTTGTAAACTCTAGAGGGGAAAATCGCGATTGTATCCCTTAATGTGTCTATTTAAATTCACTTGGCAAAAGGATAAATACAAACAACGTCCTTTTCTCTTTATTTTGAGTGACATTTTGTGTGGTGTCCCCTTCCGAGGACCCTTCGGAGGGCGATATATAATGTCTCAAACGCACCGCTTAACTTTTGCAAGGGAACTGCAAGTTCCTTAGTAATGGCGTAGTAATGTAGTGTGCAGTCTTTTGGTGACCTCTAGTGCTTGTACAAAAGAACCGGCACTGAAATGGCACATGGGGCATCAGTTGTTCAAAATTATTGAACAATACATTTTTACACTATTTTTTCCAATCACATGTTTTACTGTTACTATCTTAAAAACTATTTCTGCATTAGCTGATCAGGGGTTACTTTCACGCTGCTCTAAAAATAGCACTGAAGTTGGTACATCTCTTGTAATACAATCTTGTTGGTGCGTTATCTATGACCCTATGAAGTCTGCTAAACTCAAAGTAATTGGACATTATATAATTGGAAGGATGAATTCATTGTGTTTTGCCACAAACCTAATCTACATTATTTCACAATGCTTATCTAAAAACTTTCTTGCCTTTTGATGTATTTGTGTATGTTTTACAGTTGTATATTTATTGTTTGTTTGTTATAATAATTGTTGCTAGTACTTTACATGCTTGACATTATTATTATTTACATTATTGACAATATCAATAAATGTACACGAAATACCTTACATCAGTGAATCATGTCATTGAATCATGTGTTTCCCCAGCGCACATCATGAATGATTTCTGCGTTCTCAGGCCCTCGTCGAGACCCATCAGTGTTAATTTTAGCCCTGGCTTCGAGTTACCATCTGCATTGCCTTAAATTCAGATGAATTGTTAATCCAGGGATTCTGTCATAGGCGGGATAAGATCACAGTTAAGGTTAGGTGAACAGAGGCGACGAGGTTAATGACTGTGTGCGGATCAGATTTAAGGCCCCCAGGTTTAAGGCTAGAATAGCAGCAAGACGTGATAGCCGAAGGGAATCACGCTGCTAAAAATGAGCAAAGTGTTGTTGTCTTGGTATCGTTTCGCTGGTATTAAAGACACTGAACAGGCAGGAAAAGGAGCAAATTGACACCAGCCTCCCTCCTTCCTTTTTGGTCTGCACGCTACGATCCCTCTCTTTTTACCCTTCTTACTACATCATCGTGATAGCTGAGTCTGATAAGAGGTCTCTTGTGACGCCAGCACTGATCCAGTTTGAGAGCAGAGCCGTCCTCCATGAGCATAATGCATGAGAGACAGAGAGAAGAATAAAGCAAACATGTGGAAACTACTGTAGGCATACGTGCCAAAAGTACATTTAGATTAGCCTTTTTAATGGTGTAGTCATACGTAATCTACACATTCAGGGCAAACGTCAGTGGATATCACCTCACAAAGTGGCTTTCATCCCAAAGTATGAGGAAGAATATGAACAACTGAAGACGTTCCAAAACATTTCCTTTGACAGTAACGCTTCCATGCACTTCTAAACATAATAGTAGTTCTAATCTCTGGCATTCTCACCTGTGGCACACTGGCTGAACCTGCTCAGACACGCTCACGTTTCTCTGCTTTGTGTATGATGATTTCACATTTACTTTAAATGTTGCACATGGCCTGCCCAAGTCTTTGATGGCATGTCTATACACACGGGTGAGTCTTCGTGTGTGACTCCACTTTAATGTGCTCAGAACGTGTTTTTCCGCTTGTGTGAAATATGATATGGACTATTGTTGATATTATTATGTATCATCCTGTATAGAGATGAGTCGAGTGTGGATGTCAGTGGTGGGAGGAGAGCGTGATGGGGGCGTTTGTGAGGTGAGATGTCTGTCAGGGCCCGTCCAGACAGCCTGCCCAGATAGCGGTGACATGGAGCACTACGGTTACCAAACGGGTCCGGACAGGCGACACCACCACATCACCACAGGATTCTCAGGCACATCCAACAGGCTGTCAGAATCTTTGCCTTTGTTTGATGAAGAAAAGATACATTGACACATTTTTTTTCTTACATTTTGCTTAATGATTGTGTGCAAATAGAATATATATGATCCATATCGATAATGCCTTAAAAATTTAAAATATATCTATATTAAGTCTAAATAATCTGGATCACGTAAAACTACTTTTACTACTTGCTGGTTTGTAGTTGTGCGCTTATAAATATATGAAGTCATTCCATTAGATAAAAAATACCTAAAGTAGCATTTCTTTTAATGAAAGATAGTGCAAACATACTTTTACAGAAAAGGTTTTGTTAACTTTCATATTACAAAACATAACTGTTGTTTATATTATAACCTACACCGGTGTGATCTTTAAAATCTATTAGGTACAAGGTAGTTGGCCAAAAAAGTCTAATAAAATGTAGACTAATGTCATTTATTCCCAAGTGCACTTTTATTGTTTTTCAAATATTTACTGTCATATGTAATTATATGTAATGCCATCAATGCAGTGAAATTCATACGTGTTTAATGCTTGTTCATTTTGTGTCCACGGTATTAAGTACAAGCCTTGTGCAACTTACATTTATTATAATAAAATGGCTTCCAAAACATATGGAAGTCTTTTGTGGTCGCACTGGCATCCATTCTGGGTCACAAAGGAAAAATGCGTTGAATGATTTGTTGAGTTGAACCACGGAGTCCCGTCTGCCTTTGATGGGCTATGAATCACTCATTCCAGACCAATATGGTCTACATTTCTACAAAGACGCACACAGGCACTCATACATGTTTTCAGGGACTGTCACCACTCATTGAACAGAAACTTTATTATCAAACAGTATTATGGTGTTAAAAAGGTTCAAAATCTGATCTTTGTATATTTGTATATTTTGTATATTTTCTTTGTATAGATTTCTTTGTTTTTGCATTTTTCATTTTCAATATTCTATTGCTTTGTGTTTAAATCAGCTAAAACTAAAAAGTTGTAAATGTACATAAAAGATGTCAGATTTGATGATGTGTATTGCAGCTGATGATCTCATGAAGCCTTTTAATGTTACTCTGTTCATCTTAATGAACCAAGGAGGCACCAAGAACAGCTTGTTTTGCTAATGTGAAACAAGACAACATGTGATCAATTGTCATGTAACACGAGCCAGTAAATGCTTATATCACTGAAATGAAAGATAGCATCCATAATTGATTATACATCTTGATCTGGATCCAAGTAATTAGCTCAGAGTATTTGCTTTTGGGAATTTTTTCAATTGATTTATCAGTAATAATAGGTGAAGGTTATCAATTAAATATTGTATGTTTGTTGTTGTTATTATTATTATATGAATATTTGCTAAATAATATGCCATTTGTATTCATGGCTTACTGTTAAAACATCCAATCACCTCTATTTGATTGAGGCTGGGCATAGCCCACAGCCCACGTGACTATTGGAACTGAAGCCCTGCCTTATAGTTTAAACAGCCAATCAGATGTTAGTTATAATGTTTTGCATACAGCCCCAGAAAACAATAAGAGACTGTTTCAACATGACTATTTATAAGTATAACCTTGATTTTGATCACCGTTTTCATGTCTTGTCATGCTGTCAGTCTTTCACATTGCTGCTGAGGTTTGATTTTGTTGAAATTCAACAGACACTGGACTGGCCACAATACATCTAGACATGATTACATTCAAATTTGGAGCGGTCTCTTATTTTTTTCTGCGGTTGTATATTATTGTGACTTAATGTTGACCAACAGTTTTGGGGATTTTTGTCTTCACCCAATCACGTAAATGACCCGGAAGTGGATGCCCAGGGGTGTTATGAATAGCCATCTAGTGAACTGACGTGTGCCCAAAGGGGATTTCGTTTATACTTTAGCGAGACTTATTTACAGACTATTTCTTTTCTGTCCTTTTCAAACACAATTATCTGTGAAGCTTTATTGTTGCTTTATTGTTGCACAGTAAACATAGCAAGTAGCAAATCGGGTCAGACAGGTTCAGCCGGAAGTGAGTCCAGGATGAGCACCTTTGTAATATTTACCCACATCTACTGGGAATCCCCATGCCATGGTTGTATAATATATAACCTAGCTTCGGTCATCTGTACTACCGGGTCAATCAAAGTTGTAAAAGGGTTTTACTACCGCACTATACCAGGTTAAACAAAGTTTATCAGCATATCTGCCCGAAAAGGAAACCAAAGACAAAATCGGCTTAAACAAAGGCACCATTGTTCTCTGAACCTGTGCAGACAGGATAGCTTCGTCCCTTCCACGTAAATCAGTGATAGTTAAGGATATGTGGTGCAGTGAAAAGTAATTCTTTTCCCAGATGTGCATTTAAAAATGATGAAAATGACAAAAAAGATCAAGTTTCTGGAGGTCAGTTGCACGTTTATTATAATTTAGAAGATACTCATTTGTTATTTAATACAAATAGGCAAAAAACAGATGCAAAGCAGAGACAAACCAAGTTCAACACTGAATCATTTCAGATGGGATTGTTTATGAACACTGTTAAGACTTCATGGTAACTTTGAAATGGATGTAATGATGCATAATTTCATAAATAAATTATGTAAAATACCATAGCATCAGGTGATTGTTCAGAACTGTTCATAACACATTCCTTGACATGTACGATTCTTAAGCTTTTACACAAACCAAAGAACATGAAACCATTGCACTGAAACTCAACGTTTTTAGCCGTATGTTTTAATGTACCCAAACCTAACATCTTTCTCCTCAATAGCTTTTATCAACTGTGAAAAATAGCTTAGCGTTAGACAAACCAGCTCCTGGTACTACCCCGCGTGTTTTCCATCAGCCCCCCAAGTGTTCGCCTTTGGGTTTGACAGTTTTGCATTGAAAGTAACGAACAGCTTGTGTTGAATTATAAAAGCAAATCTCCTTCAGGAACTATAGGTTTGTCAGTCCCGATGAAAGAAATGAAGGAAGCTAGAATCTCACTCTGTTCTCACCACTACCACGCACTAATACTTCTCTCTTGTTGTGTAAGCCCTCATTATTCTTTCTTTTCCTCCGCAGCTCCGTCGCTCTTGCCGTCGGCTTTGCTTTTGGGCGGCGGGCTGTCCAGGAAGAAGTCGTTGCAGGCCACGGTCAGCGCGCCGATGAGGATGATGAACTCGGTGAAGTCCACCTCGCCATCGTTGTTGGCATCTAGGTCATTCATTACACGTTCCACAGCGTCTTTATCTTGGGCGTTCTGTGGGTGGACCAAAATTAAAACAAGATGGAATTGAAGATGGTTCCAAAAATGAAAATGGTGTTTTTTCACTCATGTCATTCCTAATGTGACTATATATTTCTATATAGGATATGAAAGTTATACGGAAAAGTGTGACCTGAGTTTTTTCTTATTGTGTTACATGAGATCTACACTGTTAATGGGTTTTTTCACCCTTGTGTCGTTTATAACCTGTAACTCAAAATAAGATATTTTGTGAAATGTCTCAGAGGTTTTGTGTTCATACAATGGAAGTCAATGTGGGGGGGGGCAATCTGGTTTGGTTACCAACGTTTCTTCAAAATATATATTTTTTGTGTTTTGCTGTAGAAAGTCATACAGGTTTTAAATGACACGAGCATGAGAAAATAATGAGAGAATCTTTTTCTGGGTAGATCTCAATTCAGAGTGGTGCCAACATGTGTGCTTTTTTAAGAAAAGAGCCCTGGATCTGAATGCGTGAGTTTTGCACAGAAGCAATCTGCAAATGATTCGTTATTAAGTGTTTGTGTAATGCAAATCTTAACTTGTCTTACAGGTTCTTCAAATTGGTTTTGGCTGAGATATGGCAGATAGCAGATGTTTGCAAAAGTGCCACAACATGATGGTGGCAGCCAAATAGGATTTTATGTTTATTTAAAATATTTATTTAATATAATTTAAAATGTACAAATGTTTATTTTAAAATATTTAATATTAATTTTGTTAAATAACTATTGCAGGTTTACCTATGGGTAGGGGTAACCATATACATATCCTGTACAAGTAACAGCACAGATGCTCCTAACATTTTTGAATGTCTTTGGTGACACATGTAGACATTCATTCATAGACACTGTTCAACTCTTATGTTATTTCTTTCTCTTACCCCTAGATAATTTCCCAGCTCCTCTGTCAGCAGCTCCCTCAGTTCTCCTCGACTGAGCGTGAATTTGTCTCCTTCCTTCCCAGAATACTTATGAAAGGTCTTGATGAGCATCTGCATCGCGCTTTCCAAGTTGGAGCTGGGTTCTTTGGACATGCTGTAAGGTGGCCCAAAAAGGTCAAAGGTTAGACACAACGAGGTGGCGCGCCCCTCGCTAGACCCAGCTGCATGCATGGTGACATGGCTAGCATGGGCAGAGCTTTTGGCTCAATTAATTCTGGCACAAACATAGGGTTTGGGTGAAGGGTAGATAAAACGACTAAAGAATTGGTCTGCAAATGTGTGAGATATTCTTTTAAAGTGTGTTGATTTTTTAAATCAGAGGAAAGGTTTGTTGAGGAAGGGGGGGGTTACTCAAAAAGCAACATTCTTACACATCACACTTTGACCGTGGCATCTTGGATCTTCTCTCTCCAGATTCAGGAAGCTACTGCGCATGTATAGAAACAGACACAGTCATTGATGGGGTGCAATGAACGAGAAACTCTTTGGAGATGAATTCTTCACAAACCGCTGGAACGCTAAACAGTCCATGCTTTCCTTATAGTGCAAGGTCTGTTGATGTCGTTTTTCTGGACTGCACTTTTAGATGTTGAGACACAAACACGGTTAGTGAGTATTGTTGTACTGTAAATACTTTAATTTGGCACTTCTGGGAGACACAAATACATTAAGATTTGAAATTTTGAGGGATTATCCTTGTCCTTATCCTAGAGATATACAACTGAAGTTTTCTGGGCTTTGACTTTGAAAGCATCCGGCGGCGTATTAATATCTTGTCAACGCTTTGCAGCTAACCATCTACCTGTCGATCATGTAACAAGGGCACATCTTACAACCACATGTGAAACATTAAACTGTCAAAATGAAGATAAACTGGAGGCAAGTTCCCAAGGGAAACTTCATACAGGTAATGCGAGACTGACGTGATGGCACACAGGTACGCACAAAACCTGAAATTTTGCCAAAGAAAACACATTTTTTAGTATTGACTGTAGAGGTCAAGTGAAGTTAAGTGAATGAAATCTCACATGCGTAAAAGTGGATTTCTGCAGTGTATGGAATCAGAGTTGTATGACTTAAAGGAACAGTTCACCCCAAAATAAAAATTTGGCGATTATTTACTCAAATAAATGTATTTGTTTTTGTTGCACACAGAGAAAGATATTTGGAAGAATGCTTGTAACTAAAAGGTTCTTGGCCACCATTTACTACCATAGTAGGAAAAATAACAACGGTGGTCAAAGTGCCCCAGTACTGTTTGCTTTACTCAAAATACCTTCTTCAAAAAAAATGTTTTGTGTTTAACAGAACAAAGAAATGTATAATGCAATATTTCCTTCTTTGGTATTAATGGTGGCCCAGAAATGTTTGGTTACAAGTATTCTTCCAAATATCTTTATCTGTGTTCATCAGAACAAAGACATTTATAGAGATTTGGAAAACCTCGAGGGCGAGTAAATAAAGACAGAATTTTCATTTTTGGGTGAACTGTCCCTTTAAGATGTTGCTACTGTAATCAGGCCTCTGTGCTTCAGGTAGTTATTTGTAGTACTACACCATCTCATTTAACTAATTAGTGAACCTAAGAGAAGGTCTAATGAGAAAGCTCAAGTGGTCACATGTAAATTTGGAACAAAAACCTTTATTCTAAAACCAAAAAACACGTGGGCACTAACTAGAAAGCACAGGTGTAATGTATAACATAAAAGGCATTTAAAAAAGAAAGGCTACAAGACGGTTGTAGAGGTAGCGGCTTTAGAAAAAAATTTATTAATTAACAACTAATCTGTATATACATCATACAATGAAATGCAAAGTATAGGTGCCCTAAAAGGTAAAATGATGGCACGTCTTAGTAATATAAGAATAGAATAGACATTCTGGAAATTCTCTGACACCGTGACAACCAAGACGAGAACAGTAACGTAATACCAAGTGACCAGGTGACAGTGAGAAAACGGACTGCTCTTTGACATACAAGGAAGGAGTGGGGAATTAGTCTAATTACAAAAATTATTTAAAGTTCATGCGCCTAAACCATTCAAGAACCAAATATAGAAATGTATTAAACTTTCAAAAATCCGTCGACCCCAATCTGAATTTTGGGCTACACTTTAAAAAAATAAAGGGGGTACACGATTCCGTAAAGAACATCCAAACTTTGGGTTAAAAAAAAAGGTTCAAGGGTTCTTAAGACTAAAAAAGTAAGAAAGAAACTGTTCTTTAAAAAAACATTTCTGTCTCATCACTGTGAAAAACCATTTGTAGCACCTTTATTTTTAGGTTTTGTCCTCCTCAGTATCTCTGATGGTTATCGCCCAAGTCCAAGTGAACCAAATCCTCATGGACACTCCACACCAAAATATACATTTATTCTACGATTTAGCCTAGAAAATAAAATATCAGTGATGTCCCAGAACAGCCTATTAAATGCATTTGTTTTCCAGGTCAGAATGCAGTATAGTTTAGTAGATCTTTCCAGAATGCAATAGCTCTGACCTACAGACAGATATTTAAAGAAAACTGAAATAAGATCAGTAGAAAATCCAGAAGAGCATTCATAAGCTTCAAACTCAAGAGAGAAAGGATCCCTTTCTCCCATCCAATTGTCTGTCTTACCTGAATGACTACGGAGAGCTTCCTTTGTTTGAGATGAAGTGCTGGAGATGGTGATAGACAGTCAGGGAGCCGTGGAACATATGAGGAGAGAGAGAACCTCTGGGGTTTAAATATCACTCACTCCCCCCTCCTTCCACAACAACATCTAGCATCTTCAGTTTCTACTGTCTACCCGCCTCCTTCACCCCTCCTGTACTCACCTTCTTAAACTCACCTGCCAGCATAAGGGCCATTTGACCCCACCATGCCAGTTAACTCAAGACAACAAGACTCTACAGGACAGTGGAGTTTGCATTAAAGTCTTTTATTGTTGAGCAGTTAGAGATGGCCAGTCATACAGCATAGGAAATAATGGAAGATCAGATACTTCATATATGTACACTTAATAAAATGGTTGTTTGTTCAGCAGACAGCTGGTTTCATGTTTCTCCAGGCCCTAATCCCTACCTCTGTTAGATTGACATCGTTTTTGCATTTTTATTTATTTATTTGTTTACATTTAACCTAGTTTTATACATATGGGTATAAGAAATAAAAAGCGTATGGGTATATTTATAATATATATTTACAGGAAATTATTTTGGGATGTTGACATCCATCAAAAAAAATCTTCTCTCATAAACATGTAATGTAATTGTAACTTTAGCTAAACTATTTTTGTGGTTAACCATGTTTTTTTGCTTTTAGTAAAACAGATAATTTTTTTGTTAGGGTTCTTTTATAACTATTATATTTTTTGTACATAAAATATAATATGTATACTGTATAATACTTAAAATATGAAATATAGTCAAATGAAATATGGTAAAATATGAATAACCACTCATTGGGTTATAGCCAAAACAAAAATATATGGGAATATTCTAGCAAAAATATAATGCAATATATTATATAACACAGTATTTCATTTAAACCAAGTGCTGCATTTCCTTATGAATTATTTAATATATTGTTAATGTATTATTCTGTAAATTATCAAAAGTATTAAGTAATTTAATATTATATTGACTGTTAAGGTATAGGAAAACATAGGGTGCAACAACAGGCCATTAGTTCCTTTTGTCCATATTTGACCCAACAATTGTTTACTTTTTATAAAGTGTATATTTAAAAAAAATTATAAAGTGTATATGTATATAAAGTGTATATTTACATTTCTACATATTTGCATTTTATGAAAAATAAATGGTCACACCATAGGAACAAATGGGATACAAAAACAAGACTGTCCCAAAAAGACAGCCCCAAATATATTCTCACATGACATTTTAAATCCATGTTGAAATAAAATCTCATGTTATGCATGAAGTCATAAGTGCATACTAGTTAGCATGTCCTTTCTATTCGACAGCAATAAGCATCTTCCACAGCATACATGCGGTTAAACATAGCTGTAAATGCTGTTTGTTCTGGGATGTGATACGTAGGTGTGAACAGGCTTGCATGTTTCAAAGACTGATGGATGCTGTTATAATATACTGGGGCCTTGCATTACCAGGTGCAGCGTTTGCAGAGTCAGACACACCAAAGCAAACAAGGCCGTAACAGCGCCGGTTTTACGTTGCCAGGATATACGTGACAGGATGATCCAAACGAGACCTCTTTAGCATGATCTGAACGAGCCCATTTAACTTGGCGTAGGATTTCACACTGATGTGGGCTATGCATATCTCTATAATGCATAATGTATTATCTATAATGTATTATGTAAACTGCTAGACCGTACGGAGATATGGTGACATTTTGAAATGGTGAAAGTGCACATGGCTTTGTAAATTAGACGGATTTGTGACATGTAGGCTGGTGTTGGGATTCACAGAACACATCATGGCTTTTTTCATGAAGTCAGATATATTATAGGAAAAAATTGCGTCTTTGACGTGTTGCCCTATCAAAATTCATTGAATCATTGATAATCAGTGAAAAATTCAGGGAACTCTAAGATAAGGTTCCTCTTTAGGTCTGTGTTACATGGTTGCCTTGCACGAGTCTTCCAGGTAATACATGATTCAATACAACATCAATACATGTCATGTTAGTAATATGGCATAATAAACATTTGTAACTACAAATCCTTACCTAAGTTTTACATTTGCAAATATTTCGGTTGATTAAAAGCTATGAGATCAAACATTTTATATATGGTTAAAAGTCTAAAATATAGTGAAACTGTTTGGATGAAGAAGTACTGACATGTTTTTATTAAGGGTCCTCAGGGGTCTACATCAGTGAGATGATACTTTGGGACTTCTTTAAGGCTCCCACGGGGCCATGAGGGTCCTATGGTGTAGATTCCATCCCTAAGGTTTTTAATTATTGAGCGCCCGCTATCATAAGGACACTAAGCATTTAAAATTGCTGCTCTTAAAGCCAGACAATGGGACATTGACAACATTAAAGGGACACCCCAAAATAAAAATGCTGTCATCATTTATTCACCCTTGTGTCATTCTGTGGAACACAAAAAAAGATATTTTAAGAAATGTCTCAGTGGTTTTGTGCCCATACAGTAGGGGGTCGATGTTGTTTGGTTACCAACGTTCTTTAAAATATCTTCTTATGTGTTCTGCAAAAAAAAGGGAAACATGTTTGGAATGCCATGAGGGGGAGTAAATGAGGAAAGAATTTGCACTTTTGGGTGACAAATAAGACAAACTGCATACAAAGGACAAACGCAAAGCAAAGACAGCCAGTGGAGTGAGTTAGACATCAAGTAAAGAGCCAGCATGCAATAAAACTACATGTATTTCAAACAAAATTGCTTTATTCTCATGCAAAAAAGGCCTTGCTCAAATTTGGCAGAAGTGTGAACAACAAAGTCAGTGTTCCCATCCATATTGAAAATTAACCATGGTTTACTACGGTAACCGTAGCTTTCTGGTATTTGTAACTGTAGTATGACCACGCGAGCCGCCAATTTACCATCGTCTCACCGCAGTGCCCATTGGTCAATATGTAGTATTTGTAGTAAAACTATGGTAACCGATTGTGGTAACACCGTGGTTATTTTTCACATGGGGATGTGCATCACAACACAAATCCTACATTTGGTGATTTTTTTAAGTGTAGAATAACAGTCTCATAGGGATTGTTAAGTTGCCGCAACACTGAAAAATAAATGTACGTCTAGCACCGGAGTCGACTGAGTAGCCCTGTCATTACAATGTGGCACAAACAAGCAGTAAACAGTGGCAGGGAAACAATTTATCAGATTCTCTGCTATACAAATTCTCCCTTTTCTTCATTCACGGTGGCTTCGTGGAGATATTGAAGAGGGAAGACAGTGGTTGCAGTCCCCATTCAACAGCTCTGGCTCATGTAAAAATGAATGCAGCCCTCCGGCCATCGGTCACATTTTTGGCTGTTGCCAAGGCCTTGGCAAATTTACTTACAATCATTACAAAATCAATCACAGGTGTGCATTTTTATTAAATAAGTATTATTGAGATGATTATATTCCTCTTTGCAGTAACATAATTTGTAGTGTATTGGCCGGGTTTCTTGTGTGTGTTTTATGATATCACAAAAATGAAAATGACAGAAGTAAAACAAACACAAATCTAAGCACAAGATTAGTAGATCTCAGCTTTCTCGAGCTCCTATGAGGCCTCCTCAGTTTTATTCTGCTCTTCCACTTTTTTCTCTTCAGGTTGCACCTCCTCCCGCTTGACTTCCTCCTCCTCTGGCTTCTTCTCTTCCGTGGCAGCCGCCTCCTCAGCCACCGGCTCCTCCTTTGCCGCCTTTGGTTCTGCTTGTGGTTCTGCCTGTGGTTCGGCCTGTGGTTCGGCCTGTGGTTCTGCCTTCGGTTCTGCCTTCGGTTCTGCCTTCGGTTCTGCCTTTGGTTCTGCCTTTGGTTCTGCCGGCTGTGACGCTGTGTTTGCTGCGGCCGATGCCTGAGCAGAACTCTCGGCTTCAGACTCCTTATCCAAACAACGCTGTGTGCTGAGAGACTGCGCCAAATAACCGATCAGAGTCATGTACTCTTGGAAGCTGACCTTTCCATCCTCGTTGTTGTCGAGTTGTTGACGCATGTTTTTGACTGATTCATTGTCTTCTGAGCCCTAAACAAAAAGGTGTTCAGATGTTTAGTATTCTTGCAACACTAAACTTTTTACTAGAGTAAACACCAGAATCTGTTGATAGAATGGAGTGATGCAATATCAAATAAATATACAATATTGAATAAAAAATATACTGTTTTAAAAATAAAACGTAATTATTATTTGGTCCATGTCAGCCATTTGAATTTTTTTTTCAAAAGAAATGTTGGCACAATTATGTCTACAAAAGTTATTTCAAATCTTTAAACATAACTTTCGATTAAATATTTTTTAAGATTAGAGAAACATTTTAGTCAAGTGGTACAAATATCAATGATTTAATCACGTAAACTAAACAGTTTAGGTTGGATCCAGTATCTGGTTACCACTTTACAATATATATATACATCTGTGGACAAAATTAAGAGACCATTTCCAATTTTTTTATTTAATGTTTATAAGTGTTAAGGTAAAATAATCATTTTTTATATATTTTTTATTTGTTTTATTCTCTGAACTACTAACAATATTTCGTTCAAATTTCAATAAAAATGTTGTTTCTATTTGCATTTATTTGCAGAAAAGGAAAATTTGTAAATTTGCTCTGTATTTTTAGGCCCTAAATACTGCAAAGAAAACAAGTTCATATTCACTTTAAAAGTCACCATGAAATCAAACAGTAAAGTTCTAAGTGTTTTACACAGTGTTGTAGAGATTGTTATAAATGATTTATCCGTGCACACCATACTTTGTTATTATTTATTTACACTAGTAATCTTTAATCAAAAACGTTAAGCTCCTCTCCCCCTCTCAACAACAATTTTTCACCACATGACGTAGGCACCAAAAAAGAGGTAGGACTATACTGACTGTCCAATAGTCAGGTGTTTTTATCCCTCCCCTTCAGGCCCAACTTAAAACAAACCAATCAAAAAGGGAAGGCCAAAATAAAGCCCCGCCCTAAATTTTTCTAATTTCAGAAGCCGTTATACGTCACGACACGGAAAAGTAGTCAACTTCCGTTTCATGGTGACTTTAAGCAATACAACAGTCATATTTATACATATATATGATATTTATATATATTTTTTTTTTTCATGTGATAACCTGGATTGTTATCAAAGTTTTCATGTGTCAGTCTTTCACATTGCTGTTGGATGACTTTATTTCACTCCTGAGGTTTGATTTTGTTGAAATTCAACAGACACCGGACTGGAATGGCCACAATACATCTAGAAATGCTGATTAAATGAAAATTTGAAATGGTCTCTCTCTTATTTTATGACATTGTGAAATATTACTTTTTTAATTAATAAACATGCAAAGGGTTTCTAACCGCCAGAATGTTCGGCAGTTGACTCTTCACAAGACTCTGAAACTCTTTCCCCCCAAGGTTTTCTTTCCCTTTAGCTGACTTCAGGAAGACCCCCACAACTGTTTTAAGGGCTGCCTCCATCTTTGTTTTCGCTCTACAAACAGAAAGAACAGTGACATTGATTGACAGCTGATATAAAACATTCAACATTTTTAGTGTAAAGCAGCTAGTTTTTATATGGCGTTCAAATATGTCTCAGATTTGAATTCTCAGCATCAGGCGTCTGTTAAAACCTTAACAACAGTCACAGTAAGGCTTGCTTTATCAGGAGCCACTAATGCGGGGTCATTAGATGGTTTGTGACGTGCTCAGTGAGATAAACCCGACGCTCTATCGGTTCCATTTACTTGAATACTGTACCTGAACGTGTATGGAAATCTTGAGGGTTAGAACTGACAGTCGATTGTAGATAAGGGAAGAAAGAAGAAAGAGGCAGAGCCCCAGTGGCTGTCCTAATCTTTGATAGGTCACCTGATCTCCGGGGTGACCAAACCACAGAGTGGCTTCACGTTTCTCACGGGATTACCAACAGCTCAAAGACATCTTTACCATCACTAACTCTCGATGGATTTTACCCACGGAGAAAGGCATTTACTCTCTCTTGCACCACACATCGCAATGTTTTACAGATCAGAGAGTTTAGAAGGAAATGCAGACAGCCAATCGGCTCGCAGATCAGCCTCGACGAACTGACGGCATTATGGTGAGGTCATCACTCTTGCATGAAGATGTGTCAATCAAATTTAAAAAAATAAAAACAAAAACGATGTCAATTCACTAAGCACCCTGTGCGCAGAAAGCAAGCAAACAATGTTCTCCTCTGTAGTTTTCAGTTCACACATTCGCACACACACAAACAAAACATTTCATTGATAAAAACTTGCACAATAACATTTAGTGTCCCAACATGTTAGAGATGAACACACTAAAATCCTTAGACAGTTTTGCAAATTATAGTCTGGAAACCTTATAATTTTAGTTTAAAATGAAATGCCCCAAAAATACACCAGAACCCTGTGTGAAGTGGTCATAATCTGTGTAGGTGTGTTGGTCAACTGAGACGGCTTCTGATACCACCAAATTAGCTGACGCACAAACGCGCAGAGCTTCCCCTTATCGGCAGCAATAACCGCATCAACAGGTAGCAAGCAATTAAGAAACATGGCCATTAGCTTAATTTAATGAGACAGAATGAGATACAGAGATGACGCAGGAGAGACATAGTAACGGTTCTGGTTTCATAGGCTGTGCGAGAGAGAGACGTAGTTCCTCGCGTGTGACCCATAAACTATGAGTGGAATGGTGTAGGAAATCGTTTTTTTTCCCCTTGACACCTAACATACTTCCTATAAGCTGCCTGAAGTACAAACATACTATAAATCTAAGTGAGCTGCCTGCGGACATGTTCAGATTTCCCAGTGTGACAACAATGCAGACAAATTATTGTCCCAGTGTTTTTCCTTTAAAAAGTATAGTTCCTTATTTCTGTATTTTGGGATACTGTGAGGTGTCATTAACTTTGATGGTTTTAAAATATATTTACAAAAGCCACAGAGACATCAAAGCGATAACTGTCTGTCAAACCTGCAAGATAAAGTGTCAGTCTGAATACCTACTGTGTCTCAACATCGAAACAACTGACTCACTGAGACACAGCCCTACTGTACAATCTGAATACTGTCAGTCCTTATCCACAGTGCATACTATACTTACATGTGCCCAAGATCAAGGGCCGTTGCTTTGTTTGAGTCAATACTGAGTTGTTGTCCCAATCTTACAATCACACCTTGTCTTAACAGTCATATTTCTAGTAACCATTGGCACCCTTCATTGATCCTGTTGACTTTTTCAACCCTTGGTCTCTCTACCCTATCCAGTGCCAGTCTTGAGTCATATGAATTATTGATGCTTTCGGCCCTTGACCTGGCAATTCCGCACGTGCTACCCTAGACAGTCTCAAGGTTTAACCTCAAAACTCCTTCAGACAGACGGCACGTGGATGGTCCGCTCAAGTTTGCTAACAATAAGTAATGAAGCGGGATCTTCCATTACTTAAGTGACTCTCCATAACAGACAAGCCCCTTTTAGTACGTTGGAGAACTGAATAAATAACCATGCAGAACAAAAAACTACCAAGCGCTATGAAGCGTTTAAAACCATTACAGAATTTCTTTACATAGTATGTTTTGGGCATTCCCCGAATGATATAATGGGGTTCTATTGGTTCCCATCACCAGATAACACATCCCACCAATAGAGCCCAACACATTAAAAGACACACAAACAATTCCCAATATAACTGTTTAATCCTTTCAATTGTATTTTAGTTTCCTTTCTCAGATGGGAAATCCGTGCAAAGAAACTTAAAAGGAAAAACGAGGCATACGGGGGTTAACGGGTGACACTCTAGCGTTTCTCTTCAATGCGCAAAAGAGATTGACAGGTTTGCGTTTCCACGCGGGTGAACGTGATACGCGCGCGACCTATCCGTTCGCGTGTCTTATGAAAAATTCACACAGGAACGAGTTTGCCAGAGCATATAAAAAGAAGTGTCTAACAATCTCGAGTTGGCTCTTGTTTTCTGCACTCTGGTGAATAAAAGCGCCACTCGGTACCTAACAGACAGTGTCACGTATTAAAACCGCTTTTGTGACTGTGACACGTCAAGGCCATGACCTTTTATAGTCCACGAGCATCTACTATTAAAACTTCTACTATTAATATATTTAAGATATGTTGTTATTATAAGCATATTTTTATAGTTATTCGGCTATATCAAATATGTGTTTCATAAATCACGAGCATCTATTATTTACCTCTAGCCTACTATTATTATTTTAAT
The DNA here is from genome assembly GCA_006030095.1 of Triplophysa siluroides. Taxonomy (NCBI): domain Eukaryota; kingdom Metazoa; phylum Chordata; class Actinopteri; order Cypriniformes; family Nemacheilidae; genus Triplophysa; species Triplophysa siluroides. Next base: position 408,008 of record VCII01000054.1, read on the forward strand.
ATAAGTAGGCTAGATTTATATAAATATTGTATAAAACAAAATAACTTTTTATCGTTGTGTGATCATGGTTATTTAATTTTTTATTGAATGCACTGAAAAACTGTGAACAACGTTAAACCCTTCAATGTGTATTTATTGGCGCAAATAGTAACGTGTAGCGCATTCAGACAAACCCAGCAGCGGTGCGCCCAAACGGCAGATCTCCGATCAGTTGGCGGAGGATGATCGAAGGGTGTTCCTAAAACGTGGCGTTAACACCGTACAAAATCTTCTCTAAGTTACAAACTGCAAAGTTTCGTGCTTTTTAAATCAGTCGATGGTGATAAATACAAACTTTTAACAGCACTTACCCACTTAGACAGCACGGTTGACAGTTCGCAGTAGCTGCAGTTAAACCTCTTTTCCTTTCCCTTTTTCCACCCTACGTCAAAAAAAACTTGTCAGACTCGAACCGCTGCTCGACTCTCTTCCGTGATTTTTTTTTTTGCCCCTGACTCTCACAAAAGGGCGTGTACCTGGAGGAGGGGAACTGGTGGACAAACCTATGTGGGAGACTAAATACAAAACAATAGGTTTTTGAAGGAAGAATCGTAAACGTGATGTAATGTTTTTAAAGCTTTAACATCAATGCGTGAATATCAACACTAGGAATATTAGACAAGGGTTTTGTTTAAAGTTTAGTGGGAAGTACAAAAATGTTAACCCTTACCTGTACACTGTATCATGCATAATGTCCATGCGTCATTATTGTTTACTTTACGTGTGACTATAATACAATATACTGAAATAAAGCTCAAGACAGTGTATTAAGCCTTGGGGAGACAGACTTATGATTCATAGCCCAGTGGCTGTGCTTTCCACGTATTATCTGTGTATGCTTTAGATTATGTGTTTGCAAAAGGCACCGCCTATATAAATTGTATTTTTCTGACTGGTGTCAATTGTGTGGACTATGGCCATGCATGAGTCATAAAGCAAGAAGTTCACCCTTAAAATGTGACATTTTTTAATTGTGCATAAAAAGTTGTCAGTCTGGATTTTATGCTCTGGTTTAAGCTTTATGTTTATATAAATGGGTGTAAATTGTCGATGTGCACCTGTTAACATTAATTTCACGTTCTCTCCTGCAGTTTAACAGCTGCGGTCATACTCTTGACCACTTTCTTTGGGGTCACCCCATAAAACCAGAAAAGTACATTTGTATTTACATTTATGCATTTGGCAGGCGCTTTTATCCAAAGTGACTTACATTGCATTATACTATACATTTGTCTCTGATATGTGCAATCCTCGGATCGAACCCATGACCTTAGTGTTGCTAGCGCCATGCTCTAACCCCTGAGCAACAGGGTAGCAAATTTGACTTTAAAAGTGCATTTAAACAAATTCCTTTAAGCATATTAAAAGTTTCAAAATGCTTTTTTATCTCTGACTATTTGCCTCAACTTAATGCTACTTGCAAATAAGATCCAAATCTCCCTTGTTATCTATTAGAAACCAACACCCTTCCCCCAAGACACACCTCAAAGCAGCTTTTTATTGTGTGGGAGATCAAATATGTTAATAAGAACAAAGGGAACTCTGGTGTATAGACGATTCTCTGTGAACTTCTAACTGGCTGGTGGAAGATCTAAGCAGACAGGTGACAGGTGAGGCTATAAAATGTTGCTATTAAATCATATCCTCTAAATCAGAGAGAGAGAGAGAGAGAGAGAGAGAGAGAGAATTTTTATATGACATGGTCAATAAAGAGTCAAGGCAATAGCCCATTAACAGTGGTTTCTTTTATTTAGTGTCATCCGTTTTAACAGGAAGTAACAGGATACAACGTAACACAATAGTTTCAAAATTGACTATTATTTTTATAATCATAAAATTACATTCCCAGCTCTTCATTGGGCGAAACCGCCATGCTTGTTGGCCAGATTGCCAATCAGCTGCCAGAATTCCAGGAAGGTCAGCTCCCCATCATTATTAGCATCCAATGAGCTCATGAGCTGCTCAACCACTGCTGGGTCAGAAGCATTCTGTGGGAGAGACACATGGACAGGCATGTGTTTACACTTATAATAAAATCTAGCGCTGTCATCTAGTGGATGTCGCTGGTACTGCACATTCTTTTCTGATGACCTATTAATGTGGGAGGAGTTCCTGTTCTGTATGACCCAAACAAAAAATGCACTGATGTGGAATTTTCCTTTGTCTCTTAATGATCTAGTTTGGTTGTTATCATGCTGGAACCAACCATTGTATGTTAGTAGCAAAGTTTGGATTCGTAAAGGTCTTAGAGGGCTCATTGTAGCCTGGATTTATAGGAATTTTGAGGAATTTACAACAATTGAGGTGTATTGTTGTGTGTGTTGGTTAAGGCCCTAAAATAAAGATTTCAGAAAGCACCACAATAAAACAAGCTAACAGATAACATATGACTTACACGGAAGATGGGAAGATGTAATTGTAACCTACACCAAAATATAAAAAAAATGTAGCTCAAATGATGCACATAAAGAACAAAAATGTAATTCAATTCAATAAAAACTATTAAGACATTTTGAGAATAAAGGTTCTTCAAAGGATCTGTGCAGCACCTGAGGATCGGCAGAGATGCCTCTTTCTTACCAAGAACCATTTTGAGTCGGTTATATGGTTCTGTGGAGATTAAAAACGTTCTTGATGTAACATTATACGTTACATGATGCCCTTTTTAGATTAAGTGTGTTTGTTTTGGGGTTATTTTAAGCATCAGAACATATATATTTTAGTTTTTACAAAATAACTGAACTTCGGAACTTTAGTTGGCTCTACTATAGCATCAGACAACGAGGCTTTACAGTTACAATATGGATATCAAGCTTTCGAAAAGTACAAGGGATTTTTACAGTACAGTGTAATCTTCATGTTGTCCTACCTTCACAAGATTCGGGAGCTGGGACGTAAGCAAACTTTTAAATTCTTCTTTGCTCAGTGTGAAGGCAGAGCCATCTTTCCCAGCATAAGTCTTGAACTGGGAAACCAGCACGTTAATGGCAGATTCCATGATTTTGAGAGGAGGATGCTTAGATGACTAGAAAATAATGAAGACAGGTTATTCATTTAGGTAAAACGGACTATGTCATGTTTGTGATAGCCAAATTCAACCAATAAAATCGAAGTTTAAATTAAGTTTACAGTCAAGTACAAAAATGTAATATACTACTATAAATATCCTATTTATACAATATATATATATATATAATATCAGTTGTAAGACATATTAATGCATCTATATGCAGATCAGAAAACAATCATTCAAGATGCATATTTCATCAGTAGCTAACTTTTGCATGCTCTTACTAACTTAGTTATACACCAAATGAGTATAGTTATGGTTACTTTTATATTAGAAAGAAAGAAAATAAAATACAGTTATAATGGAGCTAAAGAACCACATGGACTCACCTGACCTGAGGAGTGATGTTTGAAGTGATGTGGTGTGTAAATGACCACATCTCAGCTTTTATATTCTTCATCTTATGTCAAACTCAGCGGAAAACTCAAAATCACACCCCCAGCTTCTTTTCACAACCAGTCAGACTTTTCTTATCTCCACTGTTTCCATAGTGAAGTTCGGAATCTCTCACATTCACATATGGATGGAATGACACAGGATATATCATGCACTGTTTTTTATACAGATAGGGTTTATTTTGTTATAACATTAGGTTTTTTTTGTAAATGCAAAATAATTGACCATTTTAAAGCTTAACCTTTCACATGTGGGTTGAGTGCTCTACATCCCCCCTATCAGGTTTCCTAATTGTTGTCAATGCAAACATCTGTCATCAGGGAAATTTCATCTGATAACTCCATTAAAACTTACTCAGCATCAACTGACATACTGGAATTATACAATGACCTTATTAACACCATCCTAAGATCAATTTTAGAGGTCAGTGATGGAATTTGCTATTATACTGAATATAAAAAAACTTTTTTGATCTATTCATGAGGTTATTTGCAATCATTATGATGCCGCATTTACGTCTTACCTTAAAATTTACATTTGTTAAAAAAGGCAATAATAACATTTCTAAATAAATATTTGCACGAATGCATTGCATTTCACCTTTTTTATTTTTGATCAGAAAATGCACACATTGATAAACTGTGACATTTGGTCTTTTATTACTTCTTTGAAACTGTTACTCATTTTACATCGTTCTTCAAATTAAATATCAAAGGACATTGTGCCATATGATCACCTTTACGTTAAATCACGTGTTCCATCAAATAAAAATTTTCTTCATATTTACAAATCGAACGAGAAAAGCCAAAATCCAAAAGGTATTCATTCCAAAGATTGCAACAAAAACACACGGCTATAATCAAATCTCAATGATTCATTACAATGGCTGATATCCAAAGACAGAGTGAAGAGATACGTCCACATCAAAACAGTGCAAATAAATCCATTATATCTCCACTTTCATTCAGTGTGGTGTTAGTGTTGACACATGAGCTGACCGTTTATTTCAGTACCACCATTCTGTGTTCACTAATAAAGGCACATAAGCAAACATTTCCAACTTCTATACAGAAAACAAAAACTCAGAACATTAGTCATTTACATAAGATTGAAGAACGTGGGGCCGAAAGCTCACAATGACCTCTAAAGAGAGGCATATACCAAACTTTAAAAGAAACCAGCTTGATACCAGCTTAGCAAGCGAAACCACGGGCAAACCGGTATTTAAAATAAAATATTTTTGGCTCTTAAAAATTAAGAGCCAAAAATTTAGAAAGCTAAAAGAAAATCACTTTTCTAAGTACAATTACATTTTTAAGTTGTATTTTAAAGAAGGGGACCAGCGAGTTTTATTGCACGCACCCAATTTAGCATTAACTTTGTTCACAACTCCATTTTGTGTATTACGTGATTGATCCATGTGTTTGCAAAGCAAAGCTGAAGATGACAGTTTACACAGCAAGCAAGAGCCAACGATGTGGCGTTGAAGAACAAGACAGAGGTAGCTTACAGCAAAACACCCAAAGCACAAGTGGGACGTCACTAATGACAAAACTCAATATTGAAACTCCTTACAAACAAGGTGTGAAAGTACATCTACAGTCTACAGAGCCTAAGACTGTTTCTCAAACATACATAGTTCCCCATCAAGAGAGTTTTGTATCGAGCACGATCAACATTATGCCGTTGCGAACTTCAACAGTGCGTCCTTCTCAAAATCTTCCATCTGCTCCTCCAGTGAATCATTGTCATCCGGCCCATCTTCCAGACCGTCTGCCAAATCTTCCAAGATGTCCGCGACGTCCTCGGCGAACTCGCCGAAAAGCATCCTGTCGTGGTTGAAAACGCCACCGCTGAAGAACTGAGAAGTGAGTCGTCGGAGAGCCACCTTGTTTTCTTCGGGAACCCCCTCCAGTTTGCTTAGGTAGACCTCGAGGAGGTCCTGAAACTCGACGAGCTTGACAGGAACAATACCTTCTGCGTATGCACAGTTGTCTACGCCGTGGCAGCCCTCAACCGGATGCCGGTACCTCCTGAGCTTCTCTTCCTGGTGTTTCCAAAAGTCTTCCTGCTCATGATGGTGGTGATGGTGATGATGATGCTTGGACGGTTTGTCCTGCCAAGGTTTATCTTTCTGTCTACTCTCTCTCTCCAATCTTCTCTCGTTCTTCTTGTGGTTCCACTCTTCTTTGTACTTCTTGAAATGCTCTTTGCGTTTGTCGTCACCGTTGCGTTTGTTCTTGCCATGTTTGCGCTCCTTCCCTTTTTCAGTCTCCGCATTCTTCCAGTGGATTTGTTCTTCTTTCTTTTTGTCCCATTCTTTCTTTTCTCCTTTGTGCTCTTGGTGTTTCCTCTTCCATTCTTCTCTCTTGCCCAGTTGGTCCACCTGTTTGGAGAGCCTCTTTTGCATCTCCACCAGGCTCTCCCTCAAATCATGTTTGTTCCAGCCTTGCTTCTTCATGCCCTCCAACCTCTTCCTGCTCTCCTCCAACATAAATTTCTGTCTCTTGAGTTCTTCTTTCTTATCCCAGGGTTTTTCAGTCTCTGCAGGATCGGACTCGCCGGTAGAAGGTGGTTCAGTGCTGGGGGCTTGCTGTTGGAGATCTTCTTTAACTGAGGGACAAAGAACATTGCTTAGCGAGGAATATACGGCAGACTCGATGTATGTGCCTACATTTTTTATTCACAGTAATGTTTGAGTAATTCTCTTTGTACCGGTGAGTTGGGTGAGTTCAGTGACTCGAGCTCTCAGCGTTTGAAGTTCGTCTTTTAAACCAGGAAGTCCAGAGATCTGCTCCTTTAACCGAATGTTTTCGTTCTCCAGTGCACCTTTCTCTGTACTGTGCTTCACTGCGACCATTTTCAAAGCTTTGTCCAACTCAATCCTCTGTGACTGAAAAATATATATTCTTAGTATTCGAGATCAAAAAATAATCTACACTGAAATATTCTTCCAAGAATACTCAATTGTAGAGAGTGGAAAAAGTTAATACAATAGAGAATTACAGGAGAATACACTAGGGACAGTTCACCAAGAAATGAAAACTCTTGCATCATTACTCACCCTCATGTCATTTTGAACCTGTATGATCTACTTTCTTTTGCAAAACACAAAGATATTTTGGAGGATGTTGGTAACCAAACAACATTGGCCCTTATTGACCTCCATTGTATGAACACAAAACCACTTAGGCATTAAAATTCTTGAAATTAATGTTTCACAAATAAAGAGTCATGTACAGGTTTTGAACAACATGAGGCTAAAAACATAGTCATTTATATCTTTCATGTAAACCGTCCTTGTAAACCAGATGACATCAAGTCAAAGTCATGATTTAAAGAGAGACCTTCATAAATGAAAATGGAGATTGCTAACCTCTATCTGTGCCTCCAATATATTAATTTGTTTATTCTCTTGGGCGAGTTTATCAAGTAGCTCCTGGAACAGAGATGAAATTCATCAAAAAATCCTTCAGGTGAAAACAACGGCTTCTCAATAAAAAAACAACGATGTACAAACACTGACCTGGTCACTTAGTTCGGAACCGTCGAAATCCTCTGCGGGAGGAAAAGAAGCGGTCATCATGTTTTTTAATGAGAAAGTTAAAGTGCAGGAAATGCAGTCTTGTCAGATGTCAGAAAATGTGTCAGAAAGTTTTAACCAGCTCTCTAATATCACAAGACACCATTGAGTAATGTAACCAGGTGACACTTTTAAATACCAGCTTGCTTTGAGAGCTCGACACAAACAACATCATTTTTTGTTTAGGTGTGTTACCCAGTAACCCTGCCAATTTATTCCAGCACATTTTTAGCGTTAAGCCATTTTTTAGAGTAAGACACTACAAACAGTAAGAATTAAAGATGAAGTGTGTCACTGTAGCACCACTAGTGGCACCAAATGGAACTGCAATCTGATTAATAAACAGATCAGTTGCAACATACCAACATTGGCTCAACCTGTTACAATCAATAAAATACATTTGATTAAAAATTCTGCTGGTTACTGTTAATGACACACTTCACCTTTAGCCCCTCAGAAAAGCAGTGCATTGTGGGTAATGAACAGGGGTCAGGATAGAGGCTGCCCTCAGCAGCTGCCCATGAGATCAAATTCACCCAGGCCTAAAATGACTCTGTAATAAGCATAAGAGGGCAACTCCTATCCACAGCTTAAGCACAAGCAGATACTGCCACCCAGCTCACACGCTGTACCTACCACCAGACTGGTCAACCACAGAACCTGGAGGCACAGTAAAATGTATTTAACCACTGAAATGTCAAGATAATTCTCTTATTTATCACACAATGTGGCATGTAATCATAACCAAGCGTTAAGAGTCTCTGCATAATCAATGCTATGCATCACATCATCTGCATTAAATGATGTTCAATGGCAAATGTGTGAAACTCCTCAGTTCTTATAATGTAATTTATAACTTTGCTTTTCGATGTTAGTCACGCATCTCACCCGTGAGAAAGAAAGAGCCGATGCAGAGCAGCACCAGCACTCCAACTATCAGCTGATTCAAGGAGAAGCCTTGTTTCTCCTCCTTCCTCTCTGGCAGTTTAAACTCCTCCTCTTCTTCGTCTTCATCGTCAGAGCTTCGCTTCAGCACTATGGTTGGCTGCACGTGGCGGAGCCTTAGACCGTCCCCTTCCGTTGAGCCGCCCGCTGATAGTTCTTCTTCATGAGAAGTAAACAAGGTAAACAAAACATGAGCTTAGGCAACATTCACTTTTATTTGTACAGAGAAAACTATTTTTATAAACATTGGTCTCAGTTTCACATGTTTTTCATCCATGTGTTATTTCTAATATTGTATGAACATCATACCTGGTTCTCTAACCACATCTGGGATTTTCTCTGGCAGCTCAATGGTAGGCTCCTCCTCCTCGGTTTCCACCGATCCAATCGTTTCCGGATAAGGGCTGTCAGGGGCGGGGCTTTCTACCATGGAGCCAAAGCCTGTATCGGCCTCATAGGGTGAAGCTAGAGGCGGGGTTTCAGGAGCAGGATGTACATCAGCTTGAATATCAACCACAGGGATTGGCGAGGAATCAGGGGCGGGGCTTATGTCTGTAACTTTAGAGACATCGTGGGAGGGACTTATTTCTCTAAATGGTTCAGGGGTGGAGGTGATCTTGGGCTCTAGTTCAGGGATGGGGCTTTCTTGAACGGGGACATGCTGGCTGGGGAAGACATCGGTGACGTCCTCTTCAGTCGGTTCATCGAGGGCCGACTCCTCTGAAAACTGGAAGGCCGATTCTGTAGCGATGCTGAACGGCACGGCGCCCAGAAGGTCACTGTCGGGAGGAGAACTGGTGATGGTGTCGTGGATGACAGGAGCATGGATCTCTGGATCGATTTCAGCAGAAGCCTGGCCAGATGCGGCCATTTCTTCAAAGCATTCTGGGGATGTTTCCTGGCAAATCTGGATTTTGGAAAGTTTTATATTAAAGTCGACAGCATGTTAGTTTTTAACTTAAATGATGCTATATTTTAACAAAATGTCTATAGAGACCAAAAGGTAAATAAAGACAGTTTATTTACAATATTGTTTGTCAAAGAGAGATTTTAGAAGAAAATAATGCAAATTATAACTAAAAATAAAAATGTACATACCGGTGTTGATGCACTGACCTGGTGACCCTCCTCTGACAAGATGGTGTCCACCACCGACGTCTCAGGATCAAGTGACCTCACCTCCAAAGAACTCCCTGAAATAACCACAGATCAACACTTCAATATTAACATTTTTACACCTGAATGACTTTCATTCTACTGCAGATCACAAAAGAAGATAGTTTGCAACCAAACAACGTTGTCCCCGTTTGACTTCAAGGACATACAACCACTGAGACATTTCTTCTTTTGTGATACAGGTTTGAAATGACACGAGGGTGAGTAAATGAAGTAAGAATGACTATTTCTGAGTTACACCAAAGTGATGGATAGATAGATTTTCTAACCTGCCAACTCTTCTGAAAGACTGGGCGCATCTCCAAGACTTTCTGTCCCATCATCCACGGGGGCAGCCGGGTCAGCGGCAACCTCCTGACACAAAATAAAAGCACAAATGACTAAACGTGATTCATTCACAAAAACATACTGACCAAGTATAAGAATAATGTTACATTCACCTCCGGGGACAGCAGAGTCCAGCTGTTACTGGAGGACCCCGTACTGCCGGTGCTGTTATCAGACATCACCCTCTCGTGGCTCTGCACAGCACCTACAATCGTAACCACAAGCAGATTTGTATGGCATTTTATTAAACCTAAGAGCACCTAGGAAATGAAAGATACACTCAAATGGATTATTATAAATGCAAGCCTGAAGTATTAAGCAATGGCATACATAGCAGTTACGTTATGTTTAGAAAATATAACACCCTATTTAGAGAGGGCCAATGTAAGCCACAACAGCTATTATATATCAGCACACAAACATGTTCAATTTGCAGAATGCGTTAGCAACGCAATGTTGTGGGTTCGATCCACAAGAAACACGCAAACTCATCTAATGTACGTAGGCTATAGCAAACATACACTCTACGTGGCTTTGGATACAACCGTCTGCCATTTAAATACACAAAACATAAATACGCTACAAACAATACGCACGAGACTGCTGTTTTATAAAGCGGCCCTCTAATGTGCCCAAAAACGGTCAGGCGGCGGACGCGTTGCATTCCAGCACCTTAACGTGGCCTATTGTTTACATGCATTCGTGAGCTTATCATGGAGATGCGCTGCGTATTTACTTTGAGCGCGGTGAGCAATTCGGTTCCCACACTATGCAAAACGACCCCTGCCTTCTTCCGCAAGAAGCACACCGATTACACATAATAATGCGATGTCGTTATACAGCGCTTACCGTGCTTCGGTCGGTTGAGGCGCGCGCGCTGTTTACGCTCAATGTATTTCTACGCGTTTATTTCCAAACGCGCGATCTAAGCAGCGAACTTCGCAACTTCGGATCCGAGTTGCGCTTGTGGCTGGATTGCGGTTGCGTTTCTCTCCAATAGGACACCGATAGCGCGTAACGCTACGATCCGGTCAAAGCCTTAACAGCCAATGGGAATAAAGAGTCGTGTCGGCCGGCCAGCGCCTTTCGGCTGTGACTGACAATCGCAGGTGAGAGTGACAATCTACACGTGAAGGGCTCTCTGAACAGTCTTGTCACTGACTCGAGGGAAAGACTTGTGGTGTCCCAACAACATGCATGAACGCCCTATATATAGTGACGAGGCATGTTCTTCGATCTCCAGCAGTTTACAGACACGTCTGCACAACGAGAGCTAAATCTGTTGGGGCTTCCCAAAAGTCTGTCCGGTACAGCTGGACTTCCCTAAATAAACTCTGACCCTGTATTGCAACATTTTTGCAATGAAGACACTAAGTGATGCACTAAAGCAAATCAATGTGGAACAACTTTTAGTTATACATTTTATTAAACTGTTACGCATTTAAAGGCAGTTTAGTGTGGTGTGGTACTTATGTTCACTCTGAAAAAAGATGCCCATTTTTGGCTGAATGGTTCCATGAAGAACCTTTAACATCCAAAGAAGTTTTACAAAAGGTTCTTTAGAAATAAGGTTCTTATAATAACCATTGAGTACATTCTTTTGGAACCAAAAATGGCGCTGCTGTGAAGCACCTTTTTTAAATGGTTGTGAATTGAATAATTCAAATGTTCGTGATTCTATATTTAGTTAATGTAGTGCTTTTTATATTTGTTTATTGTGCAACTGCGTTGTACAATAATAATAACCTAAAGAAAAAAACTAAATTGGGCCCTAAAGTCACACCTGAATGAAAAGAAACATGGCATAAGAAGGCTTCTCAAGTTTGTTAACATTTCAAATGATTCAAACTGAATATTTTAATATTTAAATGACCCCTTCATTATTAATTCTTTACACCTGCATGTGAGAGCATTTTTTTTAAACAGACCCAGAAATGACACAAAAAAAGATTACCTTCAGGACACAAATCCTCTTCGGTAGTCATTACACTATGCTTTCATAAGTTGGTTATACAACTTGCAATCCTTTGATCTTGTTTCGACATTAAAGAGGGAGCTTGCAGTGCCTGCGAAAAGATCATTAAGGAACACAGAGAAATGATGTAGCATACTGTAGCTCAGACAATATACTTATACAATTTTTGTGCACATTTCAGTGACCTTTGCCGTTTTAAATTTTCAAAAGGCAACATAATGAAATATACCACATATATACCACAGAATATGTATTAGTAAGGACCTCTCATAGCTGAATACATGTTATTATATATGACACAAAGACCCTTGCATTATTCAGTATAAACAAAAATGTGCAAAGTAACATTTTCAAGCCACAACTTACACACACAAAATGTTATTGCATTGTAAACCATGGGTACCACCATAAGACATACCTGAGAACATATTTTTGATTTATACAAAAACAAACTATACCGTGGTGCTTAGTAAAAACCATCACTGCTAGAATGTATCCTGTAAGAATATTGTAATATCTTATAATTGTTTTTATTAAAATCACAAAGTATGTAAGCGAACCCTTCAAATGGATACTCCCCCCTTAAATGGATAGTTTACCCAAAAATGAAAAATATTTAATCATTTTCACATTTACCCTTATGTTACTCCAAAATGTAGGCCTATGACTTTCTTCTGAACGCAAGAGAGAACCAAACAACAAGACCCCCCCGACTTTCATTTTATGAACACAAAACCATCGAGACATTTCTCTAAATATCTTCTTTTGTTTTACAGGAGAAAGAATGTAACAGAGGTTTTCAATATGAAGGTTGATAGGCTACCGTTTTTTTATATTTTGGGTGAAAACTCCTTTAATGTTAGGCATGCTTATATATAATAGATTACTCTGCTTTTCTACTTATGACACCTTTATTTGTAATAAAAAAAAAGTTTTATTCACACAAAATATAAAATATATACAGTTATGTGGATCTGTGAGAGGATGGCCGGAGGTGCCACGTCACACAGTGTGACTGCATCCATTGGTCAAACCCGAGGATATGCTGCTCCCTTTTCCTCCCTATGGTTCAGTTTTGCCCCCTAAACATTAAATAATATTTACATCCATTATCCCAACAAACCTCACATACCATCAAGAAACTGTTTACGTCTTTGTCCGATGCATTTTAGCTACATCAGCGATTGCTTTTAGGAGTCGTTTGCATCGCGTCGGTTTCTATCGCATCACTTTTGGAAACAATGGAGTCGCTTCGCCATCAGCGTTTACAGCCCGGTATCGGATACGGAGCGAGCGCGACCGGGACTCTTCGGTCCCTGCGACCCGGTGTAACAGGCACCCTTCCTTCGGCACAGCCTTCACATATGTCGGTGTCCGCTTCTCCGGGGCCGCCGCCACCACCGCCGCCCCTTCAGCTCCACAGCCTGATGGGAAGCGGGTTCGGTTCGATGGACATGTCGTCGGGTCTGGGTCTGGGTCTGTCCAATCCCACCAACCCCGCGGTGCTGAGAGAAGCAGTGGACGCGGTGGTCCGGAGCTTTGCGAAACACACGCAGGGATACGGCAGGGGTATGTGGGGTCATGTTTTGCATTGAGAGGATTTCATATAGGCTAAACGAATCTAGAAAGGAGTGTTTGCTTATTAAACCTATTACATTAGTAACATTTACCGTCATTTTATTGTTGTAAAAGTGTAGTAAACGTGTTTTTTCTTTATTTGACAGATTACAAGATGCATTACCATAGTTTTACTACGAATAACATGATCACTGTAGTTAGATAATATAACATTTGTAGTTAGAATAGTTTTACTACAAATACCATAGTTAAACTATTGTTACTGTAGTAAAACCTTATTAGTTTTTTTGTAAGGGGTCGAATACAAGCTATATTGTAATTTTGGTTGCCCTTCAAAGTCCATCAAGATGTTTATTTTATTTCAACCCATAATCAAAAGAAATAATCCAATAATAATAATAAACTAAATTGAAAGTCTAGACTAAAAATGAAGTCTAGACTAAAAGTCTGCAAAGAACAAATATTAGGATATTAAAAAAAATGTCATACTGCACCAACAAAAATAAATTTTTTTGTATAATAAAACCTTAGTGGGGTCAAGGAGGCTCATAAAAATTTGCAAATTCCCTGAAAAAAATGTCACAGTGCAAAAAAAAGACTCACTCATTGAGCTGTCAATCGACACGGCCCAAACAAGCAATTCAAGCATTCTGAAGGAAGCAGACTGAACCCCCAACACGCTGACCTAATTACATTAAAGGGATTATTGTCGGATACACTCTGCAGTTTGTGTTGTTTACAGGCAGGTTAAGTGTTTTAATCTACACCCAGACATCTCAGACCATCTGAACGCCACACTAGTACAGTTTCTCTTTGTTAAAGAAGGACCTTTGCACATAATTGTGCGTGTTTGTTTGTGATGATGTTCTGTCCACATACACCACCCTGATTTCCTGTTTGACCTTGTAGCTAAGCAGTTCCTCAACAATAAGCTTCCTTAAGCCATTTAATTGTGCATATTGTGTGTTGAGACTGAACTTCTTTTACAAAAAAAGTCAGTAAATGTAATTAATTTCCTCAATTTTCAGTTTGCATGCAAGCTCTGCACCAAAGCCACTTGCAATAGAAAAACTTACACTGTGATATGATGTATTCTGAACCCTGCAGTAAATGTTGTGGAGGCGTTACAAGAGTTCTGGCAGATGAAGCAATCACGGGGGGCTGATCTGAGAAACGGAGCGCTCGTTGTTTATGAGATGGTCCCGTCTAATAACCCCCCCTACATCTGCTACGTCAGTCTTCCTGGGGGCAGTTGCTTCGGGAGTTTTCAGGCAAGCGTCTCGTGCAACATTCTCTCTTCATTTACGCTCAGCTCTGCACAAAATCAATAATTGTCTTTGATTGCCGTGTGTGTCTTAATATTTGATGTTTTCTCTGGAAATGATTTGAATAAAAGTCTCTGGGCATCTTCAGGATTGTGTTACAGTGTGGTTAAACAGCATCTTTGATCTTCTCAGTTCTGCCCAACCAAAGCTGAAGCCAGACGGAGCGCAGCCAAAATCGCCCTGATGAATTCTGTTTTCAATGAACATCCGTCTCGACGCATCACAGATGAATTCATCGAGAAGAGCGTCTGTGAGGCTTTAGCTTCTTTTAACGTGAGTCTGGGACAACGTGCAGCTTTATTTAGAAGGAGGCAGAGATCAAATACCTGCTTTTGTTTTTTTTAGTTAAGATCAACTTTGACATATTTATACATTTTAATTCCGCTTTATAGACTGTTTACCTTCTCTTTGTGTGCAACAGGGGAACAGAGAAGAAGCTGATAACCCAAACACTGGCATTGGTGCTTTTCGGTTCATGTTAGAGTCGAACAAGGGGAAGTCAATGCTGGAATTCCAGGTAAGAGCGAACATACCGTACCAGTTAAGCTACTGGAATTTGTAATTTGCTTGAATAAAAATACCAGCAAATGCATAAATGTAAATGATTGGAACTCTTCTAGTCAGTCAGCGACACGTGAGATGAACATTGTGTGCAGCTTTACATGCAGCTTTAACATTTTTTATTTTTCTTAGGAACTGATGACTGTTTTCCAGCTCCTTCACTGGAATGGCAGTCTCAAAGCCATGAGAGAAAGACAGTGTTCCCGTCAGGTAAAAACATATATTTGTTTTTTTTAACCGTTAATTGAGTTGCTTCTCTTTCATTGTTTAATGATTAATATCTGATGCGTTGGTGAAAAGTAAAATATATTCTCTCTAATATTTTACTGTTCATTTTCTGATGGTCCCCATTTAACCAATCGATTTGTGTTTTTTTATGACAGCTATAGAACTTATAACCCATGCATCATATTAATTGTTGGAATGTATAAGTCCTTACATAAATATACGTGAATATCTTTTTGACTTCATTGAAACAGGAAGTGCTTGCCCATTACTCTCACCGAGCGCTGGATGATGACATGCGCACACAAATGGCCGCCGACTGGGTCAGCCGAGAACACACTTTATCCGGGACCATTACCCGAGAGCTGGCTGCTACGGAGCGTGAACTAGAGGACGCTCGTCTGGCCGGACGAGAGCTGCGCTTTTACAAAGAAAAGAAGGACATTCTGCTGATGGCAGTGGGGCAGTTAGGTGGGTCCAATACTACAACTCTGCCCTGCAAATGCTGAAGACCATGAAGATGTGTGACGCGGCATATGATTGTGACAGAGCAGCCAATAGAGAAGTCTCAGCACTCCAAAACTGCAGACTTTTAAAACCTGTGTGTGTGTGTGTGAGGAGGCAAGAAAAAAATCAGCATTTTAATCAAACGTCAATAAATCATGAGAGCTGATGAAAGAACATTTTAACATTTTTAGGGAAGAATGTTTATAATGATCTGATAGATTGATGCGTTTTAAAAACCAAGCACTATATTGCTACCTTATTACTATATCAGTATTATCCAGCGGTATAACTGTCATTGATTGACTTTACTGGCGTTTGGACTTATTGTGTCTTGAGTTGGAGGAGGCTATGTTTTTGGAATAGCATACTTCCATGATGCTCTTACTATTTACACCGTTTTACTACAATGACAAAATGTTACGAAATGTCTACTTAAAATGTCACAGAGGTGAGAAATTATTCCTATTGTTTAACTTAATATTTTAAATAATGTTTGGCTATATACATTATATAATGCACAGCAAATAGTAAGGTAGCATTCTATTCCAAACATAACCTCAGTTTTGAGGCCTTTCTAAAAATCTTTGCATTGTAGCTTTCCTTGATTCTGTAATGCATGGGTGCTGCTCTTTCACCCATTCAGTACAGGTATGTGATCACTGCAGATTTTTATGTTCTGCATTGAACAGGCTCATCATAGGTGCATTTATTTGTCACCTATGTGTTTTAGAAGATGAATATATAAGCATTTGTATTTTTAGTTAATTTTAAGCGCATAACATTTATAGTTATTCCGACTTTTTTAACGACGAGACAAGACTCTTTATTTGTTTGCCTTCCGTAACATTCGTGATTGTAGAGCATCAATGCTCATTTCAAGGCAACATTTAATTTCTACCTCCTTGCTGAAAGCTTTAGAACATTTATCACACATACACATGCAGATTGTTTTTTGTGCAAGATGAGCAATGAATAATGGTTTGGCTGAGAGGCTTCACTCAGAAGCAGAAATAAACCATAAATGGCTCTTATAGACACTTTTGACAAACAATGTTCAGGTCCTAATGATTCTGAAAATCTGAGTTATGAAAGCCCCAATTGTATTTTGTTTGTATTTTATTGTTTAAAAATTAGAAGGTATCATATTCGTGTATGTATTGAAGTGTAAATTGCATAAACATTTCATACAATTTTATACAAAATGTCTGTTCTTTCCTTGCTGTGTTTTTTTTTTACAAACTTGTTTACCAAATTAATTTTGTATTAATACTCAAGGTAGTGAAATTACATCAATGCATGTGAAACATTTTATACATTTTGTATTTGTTTTGTATGAGTAGTTCAAATGCCATTTAACTGTTTTGTAAGATTTTAATGCATAACCAATGTTATTTTTTTGTTGTTGGTTTATATACTTTACAGTCAATAAAAAGCTTTTTCTGACATATTTTACCATATTTCTTTGCACTTTTTGAAGTTACCAGATCCACTAGCAAACATATTTTGGTGATATAATTTTTAGACCATAAAGGTCAGAGAAGTAGCAGAAAACACTGTGAGAGTAATTATTTTAGACTTTTATTTTATTTTTTCCCGAGGGGCTTTTACGTTGAAACATGTTCTTCCACCACTGGGTTTTGACTATGCCTGATTTTAGCCCTGTGTAAAATATTTCGCTCGTGGTTAACATAATTTATCTTTGGAAAATATTTGTATGACATATCATTTAAAAAACATAGTAATGCACTGTTTATTTTTTTTACGAAACGAAGGGTCTCGACGATTTTATGAATTTTCTTAATGAAACAATAATACATTATAATGTAATATTATAACCCAAATAATTTACGGTATAACTGATATTAAATAAACGCCGCTCGCTAAATACACGTAAGTGGTGTTTTTTGTTTAGGCACAAAAATGGCTGCCTAACTGGGTTTCTAGGGGTCCTATATCATCACATCGCAGTTCATGTGGCTCAGTGAAAGCAATGACAGTTTATGAGATTAAATAAATATCTGTCATTTGTTAAAGCGTGTTTATGTCATGTTATGATCGTAGTTATGATCCTTGTTTGCAACTAAATATCTCCATTATTCTTCAATCTTAAAGTCTAGTGTAAATTATGTGGGGAATCATTGCATCACGGTTTGTCCTTCAAGGCTGCTGGAATTTTTCACATCTAAAATGTTCCCTGAATCGCATACAGAACTTGTCACTAACAGCATGCAAGGTAGGCAAAAAAACAACGAAACATATTTGATAAAGCCAAAGAAAAATGTCTTGAATTCAGTTATTATTCTGGCTCTTATTCTGATCTGCCAAAGCAATTTGATATTGGATCTAGTTGAGTTATTGTTATATTTGCAACGTATAAATTGCAGATTAAGTATTTCATGTTCCCATATTGTTAGAGACGTCTAAATACTAACTTATACAGAAATGAATAGTGTGTGCATGAATGTGTAATATGTAAGTAGTATATGATCAACTTTTGCTCCACTGTAATGCAGCAATTATATGCAGCAAAAGTAAAATATGAACAGATCACAAATAAAAATGTTGTGTGCATTTCTGATTTTATCTTTTTTTTAGAACACAGTTGTTGTGGAGCGCTGGTGGAAGGTCCCTTTGTCAAAGGAGGGAAGGCCACCCAGACTTTATGCACGAAGACACAATGTGTACCGCTTGGTCGAGGACACAAAACATAAGGGCGAAGACAAAATGGAGCTCATTCTTACACAGACAGTTCCAAGTATTTACCCTTGTGTTAGAAAAGTTTACCATGGTAACCAACTCTCGGTCAAAAAGATTTTAAAGTTGTTGATGTTGATTTTACAGAGCTTGGTGGACGAGGAGACACAGTTTTTGTGAAAAAGTCAGTAGGCCGAAACACATTACTACCCCAGGGTCTGGCTGTCTACCCCTCACAGGAAAACAAAGATACGTTTACAGAGGAAAGAAGGGTCAGTAATCTATTCTCAAGACATTGATTAAGAGCTTTTATTGACACATTCATATGTAAAACTGTTATTTTATTCTTTAGCTACTGAGAGAAGGACGGCCAGAAGACAGAATCCAGACACGCACCGGACAGCTAGTGAGTAATGTTGTTTGTTTTTAAATTTTTAAGACCACATGACATCAAAATTGGAGTATACCTATTATCTTTACCTATAACTTTTAGCAGATATACTGTATATGTATTTAAGCTGAAAAAACTTTCTATATATTAGTCTTCATTGTGTGCCTGTTTTTTTAGACTGTTGAGTTCCTGAAGCAAACAAAGCTTGAAGTCGGCATGCAAACTTCCATTCAGTTCTCGCTCACCAAAGAGATTGTTTGCCGACAGTTTCTTAGAAAGGTAAGATTCAAGAAAATATAATGGTATAAATTTATAAATACATCTGTGAAGACAAATTGAATGCACACATTTATTTGACAGACAATACGGTTCATTGGTTTTGTTACATTGAGCTGTTTTGTTGAATTTACCCACAGCTGGGTTGTGGTTGTACCTACACATGCCCTAACGCTTCCTGAAGAGCCAATCACAGACCTGGGAGAGTACTGGTGTGATGTCACAGTAAGCATAGATACATTATTTTATAGACAAGCAAATGTATGATATTTGAGGTTATCATGTATATTAAAAAACAAATAGTGAGTGAAGCTGTACTATGACAGTAGACCTCTGTCTAACCAAACATTCAGAATTAATACACCAAGTTGCAAACAGCTATGATGTACTCAGTATTACCGTATGGAGGAACCTAGTTGATTTTAGGAAGCAGACTGGTAGTTCAGCTGTAAAGTGGTACCGACTGAAGGTCATTCATTATCATTTAAACTCATAAGCTGACTTGTGTTCTATTTCTTAGGTGAATGGAGTGGACACAGTCAGGGTGCCCATGTCTGTGGTGCCATTTGTGGAGCCGAGACAACTGAGACTTATGAAGAAACAAAAAGAACAGTCTGATTCAGAATAGTGTTTAGTTAATAAAAATGTGACGTAGGCAACAACTTGGAGGATATACGTGAGGAATTTGTACAAATAAACATCTCTTTTATTTCTTCCTATTCCCTGCATTGTTTTTTACCTTCAGAACATGGCTTAAGTCAAGGCTGAATGTTCATTGCCGTCTATGATTTTACTGTAAATCCACATGCTTGCTTCAATACAACGCACTGATGTGGAACTAAGGAAATTAACTTGAAAAAGGCAATTGTCTTCATCACACGATTCTTTCAATTGTAATTCTCATTTCTTAAATTTATGTGAGATTATAACCCAAATAAACACATTTTAATATGCATCATACATTTTTATCCTAAAACAAAGTTTAATTTCTGAACAGTGAACATTTTATAAATTTTCAGACGTATTGAGATATGCCATTGTTATGCCTACTTACATTTATGGCCATTACGAAAATCATATCAGCTTGAAGATTCCCAATACATGTTTTATTAACTTTTTGTGAAACTGGACTCTGAATGTGTAATGATAAAGAGCAGCTTGTTTTTATTTAGCGCTCGTAATAATCATTTTATTATGATGATTCAAAGAGGCACATGATGCATTTCTATATTCAAAATAAAATTCAGCCTTGAGGTTTGTCTTTCACAGAAAAATAACGCAATCCCAATGTTAAATCGGGTTTCTCTTAAATTGTACGTTTCTCCATGTAGGAGGCTTTAATCAATTTGTTCTACATTTTTTAAAGCTGTTTTTCAAACATTTGGCAACTTGCCATAGCAAGTTAACAAAGTTTCCACTTGTTTTATTAATCTTCCTTGAGACATTAAAAGTCCTATTAATTTCACGTTGTGTTGTATAGTTTATTTTGCTCAGATTTATGCATTCTTATTCCTGGCAGTGATATAGGGATTATTTTACACACAAAATGAAACATTTTTGTTAATTCTCCAATAATGCAATAAAACTGTTAACTTAATTTAGGTTTTGAACTACGTTCTTTAAGAATCTACATTCAAACAAAAACAAGTACTTAAAACACACAAGAATGGGAAGATTCACTCAAACATATGTTTCAATTCATTTTTTACATCCTTTTTAATGTCTAACTGTTTTCTGGTTGCACAATGGACAGTATGGAAGACGAGATCATAATTAAACATGGTTTCTCAATCATATAATAAACATTGAAATCATGTTAACCTAAATTTTATTATAATACAGGTGACTATGTGTGGCAAATCTAAACCTTTGTAACAACCAAATGGAGAACATAAAATGGAACAACAACATTCTTCACTATAAACAGTAGGTATTCGCTGCCATCTTAATCTTGTAATTGCAGCCGATAAATAATTGATTATCTTCCGCTCCTCTCTGAAACAATATAAGCTGGCATGACATTTCTAAAAGCTAAAAATACAACTTTTCTTTATCGCCCATAGTCTTCTGACAAATCTGCACTAGTGTGTGTGCCACGTCTTGATATTCTGTGACTTCAGCTAGAATCCATACTTGGCTTGCGTCTGTCGGCGGGTGAGCTTGTTTTCAGCCCAGCTATTCTTAAGCTCCATCTCACGTTCCTTGGCTTGATGGATCAGATACGTGATTTGGTGCTTGCGCCTCTGTTGTCCTGTTGGCTGGTCTCCTTTTTTCTGAAAATAAGACAAATACATTTTCAACTGAAATCTAAAACAGTTCTTACTAATTTATAGAATGTATTATTTATTTAAGCTTTTTGCAGACGCTTTTATTTAAAGCGACTTGGTGTGTTTAATCTCAATCTTTGACTGATCTTGTTGTGCTGCAGAATAAGTGTCTTCACTTGTTTTGCTTACCTTGCTAAAGGACTTGCGTGGCTCCAGATCTGTGGTCACATTCTTTGTCATCCACTGCTTGTTGCCGCTCAGCTGATCATCTCCTTTGATCTCCAAGAATTTTATTTCTTCTTTTCCCCGATTCTGTTTGCCCAGCAGCCGTCGAAACTGGAAAAAAAATAGTAAACATCGGAAACACTATTCAAGAATCTCTCTGTGCATCTCCCTTAAAACACTCATTGATGATGAGGTGTCCTAGGTGGTTGCTAGGGTGCTTAGATGGTTGTTAGGTTGTTCTGGGTGGTCACTGCCGAAAATTCATCAGAGGCTAAAAAGCTCGGCTCACAATTCGATCCAATACACAAAAATGGATTGGCAATACAATAATATCACTGTACTTTAAAAGTAAATAAATAAATCTAAACTCAAGTAACAGTTTAATTTCCACTTAAACTTAACAATACGCAATAACATTTTTGTTGTGAACACTTTTCTAGATGGAAAAACGTTCAAGGTTTAACTGAACCTTATGGATGTAAATTAATAAAAACAGAACAGGTCAGTCACTGAAAAATAAAATCTGAATAAAAATAAAAAACAAATGTTAACATAAATTTAAAATTATGAAAGGAATTAAGCAAGCTAACCTCTTCTAAAAAAAGCAGTAAACAAACATTTTGACAAGTCACATGCTCTACGATACACACACACATTTTTTTGTATCATGATATATTGTGTCACCATATATTGTTACTCCTCTATATGTTACATTAAGCAATCAAAGACAGATTATGTTCAATGATGTAAAATCTTCTACAGACTCTTATACAAATGTTGCTCATGTAAGCTGTAACAAAGAACTTACTGCTTCATCCTCAAACATTGAAGAAGATCCAGATTCATCTTGCGCTTGTGCTTCAGGGTTTGGGTCTTCGTAGTTACTCTGCCCGTAGTAATCCTGTAAAACATACATGCACATTAAACATCAGCTAAAGACATTACAAAGCGCTGCTATGACACAGCTCTCCTTTAAATATTGTTATACTATACTAAGTACCTGTGAAGAAACTTCTGGCAGTTCTGGATACTGTTGGTACTGATTTTGGTAATCTTCACTCTGATAGTCTTGCACGGCTCCGGCTGTCCTACAGTAACTTTCTGCGTTAGAATCAAAGTCCAATGGGGCGTCCTCCACACCGGGTGAAGGGTGAAGAGTGGGAACATAATCTTGGGAATCTGTTTTTTGTGACATCACAGGCTGCGAGGAGCTTTCTGAAAGGGAAAAGTAGTTTTCTGGAGCGAGATCATCATCACTGCCATCTTCATCAGCTGCCATCTTCTGGCGAGCCAACTGCAAGGCGGCGGACTTCGCGGCAGCCTTGATGGCTGATGGACTGGTTCCAGAGACGCCTTGGGATTTACCAGCGCTTCCTTTTGGCGGGTTTGATACAGGGCGTTTAGTCAGGGTGTGGGGCACCAGGGCCCGTTGTTTTTCCTTCACCACTAGATTTTGAGGCTGGGGCAGCAAAGAGGACAGACCACCGCCCTGGAAGAAATGCAGAATAAGAAAATATACTTGTTTTCTATCTGGCTGGCATGCTTAACAAATGCAATGGTTTCAATGGTAAACAGCTGATGGTTCATTGCGGTATTCGTGATGAAAAACCATTACAAAACTTTATAAACCCATACCTTGCACACCGATTTCTTTCGCACAGGCTGGTCATCATCGGAGTCGGACTAAAAAAATAAATAACGTAAATTAGTAAAATGACTCAAACTGACTTCGATTCACTCGTGAATCAACAGAACTCACGTCTGCGTGTTTCATTTCAGGAACGGTGATTTTAACGGGCTCTGTGCGCTTCTTGGTTTTGGGTAGATCCATACCCATCCTCTGAGGGGCCGATGTCTGATATCTGTTGGATCCGATCTCTGCTTTTTTCGGCGCGGGCAGAGACGCAAACAATCTGCCGGACTTCGCCGCGGGTCGAGCGGGGTGAACGCGGCGCGTTGTCGCGATCGCTGTCGTCGCTGCTGTCGTACGCTACCAAAGACATCCTTAGATTAGATCAGACGTGTTCATAAAAGACTGAATGAGACGCAACGATCGCTGTTTGCATCACTTTTCACCAAAGCGGTTTAACTCGATCTCATGTCCTCAGGTAGCTGCAGTTTTTTATGGACTATTTGTGCACAACCAGTGTGTTTATAAGTCTACCGATATTGCTGATAAATGTCTGATCGAAACATAAATGTCGATTCAAAATAGCGCTGTTTGCTTGTAGCTGGAGCTGTGCTTGCATTGGAAACTCGGCGTTGACATCAATATTTTCTACACGAGAAACACATGAATGCATTAGTTTAAACTTGCAATTTTGGATAAAAACAAACGCAGATAGTTAACTGTGCGATATCGTTGTTCTATTCCTTTAAAATGAGACCCATTTACGCCGTAAACATTTTTTCTTCCACTATCAAATATCCTCAACTTCCGGTGCAATATACAGGATTTACGCAGTGCTGACACCACGTGGACAAGTTCAGTCAAAATACTGCCCTACACTGTAGTAAAATTATTAGATTGTGTTTTTGAATTGAATAGTGTAAATATTGAATCATACTACAAAGTATTTACAACAGTTTATAAATCCCAAAATGTCATAACTCAAGAGCATTTTTATTTAACTTCTAATGAAACTACAAACTAAAAAAGTATCAATTTACTAAAATATTACTATGCACCTCAAAACCAGGTATACTCACATAAGGTGGAGATTCCAGTCTTGTCTATAGCCAATTAAAAAATGATAATTTACACTATTGAAATATTTGTTTTTTCTTGAAACAATGGAGAGAAAGTGAAAAATCCTTAATCCTATTAGTGCCCGTTTTGCTGACCTCCACTTTTTATTCAATGACATGATGTTCAGGCAAGAATACAATATCAGCCAACATCTCACATCTAATAGTGGCATCAAGGCAAGGAAACCGTGTACAGCACTTGGTTGTTTTATTGACAAAGTTTGAACACACATTATTTTTCCAACATAAATACTTTTAGAATTTGAAGAACAGGTGCTTCTGTTGTCAAGCTTAAACATAAAGTCAAACACAGTCTCTGTGGCATCTCAGTACCAGTAGCTCTTACGGGGCCTCCTATCTTCCTGTATGTTCATTTTTTCCATAACTTCTTCCTCAAGGGTTTTCAAAGAGGGTGTGTATGTTTTCTGAAGAGCGTCATCAGCTGATGTGTCTTTAGGTCCATCTGTGACAGAAAATAGTCATGGATTGGAGCATTCATAAAACTATATTTTTCCAGGTTACATCTGAATACCTCACATTAAAAAACCTCAGCTCCTCTGAAATCTCACCCTTCCACTGCTGTGGAATGATGCCATCTCTTCTCTGGTACACTGGTTTGGGAATAATGCGTCCTGTCCTGATAGATACACGCACCCTCTCGCCCTCTTCTGTGTATCTCCATTCAATATCAGTTGGCTTTCTAAAAAAACATTTTTCACAAACACATACAAGCTATAAAAGCGAAACACACATATTCTACTGTATAGCCCTGGAGTTCTGTAATTTATGTTTGATGCTCATGTAGACAGTTTTGAGGCTCACCTGTCAGTAGGGTCAATAAGTTTAATATCCTTAAGCAATAAAGGTGCTTCACTGGCGATGTATGTACCCTTGTAATCTCCAGACCTGCCAATATACCTGTAATGCTGGAAAACGCCATGATTCAAACAGTTAGGTTTTTAACAAAATGTCAAGTTATGTAATTCATGAATAGAGCACATGCTCTTTTTCCTACCGTGTTCAATCCTTCAAGTATGACCCAGTTCCGATGTCTGAACACCTGAGAGACTTTCCCCTGCTTTCCTTTGTCCTTACCAGACAGAATCTCGACCTGGATGAATGAAATATTACTGTATTAATAATAAAATTATGCAAGGAAAAGGTAGATTGTGAAATTGGAGAAAAGTATAAGGGAAAACCCTATGGATGGTCATAAAATAAGTTGGTGTGACTTACTGTATCGCCTCTCAGAACATGCCAGTCCTCGTTCGCGATTGGCTCAACAAAAACCTTTCTTCTTTTCTTGCCGGGTGGGTTGATACGGCGCGCTGCTACCGTCCATGGTCTGCTCGTTCCATAACGATAATCGTGTGGAAAAGCAGCTTTTGCAGCCATTGAAAGCAATGCTGTGAGTCGCATGGTTCTGTGTTAAACAGCACTAAACACAAAGATATGATTCAGAATTAAAAGTTATAACAATGCATTTTGTAACGTTGCGCAACTAAAAACCTTCCATGTAACTTATTAAAATGTTTGTTTTTTACGTAAATATTCAAGCATACTACACAGTGTTATAAATTCCTTAGTTAATACTACAGTAAGTATACTACAATATTTTTTCATTGTAATAAGAAAAAAATGTCAAACTCCAATAATACTTAATGCATTTTCATATCACCTCTGATGAAAGTACCAACTAAAAAGGTATACATTTACTAAAAACAATTATGCACCTTAAAACCAGATATACTTTGTACTTTGTCTATAGCCAAATATAAATCTGTTAATAGTTAACACTTTTGTTATTCTTGAGACAAGGGAGGAAATGAAAAATATATATCTCCTTACAGTTAATAGTGCCTGTGTTTTGCTTTAAGCTGACCTGCACTTTTTTATGATGACTTAATGTTCAGGCAAGAGAGTGAATAGGAAAATGTATTTTCTACATCTGACATATTGACCAAGATTTCACCCTGCTTTTCACAATATATTTAAAGAATGTATGCGTTTAATTAAATCCCAAATCATGTTTTATTAATCTCTTAAATCAACACTTGAACGGGGCTTCGATCTATGTTAGGTTTGGCTCTAACTGTATGGAACAGTACATTCTTGGTTCGCTCGCTGTCAGTTTAGGCACAGACATATCACTATTTCAGTTGAGAACGTGCTTTTTCTTGTGCTTTGTAATTATAATTTTAAGAGCTACATTTTATACATACAAATGTTTAACAAAGTGACTTTATACGTACCAAAATTAAAGACGCTGTGATACAAAAATTTAATTGCACATCCACAAGGGTCAAACTTGTGCACAACGTCCACTGCTTCCTTTTCCTGTCGAATCGAATTTCGTAGGTGTCAAAATAAAAGTCTCGATTGGCAGTCCGCACTTAGTCACAATTTTAAACAACATTTTTCCAATTCGTGTATAGTTCATATTAATTATTACTATTAATAATAATCATTTATTCGGGGATTAATCACCTCGTAAAAAGCGAGACGTATATTTGTCAACTACAAAGGTTGCGTGTAAAGACAATATGTTATTGACAACGTTTGAGAGTTATATTGAATAACGAATATACTATTACGATTTTAATATACTTGTATCTATGAGAAAGACTCTAGGATTGAGTAGAGGATATAATTTATCCAATTCTGATAATAAAGGGTTCTCTTTATAAACCTAGAGAAAAATAACTAAAAACACTATAGGAATTATATATACTGCATATATACTTCTATTAATATTATGCTATTATTAATACAAGGTTAATCTAGACATAACACTCATGCCCCCACTTGTAGGACACACAGGTAAATGACATGTAATGTATATAAATAAGTCATTATGAAATGGTAAGGTCAAAATATTGACCTATAACGTTTAACTCCATCATTTTAGGAGACGTACATTATCGTGAGGTACATTAATGTGTTTTTACTACAATAACATGTACACAGAATTTATAGCTGCCTGACAGAATATTAAAAGGATTCTCTTTTTACTCGAATAAACCCTCAACCAATTAAATCGCACTTTTATTCGGTATCCAAGTAAGATGACTCAGAGCAGCCAATAAGCGTCGAGCTTTGCTTTGTAGTCAGGCAGACATAACACAATCGTCCAATCACAAAATAAGTCGAAGGGGGATTTTTGCTCTATATTTGTCTCAGGTACTTTCTTTTTCGTTTATAAAATAAACGCTACAATTCTTTTATATGTACATGTGGTGGTGCACTAGGTAAACTTTGTACAATGATTACGGGTGTCGTTTATAAGAGGAATTAGACATTTCAATGGAATAATTTAAGGTTTTCGAGGCGAACAAATGTGGCTAGCTAGTTCCATAGCAGACATTGCTAACGATATTTACGTTAGCTAGCTCATACATGGCGCATATACTAAAACAAGAGTGATATTTACAAATAATAGCGATTTATTTTTTTATTACGTTAAACTTGCCCTTCATTTGTTGTCTGTTACGTTGAGTCGACGTCTTGTGGCCTATGGCTCACGTTAGCTGCTAACTCATGCTTACGTTAAGCTTAGCTGCTATGAGCTAAAGGCGTATTGCTGGCTATCAATGATGGCAGCATGTAGTTGAATTTACTAAACTTGAGCAAAGATGAGCTTTTAGTCATAAATAACCAATCGGTTGGTCTAGTTTCTGGTTGGTTAGCTTTGCAATACGCCCATAGAGGGATGCAAAAGATTGCAATCGACCAAAATACACTTTTCCGTATCTCATGAATATGATCATGCATTAAACTAAAAGGTTGTAAGTGAACGTATTGAATCCTGAGGTTTTGTCTGGTATCATGCAAACACCGGCCCTTGTGTTCTCCATTAGTCGCATGTGTGCTGAATAGGAGGGAATGTCTGCACTGGGGCTGGAAAACAGCCCTGCAGTATTTGGGCATGGTAGCTATCCGATTGACCTGACAACAGTTTCATGAGTGGCTGTATTTTCAAAATGGGGAAAAAATCTCGTGCGTTTAGACGTGGCCGAATTAGGCGCTTGCGTGGTGTTGTTTTGTGTTTACTGTTGCTGGAAATATGTTTACAATTCACATCTCCATCCTTTGTATATGTACATGTGGCCTAAATGATTTGGAATTTATTTGCTGTCATAGAAACTTCTGCTTTTTCAATATCAGTTATGGAGCCTTTTGAGACCAGGAGTTGATGTCTGTTATTAAAAAAAACTGGCACTGAAAGATGCTCTTAAACCTAAAGGATGATTTAAAGACCAAACTAGGACCATAAACCGTTAAAGCTTCAGTTTGTACTTGACCCAGTCGTCGTAGACCCTGATGTACATAATACTTATGTTTATAGTCCCATGATTATATTGAAATCGTATTTTGAGCTCCATGTAAGGAATCGGATCCAAAATGTTGAATTTTAAGTTTTGAAGTTAAGGTAAATGTAATGCAGACATATCTTGACAGCTTTCTCATATCTTCTAGAACTTCAAGTCCAGGGGTGTTCTGAATGAGGTTTGGCACTCCAGCGTGGTCGAGACATGGCAGAAGATCCATTGAAGAGCGATGCCTCGGCTGGGGAGGGGGACACCGAGCCCAGCATGCTGCTGCAGAAACTCAAGAGCAACATTTCGTAAGAACCGCTTATTTTACGCTGTCACCATGATGCAGGGAATTTTTTTTGTCTTGAATGTTTCCTGTTTGTGGTCTTGAGGAAAAGAACATGTCTGGTATGGTCTTGTTTTCAGTACATTCATTGTTTATGGTTAAATTTGTTGCCAAAATAGAGGCAATAACTGTGTTTTTCCCTCTCATCATTTTAATGTAATTTTTTGCTCTCTTTAATTTTTTTGACAGTAAAAATGTGCAGGGTAAAGTGGACAAAATTTTGGTAAGTGTCTTTAAGGGGAAAAAGTGACATTTGTGACCTAACCTGTAGTTGAAATGATCTCAGTTACCTGTGATCTTCTACAAAAGTATTATATAAGAAGTCTAAATCCTATAACACACATCTGTGTCAGATCACACCGGTATATCCTCTCTTAAAAGTTTAATATTTAACATTTATTCTACGTATAACAACTCTTGTGCGTGTTTACATTTACCTTCTGTTTCTCATCATTTCGTCTCTGTGATGTCTCTTTTCAGGAAGATGTGCAGCGTTTCTCTGATAATGATAAGCTCTACCTTTATCTACAGCTACCCTCAGGTCCAAGTGCAGGAGAGAAGAGGTATAGTTTATTAAATCACACACATACTTCACTCAGCCTACATGCATCTGTTTTTGAGATATTGTAATGACAGCAAGAATGCGTGAGAAGATATATATGTGTAACATTTACAAACTACTCTGTGTATGGAAGTGGTGATTCTAACTCGGTCAACACGGCCGACCAACTTCACACCTGCAACTGGATTCGTAGCCACTTGGAAGAACATCCTGACACCTGCCTGCCTAAACAAGATGTTTACGAGACATACCGGTAAAATATCAGCCTTGCTGAGTTGATTATGCATGCTGTTTTCATAAGCCCAAAGTATAGTCTGGCCATCCGCGTCCATGCGCCTCCCACATGACGTTATTTTCATCATCAAGAGGGTCCGCAGTCGTGCGCACAATGCCGTGCGGTTGGAATGTGTACAACAGCGCATGCCCGAATAAATGTTTGCTGCCTCCCAATTCGCCTACTTATGCTATGAACCAAAAGTATGTACTGTTTTTGTTATGGAAAAGTATATACATTTTAGTGTGAATCAAAACAATATGCACACACTGGGACATCTGGATCCCTGTTTCGTAACAAGGATCCTATTCCTTTTATTGGGCAATTCTCCCGGAAAAGCACGCCCACGGCAAGGTAAAAGAAAGTAGTGGCTGCGCTGCGTCAAGATTGGCTGCGCTCTGGGCCTGCAGCTGCAGCTCGTTACCCGTGCGATAGTGAGAGAAGTTGTGTGTTTGTTTACGGCATTTCAGTGATGGATGTTATATAAACAGTGGATATAACACTGGATTTGGAGTTTGTTTGAAACTGATTGATGGAGCGGTCCCAGTGCTTAAAGATGCCGGACATGAACGGACCTCAGTAAGTCAAACTAATTCATATGTCTGTGCTTTGTTGGCAATCGGGGTGTACGTGCACGATGTACAAAACACGAAGGGATTAATGCGATGATGTATAGTGTGCTCGTGCTGTATTTCCGTCTCGCCTGCCTGCCTCCAGCAGCTCGTCTTTTTCCGGAAATAATCGTACAGATGTATCTCTCTTTTATAATTTTGATCAAACAAAATACTCTTCGAAGATACGACGTATGCAATACTACTGTATAGGTACTCAAGATTAATATGTGATTGGCAGAAACTGCGTATGTTACCGGATCTTTAAGTAATTATTCATTCATTGTTTCATATGTAATGTAAACTCTATAGTTATATTTATTAATTGAGTGACGCATAAGTAATACAATTTTATTAATGCAGTGGAGTGTCACTAAACTCCGCCCACTCGAGAGTGTGCTTCATTCTGCACTTCGAAAATCTACCGGAAGTAGTAGACCATGCGGGAATCTTTGGAATACTGTTTTCAACATACTACGATTTAGGACATACTAATTCTACTTTCAAATACTATTTAGGACGGATAGTATGTGGATTGGGACGCAGCAGTTGAATCGGTCGAGTCAACTTGGTGAAGTACTGCGCATGTGTCTATCCATTATTGAGTATGTTCAAGAAGCTGTGCGAGCGTGTTTGTGCGAAGACGGACGCGGAAAGTCAAGTATACCCGGCCCTTTAGGCTTTTGGATGTTTGTTAGATTCTTAAAATGTAATAGTTGTGTATTCTGTTTTTATGTCAAAACAGGAAACACTGTGACAACCTACAGCATCAGCCTCTGAGTCCAGCAAACTTTGGCAAAATCATCCGCGACATCTTCCCTAACATTAAAGCACGGAGACTGGGTGGAAGAGGACAGTCCAAATATCCTTCTGTCCATGTTTCCATATGATCTGAAGAGCAAGACAAACATTTATGTCTTATACCATTCCTCTGGGGCAGACAAGAAATTGTCATGATGTCATAATTAACTATGAAATTGCATGTGATCATCAGTAATCATCAGGTTAAATGTAACTTTCCACACAAAATCATTTTTAGGCTGCACATACTGTCGGTTGATTTTTGTGTTGAATGTTCCTTTATGTGTGTATTGTCCTTTAACGTTTCTCCCCGCACATACTGCTATAGTGGAATCCGTAGAAAAACCGTGCTAAACATGCCATTACTGCCCAACCTGGACCTCAAGAATGACCCGGTAGGATTGTCCTCTCATTTTGCTTTTAAATCTGAACCTTCCCTACCCAATTTAAATGTCTAGAGTCAACTTTGTGTTTTTGAATCATATGACATGATGTGCCACCCTCAGTCTGAGCTGACCGAACTGGTGCAGACCTACAAGCAAGAGGTCACTGAAGCTGCTTGTGAGCTCATCTGTGACTGGGCCCAGAAGATTCTCAAGCGTTCTTTTGACACGGTGGTGGAGATCGCACGCTTCCTCGTACAAGAGCACATTGTTAACCCACGCTGCAGCCAAGCCGAGCTCGTCACCTCAGCTGCTCTTGCAGGTACTTCTAAGATGAAATGTGAAGTGTTTTTAGAGGGATTGAGGAGTGAAGCTAAATTTCTGTCTTCGTTTTTTATAGGAGGAACTTCTAAACCTCATAAGGTGATTAAAAAGACACCAGCAACATCTCGTACAGGAGCAGAGGAAGAAAGCGGCAGCGTGGAAAATAAGGTATTATAAAATCAGAGACTTTTGATTTGATTTGAAATTTTTTATTTCATACAGTAAAATTGAACTTGGTACTGTTTTGTTTTTGGTAGCAAAAGGAGAAAGATGGTGTGGAACAACCTCCAGCTAACAAACAGCAGGTCAGTGATAAACCAGCCAACAAGGTTGAATCTGCTCGTTTGGAGGCCTGCATGAAAAAGTTTCATCAAATCCGTCCCAGAGGCTCTGTCCCCGAGAAAACGTCACCGACGCGTCTCGCTCCCTCCGACTCGGGCAACGTCCAGGTCACTTTGCCCATTACTGTTGCAACCATACCGTCTCAGGCAGGAACCACAGTCCCGTTCATGGTCACAGTCGCGACCTCCGCTGCCTCAAACCAGGTTGTCCAGAGAGCCCGACCGCCTGCTCCTAAAAGAGGCCCTGATCCCTCAGCATCAGCCCCTGGGTTGGGCGCTGTTCCCACGAAACGTAAAAGAGGACGACCCAGGAAGCAAAGACCGGAAGATGCAGCACCACATGTACAACTAGGCCAACCGTCGAATCCTAATCCAGCTTTGCTCACGGGAGGAGTGATCCAAAAGGCCATGCCTTCCTGTGCACCCGCTCATCCTTCACAGTTACTGGAAATCGTGATCCAGGACCAGCAAGGCCTTGTGCTCAGTCAACTTCCCGCCGTACAGGAAGTGACGGACGCTGAGCGAAGGGGCGTGTTGGTGCACTGTCAGCCTGCCCCTGAATCAGAGAATCATCAATCTGTTGTGATACTGCCGGGGCCCAACCAGCCCAGTTACGAGTTGAGCCGGGGCGTGGTCATCAAGCGAGCGCCGCTGTCCAGAGAGGGAAGGCCTGCTACTCAAGAAGCCGTGTCGCACCTTCCGCCGCCGACAATATTAGGGGACAGAGGTGAAGTGGAAATAACTCTGACTCCCGTGGAGGACGATTCTATGCTCAACTCAACAGGCATCTCCAGCTCCTTTGGCTCCTCGTATGGAGAAATCCTAAAACCGGACACCCCATAGCAGCAGCAGCACACCAGCCACATACTTCTCATCTGAGACATCAAGATTGCCTTTCCAGAGCTTCTGTGAATTGCAAACTAGCTTGAGATCAAACTGAGGTTTACCACGATTGATCTGCCATTCATAGGGTGTCTAAAACAATATTGAGTACGATCTGTCATTGTTGCAGTGGACAGTCGCGCTTCAACCAAACGCCTTTAAACCGCAACTACACTCTCGATATTTTAATAATATTAGCTTCAAAAAGAAGTACATTAGTGTGTAATTTCTGTGCCACCAAACAAAATTACAAAGGTAATGATTGTTGCCAAACAGGTGTCAAACACTCCCTCTATCACTCATTGGTTGGACAAAAGAAAGTCCCGCTGGTGCAGAATTGACACACTTGACCTTTAAGAGATTATGAATTGTATATTCAAGTGGCCTAAACTATTAGAACAAATGATTTGACTGTTTCTAAGATGGTGAAGTCACATAAGTTTAACATAATAGTCAAATTGTAGTTGAAACGGACGGATATTCTCATAAATAACAGTTGAATCTGGTCCAGCTCTGATGCGTAAGTCAAATAGGAGTGACGTCTTAAAGAGGTCATTCATCAGAGTTAACAAGGAAGTGCTTACCGTCTGTTGATGCCGTTCGTCCCCTGTGCCATAAGAAGGCAGTCAGTCTTTTATTGCTCTTACCGTCTTTGCATGTTTGTGTTTGTGAACATGAATTGAGACATTCGAGTGCGTTTCCAGCTGTTCAAATAACAAAGAGTGGTAATACGGGTTTGTAACTTCAGGGTTCTAAAAGCTTACGACCACCACAAGTCCCTCCCTCACCCAATGATTGGGTAATATTTACACATTGAGTTTTTAACTATAATTTATTTCATATATATCAAACCTCTGAAGTAACACAACGTAGAGGTTTGAAAAACACTTGACACAAGAAAACAAAGACCTCTTTAAGTCTCTAAAATATGCAAATAAAACTGGGCTTTAGGGCTTTTAAACGATTAATCGCATCTAGAATAAGAGTTTGTGTTTACATAATATATATCTGTGTAATGTGCGTATTAATTTTGTATTTATAAAAACATACACATACATGCATATCTTGAAAAATATATAACATTTAAAAATGAATAAACATTTATATATAATTTAAATGATTGGTAAATATAAATGAATACATGTAAATATGTACACAAATTAATATGCACCGTACACGGATATATGTTTTGTAAACACACATTTTTATTCCGTATGCGATTGATCGGGATAAATCGTTTGACAGCCCTACTGTGGTTTTAGGATTCCTATCAAAAGCACCTGCGTCAAAGTCTAAACTGTTAACTGACCAGTTTAAGCAACAAAATTGAGCACTTAACAGATGTAAATAGTTTATCCGTAAGCCTGAAAGGATATCAGCGTAAGTGAAGCATACCAGAACGAATTTGAAATGTTTTATTTTCCAATTATTGCAAATGTACAGCCATCGTCACAATAGTGCTACTATGAAATATTCTTATTATTAGTTATTAGTAAAGTGTGCACTGGCACCCTAAAAGCATGTGCAAAATTATAAGAAACCATTAGATGAATTTATGAAATTTGATGATTTTAAATTCAAGCTGGAATATGTGGTAAATATTTATCTATACAAGTTTTACAGAGATTGAGCCTCAACAACCTGATTTGAGTTGTGTTTTAAAGGAGAATTCTCCCCATTTTTAAATAGCTTTAAACTATTATTGTATTCGTTTGTTTTGCACACCGTAGCTAGAAGCCTACTTTTATGTTACTTTGAACTGCTTTGGCCCTGAAGTTAAAAAATGTGAGGGAAAAAACGTAATGTATAGCTTATATTTACTAAATAATAATATAAAAGAACCTACATTTTTTTAAGCTGTTTTTTGTGCATTTTGATAAAGGTTGTTGATGGTTAAAAGACGTTTTTTAAAGGCACTTAACAAATAAAGCCACTCCGATTATGTATGAAGAGATTTAAAGTCAGATGTTAATATTTATTGAAATGCTGTAGTAAAATATGTAATATGGGAAATGAGTCGGTGGGTGATCACTTTACTATTGAGTAACGGTGCTTTAAAAAAGCTAAACGGGTTGATGGTGCTGATTTTGGGATGAATGGTGAGGTACTTACGGTCTCTGTGCATCAGCGGCAGAGCGGCTGTCAGACAGTCTGGTGCATCGCTATCAATTACATTTAGGCTTGTGAAATGATGTGCTGTATATTGAAGAGACACAATCTATAAATTGTGAAAAAATCCATTATATTTCAATTTAGTTTCATTTGTTGACTTTAATGATCTTATTTCAGATTTATTTTCCACTTCGAGGCAGTGCACATTTAACCTGCAATGTTACAAAACAAACTTCTGCACTTGAGATTTGCATAATAATGTTTATGTCAATATACAGACTAAAACCTTTCACAGACAAAGCAAATTACACGAATGACCTAAGTCATTGGAATTGTTGCTTACTGTATGAGATTACAACATTCAAATCATTAATGAGAAATATAATGAATGTGAATCATCATATCTGACAGATTCAAAGCAGCAGTTTGTTATGCTCCACAAAAGAAGTTAATAAGTGTTCAAGCATTGAAAGCAGTTTAATGTTTCCCTGAGAATAACCTTTAGAATTGTCTAGCAAATTATATTTTATGTCCATTAATGGATGTAATATTAATAACCTCCTTATTGTCCATCAACATTTTTATTATTTGCAAGTACACATGACACCACAAAAAATGTAAAATGTTCAGTACAACATAGTGCCTCATACAAACCACTGTGCTCTGTAAATATCCATTGTTCTTTGCATTATTTATAAGGTCGGGTTTTAGCTCTGAAGCTCTGAGTGGTTTTTGTGTTTACTCTGGTTAAAACTGTTGCCCCAAAAATAGGAAAACCAAAATGACGCACTGTGTCAAAGGGACGATTGTGTTTTGGTAATTCTTATGTTGTGACAAAATCTAAAGCAGCCAAACAAGACTTGTGTAGAACTGTTAAATAGCATAAATCCTGTTTTGTTTTATATCAACCTAGTGCAAATACCTGTTCATATGTTGTGAGTGTCAGTAATATGCCATGAGTTGACCTGTCATTTTTACCGTAGACATCTAATATGTCTAATGCTTTTTTCGGATTACCGCTCAGTCCATGCATGGTTTGTGTTTTGAGTACACTTTTAAAAAGTTGTTATAATGTCATACAAATGTCTGGCTGGATTTGAAGTTATGCCATTTCTCTAAAAAAGATTAAATCTCTGGTGTTTGTTTGCACTTTAATTTTCTTAACGGAAAGCACACGGGGAAAAGAATAAATGCAGCACCTAATATGTTCTTTGTTTTTGTACTTGCGTTCATAAAGTTTCTTCTGTATATTCAGTTTTTCATGTTTAAACTGTAAAATTGGACATCTTCCATTTGAAAAAAAAACAATCTCTGACTGTGAGCACATTTTCATAAATCAGCACTAATAAAAAACTATGTATAACGTGTTTCTTTATATCAGGCCTTTGGGAACTTCTCTCGTGTTTTCAGAATTTTTATTTATTGGAATAATTCACCCCGAAGTAAATCTGTCAACATTTATCTACCCTCACAAGGAATCTTATGTGGAACACAAAAGGAAATGTCTCTATGGTTTTGTGTCCATACAGTGGAAGTATTATTTGGCCAATATTGTTTGGTTACCAATGTTCTTCAAATATCTTCTTTTGTGTTCTTACAGGTTTGAAATGACATGATTTTTGGGTAAACTATCGCTTTAAGAATCAAAGGCCACACGCTTGGTTTAACACAGAAGTAGCTTTTATTGGCTCAGCTTAAAGGACAAGACGCTGAGCGATTCAAAGTACATAGTATTACGTACTTGGTGTACTGCACATAACTTTGGATAAGACTATGTACAGATCAACTTCAGACAGTAGTAGTCTGGTATTACAATACCTGATTATTTACGATTACGATCCTTCAAATGCATACTTCAGTCTACTATAATTAGGAGTTCCTTCCTGGCACTGTAAAAAATGCTCAGAGCTTAAAATCAATTGCTACCGTTATTTGGTCCAGCAGACAATGATGAGCGATAGTTCTGACTATGAGACTAAGAGAAAGGCAAAATCAAGGGGATGACTGTGATGTAAAGGCAGGCTTGGCAATAGGACGACAGGTCCGCCGGGACTAAAGTCCATTGTTTCAATACTGGTACAGAAGAAAGATGTTAACTTAAACTGATCTGATTTTAAACAGTCTGCTTGTTGTCATGTTAAGATGCTTATTTAAAGAATACAACAATCAGAGTCGTCTTTCTTTTCTCTGCGTCTCTGTCCGCTCTGCTGGGGCGCAGCTTGACCTCTCGTCTGCAGAGATGAGATTTAGAGTTCAGCTTTAATCATTCTGTTAAGTTTTTATAAGACATCAAATTTGTTCCAAACAGTTTTGATGTTTTATGAACAAGACCTTTAAACTCTTAGAAAGTACCTGTCCTGCTGATGTCTGTTGCTGTTGTTGTTGTTGTGTTTGGGGTTGTTGGTACTCCTCCTGCTGAAGTTGTCTGGCCAGCTCCAGGTCGCTCAGGGGTCCGGGGGCTTCACCCTGCTCCTGCTGTAGAGACATCGCTACCAGATAATCCTGACAACATATCATAACACAATCTCAACATTTTCAGCTGAGTAAAAAGAATAATAAGTGAGAAAGAATGTTGGGTGGGAATGATGTCAAATCAGATAACAGATCAGATTTTCAACGTGATTTAAAGGAGTAGTTCACCTTCAAAATGGATATTCTGTCCTCGTTTACTCACCTTCTTGCCACTTCAAACCTGTATGATTTTCATTCTTCCGCAGAACACAAAAGAAGATATTTTGAAGAATGTCGTTAACAGCCCCCCGTTGACTTGCATTGGTTACAAGAGAAGTGAATTGGGCGCTGTGCTGTTTGGTTACCGACATTTTTCTAAATATCTTCTTTTGTGATCTGCAGAAGAAAGAAAGTCCTACAGGTTTGAAATGACAAGGGGGCGTGTAAATCATGACAGAATTTTCATTTTGAAGGTGAACTACTCCTTTAAGACCTTTGGAAGGTGCTTTGTTAATGTGTTTCCGTTCCCTGTGTGGATTTTTTAAGCGAGCACACATACTAATAAAACAAACATGTTTCTCTTTAGAGATGGGTCAGACTAACCTGATCCAACTCAAACAGAAGTGGATTTTGGCATGAAGCCTAGGTTCACAGAAAATGTTTGGACATGTACTTGTTCTCTGCTCTCAAAGGGAACATTTTGTCATCATTACTCACCCTTATGTCATTACAAACCTGCATGACTTTCTTTCTTCTGCAGAACACAAAAGAAGATGTTTTGAAGAACGTTGGTAACCAAACAACCCCACTGACTTCCATTGTACGGACTCAAAACCTCTAAGACATTTCTCAAAATATCTTCTTTTGTGTTCAACAGAACAAAAGTCATATACAGGTTATGAATGACATGAGGTTGAATAAATGACAGTATTTTTAGTTTTGAGTGAACTATCCGTTTAACATTTCCTTACGACCATGACTTTGAAACTAAGAAACAAACAGTTCTCCAGAAGATTTTCATTCGCTGGCTTTAGCTACTTTGCCCATTTTTGGAAACAAAAGCTCCACACACGTCTATACATCTTTCTGGCATGTAGACTCTTGCAAATCAGTCAAATGAGAAATATTTCAAATAAAAAACCTAACTAAGTCACCTGGTCGATCTGCATCTGCTGATGCTGTGCCGAGGGCTGGCTGGCTGCTTGGGGTTTCTGGGATGGATGGCACAACCTGAAGTCCGAATCGCAGAAATTTCCATCGCCCTCCACATTATGAAGACTCTCCCACACCACTTTCTCCTCCTGCAGGAAGCCCTGATCTGTGACCAGCAGATAGAGGTGACCCTGCAATTTCACACGTTCAACATCATATTTATAATATAATTAACCAGCAGTCAAAAGGCACAATAAATAATTTCCACCCATGTACATTTTAGTAAACACCTTGTGCTTTATCATTGTGCTGAAGTGGTTGTTCCTGAAGAACACACAGAGCTCTTCATCCGTGGCTGTTGTGTTCAGCTCACACAGGCCGTGATAGGACAGCTGAGTTGCCGTGGACTCCAAAAACTGCTCCGCTGTCAAACCTGTTGGGACAAAGAGACTTTGAGAGTTAATAACTTCATCGTATGAAATGAATAATTGAACATTTATTTACCCTCATGTCATTCCAAAACTTAATGACTTTTTTTCCCCACAAAACACAAAAGAAGATATTTTGAAGAACGCTGGTAACCAGATTACCCCTATTGACGTCCATTGTATGGAGCCATTTCTCAAAATATCTTCTTTTGTGTTCCACAAAAGAACCAAAAACAAGGGCAAATCATTTTGACTTGTGTTTTGTAACCGAATGATGTGATCTCCATATAATGATACATTGATAAACTTCATGAGAAGTCATGTGAGGGCAAATGGAGGGAGGGTGTCCCACCCTGTTTTAGAAACAACATCACACATACCTTCGCTGACTTTACTGCTATCCGTCGAGTGCTTGAACTCAATGATCTTCTCAACCAGCTGGTTATAGCTGAGCTTTCCCACAGCGGACACCGTTTCAGGACTCTAAAGACCAAAACACTTTCGTCTTTATCTTCTGTGATATCAGAATGCAAAGTAGTCTACATTTAAAGCAACATGCCTTTCAACATGCTCTTCGACATACCTGCGGGTCCACAAGCCAGCCGTGGTAAAGCGGGATGTCGAGCAGATCAAAGACGATGCACTCGGGCGTGTACTCGAAATCAGATACGCCCGTAAATCGCACATTAACGTCGAGGCCTGTCGAGAGTTTTGGCAGCACGGCCATCGCGTCGCTCATGTTCTAGAAAGAAACAAGATGATAATATATAAATGCCAGGGCTGTCAAAAGGTTAATCGTATCCAGAATAAATGTTTGTGTTCATATGTCTTATATTATATATGTCTGTGTACTGTGCATATTCATTTTGTATTTATAAAAACATACACATACATGTATACATATTTAGATAGTATTTACATCTATTTATTTATATTTACCAAATTATATATAAATGTTTATTACATTTTATATTTTTATTAAATATATACACGTATGTGTTTGTTTATGAATACAAAATGAATATGCACAGAACACAGACATACATAATGTAAACACAAACTTTTATTCTATATGCGATTAATCACGATTAATCGTTTGACATCCCTAATCAATACATAGTCTTTAAGTGAATCCAGTCTAAAGTTTTAGGATCATAAAACAATATTATAAAATAATGAATTTTCAAGCTTTTGTTAATATTTTGGCTAAACTCCTGACATCTTGTTTGACAGAGAAACACATCTTGCAACTTGAATCCTTATCATCATCTTTCCAACCATCAATATAAAGAGACAGCACAGATCTGCTTTAAACAAAAGACGCTTTGTGTATCGCTTTGTGTAACACAAACACACACTGTAACTGTTGGAATTGTTAATGAATGAATCACAAGCGTTCATTCATGAATTGCCGGTCTTCAATCACAATGTTTGTCTGTATATTTGCACTGGAAGCTTCTGAGGTTTTCAGCACAGCTCTTCTGCTTAACATGATAATTCAATTGTCTAGATACTCATCATCTGTGCCGAGAGGAGCCCGTTACATTTGTTTTCCTCTCTTTTACCTGCTGAAAGTGAGTTCCATCCCCTCAGCTTTCTCTCGTGGTTTGATGGACAGCACGCACTCACCTAAAACAACACGAAATCACAGTTAAGCGTTTCAAAATCACTGATGCTGAAACCCAGCAAGGGGAGATCTAAACAATCCCCATTGTGTTCCTGAGCAAATGGTGGCAAAGGCAATCCAAGCTCACTCTGGAGAGTTGTCCGTGGCGTGCAGTAATGGAATACATTAGTGTGTAATGTGTCCAAGGTACTTTGGGTAAAAGCATCGAGTAAATTATTACTTATACTAACATGAGCTGTGTTTGCCAGCAGTAAAATACTGGTTTCAAAGCATGATTGTTGCTTTGACATGATACACACCGACCACACCCCTCAAGTCACTCCAGCCATCTGTGTTCAACCATAAGGATGACTGCAGTGAATAATAACACTGCATTAAAGGGATAGCTCACCCTAAAATAAAAAATCTGTGATGAAAACGAAAGAAGATATTTTGAGAAATGTCTCTGTGGTTTGTGTCCATATAATGGAAGATAATGGGGACAAATGTTGTTTGGGCACCAACGTTCTTCAAAATATTTTCTTGTGTGTTATGCAGAGGAAAGTCATACAGGTTAATATCAGGGTGAGTAAATGAAAAAATTTCATTTTTGGGCGAACTATCCCTTTGAGGAGATAAGATGAGTCGTGATTTATGCAGAAAACAGAATTTGTCCATTATTGTAAGTTGAAAAGTAAGGTACATTCCTCGTGTCAGTCATCACGTTCATCTTACCGAGGTGAGACATCAGCTCTTCAGTGGTGACCACTTCTGTTTGAGCCGGCAACTTCACCTGAAGACGAAGATGAAAGACAAACAAAACACAAAAAATCAGCTTTTGATTGCTCTTTTTTCCGTATGACATCATGTTTACTGTAACACAGAATAAAAACAGTCAATGCTTCATTACTGGCCTATGATACAGCAAGATGCTACGATAATAGTCATGTATGTTCCCAAAGCTTCCAGATTTGACACAAAAATCTCATTTAGAAACACAATCATAGCTTCTGAGTTGCTCGGATAGCTCACCTTCCACCGCAGCAACAGAATGTTCATGATGGCTATCAGCGGGCAGGGTCCATTCTCACTCTGTGTGATGATGGCTGTCTTCTTCTCCTTCCACGTAATCCACTTGACAAAATAATAGGCTGGCATGGTCGGCTCTGACGCCACAACCCTAGAAACCCCAGCACTTGCTCCTTCAGAGGGAACTTTGTCAGGTGACAGTTTGACATCCTGAGCAGATTCGGTTGAAATCGAAGGTCCATCTGGTGGTATCCCATTAGTCTCCTCTGAGAATTCCAGGCTGGCCATGGAGAAAGTGGGCGTCACCTCTGACTGGCTGGGGGTGTGTGATTGGCTATTGATGATCTCAGGATCCTCTGTTTTGTCTTGGCTTTGACTGATCACAGAGAGCGACTGAGCTGCATTAGCATCATCCTTCAGAGAAGATGTGGTGCTGTTGGGAGGATCTTTGCGTGGTGTGATGTCATCTTTCATAAGGTGTGAAACGTTCACAGGAGGGGATTGCTCAATGGAACCCACAACTTCTGAGCTTATTTCCTTGTCCTCTTTTCTGGTTTTGTTTAACTTCTGTCCCTCTGAAATCTCCCCATCAACTGTGTCTGAACATGAATCTGCCATGACCTGCTCTAGTTTGTGCCTAATTCAAATTAGCTTAAAACAGACTTTTTACTGACAAAATTACAAAATCCAGGCAGTGGGTGTTCGCCTATTACCCCCCCAAACAACTATTTCATATTCCTGAGTTTTAGCACTTGAAAGTTGGCAGCGAGAGTTTTGCAGGATCGACTCTTTGTGTCTTTATTTCTAGCTCATAAAAAATGTGCTATCGGTTTCTTCTGCTGTCATAAACTTAATTTATAAATGTTCCTTTTAGGCTTCATCCATCATTGGGATGCAGAACTCAAAACTGCAGAAAGTGGCTGTTTTAGGCACACCTTTGTCAAATAGTGTTGTTTGTCCCTAATTCTGGGAACAGCTGAGTCACTTAGTGTCTTACTTTGGACACACGTCAGCGTTTACAAACAGGTGAGATCCAAAGCAACACTTTTCACTCCTCAAGTAGCCATAAGATATGAGACCAGTTGTTCCCAAATGGAGAAAATATGTTAAGGACAAAGAAAGAGCCAGAAGCAAAAAAAATGTGTGGGCAGTAGTTGTCAAGGAGGTCTTTTGAGATCAACCTTTGAATTTCACAAAAATCCTCTCAACTCTGAAATAAACAGAATGACTATTGAGACAAATAGACACTTCAAAATCACATGTATTGTAAACACAATCCAACCATATCCCTTCTTTATGCTGTGTTAAACAGTACTACACTTAGACTTAAACTGGAAAACTA
Source organism: Triplophysa siluroides (assembly GCA_006030095.1). NCBI lineage: Eukaryota > Metazoa > Chordata > Actinopteri > Cypriniformes > Nemacheilidae > Triplophysa > Triplophysa siluroides. Next base: position 451,273 of record VCII01000054.1, read on the forward strand.
CTGAAGTGCAAATGAATCGTGCAATTGAATAACTGTTGTCATAACCACAAGTTAAATCCAGATAAGAGTTAACAGACAGCAGTCAGCATGCATTACTTACAACCGCGAATTGTGATATTTTGCTTGTCTTGACCAAGAAAGCTCTTCTCTACTCCATAAGACACGCACTGTGTGATAAATAAAAGAGTTTGGGCTGGTTTTGAGCTGCGCTCGTCTCGCTGATACAGCCGAACGTCACTCTCTCTCTCTCCACTCTTTCCGTAATCTTGTTTTTGCCTGTCTCACTTCCGGTGCTTTTGTTTGTAAACAGTGACGTCATGCCGGTAGGCTAATACTAGGCTCATAACTCAGCGATGTTTTCACAGTCTTGGCAAAGTTTTTTTTGTTATGGTAATACATCTTTATGGGATTTAAACATACTGCTGTAAAGTAGATGTCATTCTTGGACGCGATCGACTCAAAAGTCTTTCATCGCGTGACATCTGGTGGTTGGAGGACAGAAATGCATGTCAAAGTTTCAAGCTCTTAATTCTCAAAATGAATGAAATGTTAACATGTTAATAAATGAAACATAAACACATCAACACACCAAAAGATATACTATAAAATATAAAAATTATAAATATTATAGCTAGATCAACTACAGAAGTAACATGAAAGAATAATATAATGGCCAGTATACAGTGCTGTTTTTGTATTTGTTTCAATCACAAAGAGAAACAAAAAGCAAATAAAAACGTTTCTGAAATTGAAAAAATATTTATCGCTTTGCTGCAAGCACAACATAGTTCGCTAAACATTTCAGTATATATTTCAAAAATTACATATGAAGAGTGTGGTTCCAAAATGAGTTTTTTTTAAATCATGTTATTTATTATGTTAACATTTTTTTATGGTGTTTTATTGTGTAAATTCGCTGTATTTCTTTATTATTTTGGCTAAACCAACTGCAGTTTGATTCATATGCACAATAACAAAACATGATTTTCGGCATGATCACATTTTGGAACCAAACTCTTCATATATACATTTTACATATATTTTATCTGTCTTGTTATAATCTTTTGTAAAAAGCCTATATTTTTGTTGCAGTTTTTGCACAATATTATCTATGTTTTTATTTTGTTTCATTCATTTTGAGAAAAAGGAGAAAAACATTATGTCATGACATGTTAAAATATGTTATCAAAATAGTACTATAATAATTGAAACATTCAAACTGCTCACTTCTAAGTACGTTCTGCTGTCAAGATCAATATCTACATTTTATTATAATGAAATTATGAAAAACGTTTATTCCATAAACAGACGGGCCTTTTAAAAGGATTATCATCTAAGCTAGATTGACACTGAGTCCAGCCAACCAACACTTAAATCTCTTATTAGGCGCATCCACATATAGAAAATAGGGGTCTTTAAAGGACAAAGATACCACAGAGACATTTATCATACATCTTTCGTTATTCCAGGAGAACAATAGAAAGCCACGCCCATTCGACGGTAATTATGCACCTGTTACTGGAGGATCCCTTCAAATTAAGAAACAGCGCTGGAAGTGGGCGGGGCCAACGCAAATCGCCCACGAATGTCATGTAGTGATGTAGGGTGCGGTTGATTCGTGCTGAGAGAGGAGGCAGCCGGCGAGAACACTGGGATAATACAGACCTGCCAGCGTATTCCTGAAATCTTAATAACTGCAGAACTGAAAAGTATCTTGTCACGTAGGTTTTTAACATACATAATGATCAGTTTTGTATTGATCCGGTTCATTGTATGCTGTAATTATTGATTGATGATTGGTGTGCCATTAATAGACGTGATGTCAACATTTGTATGTAGGCTAATCTTTCTAGGTATTTGCAGGTTGGGGATGAGATCATTCCATTGTCTTTTAATGTTAAAATATTTGCTTTAGAACCTCTTAAAGGGTTGATGCTGGAAAAGCTTTCCGATGGACAAATGCATCTCTGAAATGCTTTGTCATGAGATGCGCCATCAGTATTTTTGGGTGGGGGTCTCTTTTAATAGACGTGCATGTCAGATTGTGTAAAAAAAAACATGCGGGGAGGTCATGGTCGTCATCAAAGGTTTTTTCTCGGAGATTGGGCGTATTCGGCCATTGCATTGTGTGACCAGCGATAAATTACGCCGTGATATGACGTGTTGATGGAACAATTGATTAGAATTGATCAATTATTATATTATTACTTTATTAATCAGAATAAGTACAATTTAAGATTGAAGATTTATGTGTGTGTGTTGTAAATGCAACACCCTTAAGGGATGTCTTAAGATAATGTGCTTTGTTCTCATTCTTTTTATATCGTAACACTTTTAATTTAATTGTAAATAATTAGATAACTAAATAAAGACATATTTTGACCTACATTTTTGTTTCTAATTTCATAATTTATTTATTTCTAATTTACACATAGTAGATGCACTCGCTTTACCCACTCTTTGGTTATTTATTTAATTTTAAAATTATAAGAGTTCTCTGACCTACATATGAAAGTTGTTTTGCAGATGTAATTTGCTCAGGTTTCTCTTAACATAGCATGCAGTTAACTTAAAATAGCACATGGAGATGTCTGTAGGAAATGTCAACAGGTTTTAAATGGGGAGCGATGTCATGTGCCAAGGACATTTTCCAATTCAAATCTTTGTGATTTGATTGCAACATTGAGTTTACAGATTTTTATATTTGTGTTGATCAGTAGTGCCAAACTGACCCTATAATCTTTTCTTAATACACAGATCAAAATGTTAGACAAAACAAGCAGCCAGTTCGGCTCCTTCATGTTTTGGAGGCAGCCCATCCCATCACTGGACCTGTCGGAGTTGGAAGACCTCGGCATTTCTATGGCCAAGTCAAAGGACGGGAAGAACTCCTCAAAGCGTCCAGCACAGGAGAAGGAAGACGTGGAGTTACTGAAGTACTCCACATTTAACTACTGGAAGGAGCCCATCGCTACCATCAACACCTTAGATTTCAATCTGCTGTTATAAGACACTTTGATGATCAGTTCTGTCGTTAAAACCACTGTGGTCACACCGATCCTGATTCTGATATTGATGAATTGATTATGAGATTTATGTCTTTATTATGCCTCATTTGTTTAGCAATGTCAGTACAACTTTGAAGACTTTGTTCTTACATGTGCTACAACATTTATGGCATTAATGATCTCTTCGTTGCAGATAACAAAAGACAACATTAAATAGCTAGTATTTCACTGCCGGGTGTTATGTTAGTTCTTTTAAGTGTTTGCTTCATGCACATAACTCCACATTTGTAAAGATGCACGTAAAAGATATGACAAAAATCTGAAGATGCTTTACGTATTAAGTTATTGCCTGCTAAATCAGTTCATGTTAAGGCGAGATCTTGCTAATTGGGTGTTGAAATCTAACTGAAGGTTTTTGTATTAAACAAATGTCCATATGAAATCAAGATCAAATGCTTTACTGTTTGCCCTCATGTCAGATGCCAATTAAATTAAGATTGCTGCTAAATTAATATAAAAAAAAAAACCATCAGTGTATTAAGATTGTGTGTTTATTTCTGTATCTATAACACAACATTTTACGTATGAACGCTGATTTGTCCATGTTAGAAAAAAATAGATTTGAAATTTGAAATTAAAATCTCAAATGCATAACAGTCGTTCCTTTTTTTCACTGCCAGCTATTTTCTTTTGCACCGGTTTTTCTAACTATACAATTTGCAGTAGTTTCCAATGGCACCTGTGCCTGAGATGCTTATTGTTATTGTATGTTTTCCTGTGGTTTACTGGCTTGATCAAAGAGCAGATGTTTTGGTGCGCAGCTGGTTATAAATTTAGAAACGAAGACTGCAGACTTTTCAGCAAAAGTATTTTCTTTAGCCTAAATCTTTAGAAAACTTTTAAAGATTCCTTATTACTAAACATACCTTCTAAAAACAGAAAGGTCATGTATTTAAAACAATCTCACAAATTATGTTATGTATCGGATTTACATAACATATTTGTGAGATTGTTTATTATTTTAAATAAATATTTTAGATGTATGCATTTGCAACCAGATGTGTGTATGCGCTTAAGAGTAGTGTCTCAAACCTAGTTGCCTTTGTTATTTTAAGCCCAACTTTATTGTCATTGTACACGACTAACCAATTAGCAAGTGCAGGATATACAGTGTTAAGATACAATCCCGCATTTCCCAATCGCATCCTCGAGTCAAATAGCCAACTAAAAATAAAAAAATAATGCAAAAAAAATTCTAAACAAAAAGTCTGTCTGGTAATAAGCATTCTTCCAAATATCTTCCAATGTGTTCATCAGAATAAATACATTTATACAGATTTGTAACAACTCGACCGTGAGTAAATGATAACAGAATTTTCATTTTTGGGTTAAATCCCTTTAAAAACTGTTATAAACCTACTCTTGTTCAGTTTAGTCTAGTCTAGTCTAGTATAGTATATATTACTTTTCTCAATAATATAATAAGACCCAAGGGGTTTCAAACTGGGGTCCGGGGACCCCCAATGGGCCTCCAGAAGGTTGCAAGGGGTCCCCCAGAAAAATGATAAAAGTCCACAGTGTTCATCTTTTTTTTATTGCTTTTGATAGTCTCCAGAATTGTTTATATTTTAATCTTTCTAGTGAGTTTTTATCACTTCATTTCTTTTTTGGGACTCAATGTGAAATTGTTGCCGACTATTTAGGTTGAGAAACAATGTGTTGTCTTTATTATATCCTATTTAGTTAATCTTACACATGTTAAACGTTTCTTTACACAGAAAAATAGAGATTAATATATATTTTAGAAAAGGGGGCTCCTCACAAAAGGTTAGTCATATTTGGGGGTCCTTGGTATCATAAAGTTTGAAAACCCCTGCCCTAGGAAGTATGCATACGGTTAGGGACAGTGTCTCAAAACCTAGTAAGTTGCCTACCTAGACAGCATTTAAAGCACCGAACGTGCGCAGGCGAGCGCGTTTAAGGGGCTTACATTAAGATCTCAAAGGAAAGCACACGTCTGTAATGCCGAATAATCCTGTCTAGATAGTCATCTCAGTAGGTTTTGCGACACGACCGCGGGGTCCAAAACGGCTTTAGTTTTATTTCCGGGGTTAAAGCAGCCGCCATATCTGAATGCGCTTAAACACAGAGACATGTTTATGTTTAGCCCGTCGAGAAACACAATCTGGAACATTATATAGCGCTTTGATTTCCACCTAATAGACCTCCAACAAACAGGTTGAAAAGGTGAGTATCAAACGCAAAGATCCCGTTAGTTTTTGCGTCGGATGGGGGTTGTGAAGAATGCGATCAGCTCGACACTGCATGCATCTGAATGCACATGGCACATGAACTGAAACATTTAAGCTTTAAAAACAACATTAAACATTTGTTTACTGATGCAGTTGTTTTTTAGCGGATCCGTGTATTTATTCTATGTATAAAGCTTTATATTAAGCTGCGCTGTTTGACGTGAAAGTTTTATTTTTGATCGTATTAATGTTACTTTATTACAAGAAGTGATTTGCAAGTTGTTGTTAAATACTTTTTTATATTAACGTTACTTCATTTCGTTTTCTTTGATCGATTTCCGAAATTCTAAGGAGTTCCATTAAATACACTATTATGAACCATCATAGTTTACCATTAAAACCATTACAAAATTCCTTTATGTAATGTGGTTTGGGACTTAGATTTAATTGTGTTCTATTGGTTCCCATCACCAGTTAACATCCCACCCACTGAACCATTCACATTACCACAAGAGACCCGAACCGTTATAGTTCATAGTGAAACCAATACAATTCCTTTTATAGCCACTGAATCCATTACAATGCCTGTGTTGGGATGTAAATGTCAAGTATTCAAGTTTTGTGTTCCTTGGCATTGATGGATTAACATTTATTTGATATAATTCTTTAAAATCTCACCATTTTTGTCCTCTGTTTACCTAGATGTCATTGGTGGATTTGGGAAAGCGTCTTTTAGAAGCGGCTCGCAATGGTCATGATGATGAAGTCAGAACGCTGATGGCCAATGGGGCTCCATTCACTACTGACTGGGTTGGTAAACATGTCTTAGATGTCCAAGTCATGTTTGAATTTGTGTATTATTTGTCCACATTGTCAAGTTTATTAACGGTATTATTACATGATGACACATGACTTCATGTAGTTCCAAATAGGAGACCAGGTACGCCAGAATGTGATGCTTGTTATAGGTTAGTCTCAGACATCATGACTCATGCCCACGGACCGTTGGCTGAACGTCTGGTGCATAATTCACACATTTCTGGAAACACTTCAGCATGTTCAAAGTCGTCATCTGATTGGTTGAATTTTACAGGATTTCCGGCAGACGTGCGTGTCGCGTTCTTTAATGGTCTGCCTGGAAACAACACGAATCCACTAAACCCTAAATTCTTAAATGAATGCGAGGTTCACGGCATAAACTTGTAAACATTGTTGTTGGTGTTAACTTTTGACCTGTTCATGAATATACACCGGTCTGTTACTGTGGGGACATTTCCACACCTCTAAACACAAAACGAACATTTCCACGCGGCACAAAACGAAGCGTCATTGGCTACTTTACCTGTCAGTCATATGGCCTCAGTATGAAGGTCTGGCTTTTAAGTGGTAACTAACCATGTAGCGATGTGTAATATTCACATTTTAACACATAACGCAGAACAACATTTTAAAATGCATTGTTTTTCTGCTAAATAAACCAGGATAGTAATTGACAGTGTTGCTTTTTTTAAAAATAAAATGTTCACATTAAGTTTCAATAGATAGCACATTGACTGACCCGTTTGCATTTTTCCATTCCTGTATTTTATGTATTTGTGCAGCTTGGAACTTCTCCGTTGCATTTAGCAGCTCAGCATGGCCATTACTCCACCGCAGAAGTTTTGCTCAGGGCGGGTGTCAGCAGAGATGCCCGAACAAAAGTAGACCGGACCCCACTGCACATGGCGGCCACAGAAGGCCACGAAGTCATTGTCGAGTTATTAATCAAGGTAAGAAGATATAAACTAACTTTAACACTTTCTGTACACATAACACATCTTTAACTTGTATTTTCATGAAGTAGTCTGACATTGTGATGTTTCAGAGTGGAGCGGATATCAATGCAAAAGACATGTTGAAGATGACCGCCCTCCACTGGGCCGCCCAGCACGGTCACCACAGCGTTGCCAAGCTGTTGATCAAGCATGGCGCTGATGTTCACACCCTGAGCAAATTTGACAAGTCAGCCTTTGATATCGCAGTCGACATACAACATGGCGAACTCATCCACCTATTACAGGTTTGTCTCGGAGACCTAAAGCAACTGTAAATATAACAGATTGCAAGATATATTCATTTTAAATGTTGATGAGATGCTTTAATCTGTGCGTCTTTAAGGAGGGAATGCAGAATCAGGTGAACAGAAATGCTGAAATGTCAATCACCAATGGCGGCGGCACACAGCAGTTCATCATCCAGGGCGTTCCCAACCTCCAAGGGGGAGTCGTCAACCTCGCCGACTTCATCAAAACCAGCTCAGGTACAAGACTTAGAAAATATTGTGAGGTGTTATGGCTAGTTTCCGATTGTAAATATAGTCATTGGACTGAAAAGGATGTTTCCTATTAAGGTGACACAGAGGAGGCTATTGCGGTTAGCGCGTTGGACTCGGGGATCCAGCAAGTGGTGAATGAATCTGGTCAGAGGGTTATCACTATATTAACAGATCAACACGGAAACTTACAAACCAATGGACTTGGTCAGCCTTTCTTTGTCACGATGCAAGATGGACGACAAGGTTAAAATGCATCATTATTTTTGAGTTTTTTCTTTGTTGATAAAACCTGCTTGATTAAATACATGCTTATTTAGTTTAGGGTGTATACGTGTACATTGTATTTACATGTGTATATATATAGCCGTGGAAAAATATACCATTTCAAAATAGTTTTTTCTGATTTTAAAAATGACTATAGATATGTGTTTAGGTAAAATCATTGTTGTTTCATTCTGGGAACTACTAACAAGATTGCTCCCAAATTTCAAATTGAAATATGGTTTCTATTTGCATTTATTGGCAGAAAATGAAAACTGGAGAAACAGGCCAAAATAACAAGAAATATTCTGTGTGTTTTTACAGACCTCAAATACTGCAAAGAAAACTTGTTCATATTCACTTTTAAGCAATACAACAGATATATTTCTACATCTATTTAGGAAAAGTTCTAAATCATTTTTGTGTGATAACCTTGTTTTTTCATGTGTCTTGTCATGCTGTCAGTCTTTCACATTGCTGTTGGATGATTTTATGTCACTCTTGAGGTTTGATGTTGTTGAAATTCAACAAACATTGGAATGGAATGGCCACAATACATCTAGAAATGGAAAATAAATGAAAGTTTGGAATGGTGTCTTAATTGTTTCCACGGCTGTATATACTAGTAGATGATGAAAAGTATTATTTATTTTAATGACAAAAGTTCAAAAATATCTTCTGTGCCTTGCCATGTATTTTAAAAGTAGTTTTCCCATGTTTTCTCTCAGTATTGGCAGTTTCTAACCAATCAAATTGCAGAGGAAGTGGTGGAGGACTCTGAACCTCCTGCCCGTAAAAGAAAAATCGAGGAATCGTCCAATCACACAGAGGCTGGAGAAACGGTGAATGTCGTAAGAAGGAAAACCCTTAAAGGAACAGTTCACCCAAAAATGAAAATTCTCTCTTCTTTTACTTGGCCACCATTGACTACGATAGTAGGAAAAATTGCAGAATAAATGTATATTTTGAAGAATGTTGGAAAGCAAACAGTTCAGGGGGACTTTTGACTTTTTTTTTTCTACTATGTGTTCATCAGAACAACAAAATCTATACAGATTTAGAACAACTCGAGTAAATAATGATAGAATATTTATTTTGAGTGAACTGTCCCTTTAACCCTAATAATTACTAAGGGGATGTTTTTGTTTCAGGAACAGAATGCATGGTTTTCTGCGATTTTTGTTTGTCAAAAATAATAAAAAACTATACCTAATATAGAGGTAGAAGTAAACAAGTGTGTTCATCACCTCTCTCATGGTTTTATCTCCAGGAGCATCTCCAGTGGCAGTTACAAGAAGCCAACAGGAAAGCTCAATCCTATCGACAACAGCTACTTCGCAAAGAGCAGGAAGCTGAAGAGTATCGCATGAAACTGGAGGCCATGTCTAACGGACAGACTAACGGCACCTCTGATCTGACCCAGGAGCAGGTCGTGTTTGTACAGGAAGAGGTGGGTATAGAGGAAGCGACTGAGGGAGAGGAGGAAGTCGTCATGTTTTCAGAAGGTGGCGTCGTCATTAAAACGGAAGAGATCGATTCCTCTGATGAGCAGATAACTCTGGTGGAAGCCACGGCGGGTCACACTGAAGTCATATCATAGAGGACATCCCGAGAGCGTGGACTTCATGATCAGACAACCAAAGAGTGCATCAGCACGGTTTTGGTTTGGTTAACTTTTTATTTTTGCATTTAAGTCCTTTTGTAATTTATTTCCTCCTGTTTTGCTTTGTGTTTCTTGCATTGATCGGAAGCTCAAAAAGGAACAATCGCAGTGCGCATTGTGCTTGCACACAGATATTTTGTCACAGATGGTGTTGTTCAAGACAAATGAAAAACACTCAGGTTGACCTCTTAAACTCCACTAGAAATATTGCTGCCTTATTTGAACCGTGTTATCAGTTTAACATTTTCTCAGACTTAAGGTTTTGTTTTTGTAAGTAATATGCATTGGAAGTAAACTTGTGCATTAAAGAATTTGTAGGCATGAGGGAATGTAATTGAAAGCCAAGACTCACCAAAACAATAAACTTTCATATTTCCATTGGCCCATTTATAAAAATGATCTGTAAAAAGTGCCTTTGCTCTGAATATTTTTTTCCATATTTAGGATGGAGTAGGTGCCACGAACAACTGCAAAGAGTTTTTGACCAGAGACATTCAATGCAATTGCCATTCATAGCATATTAAAGTAATATTCCTAGGGGTAACATGTACAGTATGTTGGCTATGTTTTATTAATCGTAACTGAAGTTGGGAGAGCTCTTGTGCATAATGCAAGTGTAGTGCTCTTACACATGTAAAATATAATTTCAGTATCAGGGGTTTGTTTTAATTTAGCCTGTATAAGTAAATGAGAGTTCTGAATAATGATGTTCTTAAGTGTATATGAACTTTGTCTTCAATGTAGTATTTCTAATTACACCTATACAATTGTAAGACATTACCGTCCTTTCAACATTGTAATGAACCACAGACATACTGGCACTACAGTTTAAAAAAGTCCCACCCCACTTGTATTATGTGCTTAAATGTATAAAGCTTTTCACCTATTTTTTAATAAAAACATTGCGATGATCAAGTTTTGGTTTGTATTTTCTAGAGCTCACACCATGTGCACTACCGGTCAAAAGTTGTATATTCTTTCCACCTTTTAGAATAATAGTAAACCCATCAAAACCATGAAATAAAATACTGGGAATTATGTTGTGACCAAAAGCAAGAAATGAATATGTTGGCAAAGTGCTTTAAAAAACACTGAAATGAGAATGAGAATTTTAAGATCATGAGAAGTATTTTTGTCAAGTGATCTTTAATGTTTGACCAATGAGAGATATTTTGTTACTAGTTGTAAGAGAAACAAACGTGACTTTCGGACATTATTTCATTTGATGTCTGTTAAATCACAGCACCTTCAACCAAAAGAAAACTACACTGTATTATATAAAATGGTTTATTCCTTGTGAATTCTGTATAAGTACAATCACCAAAAGTAAAGAAATCTGTATACAAAGACGCATGAGATCAACCTATTACATCAAAACATAATATGTAAATAAAAACAAGGTTTCAAAAAGGTCTTGACAGTACAGTTTAGGGTGGCATGGGTGCTCTCATTGGACCCCTTGGTGGTGCAGGTGGACGTGGTGGTAAGGGAGGTCCTCTCTGAAAGCCAAGGGGTGGAGGTCTGGGAGGGCCAGCGCCATAACCAGGAGGAGGCATTGGGGGTGGTCCTCTCATACCTGGATGCATTGGTGGGCCTGAGGAAGTGGCACAACATAAATAAATGATGTAACATGTTTTTTTTTGACTAAAAAAATAAGATCCACTTGAAATAAGACACATACCCATAGGGGGGCCAAATGGTCCTCTGGGAGGGACACCCATGGGTGGAGGAGGCATCCCAGGTGGTCCTCTTGGTTGATTGGATCCAGGTGGCGGAGGCACCATACCCGGTGGTCCTGATGGAGGCATTGGCATTGGTGGCATTCCTAGAAAATGAGAATGTCCTGTTAGAAATGTTTCATAAATGTGCACATTTACGAAACAAAAGAAAACAATCAGGACTCACCAGGTGGGTGCATTCCTTGTGGGGGAAATGGTGGTGGCCCCGGTGGGTGGCCTCCACCACCTTGTGCTCCAGCAGTTCCTGGCGCAGGTGGCATTTGCATACCGGGGGGCATCCCATGCGGCATTGAGCCAGGAGGAGGAACAGGTGGAAATGCACCAGGAGGAGGCATTCCTATAACATAAAAGAACAAATATTTTGATTTCTTAGAAATATTATTTTAGACTAACAGGGATACTCAAAGATGCACCGATTTTTTTTAGAGTACTAGGAGCAATGTAATAAAATCGAATATATAAAATGCAAATGAACTTGACAGCGAGTGATATTAAACATCGTGAAAACTATTGTGTCCTATGGAAAGTTTTGAGGGTGGGTAGGTGATGACGTAAAAGCAACTAACCTGGCATAGGAACTCCGTGCGAGGTCATGACAGGCGTGGATATACTGGGAGGGGGTGGAGCATCCGCAAAAAGCTGGTGGGGACGATCAGCCTGTGAAAGAGGATTTTGAGCGGCCAGCAGTCTCTCTGCGGCCGAACCGTGCCTCTCGCCCTTCGAGTCCTTTTTAAACGCATACGACACCGTGATAGGCCGATTGCAGAGATACTGGCCGTTCATGGCCTCGATAGCTGCATCAGAGGCATCAAAGCTGGCATAGTTGATGAAAGCGTAGCCCTTAGAGTTGCCCGTGTCCGGGTCACGCATGATCTTGGGCGTCTGAAGGATGACACCGAAAGCGCTGAAAGTATCGTAGAGGAGTTTCTCATCAATTTCAGGGTCCAAGTTGCCGATGAAGATGTTGGCGCCAACATCAAGGTTCTTGTTGTGCGCAGAGGCTTTGTTGACTCGTATAGGCTTGCCGTAGAGTTTGATCATGTTCATGATCTTTATGGCGTAGTCTGCATCTTCTTCGCTGAGGAACTCCACAAACCCATAACCTTTGACAATGGAAAGAATGTTTAATATCAGTGTAACATGCATGTATAACTTCCGAATCAGCTATAGTGTACATAGATTTTGTAAATCCACAGTAAAAAACACAAATTGCAAGGTTTGCCATTTTCAACAAATGTATAACCATTACACTTTGACTAACCTCTTCTTTAAACAATACATGATGTGATGCTGGACTCACCTTGGTGTTGTCCCGTTACTCGATCTTTGGGCATGTGTGTGTTTACAACAGGACCAGCTTGTAGGAAAAGTTCCCACAGCAGAGGCTCAGAGACCTTTTCATCAAGACCGCCCACATATACGGTGGCATCTAGAAAGAAAACAACACGGTTAAAATGGTGCATGGAAAAAGAAAACACGGTTACACGTAACATTAGCCACTTATGAGTTTAGTCGAAGTGAATCAACAGCAGACTTTCAACAAAGATAAAGCACTTTACAGAATAACTTTTGAGATTATTATTATGAATAGTTTTATCAAAGGTAGTATGCACATCTATTAAGATTTACTACAACAGTTCATTCAAATGTAAGTTAGCTTTTGTTATCTATTATTCCCAAACAGAGTTGCGACTAAACAAATAAAAAAAAAAGAAGCAAAAACGCTTTATAGTTTTGCTAAAGGTGTATATGTTTCTGCATACTGCATTAAATCTCATTAAGTGTAAAATGTACCTTGATTTCGTTCAGATATCGGTCCCGCCGCCATGATAAAAGCGGCGTGTAAACGAACGGAAGTGCTTTTCTTCTTCGACGCAACAGAAACCAGCAGGCAGTGACGTCAGTGCTGCCACCTACAGGACAGAGGGATGAACGATCACACATTCTGCGGGATATCAAAGGCTCCTGCATAGTACTAGAGGTTGTTGGATGGCTCCTTTGGTTTTGTCTGTTGTACAAAATGTTTGGCATTCCCATTATCCTTGTTCATATATTTAATATATAATAATGTCAAATTGTCAATTAACTCCAAAGAGATCCCGAAATTCCCAAAAATGAAACTTCTTGCGCCATTTGCTCACACTCATGTCAGTTCAAACTTGTATGACTTTCTTCTGTGGAACACAAAAAATATATTTTGAGAAATGTTTTTTTTTTACCATTCAATGGAAGTCAATGGGGTCCAATGTTGTTTGGTTTCCAACATTCTTAAAAAATCTTTTGTGTTCTGTAGAAGATAGAAAGTCAAACAGGTTTTCAATAACGTGGGGCGGAATAAATTATTTTAGTCTTTTCATTACCAGTAAAGACCCATAAAGCCTATTATAATTTACATTAAACCATTAAATCCATTGCAATTTCAGGTTTCTTTTGTTTTTCAACAGGGGAGATGAAAAGTTACTAACTAAATTATAGACATATACTGCAATTTTAAATTATTTACATGAGACTTCCCTCTTTGTAAGTCTTAAAAATTTAAAATAAAAACGTTACTTTATATTTACAAAATGTTCGTTTTTATTTTTACTGTTTTGAGAGATGTTGATACGTGATTGTTGATTTTATGACTTAGGTTGGCTAAGGCTTACAGATGTGTAGACTGGGATGCATTTACTAACATGGTAAGAAACAACTGTGATTTAATAGCTTTGTACGTGACCATGAAGTCACTCCCATAGTCTATGTGTGCCAGTGGTATTACCTGTTTCACCTGCTCCCCCACCCCAACTGTCTCTGTCTCTGCAGAGCAACTAAAAGAAGAGCCAGTGGAATCTGCCAGCTGAAGAACGGATTGTTCGGTTTCAGCCCCATACAGAAACCTGAGTGTCTGCTTTTCTCCTCCCAGTGGATTTTAAGCTAGAGTAACACGTAAGCTGAATACAGACTGACACATCACAGTCCAAGGTGAACATGGGAACAGATTTGGCCTACAACTTTGTCTTCAAAGGTGAGTTTGTGTCATTCGATTTGAGATCAGACTTTTTGTGTGAAGTGACTTATATCTAACATTTTTGTTCAACTACACCTATAGAAATAAAAAGTGATGATTCGAATCATATTAAGTGAAAGGAAAGTTTGGACTCTTTTCTCAAGTTCTAATGTAATGTCTAATTTGGTTTGTTTTTCAGTGGTTTTAATTGGTGAATCTGGGGTTGGCAAGAGTAACCTGCTGTCAAGATTTACGAAAAATGAGTTTAATCACGACAGCCGCACAACCATTGGAGTGGAATTCAGCACCCGCTCCATTCAAGTGGATAATGTTACTATCAAGGCCCAGATATGGGACACCGCAGGTCTAGAGCGCTACCGGGCCATTACATCAGCGTAAGTACCAAATGTCACATTTCATATTTTATCCTTTAGTTTTGAAATCATTCTCTGCATTGTGCAAAGGAATTCGTTTTCAGTGATTTAGCATCACACCCAGAACCACTCCTCTTACAACCTGTTAACAGTTAAAGCGTGAGTTTAATTGTTTATGGATGTGATGCACACCCCTGATGGTTAGAGAACAACATATTCAGAAGGAAATATTTAAAATATAACCTGAACAGAATAACGTGAACAGATATTGAGTTCCTCCTTTTCTGCTGTATCAATATATTACTTGCGTGTTTTCTTTTGGAAGAAAAGGCTTTTGTTGAAATGAAAATCATTAAAGTTATTATAATGTCACGTAAAACTGTTAGGAAGCAGTCGTAACAATACAGCTGGAACCAATGTGTATCGTCTTTCTTTTTATGCATATGTCTTGCTCTTGTAGGTATTACAGGGGTGCTGTGGGTGCCCTGCTTGTTTATGACATCACCAAGCAATTGACCTATGAGAGCGTTGAACGATGGCTGAAGGAACTCTATGACCATGCTGATCCCCATATAGTGGTCATGCTTGTGGGAAATAAAAGTGACCTGGACACTCTACGTACTGTACCAAGGGAAGAAGCCAAAGATTTTGCAGGTGTTATACTTTAAAAAAACTTAAATTGAGGAATTATGCATAATGTTCTTAAATAAAACAAATATGAGCATGCACACCCTTATTTTGGATAAAGAAAGAAATTAAGACTTACATGAAACTGACAAAACTTTTTTGCTTTATTAATTTTGCTGAAAAAGAGTCCAACGACTTACTTTTTATGGAAACTTCAGCATTGGATTCAAATAATGTTGAATCTGCCTTTCTTGAAGTTCTATCAGGTACGTTTTACTTCTTTTACTTTGATTATAAATATTTGTTATCTTAATTGTTGCCTTTTATAACTTACTTTAAATAACCAATAAAATGTGAGAATATTTGTT
Source organism: Triplophysa siluroides (assembly GCA_006030095.1). Classification (NCBI taxonomy): domain Eukaryota; kingdom Metazoa; phylum Chordata; class Actinopteri; order Cypriniformes; family Nemacheilidae; genus Triplophysa; species Triplophysa siluroides. The sequence continues at coordinate 466,868 of VCII01000054.1, forward strand.
GTTGTTCTCTCCATCAGCGATCCACAAGAAGGTCGCGAGTAGAGAGGTCACCAGAGGATCTATCAGTGCTGTGATGCTGGGTCATATGGGCCCCACAAGTGAGTTTCAAGAGGAAAAAAGAGGCTGTTGTAATAACTCCTAGAAGGATGAATGAACATCAACACAGTCACAAAGCCGTCAAGAGACATTAATCAATAACATGGATTACATGTCACACTCTGATGCGTCTTGCATGTCTTTACTCTTGATCCTGATTGGACACTGTACTGGTGAGAGAAAAAGGGGTGTGGTCCAAGGTTTGGTTAGGGTTATCGTTTTGTTTACTCCTGGTAAATGTAAACAATAGGCACTGATGATTTGTGTTGTTTAACTGTAAAATATGAATGGAGATTAATGTAAATTATTTTACTAGACAGAAACACGTGTCATAGTATCTTATTGCTTAATCTAACAGTGTCTTTTGTATTAGACATTGTTATATTCTGCTGTTCTATAATTGCATTCTAAAACTATTTATTTAGCATTGAAATGTTAAGTTTTTTACACACCATACAGTGGAGAATGCATTTTGATAATTTGACATTTCTAATACACATGGAAGGTCCATAAAGACTATATTTTTGCATACAAATCCTTGTATTTGGTAACATTTTAGTCTTAAGACCTTCCGTGCGGCACGAGAAGTTGCCGTTTCAATTATTGTTTTGCAAAATTAAAAAAATTAGCAACTTCTCTTTTCTCTACACAACTGCTTATATTTACGTAGAGTGCCTGATGCACCTACCTGCAACAATTAAGGTGTTAGACGAACATTTGTGTATAAAAATATTTCATTAACAGATGTAGATGTCACTTTAAGTCTTTATGTTTACATTTATTGCATCTGAGTGATGGCCAATGACTAATAAAAATAAATAATAGAAAACTATAATTAAATACTTGTTTTTATTTATTTGGGTTCTTTTATAAATCAACATGTACAGAATTCATTCAGAATGATTCCTTTGAAATAACCTCTAACAATCCTTGGCAGCAAAGTTTTACAATCGATTCCTCTAAACATGACACTGATCAATAACCAAGACCATAACTATTAAATCAGTATGAGAAATCAAAACTGTTCCATGTGAAATATTATAAAGTTATCAATCTAGAGTTTATTGTTCAGTTAAGCTGATGCACACAGTCAGTGCCTGCATACTGAGGAAGATTCAGCTCATACTTCTTTTCAAGAGCAGGAGGAACGAATCGTCCTCCGAGAAAGTGATAGCGTCCTTTGAAGCGACGGGCCGCTTTCTTGGGGGCAGTGAGGGAGATGAGCATGTCTGGCTGAATGCCATCAGGAGACCCATTCTCTACATCCCAGCCTAGAGAGTGACAAAGAAAGAGACAGAGTGAGAGGAAAAACATTTGTCTAACTTTAAATGCAGACTAAAAACAACAACTTTACTGAACCAACTTAAATGAATCCAGAGAGTGAAAGTAATTTTCATCTGAAGGTTTGAACTGCACTGAAATCATTGGTCATTTTTTGCTTGCTTGCATCACTGTGTGTGTGTATGCTCACCTGAAGGTATGTCAACGCTAGCAATGGGCACTGTGATTTTCTTCAGCTGGGAAAGAATTTCACCGAATGGCTCTCGCACGGCCCCCTTAAAACTGAATCCAAAAATGGCATCTATCACCAGATTATAGGCTTCATCTATCACATCAGCCTGAAAAGAAAGTGATGGAGAAACCATGTAGTTGCTCAAAACACATGTAGAATTCATGTACATGACATTTTCAATGCAAAGGTAAAACAGGGAAAAAACATTAAAATGATAGTGGGGTATGCCAAAATGTTTCAACAATTGGAACATTAGGGGCATTTATTACATAGTTTGTCAGTTGCTAATGAGCCTATGATTTGTTAAAGGTGATTTTAGTTGACCTATGGTGGATCAAACAAAATGGGACCCCCTTGATATAAATGATGTGATATTGAACGGTTGTACCTCAGGCATCTCAGTCAGGAAGGAAATATCCATCTTCTCACACTGGGTGGTGAGATTCTGAAACAGCGGTTTGTTGGGGCGCTTCGGGTACAGCACAGATGGCTCATATCCCTGGGAAATCCACATACAATATAAATAAAGCCATAAAAATATTAAGGTTAAAAAAAATTACGCAAAAAAAGGTGCAGTTCGTTTATTTTCACCAGTCAAGGAGGAGACGCTCACAAACAATTTGAGATGTCTTGCACAGACCAGTCCATCTCCTCCATTATTTCCTGGACCACAGATGACCAACACTCTGGGTGGGGTCTTAGGCATGGACAGTACAGGATAGCCCTATAAGACAAGCAACTGCTTTTAATGGATATACTGTATATAAAGAGTGCCCTACGCAAGCTGTAATGGTGACTCACAGTTCATCACAGAATGGTGTACCTTTGACACAGCAGTGGCACAGCTAAGGCCAGCCAGCTCCATCAACTGATCCACGCTGAAGCTGTACTCATGAACAGTTCTTCATCAATGTGCTGAGCTTCCTCTTGTCTGTAATGACAAATAAACAGTAAACCTATAATCAAACAACTTTCACAGTTGTGTTAGTAACTACATGCTAGGCAAATTTAACATTTTCATAAATAATGGGAGAGCGGGTGAAGTCTGTGATGATTAGGATGTATTAAAAAACATAAACCTGACCTAAAGAGGACTTTTTATAGCATGCACTTACTTGACCCTGACAACCACTTACCCCAAGTATTTGATTGTATTAGCCATAGTGCAGGCAGGTCTGTGAGTGAGATCTTTCCTGTAGATGTTATTGGAAATACGTGTACATGCTCCTGTGTGTGTCAGGACAGAGCCCCCTCGTGACGTCACAAGAAGACCAATGCCAAACAGGGCTCGGACTCCCAACATTCACCTGGCTGCAGCACCTGGATGTGGAAGGACAACCAATATTGTGGCTCTAAATACAGAGTGAAATTGATTGGGACACTTTCTGACATTGAATGAATAACCCAATGTGTCTCAACTAACCTGTACAAGTAAAACCGTTTACAGTGCAAGTAACGTTAAAACAAATACAGAAACATTAGTAACGTTACCTGTTTTTCTACGTCTCTATACACGTTAAACAGGTTGCAACATGCGATATCTCCACAAGTGCAACAAAATAGCTCCAATCCTCTTTAATTATTTTGTATAAAATACAAACCATGCAAGACTGTTTTAATCAAACATGACACTTGCAGCACGAAACTGCATAAACTCCGTATAAGTATCCGGGTTAGTGAACTTGTAACCTCTTTTCACAATAAAAGTCCGGGCAATTTGAAAGATGTGTGTTTGTAATTAAATAGTTACGTAAATAACTACTATCATTACAGGTTTTCATTCGTTTATTTATCAAGCGATTTGTTTAAAAATGAAGCAAAGCAACGTGAAATAACATAAAAGTGATTGTGAGTATTTTAACATTTCTTGTTAGCTGATAAATATGTCCAAAGAAGGTCAATCCTAAACTATTATCTGATATGTTTGCGCTTGTTTTCTTATTTTCATGGACGATTTGTTTTGCAAGTCCGTTTATTTTTATTACGTTTCCATGCCTGCTTTTGACATCCACGAACTGAGGGCAAGTTTATCTTTGGTTTGATCCACAGCACCCCTCTCGCCACAGCTCGTGATGGTATATTCCTGCTATTTAATATGAGACTCAGCATGTCAGAGTTTACAGACAGAGTAGATATCCGCACAAGCCGACTAGTTACCTGAATTAAGGTAAGACTTTCTTTATTTTACGCGATATAAATAATTGTACATTTGGACTTAAAAGATTGATTAGGTCCGGATGTAGGTAAAAGATTGAGGAGAAAAAGCACCGTACATTAAACTTCAACTTAAAGATATCAGGAAATAGGAAATTACGAACTTTTATGTTCAATATATTTTGATGTCATTTGGGACATTTGGGGAATATAAATGCCATGCTAAGAATTATCAGTAGGAATTATGTTTTGCGAAAAGAAGTTGTATGTTTTAAAATAACAATAATGATGCACAGAAATGACTATTTAAAAAACTGCACAGAATAATGTTAATTCGTATTATATATGAATATATGCACCGATTTACTTTTACATTACTTATTGATCCCCCTCCTTTAATAAAAAATAGCAAATACAATGTCATATTGTTTACCACGTCATTGGGTTGAATGTGGTATTTTTTACTATTGTATATATTAAAGTGCCAGTGTATTATCATGTGCATCATAATGTTATGGCATGAAACCGTGGATGGTTGTACTATAGTAAAATTATGGTAACTGCTTTATAGGGAATTGACGATTATGTGTATTACCATAGTTTTGATTTACTACAAATGTCATAAGGCAATCAGATTAGAGCTTGCGAGAATGCAAAGGTGCTTTTCTGTACATCTTTTATACTGTACATTAGATAGATAGTCAGCAAACAAGCTATATGCGAAGGTAAGATAAGACAAATGTTATTTTTATTTTCGTTAAATAGCAGTTTTTAATGTAAACTCAGTGTAAGTGAAACTCATAGATGCTGTATCACTGTCAGGCTGTCCTCATCGATTCATCTGAGCCAGCAGTCCTTTTACAGCCAGACAAACACTCATGGAGCATTGCCATGGAAAATCCCAGTAAATTATAATGATAGCTGCTGTCCATAAATCAGAAAAGAGGTAACAGCCTGTTTGCCTTGCTTGGAAACTGTGGTTTAGAGATACAGGCATTGAAATCACTGAAAAATGATCTAGACAGAGCAGTGGCTATGCACTCACAGTTTAAAGAGTCATTGGACCGCAATGTCGATCTATTGATGAGTGGCATCTGCATGGATGGGTGTAAATTAACCTCATTATATAAAGATGATCATTGTTCTCTCATGGTCATGGCTGCTGCACTTCAATAATTCCATCTTGTTTTCCAGCATGGGCTTTTATTGACTTATGTTTGTTGCTAATGTCGCAGGATGAAACGGTATATTGTTATTGGATACTTGTGATTTGCAGACGTCCAAGCAGAATTCCTTCATGTTAATATACTGTGAAAGAAAATAATGTGACTGTAAATGGCTATAATTGCTATCTTAGTAAATGGGTTCTGGCTCTACGGTGCACTCGTGTCATTGGATCTGTTGGTTGCTGTCCAGTGCTGAAATCACTCCCCCTTTTTAGATTGGAGGATGCAGGCTATGCAGTTGTTTTTCTTCAATAACTTTATTTTTTAAAAGAATATTTGTATTATGTAGTTAATATGCCATTTTTGAAATAAGCATTATAAAAAAATGTATTCTAGTAATGTTTAAAATTTCATTCCAATCACAAACTGGATAGTTATTCCAGGCATGTTTATGACTTTAATCGGAGTAAATATGATCAAATTCTCATTTAAAGAATGTTGGAAACATTGGTTTTACTGCAGTGCTGATTTGAAAGTCTTCTTCTGGAAGAGGAGAGTCTGTGCTCTGTTTAGTAAATGACTAAATGTAAATGTAAAACCAGGAGCCATATTATTCCCATAGGACCAACCAAGAATATAGTTTAATCAAAAATCCTACATAATTTAACAGCCAAAGAGACATTATTTTATTTCATAAGATCACAACTCTTCTGTGATTCTCCTTACTTTAAGATTTTTTTTACCAACTTTATGGAATAATATCAACTGATCAGACATTGCACTGTGTAATATTAGAGGGATGCTTTTTATCTTTGCTCTCCTTTAATTTGACATAGATCAAGAAACCTAAACAGCATGATCCTAATTTCCTAATTATTAAGATTAAGAGTGGAAATTCAATGGCCATTGGTCAAAAAATAGCAAAAGTTTCACTATCCATTTTAATCTGCTGCTGATCTGTGGTGCTACACTATTTGTTTGAAAAACAACTTTATATCAGATAGTTCCTCTATTTTTCATTGCATTTAAGTTATGAGTGTTAGTTCTTCGCTCCCCGGGGCCCTAGCCAATCCAATGTAGTTCGATGCATTGTGGCTTTTCTCTGTGTGATGTATTGGACAGCATGTTTATTAATGAAACTCATTAGTGTGTTTTGATCCCCTGCAGAGGTGTGTGCTTTATATTTGTCGCTTTTAAAAAGCACAGGAGAATACACTGTTTGATTTAGCTTCATATAATTGACCCAGTTAGTTAAGGTAGTTGGTGTATTTTGCAGAGAAAGCTATAATTATGGGTGTTATTATACAGTATAAGATGTATATAAATCAACCCTTTGGATAGTGTGGGTTTCAATTAAGTTCATTTTGTCTGAAATCCTCCATGTATAGTGATGCTCTTTGGCAATTGGATTATGATGTGCTGGTCTGTTCCAAACACAGCCAGACCAATTACTGCTGTCATTTTGTGCTGTTGTTCAGGGTAATGAAAGCCGATGGCCTAAAGGTCATCCCCAATTAAAGAAAATCCATTTCCATTCATAGTGTCCCATTACTGGTTAGATGTAATGAAACAGTCTTCATTTAAAACCTTCATTTTTTTAATCAGTTTTGGAGGACATGCTATTACTCAGCCATATTGTGGATATCCATTGTGCAAGGGCTGTTTTTGTTCCCTTCCAATCCCAGAAATTAAATGCGTCTCCTATTAAAATCTTCACGATCGTGCACCGCTTAATTTTTACCTGCTTGGTAGATCTTTACAAGAGCTTTGCTCCTGACGTAAGATAGGGATGTTAGATGGGCTGGTGGAATAACACTAAGTTTAAGTAGAGGGTTATTATTGCCCGTGTCTTACACAGGCTGTTTTCATACATTATTGATGCACTCTGCTTGAACTGGCAGACCTAGTTTACATGACTTATCTCTCCCCTGATCTCATTAGCTAACAAAGATTTTGATGGGAAATTTGAAGTTTTTAAGATTGTGCGACCATGACTGTGCACATATGTGGGTGACTACAAACTTTGGATTTTTATACCAATATATATATCAAACATTAGCCATTTTAATACCTTTTAAATTTAAGTTAGGGTTTTTCCACGATATTCATATCGATAAGGTAACTAAACGAATACCAATTGCTTCTGTGCAATTGGTGTATCAATTGCAATATATGTAATCAATACAAAAACAAATGCATAGATTCAATCGTTTGCTCTTTGGTGACGTTTGTATTAGGATAACCAAATATTAAAGTAACCTAGAATCGAATTTCTTAGCAAACATCATCTGGTCGGCAGTGAGCAGAATACAGGAAACTCACTGGCCATTGATGTAACAAGCTTCCTCTCATTACTTGTTGGATTGTGAATATCAGCTGAAATTTGCTTACCTGTGTAAAGGTCACACCCCTTACAGAGGTGATGTCATTGGTCTTTGGATTTTTTTTAACCTGATACTATGAGATGGTGATTGAACTGCTCCATGTAACCAAACTCTCCTCCGCTCATTCTTCCTCCAGGTCTGATCCATAGAGCTGGCCTATCGCTTTCATAGTGTCACCCAGCCAACACTGGATAACAAGCAGCCACAATGTTCAGCACAAAAAGGTTTGTACGCACTGCTGTTCTGCAGTATTCCTGCTGTGTTATCTTTTGAAATATATAACATCTCAAGTACAAAGAAGCCTCATGCATTTTTAGACAGAGTGTCGGCAAAAGTATTGCTTGCAAATCTGTAGATGGTTTTGGGAACTGTGTTTGATGTCTACAGTTATATTGATTTGTCTTGTTGTGTCATGTTTGTTTACATTGTCTGGTGGTCTTCCTGTGTGATGTTTGAATCCATAATAATTAAAATTGTGGTGATTTTTCAATTGATTTTGTGTTGGAACATTGGCTCATTCAGTGGATGTATCATATGCATCAAATTTAACATGCTAATCTGTTTTTGTTATGAATGCATGATTTAAAGGTATAGAGCACGTAAAAATGTGATTCTTTCATCAATTATTCATCCTTATGTACATCCTTTCTTCTGAAGAACACAGAAGATATTTTGAAGAATGTTGGGAACCAAACAAAATTGCCCCCATTTACTTTTATTGTATGAACACTACACTTTTGACATTTATCAAAATATCTTCTTTTATGTTCCACAGAAGAAAGAGTCACATACAGGTTTTGAGTGACATGATGCTATATAAATGATGACAGAATTTTTATTTTGGGGTGAACTCTTCTTTTTATATGTAAGTAGGGTGAATCTCATGGAAACAGATCCAGTGCATGTTACAACTCAAAGAAATAAAAAAGCATGTTTGTCAATTTCTGTCTTTTTACTTGAGGGGTGAAATATGACTTTGGGCATTTTGAACATCACCTGGACATTTCTCATCAAGTTTCATGAGATTCAACCAAGAATTCAATGTGAATACACAATGCCTAGGGCACAGTGAAACACAACATGAATATGCATATGAAAACCAAAACAGACAATGCTAAGAGGGGGTGAAATGAGGCAGAGCAGGATGGTACGTTTTCCCAGAGTTACGCTGAACTTTGTAGAGTTGAGGATGAAACTCCTGGAGGAACCCACAAGAGCAGGAGACGAGGGAAAACCGAGCATTATCATGTAAATGGAAGTTAATCCTCCATCCTAATAAATGCAAGACCGCGCTGGAACACAAGTAGGGCTCTTGAATTTTGCCGTAGCCTTGTAATGCGTCATTAGGCGGTTCACACGTAAAAATCTCAAGTGTATTACATAATCCTCTCTAACACCCCCTCTCCTCCCCCCACTGCCACTGCAAGCAGCTGTCATCCTCTCTGATGGATGCTACAATCTGGATGCCTCCGTATGCACTTAGTTTCCATTCCACTATTCTGAGGATGAAATATTGTCCTCCAGGCTTCCAGACGTGGTCTAATGGCCGACCCGGTCGCATTAGAACTCTGCACAGTTTTATTGATGGAGGCTTTTTGTGCCCTGCTTCATTCATATTTTGTTATGTATTTCATCTTTTTTGTGCCCGTATGCAGTGTTTTGGGATGTTTGGAGTCGTGGGTTCGTTTAAGGTTTAATGCTATTTTTGGCTGCGACATAGCCAGGCTGTTCCCTGCTGGGAACAGTGCCGGCGTGCTCGGAAGAGGAGATCCCAATGTTTTTTTTAGCTTCCTATTAATTATATAAAAAATGGGATGAGTCACCTGCAAAGCCAGCTGTTTTAAACAAGATTTGAAGATTCAATCTCTGTAGAATGCAGCTGATAGACGGATGAATGAATGGATACAGATCAAAAGATGGATGAATGGATGGAAGGTAATTTCTAAAGGCTATGTCTGTTGTTCCAAAAGCAAACGCCCAGTGAATACAAATAAAAAGGTACATATTTCAATTTTGATGGACACAATATAAATTGGATCTAGCCAGATTTACAGGATAGTTTGTCTATCCAAAAAGACAGATGTGCAATAAGGGTTGTGATATTCATGGAGGAAGGCTTTGCGCAGGGCTGTGCAGTATTGAAAGTTAAAAGCCATTTCTTGGGGATAAAAGGAACATGTTGCTCCATCTAATGCATTAAAGAAAAATCTTAAGGAAGGCAGAGGTAGGGCAAGTTTTTGACGTACAGCTCCTATAGAATCATGGTATACCCACAAACACAGACACACAAAACTCTGAAAGCAAGAACATATCACATGAGATCACATTTGCATGCTTCGACAGAATCTTAAGGATTGAAATCTAACTAACAATCATTATGTTAGTCAATGATGTTTTCTTACTGAAATCTCATTCACTATGTCTGTGACCTGTATTATTTAGGGTTTAGAACTTAAACCTAACACTTGAGGGTATTTCCTTTAAAAATAGTAAATTTTTTGTCTTGTGCGGACAGGAGGAGTGCCGAGGAACACCGAGTGCTTACCTAGACTGGATTAGTGCAGCCTGTACTTGAAGTGAAGTGCTTATGTAATACACCTTGGGCGATGTTTGAGGAGTGATGAGTGAAGATATTACATTTATCACAGAAATCTACGGTCATACATGTATTTAAATCAGTTGATGTTGCTTTCCTGGACAATCAGTTTATGTTTTTGTTTTTCATAGAAAGAATAGACAGATCCTATACATAAACATCTATGCATAAACACACACACAGTATATAAATGCATATGCATAAATGCAAATGATTGAATACACTGCATAATTCATTCATACAAGGTCTTTGTTTAACAGAGAATCTCTACCTGCTTTTTATAGAATCGTTTTTTTTAATCGTATGCTTGACTTGTTAATTCAGAAGTGATGTTTGGTGTCTTTTAGTGCATGTCAGTTCGCTTTGAGGTCGTCTGTATGCTAGTTTGTACCTAAAAATGACATAGAGACACAGAAAATAAGTATCAAATGACTTCAAGCTCTGAGACCTCTGAGAACTGCATAAACAGTTCTGTTGCAATCCTTCTATGTATGGCAATTTATTACAGAAATGTTAGCAGTTTTAGCATTTTATGTTTGTCTTGTTCGTGTCGTCTGCATCTTTTTGTGAAAGCTGAATCCTCCGGTGTCGTCTCTTTCTACTCGTTAATATTTGTACTTATTCAATATATTCAAAAAGTGACCTAGTTCTGGACTTTGATGTGGGAATCTCCCTTCAAGAAAGGCGCAGAATGTGAATATTTAATATTACCTTTTTTATCAGGCCTGTGGAATAACAAGATCAGTTCAATTTTACTGTTGCACACTACGACCTTCACCTTCTTGGTTGTCCATTTGATACAGTTTTCTTTAACAGATTGGTCGTTTTTTGTCAGACTTTTTTGTTCTGATCTCTCGTGTTTGTCTAGTTGTGCAGTTATGATTTATATTAGTTTGGACAAAAGTCAATGCCTTCCTTAAACAGGAGTGGCATTCAGTTTTAACATGCACTGGGAAATATTTGCTAGTGCTTTTCATTTCTTAAGCTGTTACCTGCTTAATGCAATTGTTATAAGTGCATATTTAGGTAATGTAAATGAGTATATTATAGGTGATATAATGTAGGTTATTTTAATGTCTCATAAGAAGCTCAACTAGGGTACTGATTTAGCATCTGCTTCTTGTGTTGTTTTAGTCAGCAGGATGTCCAGCAACTTAAAATCTGTTATAATCTCTGTTAATACTCTCATTCCCCTCATTAAACATGTTCAATGCTGATACAGAGGTATTGTGGATGATAATTGGTGGGAATAGGTCACCCTCAATTCTGTGTTTAAGTTTTTTTAATAATATTATAATGTTTCAAGCTTTTTGACTTCTCTGGAACACAAAGAACCGAGGCTGTAATTTATTTTATATTAAGTGAAACTAAATGAAAATGTTTTATGAACAAATGTGTTACTGGTTTTAAAGGACACAGTATTTAATGAAAGCCTGTGATATGATTAAACATTTTATAATAATCAAATATGAACCTATTATCATAAATGTTTCATAATTGTCAGTAAATGGGCACAATTTAAAGGATTTTGTAACATTTGTTGAATTTTGGGTTTAAATGAGGATACTTTGAGTGGCTTAGTACAGAATTTGTATGCAAGTATTGAAATGTACTCTTTGAACTTGTGTTACCATGCGCCTCTCGCGTCCTTGAAGTTGTGAAGGAGAACGCTCACTCCTCCCCTGATGGAGCTCAGTTTCATGCCCACCATTTTAATAGGCTCATTTACACGCAATTTGGGAATTCTTGACTTTTTAGCCTGTCAGAATCGATAGCTATAGAATAACAAAAACAAAATGTTTTCACATTGTGCCTAGTTCACGAAACTTAAGCAATTGCAGAGCCTTTTGTGTTTAAATGTACATGGCATGCTTATGAACAAATGGATTTTTCTGTTTTTGTATTTACTTTTTTTCCCATTGTGTCAGCCTGTTTTTGTCTCTTGTTTGTTTTTTTCTTGTCAGCTATGGACAGAAGGTATTGAACCTGCACTATTTAGGTCCGCTGTTACCGGGACACTGTTGATAAACCGTGTGATAATGCTTCAAGTAGAAGCTTCCTGGTGTGTTGTTTCTCATTCGCTGTGACATTTGCATGTTGTAAATGAGAGCGAGTCCATTAGCTGATAAGTTCAGGATTTATTGCGTCTTTAGGATTCTCTCTGGGAGCAGTAAATGCTGGTGATTTAGCTGTCACGATGAAACACAGATGGCTTTGCCAATGTCAACAGCAAAATCTTAAACCGCCTGTTTTGGTTTGTGGAACAGTGGACATTCACAGGTTTCACATCTATATACAGTACATACCTCTATTTAACATGGGACGCAGGACTTGCTTTGTCTGTGGGTTGATGGTTAATTTTTGTGACGGGACTGCGAAATTGTCTCTGCAGTGTTGGGTTTTATATTGTCCCATTTCTGTCCTGGAGTTTTGTGTCCTGAGCTCACTGTGCGGGTGAATGAGCGGGACTGATCTGTCTGAATCTAGGTCAGTTTATCTGTCTGTTCTTGTCTCTCGGAGCTCTTGTTCATTGGCTACGTCCATTACAGCAGCATTTCCTACAAAACTCTTCTGTGTGTTTGTGGTGGAGATGAAAAGGAAATGTTTAGTCAGGGCTACTTTGCGAAATAGGCAGAATGTAATATGTACGGTATTGATTCGGTGTGTTATTGCAGATAAGCAAAAATGTATAATACAATGCAATGTAATTCTACCAAATGCATGAATGTAAGATGATGGCCATTTAGTTAAAGGAGCGTTGTGGAGAATTTAGCGGCATCTAGTGGTGAGGTTGCGAATTGCATTGTGAGGCATTTTATATAGAGCTTTATTGTGTATTGCTGTACACCCAAAGCACTTTCCAATCATATGAGGGGGTCTCCTCAACCACCACCAGTGTGCAGAATCCACCTGGCAGTATTTTAGTGGCATCTAGTGGTGAGGTTACGAATTGCAACCAATGGCTCACTCTACCCCTCCCTTTCAAAGCACTATGGTGGCTGCACAGAACTAAGATGTCGTCACATTTTCACTTCTTTGCGGAAGGAGATAACATATTCACGAAACAATTCCATGCAAGGGGATCCCCGGTGTATGTAGCTAGAAATATCTCTAAGGTTATAAAAACATAAAGCTTCATTATGTATATTATATTGCATTTCTGTCAGTAGATCCTGTAAAAATTTACACACTGGACCTTTAAAAAATAATTAAATAAGATTTATTTATTGGTAAAAGGGTGAGTTTCAAAACTACTGAACACACTGGTCATCTTAAAAAAATAACGCTAAAAGATAAAAAAGATTGTATTCAACATTTTATACAATAAAGAACTCTCACAACAAATCTATCTGATCCAATTAATCTTGATATAGTGTACCTTCTATCAATTAAGTGCTTTTTTCTCTTTTTTCTCTTGTTTATCAGGTTAAAGAAAAAGTCCCAGTCTGTGGACATCCCTGATGAAGGTTATGCTGGTTCTCTCCTCAAAGACCCGCTGGCATCACCCCTCCTACCATCAATGGCCAGAACCCCCATATCTGAAGAACAGGATATCAATACCACTAACATCCAGAAAGCTCGCACGCCTCGCCGCGGAGAACTCAAACGGGGATATACCATCGGTGTGTGAGCTGTTCTTTATAACATTATTGGATATAGTTACATGTGGTCCTGACTCCTGAAAGGATGATAGGGCACAAAAATTGGTTTTATTTTGAATGTAATTGTAATGTGTGTGTGTGTATTTTATTTGGGTGTAAGACTACACTGTAAAAATATTTTAGGTAAACTCATAATGTGCATCATGTAAAATTATTATATAGTGTTACATACGACACGGTCATATCAGTAAAATTATTTAGAGGGACGGGGTTCACCCAAAAATAACAATTCTGTGATCGTTTATTCACCCGCATGTCATTCAAAACCTACTATTATATTATATATGACTATTTGTTCTGTGAAACACAAAAGTAGATATTTTGAGAAATGTGTCCATACAATGAGAGTCGATGGGGTCCAGTGTTGTTTGTTTACCAACGTTCTTCAAAATATCTTCATTTTTGTTCTGGTGCAGTAAGAAATTCATATAGGTTTGGAATGACGTGAGGGGGAGTGAAGGTTGGAAGACATTTTTTTTGTTGGTAAAAACAGGTCTATGAGGAAAAAAAAGAAAAAAAAGAAAAAAAAAACAGGTCTATGAAGTCACCATTTACAATGTACTGATGCTGTTAATGTGGGTTTTTAAGTAACTGAGTGGAAATAGCCTAGCCTAAAATTATAAATATGTCATTATTATTTGATTGACACTAATATGCACCGTGCTAGCGAGATCTTTTCAGCGGAACAGTAGAGTTCAAGTCCAGTGAGACCTCTTAGTTGTGCTTAATCCAGTGTTGGCAGAGGAACTGGGCGACTGCTCTTGTGTTAAGAGACAGTAATGAGAAGAGAGGATTTCAGCCCTCTCTGGATCTCCACACATATACAGTAATTACTTCTGAGTCACAGCAGGTGCTCTAGTTTTAAGACTTAACTCTTACTGGGATCATATTCGGCCTCGTAAATCTCTCTCACTGTTACTTCCTGAAGATTCTGCATATATGGGATACTTGTATTTGTGTATTACACATCATAAAAACGCAAAATAAAAATGATGCCTAAATGGCAAAAAAAAGATCAAATATAGCCAGTCGGCTAACTTGAACCATGTTTGGTTGATTAGTAGTTGGTGGAAAATTTAGTCTGGTGAAAAATTCAAGCTGATGTATTTCTTTGGTTTCATGAATAATTCTGCGTTTTCTATGCCAAATGGTCCAAAAATAGTTAGCAAGGTAGTTCACTTTAAATAATTCACAGAAACAGGCAAAGTTTAAACTTCCAGCCAGTCTGGTTCTTTTCATCCTTAAAGGCTTTTTACTCTATGCTCTATTCTCCTGATGGCTGTAAAAGATGCAGCTTCTTAATGGCCATCCTCGGAGCACTATTTTTAAACTAAGGTTGTTTTATTTAAAAAAAACAAAATTGTCAATCTGTGTTCTTGTGTCCTCAGGTAGGTGAATGTGTGCATTGTTTCATACCTAATTGTCAGTGGGGTAAGCTCGGTTAACTTTGCTAACACACAGTAATTACCTCCGCAAGAGATTTCCCAAAGGAAAGATAGCAGAGGCATCTTGCGACATCCCAGCCCTGTTTCCTTGACTGCTCATGTTTTCCAGTGTTACCTGCAGGGTGGGGTTGACGCCAGTCGGGCAGCTCTGCATCTGTCTCATGGGACGGATGAGGCAGATGATTCAGCCATTGCGATATTAGTTCTCTAGCGGTAGGGCGTCTCTCCCAATGAACTGTCTGTGGAGAAAATCTTTTCATCGAAGGCTTTAGATTAGATCTGTGCCGGTCTAGTGCATGGCATGTTGTAAATCTCACTAATTAGGCTGTTAATCATTACAAATGAGTAAATTATCGTTTGCAAGCAGGCTTAAGCAATGTTGCATCTTAATTCATGTAAGTGTCTTTGATCTGAAACTTCCCGATTAAGAGGTTTGTATGATTTTGTAAATGCTCTAGTTTTTAATCCGTCTGCCCTGTACACTCTTATTGGAAGCTTAAGGGTTAAAAGAAAATCTCAGTGCTGTCTGCTTGCTTTGCCTTTAAAGCCTTTCATAGCGTTTGTGTGTGTATTAGAGTTTGAACGGTACCACTCTGAATTACTTTTAGTATGTCACGCAAGCAAAGTGCAATGAACTTGGAGTCCTGTAGAAAATTGACTGGATAAAAACTTTCCTGTGGCACAGTGGTTAGAGCATGGCGCCATGACGCTAAGGTCATGGGTTCGATCCCAGGGGATTGCACATAGTCAGAAACAAATGTATAGTACAATGCAATGTAAGTCGCTTTGGATAACAGCGTCTGCCAAATATAAATAAATGTGAAAACAGAGAAGGCGTTTTTGGTCAGTACTCAGTTTGCAGTATTATACTGTAGTATGTATATCAGTACAGCTCCTGAAAAAATGAAGAGACCACTCCACTTTTGCCTTTGATAAGCATATCTGCACACAATGTGCCCATTCGGTTCCACCGTCTGTTAAATTCCAGCAAAACAAATCACCCTACAGCAATGTGAAAAACTATGCGAAGATAAAAGCTATGATTAAAAAGAAGGATTTTTCGATTAAATAATTACTTTCCAAACTGTTCGTAAAATACATGAAAACAATGGTATATTGTCTTTTAAACATGAATATGCCAGTTTGTGCCATTTCAATTTTTGAACATGCATGAATGTAAAAAAAAACAGTTCACTCTAAATAAAAATCATAAAAATAGAGCACAATATACTGTATTAATATGAAGGAATTTTCCGTATAAATTTTTTAGTTGTATTACCTGTATTTTACATTTTGCACTGCATTAAACAGCATTTAAGCATTAACAGAAATGTATGTAAAATAAAGGAAAATGTACTGGTAATTTTCTTCATTTTTTTACAGTGTATTTTTTTGGGAGAAATGCTGTCATTACTTTACAGAATGAAACAGAAATTATAATTTATTTAAACACAAATATGAATAGTAAATTTTGATCAATTGAAGTGGTCTTAAACTAACTAAAAACCTCTTTGAAAATCACCTCAAACCAAATCATCTTATGTTATAAAAGGGATAATGTACAGTCAGCCAGTCGTTACCGCAAAGGAATACCCCCAGCTCTTGTATCATCCTGAAGCGGTTTATTTTGTGATAATGACCGCTCGACTGTACATTTATCTTGATTATAACACTGCTCCTTAGTGACTAAATAAATAAATGGACGTGAAATATTGATTCCTGTTAAAATTATTTCATTATGTGAGAATAAGCTAGCACAGTGAAGGAAATCAGGTTCTCAGTCAGTTCTGCAGTGGAGTTTGTATCTTGTGCAGTACGAAACAGTGACTATGATTATAATGAAGAGATTTTGTCATGGCGGCTACATTTCTATGCAGCATTAATGAGGTTAGGACACTTTTCAACCTCTGAGCAGGCTACAGTGCATTGCTGAGCTGAGCCAGCAGAGGGTGTAATGCATTATACTGTTTACATCAATGCTTATGAGAGTTATTAAACATTAAACAGAGCAATTGGGTATTTGTTCGGTTATAGGACTGCTTGATTACACAACAGACCTAGCTACACTTTATATTATATTTCATTAGTATATACACTATGATGACTTTAATGTAGAGTAAGGTCCTTTGTTAAAGATTATTACTTGATATATAAGTGCATGTGGCTTTACCTTTTACCAGGCATTGTGCCAGCAGACAAATGTTTGTTAGGCGAGTCTGCCACGGCACAATAATACACGAGAGTAATGCACGGTTGTTAAAATAATTTTACACTAAAAGCACATATAGATGTTTAGCAATCTAGTCATCTTTTCTTTAAAGATTTCTTTGTCAAAGCTGCGAACTTCTGCCCACCGGATATAAGCAGGCTAACTGAACGATAAATTGTTGAACCTCATTTTGCAGTACCAGCAGATTACGTGGCATATATCACAGATTCATTGCAATAGAGATGTGAGGCTGTAATACTTGCGGCTGGGGTAATTTGACCTTGTTTATAAATCACCCACCAATGTTCGAACTCGGCAATTTGCATTTTGATTTGTAGATTCATCTAAATGACTTTATTCCAAATTACATAGATTTGAATCAGAATAATTTATTACTGTAACGGTAAACATCATTTTATGTTAGAACATGCTGGACTAAAATATAGATTTATTAATAAACAAAAATGTTAAGTATATTAAATATAATTGTATTATATTGTGAAAGAAGTATTCTCTTTTATTTTTTTAACTAAAAGTTTTTCTTTTCAGAAGTGAATGTGAGTCAACCTTGACCAAACAAAAGTGCTGTGGATGGTTACCAGGGTGTTGCTATGGTGTTCTGCCTGTGATGTTTGTTTAACGGGTGCCGTGGATGGTTACCAGGGTGTTGCTAGGGTGTTTCTGAGTTATTTTGACACATCGGTATGTGGTTGCTAGGGCATTACTAAGTGCTTGCTACTACACTCTAAATAATGCTGGGTTATTTTCAACCAAGCTATGGGTCAAAAAGGAACAAACCAACCAACCAAAGCTTGGTTGTTTTTTAAAACAAATATACACATTTCTGGTTTCATTTAACTCAATGGTTAGGTTTGTCCATTTTAGACCCAACGCTGGGTTAAAAATAACTGAGCATTTGTTAGATTGTAGGTGGTTGTTAGGGCGGTACTAGATGGTTGCTTACTGACAAGTAAAAAGAGCTCACCCTAGTTTTTGTGGTATTCTGGTCTCACAGCAAGTACCACTTATAAGAAAAAAATATATATATATTTCAGTCCATTTTCTTGATGTGCTAATGCTTTCCAACAGTACCTTCTGTAAAAATCTGTCTATACTCTCCGTGTCAATTTAAAGCCTGTAAAGCCACTGGGGTGTGAATGGTTTTTGCACATTTCTCCAAGTGACAGGCGTTTGACTGACAGTGGATTATAAATCCAAGTAATGATTCCAGTGGCTTCCTCACTTTCCTGTGATGTGACAGGACAGATGATGGCAGGAGACACCATACTGCTGAGCTTGTGTTTCTCATCGCTGACCTCAACGCATTTCATCCCACATCATTTTTGTCTCGAGTGATTCTAACCGAGAGAAAACAGATGCTGTGACTGTGCTCGTATACAGTACAGACAGACATCTGGTGTGTGAATGTTGGAATCTACCTAGTATATCTAACTCATTTCAAAAGAGCAAGAGAAAGGCCTTGCTAAGGAGAAGTGGTTTCTGCAATGGTTTAATACTTATTCTGCTGGCATTTGCAGTTTCATTACGACGCCACATTTATGGGACGAATGGGACAGTGCTGTATAAATTGGTTTCGGTGTGACAGTATAATATGAACGCTGTGTCTTCAGCATATCCGAGACGGCGTGTTCAGGTAGTTTGACGGAGTCCCTGGTGTTTCATTTTAGTTGAAGTGTGCAGCTGGCATTTCAAACACTCCTGGTATGCTGTTTTTACATCAGTTTACCTTGAGTGAGAATGACTTTAATGGCCACTCCAACTTTCTTTTATCTTAAGAGTGTGTTAAAAGAAGCCGGACAGTCAAAAAGATGTAAAGCTCATAATTGGTTACAACTAACCGATCTGTGCTGTTCAAGCAAATCTCAACTCTGATTATCTGCTCGATTTAATTGGACACATAACATATCATTACATGAAATCCGTACAGCTTCTATTCTCACCCAAAGACCCTTCACCCCTGTTGGTGAGCGTCTGTGAAGGACATCTGCTCACGGGCATCAGTCAGAGGGCCGTTTCCGCCACTGCTGGGAGCCGTCTACTAAAAATAACCGGTAATGGCCAAAGGTGCCAAGACAATGAGAGACTGGGAACTAGTCCTGAGCAGATAGAACAGGATGTCTGGATGATCTCATGTCAAATTAGTCCAAGATTTGGGAAGTATTAGCAAATTCAGTATAGTGTATGTTTTGTGTACTGAATGTGTGAAACCTATTTCTCCCGTGCTTTTGTGTGAACAGTGTAGATTTGTGTGGTTGTTTATATGCATTTATTTTATTATGACTATTTATGTGTTTGACATACAGTAATGTTTTGGTATATTGTTATTTTAAATTGTTATTTTATTGTTTTAGCTTCTCCAAATAATGTAGCATTACGGACTTCTGGCTTTGTATATGAGACGCACATTTTGACAGGATTCCACATGCTTCAAGATTCAAATATTATGACGTTTACCCAAAATGAAAATTGTTTCATCGTTTACTCAACCTCATGTCAAGTCTGTTTGTTTTTCTTCTGCAGAACACAAAAGAAGATACTTTGAGGAATGACCATTTATGTCCAATGTGGACACCAAACCACATTTCTCAAAATATCTTCTTTTTTGTTCTGCAGTGGAAAGATTTAGATGCAGGATTTGAAGAACATGAGGCTAAATAAATGACAGATTTTTTTACTATTGGGTAACCCAACCCTTTAAGGCACTCTGTTTTTACTTATTTTTCAAAAAACAGATGGAGCGTTTTGCAGTCTTTCCATATGCCATGCAGAAAAGAGAATCCGTCTAAACATGCCACACATTTAACACATGGAGGGTATATGTGTACGTGTATCTAAATAATAATTTTTCCATTAAGTGCAGTTCTTAAATGGGTTTTAGATCATCCAAATTAATTTAAAGTCCAAAACTAGATATAGATCTTAAAAAGCTTGGTATACCCAAACGTAAACATTACCATGTGGTATCAGTAAGGCAACCAGATAGACACATTTGCTCATACAAATGACATTTATAACCATTCACAAAACATCACCATGGTTCAACAGCTTCTGATCGCTGGGACACAGTGAAGGTGTCTCAATAGACCGGGCTGGAGAGGTAAATCCAGGCACATGGCGAAGCCACTCCCACACGAGCCGACTGGGCTGCAGACTCTCTCCCTCACTCTCTCTCTCTCGCTTCCTCCATGGCTGGTGCTAACGGACGAACAAACACAAGGGGTGGGGGGGAAACAGTCAGTGTAAGGCGCAGAGAGGATGAGAAGAGAGAAAAGGACCATGACTAGCGTAACACGCTCTACCCCTCGTTTACTTTCAGACACCGGACAGAAGAAAAACACGCTGAAAGATGTTCGGCGGATTTCCTTTCAGAGGCCCAAAGGCACCATGGAGTACGTGGTGAGTATAAGGTTCTCTGTCTGATCCAGGTGCTTCTGTTTACATACTGCACCGGCGCCTCTATGTGTGTGTGTTTGTGCTGGTGTGTGTTTGTGTACACACAACCGCATGCATGTAATTATGTCTGGGACGGATATTTGAGCGTGTATGATTGATGGTACTGTGCTGTTATTATGTGATGCTGGACTTTAATGCTGTTTATCATGCAAGCCTCCCTGCTGTCTTAAACAGGCACATGCATTATAAACTGACTCTTATTGTGTGAGTGTTTATGGTCTGTTCTCAGAAATAAACCTCTTTCCCACATTTATCATCTGTATGGATTTGAGAGAGAGAGAGCTTTCCCACGTGCTCTTGAGATGACCTTAAATCAGGTGGGGACTTTCTCCATGGTAACAGTGGCATCGCTGGTGATGCTAGGAGAGAGAGTCAGGAGATGATGATAATGTGATAGATCAATCTGCTACTTTTTAAATATTCCTTAAATGGCGACTTTGTGTGTCTTTGCGAATATGCAGCATATGCCAGAAGATAATTTAAATGAATCCAGGTTGAATGTTTAAAATTTAAAAACAAAACTTATATTCATCACCATAATGACACCATAATATATTTTGGTCTTATACTTTACTTTACTTGATACGTTACCTGACTCTTGAGCTTTAATATTTTTTCCTTGTATTCTATATTTTAGTTTTTATTATATATTTTGTAGTCTACAAAGTTGACCAGATTTGCATTTCATTGTTTGTTATACTGTATATATAACTCAGATAAAATAAAATAATAGTATTAAGTAATATTAAATCTTGAGAAATCTCGTATTAAATCTTGAGAAATCTAGTATCAAATCTGGAGAAATCTAGTATTAATAACAATAGTTAATAATATACATATTTGAGAGAAAATCCAGAATTTAAAGGATGTACTATGTAAGTTTTGTCATCATTTACTCACCCTGTTGTCATTTAAAACCTTTGTGATTTCTTTCTTCTGCAAAACACAAAAGAAGATATTTAGAAAAATGTTGGGACCAAAAGTTAACTTCTGTTGTATGGACACAAATCTAATGCAAGTCAATGGGGACCAATGGTTTTCTGTTACCTTTATTCTTCAAAATATCTTCTTTCGTGTTCTGCTCAAGAAAGTAATTCAGGTTTGTAATGACAAGAGGTCATGTCAATAATGACAACATTTTTATTTTGAAGTTGAATTTTTACTTTAGGTTATGATCAGGAATTACAGATAACAGTTTCTCCCACCTTTTCAAAATGCTTGATGGTATTAAACAATATTTATCAATATGTAATCTGATTAAATTTATATTGAAATTAGAAAATATTAAATCAATATGATTAATTCAGGCAGCATTCCAAAATAACTAAAGCCAACAAGAAATCATTAACGTATAATAATAATAATATTGATAATTCATATAAAAATGTTGCCTTTTGTTATCATCCGTTGGACTGAATGCTAATTTATTATCAATTGTTATCGGTACAAACAGCTGTATAGTTATCATTTTTGGTGTGAACGGACTTTTACATGCCAAAGTTTTGGCGAAACTGTTAGCATGAGCAAACACCAACTACTGTACAAGATCCAAGTGTTTTTTCCTTGGTCACCATAGATCTGCTGTGGAACTGGCATAGCAGTATTTTGAAAGAGCTGTTTGTAGCTGGCGAGAAACCTTTCTTCCCCCACACCTTTCTCTTTCTCATTGTCGATGTTGTGAAACCGTACACTATTCCTCTGTAATTGCACACCATCACATCCACACTAACCAATCAGAGTGATTTGTGGCCCCGTGACCACGGTGATTGTTCTCAATCAATCAATGCTCATAGAGGAAGCTCTCGCTACCCAACACACTATACTTATTCCTCAAGCTTTATGGGAATCCATGCACATCGTGTAAGTTGTTTTCATTGGTCAGTTGATACTGGAACTTTGAAAGTGAAAAATCATACTTGAACTTTTCAGGACCATCTGATGTTTATATTAGTGCATATCATGATACACACATGGTTTTGATCTTCTGTAGTTCTTTTTATGTTGTCTATGTGTGTAGTATGGTAACTGTGTGTGTGACTGACCAGTATACACCATCTCTCAATGAAGGGTCTATCTAAAGGATATTGAATTGAATGCAGGTAGTGAGATGGGCCTCAATTATTTATATTAGGCTGTCGAGCTGAAAGTGATACCCAATGAGAATCAATGATTTGGATCAGGTGACACCGTGATCCAGTGATCTGGTGACATGCCACATGGGGATTTATCAAAATTTCTGCAACTAGCAACTATAACTAGTCGCAATAAAGGGTTACTTCACCCAAACATTCTGTCATCTTTTAAGGATGTTTGAGTTGTTCCAAATCTGTATCAATTTCTTTGTTCTGATGAGCACAGAGAAAGATATTTGGAAGAATGCTTATAACCAAACAGATCTTGCCCCCCATTGACTCCCATAGTAGGAAAAATACAATGGTATAGTCAAAAGTGCCCTAGAACTGTTTGCTAAAAAAAGGTAATTTGGAGTCAACGGGAGGCAAGATCTGTTCGGTTATAAGCCTTCTTCAAAATATCTTTCTCTGTGTTTATCAGAACAAATACATTCTCTTCATTTGGAAATCTACTTCTCAAAGCAGATCAGATTGTCAGCCTGTGTTCAGTTTGTATGCTTAACATGTGAAGATTAGAGCACTTCTTGAATGCTATTTGCAAAGCAAACAACATTCATTGTGTGTCTGTTTTACAGCCTTCATAAAAGCTTTCAAGCTTAGCCGATCTTTTTGGACACAACTACTATGTTTATAAAGACAAAATTGCACAGGGATGATAATGAAACAGTTAAATAACATGTAACATATGACTATGGGGATCTGCAAATGTATATTATTATGCAATACAAGTTTTTATTCCACGTTACCTAGAAGCTGATATCTGGATTTTGAGATCTGGATTTTGAACCTGGAAAAGGACCAGAAGATGTAATGTTTTTTTTTGTGTGTCTCACCTCTAGGTGGAGTCACGGGACACTCTCAACAGCATTGCGCTGAAGTTCGACACCACCCCCAATGAGCTCGTACAGCTCAATAAACTCTTCTCTCGTGCTGTGGTTCCTGGCAAGGTGTCGTATTCACACAGAGTGTATTGGTCTTAAATCATAGTTTTGTCTACTTTCTCTACTATACCCTCTCACTGGTCTGTTTTGTTTGTCCCTAACAATGTTAATTGAAGCATTTATTGGAATAAACTATGGCTGATGTTTCTTACACTTTTTTTTAATAAACTGACTTTTGCATAAGAATGATTTGAATCTCCCAATGTACTAACACGGATCATCATTTACTCACACTCGTGTAATTTCATACCTGTATAAATTACATTGTTCTGATGAACACAAAGAAAGATATTTGGAAGAAAGTTAGTCATTTCCAGTTCCGGGACATCATTGACTACCATAGTAGGAAGAATTAAATGGTAGTCAAAGGTGCCCGAGAACTCTTTGTTTGCCTAATTTTTTCAAAATCTATCATTATGTTTTAAACAGAACAAATAAATATAATATTTCTTTCCTACTATGGTAGTGGATGATGTCACAGAACTGAAAATTGCTAACATTCTTCCAAATATCTTTCTCCGTGTTCATTGGAACAAAGAAATGTATACAGGTTTGAAACAACCCGAGCATGAGTAAACGATGACAGATTTCACAGAATATTCATTTTTGGATGAACTGTTCCTTTAAAGGCTGTGATGGGCTGTCAGCTGTATGCATGTGTGATTTAGTTATATACAGTATATACATCCGTTGCATCTTGTGGCGTAGGTGCTGTATGTTCCTGATCCAGAATACATCTCTAGTGCCGACAGCTCCCCATCCCTCAGTCCCATCAGCCCTCTCTCTCTTACCTCTTCTGAGGCCGATCTGGAGAAGGCCACCACGGTAAGTGTCATCCTGCCTCTTCATCCATAGCTTTAATAGGAATTGTACAGGTTTATGTTTGTCCTATGAAGAGAAAACGTCTTTCTTAGCTTGTACAGGCATTTCAGCTTGGTGTTTCTGTTATGCATGAATAAGGAAAAACTGGAATTAGCGTAATAAGTTCTATTGAGGTCCATAAAATCACATCTTATTCAATTTAAAACCTGCATTACTAAGTGAAACGGCATGGATCATGATTTCACACTAATGCAATTTACATCTAGATTTATGCAATCGAGCATGTAAGTGAAATAGAAGTGCACTTTGCACAGCTTGCATTTTACAAGGATTCAATTATTTCCCATTTACTTTGGCTAGGTTTAATTTGTACCTGCTCTTCTGAATGGAGCGTGCTCGATCGTGTTTGGCCAAAGTTCCAAATCGTTGCTTTACCTTATTTGTAATGAATCAATGCTAATATATTTGTATAGATGGGTAGTTGCGGTATTCCAGAGGTTGGTTTTGTTCATCAGCTTTACAAGTTATTTGAGTTCCAGTTCAAAATATCTTTATAAATGTACTTTAATGTGCTTTTCTTCAATCGTCAAGTTTTTCTGTCTGTGTTTACAAGAGACTTTGTAGTCTATAATTCCCTTCTGTACACTGCTGATTTTCCGCTGTGACACACCGATCCCAATAAGTTGTATACCGACAAATTGGATTCTCTCGGGATGTAAATTTGTCCCTCGTTGGTGATACAGGATGACAAATAAGATCATTTTAAGAGATCACAACGGCTGCTTTTAAGCTCAGTCCTTGTGTCTTTTAAATGCTTTATTTGATTTCTGGACTGCCATTGGTTGCCAAATGGTTTGTGGCACCTCTGTTGGATTAGTGTGTGTCTCTGCATGTATTTCTGGTTCCATATGGTCCTGAATTAACAGCCCTGCTGCCCGTGCCAGAGATTCTGGGCTACACGGTTCAATGCATTAGAATACAAACACATTCCTGTAGTAATAGTCTTAATAGCCTCCATTATGCTAACAGCCTTTAGTATTAAGTAAAAAATGCCATAAAATATCATGAATACATGCACTGAGATTCAATGGTTGGTAAAGTTATTTCAATCATGGAAATTAACACTGAATCTGTATTGTCAAGCTGGAAATAACTTTTCATGATAATTGAACCTCTATTGCTAAACCGGAAATAACTTTTAAGGCCCTATCGTACACTCTGTCTGCACCGCGTTGTTTAAATAGCAAATGCATTTGCGCCCATTTGTGCGCCCATGAGATGGCGAGAGTGCAAATGTCTCTTATAGGGAATGGAAGATGACACACTGATTGTTTATTGCACGTTACGCCCCAAAAAACACCCATCACTCATTAAGAGCTAGTTAATTAAACTAGAAAAGTGGATTCGGACAGGCCCGGAGTGCACCTGCGCCGTCCGCTTTAGACCATGCGCTTAGATCGTTAAAATAGGGCCCTGAATCTGTATTGTCAAGCTGGAAAAACCTTTTCCTCATTACTGAATCCGTATTGGTGTGTCAGCAACTGCTTCATCGCTTCCCTCATGTCCTGTAATGAGTTTACAAACACACAGAGATTCTGACTGTAACTCAACTTCTACAGCATCATGCTAGGAAACCTTCCTCGGTCTCTTGGGTTTCTGGATGTCAGCTTTTCTACACCAGGAATCCCTCTAGAGCTTTCCCCTTCTGTTTTAATGGGCTGTTATATGCAAGCCTCCTTGTTGTGCTGACATTGTGGGTGAGAAAGTGTGTACCATGAACTAAGGGCTGGGACACATTCAGTCTGATGTGGCGAGGGCTATCGCTCATTAAGGTTTTTCTATCGTTCCCCCAGGATTCAGATGATGCTCACAGGAGACAAAACACCCCAGGTCACGGACCCCCACGGCCGGCCAGAGTGGTGTCATCCACCTCAGAGGAGGAAGAGGCGCTTACGGAAAAGTTTCTTAAAATGAACTGCAAATACATTACAGATGGCAAGGTTAGTTAATTCAAGCGCTTTCTTTTCATTTTTATTTACCTTTTTCATGTCATTATAAATGTTTTCACAATGAGCCCTTTTGAAAACCATGTTTTTATATTTTAATTGTTTTGATAGTTAAAATGTTTATTTTATTTGACTACGTTCTATTTTGAATATGTTTTTGCTGTGTCATTATTTGAAAACCTTTTTTTCCATTATGGTCCATATTGTCCATCATCTATTTTCCACTTTCTTTTTATATTTATTAAAATAAATTTCTGATTATTTCACCTCTAAATTACACAAATATGGCACAATTCTTTCTTCCAGTGTGTTTCGGACACTATGACAAAACTCTAAATGTCTGTCTGTGATACTGTTTCTCACTTTACTCATCCATAATATTTTCTTACCTCACTGATCCTTTTCCTGTCCATCTTTCTCTCGTTTTTTAGGGTATAGTCAGTGGTGTCTTGCTGGTCACCCCAAGCAACATTATGTTTGACCCTCATAAATCAGACTGTCTGGTTCAGGAGCGAGGGTGTGAGGAGTATGGCATCATGTGCCCTCTGGAGGAGGTGCAGTCGACAGCCATGTGCAGGGAGGTCACAGACATCAGGATCAGAGAGCTTGTGCCGCTGTAAGTGACTGGGGTCTTAATTCCCTCATTTGATTTGACAATTAACAATGACACCTGGACAACCATCCTAAATACATTAGGAAGGTGGTAATGAGTTGCTCCTCAAAATGTCTTTTGTCATTAAGCAGGCTTTGTAAATATAAGGCTTTATAAGTAAACATGAGTGCATTTTCTTTCGTAACCCAGAGATCTGGAGCTGGAGCCCTCTGTGCCCGAAGTAAGCCACCTCAAAAGAGCCCCTCGGCTGAACGCAACCAACGCGGCACACCGCATCCGCGAGACGGGTAACGACAGCGCCAGCACAGCCCCTCGTAGCACAGAAGCCTCACTGTCCGAAGACGTTTTCACAGAGTCTGAACTTTCACCCGTCCGCGATGATGCTGCCGCAACATCCTCTGACGAACTTCAGCAAATAAAATCCTCTGGAGCGTCTTCTGAATCAGTGCAGACCATCAACCAGGCCGCCACTGTGGTAGAAGAACCTTCAACAGCTAACAAAAAGGATTTTAAAGGCGTGACAGAAGATGCAGGAATGGAGGGAAGTTGTTTAAAGGATAGTGGTTTTGAGCAGAGTCTACATACAACAGATTTATCCAATGAGATCTCAGGGAATGTTCTGGAAAATGTAGCTGGGGAACAGGCCGTGAACGAGGCCAAATCACGTACCACCTCTGAATCTCTTTGTTCGGACACTGTAGCAGCCGAAGATTCTGCGAAAGATCACGAGACGAGCACAGAAGCTCGTACTATGCAATCGACCAATGAAAAGAAAGAAGGATCGGCCAATGAGAACTCACCAGCCAATGAGCTTGGAGCAAATGAGGGACGAAGTACAGATGAAGGTAACCTACTCTCTTAATACTTCCGTAAATCAACCTAAAAAGCAACTTTTCTTTCCAAAATTCGTGTTCCTGGTCTTATTGTGCACTTGTAATCTATTTTAATAAAATGACTGTGTATAAAAACAAATCTTGAATTCTTTAAAAAATCCTTTTTGATAATGTGTTGCGGATGCTGTGTTTCATGTTGATTTATGTTGACACACAGAATGAGTGTATTTCTCATTTTAACCTTCTCATACCATCTCTTTCCCGTCGATATTGCTAATATAATGTATATCCAATCCTTGATAATGTAACAGAACAGAATGTACATTGAAATGTCAGCTTACATATGATCTGATTTGTCACTTCTGCAATATTTCTGCTCTGATGAGGTTTTGGACCTAAAAATAACACAATTTTCTGTGGGTATTGCTTGACTCGTCCGTTCCCCCGATTGAATTTATACCATTTATTAAACCCTCTCCGGCACGCTAACAACTTCATCTCACTCAACATGACAGCTTATTTAGCCAACGTTGTATCAAGCATGCATCAAGATGGTCCACTAGAATCTAAATGAATAGTAGCATGCAAGATTAATGTCTCAATTTTACTTTCTGATATAACGGTAAATAAACAGGTGCAGACTCTGTGCTGTGTTTTTTCCCTGTCCCAGTTGCGTCAGGGTCCAAGCGGAAGTCCAAATCGCATAAGTTCCTGTGTCTGCGGGTTGGCAGGGCCATGCGGAAGACCTTTATTTCCCACGCCAGCGCCTCCATGCAGCAGTACGCCCAGCGAGACAGGAAACACGAGTACTGGTTCGCCGTTCCTTCTGAGAGGTCAGTGTTGTTTCCCGCTCAGAGGACGAAAAATATTGTTTACTGACCTACTGCTTTGGACCCAGGTCTAGAATATTTATAGGGTTTAAAGGGTTAGTTATCCCCAAAATAAAATTCAGACCGTTTTTTGGTGGAACACAAAAGAAGATATTTTGAGAAATGTCTCAGTGGTTTTGTTTATGGAAATCAATAGGGACCACGATGTTTGTATACCAACATTCCTCAAAATATCTTCTGTGTTCTGCAGAAGAAAGAGAGTCATACAGGTTTGAAATAACATAAAGGTGAGACTTTTATTTTTGGGTGAACTGTCCGTGTAAATGTGTAAATGGTTCTTAATTTTCTGGCGAAAACGTATAAGCATTATCAAAGTATCTCTGGTACCATCTGCATATAATTTGATTGTATATTACTAATAGAGCCTTAGTTTTTTCAGGCCTAATTATGTGTTAGTGTTCTTCTGTTTATGTGGCTTATTAACACTACAGTGTTTTTCTTTTTAATTTATATTCCCCTAATATTCCTTAATTTCATATGTTTATGCGATCTCAACCCAAATAAGAGTTTTCCAAGGATTGGGTTTTTTAGATTGTGATTTTTATCCTTACTTCAATCTGTTTGTTATTCTATGTCAATCCAGTGTCTTTAAGAAACTGCATTAATCCATAGACACTGAATGACCGAGTCTAATTACTTGACATACTAATCTACATGCTCGAACTCAAAGCCTTATGTAATCTGGAATCTTTCGCTTCTGTATAATACATCTATTCAGCCAAGCTAAAACTGATTATTAGAGATTTACATGCTGCATATGTTTTCATCTCAAAACTAAAGTATGCACGGATACATTTTTCTCCCTGAAGCAAGGACTTGCAAAAATGATATTCTCCTTAGTTGAAGGCAGTTTGTAATATTATTCCTTTTTAATGACAGTGTGATCTGTTTGAAGTTGAAATGTACATTAATGCAAACACAATTGCCAAAGCATCTTACAGTCGTACATTTGTTTATCATTTGTTTATTAGCAGCCGTTTTGTCAGGGATCAAACCCATGACCTCAACGTGGCTAAAGCAATGTTGCATCAATTGAGCCTGAGAATTAAAATCGCACACTTTTATCTAACAAACTATTGACTCCTTCATGTTTTTAAATTCAATTTTGATTTATGCCATGCAAGTATATATTTGCATGCAAGAGATCTATGCTTCATGAATTAAATCCCTGATCATGTATCATAAGCTTGCGGTTATGGGAAGGGTGGCACTGATAACAGCCCCACTGTTGTCTGACCCAGATACGTGACTGGTCGCATCATGTGTTTGAG
This sequence comes from Triplophysa siluroides, assembly GCA_006030095.1. NCBI lineage: Eukaryota > Metazoa > Chordata > Actinopteri > Cypriniformes > Nemacheilidae > Triplophysa > Triplophysa siluroides. Next base: position 497,075 of record VCII01000054.1, read on the forward strand.
GTACAATGCAATAGTCCACTTATTTACTTTTGCACCGCAGGAGAGTATTCTTGGTGCATTCTAGCACGCATGTTAGCGAGGGTGCTTTATGTGTATGTGTGTTTACTTGCTAAAGCCTGAAAGCTGCTTTGTCCCCAGGAAACCTTTCGACAAAATCCCTCCATGACCTGACCATTTGTGTGTGTGTATGTGTGTGTCTGAACGTATACAGTTTGTATGAGCTTTTGTGTGTAATTCTTATAGTAGGGGTCTCCCAACAATCGGTTGCACTTTGTCCTTTAATACCACAGGACTAGGTTTCATCACTGTCAACATGGTGCAATTACCTATAAGATGTTGTTGACACATCATTTAATAAATTGAGTAAAGCAATTGAGCAAAGTGGTATATCGAAATACACGCTTGAGTGAGATGTCAGTATAGAAATGAATAAATAAGTAAACAGTTTTTTTATTTTATAATGTATATTTTATATTATATGCTTCAAATGTTTGCTGGAGTTATGGGGATTTACAAATTCACAGTGAAAAGTAGCGAAACATGTTTGAAAACCTGATGATCTCTCATTTGTATTTCCTATAGGTCAGACCACCTGTATGCATTCTTTGTCCAGTGGACCCCTGATGTGTATGGAGAAGGTTTGGGGGGAGTGACCCGGGAGCCTGGGTTTGTAGTGGTGAAAAAGAACCAGGAGGCTGAAAGAGGGCACCTGGACAAACCAGTGCCTGATATTACCTACAAAGACTGGGAGGTAAGAGCGGGTGTGGTACGATAACCTAAAACTAAACAGAATATGATTCAATTAAAATAAAAATACCAAATGTAGAAAGGATTTCTAATCCTCATATGTTGCATGTGTATGTATAATATAAATGAAGAGTTTGGAGAAGAACTAGAAGTAATATCAATCAAACTGCAGTTGGTTTGTTTTTTGTTTTAATAACTAATAAAAAATACAGCTAACTAACCAATAAAAACATGATAACATAATAAAAACATGATTTTTGAAAAGTTTGAAAAGTTCTCATTTTTGGATCCAAACTCTTCAAATATGTACTGTATATTATTCATATATTTGGTAATTTAATATACTGTGGGCCCAAAGAGTGCTAGGACACTTAAGTCATTCTTAAATATGAATGCATGTTTTATGCATTACATAATAGATCGAGTTGATTATCTACTGTTATGTTTGGATTATTGTGCTGATGTTGTGTACAAACATTGTTCTCATGATGCTTATGTTGTGTCTGTTCTCCACATGAGTCTGTTATTCACTGCAGCGCTGGAGTCTGTGTTCTTGTGTGTTTGTGTGTCCTTCTTTCAGAGTTCTGTCCTCAGAGCCCCTCCATTACCGATGAACCATGTTTATGCACATACTAACATTTAAGTATAAATGCATGAGTTTTCTGTTGCCAGCCATTGTTGATGTCCATGTTATGTCCTATTTGCACAGTGTCTTAATGACATATTTATCGTCCATAGGGTGTGTTGAACTAGGATGTAATGTCATATTTCATTGTAATGTGTGTTTGGCTTGGTTCTTATTGTGCACTTCATATAAGCATTTCATCACCCCTCTTAAAACCACCTATAGGTTGGCAATACTATTTGACTGCTACATTATATTCATAATATAATATTAAAAAGCGTACTTTTTGATATTTCTATTGATTTGTTTTAAGAGCAAACACGATTAGTTTAAGCCAATCAGTGAGGCATTAAAATGATTTATTAGAATTTTTATACATTTCATACATAAAAAATATTTTTTTGTTCTGTCTTGGGCAAATATTTACAATGTCTTTATATGATTACCATTAGGGCAATTCCAGCATTATGGACGTGACATTTTGCGTTATGGACGTGACATAAAAATGCTCAGAGAATGAATTTGTTACGAATAAATTGAACCATGTGTTTATATTTTGCTAAACCCTTGTTGATAGATTCTAACCATCAAAAAAAGTCAGTCTATGAACTAATTTTCTATTTTAAAAAAGGCACAATAAACATGCGTTTTGGATGTGACAAAAAAAGGACGCGGTTTTTGGGAGACGACAAACTTTGTAGGATTTCTGTGAAATAAAATGCACAATCCTGAAGCGATAATACCCAATGAATGGAGAAGGGATGCCTCTTTATAGAACATCAAATAGTTACTTTATTTCAATTTCCATGTGTTTATTTATGAGGAATATGTAGCGTTATGGATGTGACAATCCTGAAAATGGCACTTACCTGACTATGAAAAATCATGCACTAAAAATAAAACAAATGCTTTACAAATTTTACGAGAGATCTCACATGTGTATTTGAACCACCAAATGTTAATATCTGTGCTGTTACTATAGTAAAAACCGTTGGTAAAAACTTTATTTTTTCACAGCAAGGTTACATTTCCATGGAATTGCCCATAAGCTAAATCATTTCTGCATGTTCATTATGACTGTTCTTAAAATACTTTTTTAATGCTTTAAATATTAATGTTTATTTCCAAAGTGTTCCAGCTAGCTTTTTGAGTTTTTATAAAGTAGGAATCAAACCCTGAACCTCCTCTTGTAGGGCCGGTCAGAGGGAAGGGTCACATGAGTTCTCGCTCTTCTATTGGTCAGTGTGGGATATAAACAGGGCAAAGCCACGGTTCACTTCAAAGCGTGTCTGTGTCGGATATAAACGCGCATGTCCGGACTGAAGTCTCTGCAGAAGTCATGTTTTTCTCCAGAAGAATAAAGGAGGGATTTCAGCTGACGCCCAAATACAGCTTTGGCTTGGTAATGAAAACACGCACCGTTACTCTGATGTTTATGTGTGTGCGTTCACAGTGCACTCCACTGAGGCCGTTAATGTTACGGCTTTAACTTTAAGTTTGTTGTGATTGTTAAACACGTAAGAAGGCGGAAACGAACCCGTTTTTAAAAGTTAAAACTTGATCATTTTAAGAATTTCACGCGAAGTGGAAAAACGGCGAGACGCGACGTAAAGGGCAACGACGCCAGCAAGATGCGACGCAAAGCGCGAGACGCCAGCCAGACGCGGTTTTACGCCGAAATTAAATCCGAAAATAACCACGCACTGAATTAAACGCGCTTCTCACGAACCTTTGCACGTAACTGCACGTAACTGCGAATCATTTAGGTTACGTTAAAGAGTCCAACACATCAACGTAAGAATAGATTTGAGCTTTGAAATGCTGTTGCTTTGAGATGTGACGTATGCAGGCAGGTTGTTGGAGATGTTGTTTACATCTCGTAATGTGAATCCTGTCAGACTAAAGCTGTGTGTGAGATGTAAACTAAATGCCTGGTGTCCATGCAGCTGTGTCTGCACACATGGGTCAGGTGGGTTTGAAGTATATTATCTATGGACTGGATCATTTATTCCTTCATGTATAGGTCTGGGTATGTTGAACAGATGAAACAGCTGTAATGAAATTCTGATAAGCACTAACATGACCCTTCGTCACCAAGTTTATAAGCAGAAGAGGAATATCAAGGACACAATTTACTCCATCTCCTCAGCATCGCTTTGGATCTTCGACCTTCCCCTCATGTTTAAGTTGTTATTTGTTCGGTGGGCTCACAATTCTTCTGTCTGTGCATTAGGTAGTGTCCGTTACTGAGTACTATCGACGGATAGATGCACTAAACAGTGAGGACCTCCGCTCGCTCTGCAAACGCCTTCAGGTGCCACCTGCCATGATGCACACTCAAACCTCCCAGGATGGTTTAGTGGCATTTCAGTTTTATATGGTTTAGAGATGAAGGGAAGATGTGATAATTGATGCAAATGGATTATCACAGTTACGAGTTGCATAATGCCGTTGATCAAAAATGAAACAAGGTTGCATTTGACTGCAGTGTTTGTTATGATTTACTCTTCAGACAGCATTGATCACACTCCAAGTCAACATGAAATCCAACAACACATTTTTTACATATATTTACAATACTGTACCTCTAAACTTGTTTGGCAAGATCTCGCGTTACTTCCACGGCCACATTGCCAATAGATATAAAGTCCCGTTTCATTATGGTTTCTTATATTTAAAAGCAAAAGAGGATATTGATCAAAAATAGTTTGTGATGGCTGTTTCATGTTGACTTTAAAGGATAACTTTATTCCTTAAAGTGTGATCATGTGGTCACACTAACCCTGCAAACATCCAAGATTGTGTATCATGACATCAAGAAAACAATATTCTTAAGTTTTATTCAAGTTTTTTTAATATTCTACATTAGTTTTTAAATATACTTTTTCTGTTAATTTAGTTTAAATTTATGTTATTTGTCATTTTATTATTACTTTTTTTTTATACTGAAATTGAGGTTTAGTTTTTGTATTTCCAGTAATTTTAGTGCATCAGTTTATTACAGTTTATCGCTAAGGCAGCATTTATTTTTGTTCAGTATACAATTTGCAATTCAATACTTTCTAATCTACTTTTCTAATAATTTCCCCCATAGTTTTTATTATATTTTAATTAACAGAAATGTTTTAAGTTAACTGTAAACCTTGGTTTTAATGTCTTTGGCCTTGGATATTTGCCTTGGTTTGCATCGCTGTTGCCCAACTTCCCTTTTTCCCTGCAAATTTAACTCTTAGTCTCCTGCTAAAATGCAGTTTAAGCTGGTCATTCCTTAACCTCAGGAATAATTCTTTCCTTGGTACATTTCCTTTCAATCAAACCATGCTGATCTCCATCCATCCTTCCCTTTTCTACATCAGTTGGGGTAAATACTGATGTAGAAGCACACATTACCAAATTGAAATGAAGATGCTTTTGGCTTGTAATGTGTGCATCAGCGAACTTCACTCCTCATGTCCTGCTCGTAGTCAATGTATATTTTCTCCTTTGAGCTGAATTGCTTTTGTTGACCCCAGTGGTGGGGCACGATACCATCAAAATTCCAGAACATTCTGTTATATTGAGAGTACTGGTTTTAGAGTATTATTAATGTAATGGTTTGGTTTGTGTGATTAGATGAAGTGTTTTATATTTGATTCCACATTGTTATTTTAAAAAACATGATAAATCTCAGTTTAATTCATACTCTCAATACAAGAGGATGTTTGTGAAATTTAGGGCAAAGCAAATAACACAACTGTGCTCATGTGTACTTTTCTTTTTTTATTTAGATCACAACCAAGGAGGAGGTGAACTCTAAACTTATGGTAAAAAGTGACCCAGAACCAGAGATATTCAGACCCCATCTGAATGAGCCCAGTGTCCTACTGCAACCGGATCAGATTGAAAAGGCAAGTATGCGTATCGCTAATCTGTCTGGGACGCGTGTCAGCCCATATCTTTCTGTACACCTCATTTATATTCAACTCTCCAATGCCCAGACTTGACAATCTATTCAACTTCTCTATTGAACGATGAGCTGCCCTTCACCTTTAGCAGTTCTCAGGGGTCTCCTGTGACATTTTCGTTTCCTACCTACTTGTGGCATTTTGATTGTAATTTGCCTGCCAAAGCCATTCTTTTTCATTACACTTGCATTTCCAAGTCATACCCCAAAGTGTCTTAAATTCAAGGTTGTGCTGCTGTATTGATTCGCCTTTATTCGTTTGTGGGGTTCGTAACTCATCTCTGACCTTTACCCCCCAAACCTCAGCTGGCCAGGCACCTGCCCCCCAGGACAATCGGCTATCCCTGGTCTTTAGCGTTCAGCACATCCAATCACGGCATGAGTATCAAGAGCTTGTATCGGACCATGCAGGGTCAGGACTCTCCAGTTCTCATGGTCATCAAAGACAGTGATGGGCAGGTATGCTTTAGGTGCTTTTTTGCATTCTTTGAAAGAGAGATCAACTTGTGACCCACGACCACAAATCCAGTCATAAGTAGCACGGGTAGCAATAGCCAACAATACTTAAAAAACTAATGATTTTTGGCATTAAAAATAAAATATGATTTCCCATACAATGTAAAGATAATGTTCCATGAAGATATTTTGTCAATTTCCTACCATAAATATATAAAAACTAAATTTTTGTGAGTTGATGCAGCAAAGTTGCGAACAAAAAGGCTCTGAAACACGCCTACAAACTTCACTCGCTGCTGCCCGCTCTTTGAGAATTACCCACTCAAGTTTGGTATCTATGTAAAGCTTAGAATTTCAGCCTTTGGGTTCATCTACTTTCCTCAACGTTATTGCAGCGTTAAGCCAATAGAGAGCGTTAAAACAAGCCTGCTTCTTCTTGGCAACGGCCTGCTATAGCGCTTCTGATTAAAAACTTAAAAGACGATTTTCTCAATATTTTGATTATTTGCAACCTCAGGTTCCAGATTTTCAAATAGTTATATCCAAAGATTGTCCTATTCATACAAACCATACAACACATATGAAAGATGATTCAGTTTACAGAAATACTGACCCTCATGATTGGCTTTGTGCTCCAGGGTCACATTTGAGATTGAAATGGCCATTTTTCCATGCAAATGAGTTTTTTGTTGTCTCTGTAATTTATAAATATTCATTTATGTATCAGATGTTCTGGTTCATACAAGTCGTGTGTTGTTTTTGTAGCTGTTTGGAGCACTTGCTTCAGAACCATTTAAAGTCAGTGATGCCTTCTATGGCACCGGAGAGACCTTCCTCTTTACCTTCTGCCCAGACTTTAAGGTGAGAATAGATTAGGTATACGTGAAGGGCTTTGACGGACCGGTATGTGAACGTTTACATCAAATATATACGGTTTTATTTATGCATGTTGTTGTACAATGACCAGTAGTCAAAGCAGATGACAAAATCTAAAGAGAAGTGTGTGTGTGTACACCTATGAAAGGTTTTGGATTAAATTGGAAGAATGTACATAAAATTAAAGTAAGCATGTTTACTAGTGGTGTCATTCTTTTGAACCCAAGTATGTTTTATACAATTTATGAAGAAATGTATGAAGAGAATAAAGACATTGCACATTTCTAGGTTTTCAAATGGACCGGTGACAACTTATTCTTCATGAAAGGAGATCCAGACTCCTTAGCCTTTGGTGGTGGAGGGTATGTATGGATGATACATTGCCATAATCTGTGTTTGTAAATCAAAGATGCCTACATTTGCTCTCTCTTTTCTATTCAGGGGTGAGTTTGGTTTGTGGTTGGATGGAGACCTCTATCATGGCAGAACTCACTCATGTAAGACCTTTGGAAATCCAATGCTCTCTAAAACAGAAGACTTCTACGTGCAGGACATTGAGATCTGGGCTTTTGAGTAACAAACCCTGCATCATAGACTTTTCAAATAATAACAATAGGAGGCAATATCAGCAAAGAAGCCCAGAAATCCAATGTACAGTGCCCTTTATTTCTGGAATTGCCGAGGTGGGTGGTGAATTTTGCTGTGTGTGATCCTGCTGTCTCAATAGAAGGTTCGTTTGACCAATATCCAGGCGGATTGAGGTCATGAACCTGTTTTAAACCCGTCTGCTGCCTGAGGTCCTCCAGTCTTGAGGATAAGGAAGGGCGGCGATGGACGTTCCTGAATGTTTGTACAAAGAAATGTAGCTCATCCAATTTGGGGTTTCAAGACCTGAAATGCAACCCTACTCACCTGTAGCACTGCGTCTATGTCGAGCACATGATATCTAACCTCACAAGCCCTGTTATTGCGATGTCTCACACAGGCACTGTATAATCACGTGTCACTACTTATTGTAATATTCAATCCCGTGTTGCTGTAAAAATGTGAAGTAACATGCGACCTGTGTGGTGCCCTTATCTCAATAACCTCCTATAAATTATTTTCTTTCGTCTTGGCGTATAGTCAAGGCAGGAGACACATGTACAGGTCAATGAGAAGGAACAGACTGATTTCACTGGAATTGGGGAAGTATATATACGCATATATAAATACATATAGCAATTATATATTTATATCTCTATTAGTGTACCGTGTACATAACTATCTGACGTATCGCTGTTATGTGTGACAGTGATATGGTTTGCGCTACTATCCTTATAAGTATAATCTGAATTGTACATTTTCCTTGTAAATTTGTTCCAATAAATATTTCTATATGCACAAGATGTAAACACTAATCCAATGTGAACTTGAAGCCCTTCGCTGGTGACGGAGGGGTTTCAGCAGGTGGCCGGTCTCAAGAGACCGGCTCTTTATGTCGACAGTAACCTGGGAACCGTATATAAGGTGACCTGGGTGTTTGCGAGGAAGCTGATGAGGGTGATGAGAGACTGGTGACAATCTCCAGGGCTTATGGATGAGTGCTGGCATGAGGAGACCACTTACTGCAATATTTACAAAGAGCCACTCGGGGCACTTGACACCCAAATGACCAAACTACAGGTTTATGAGCGGTATTCAACCTGGAAGTTTAAGCAGAGAGATGCCAGCTGAAAACAGGCCCAAATATTTGACCGAAATGTTATGACCGATGTCTTGTTATGAAGGTCTGACGCGCTCTGCATGTCATCAGATCTTAGAGTCGAAGCTCTATGATGATCCTCGGGCCCTCCTGCCCCTTGCTGGTCTTCCAGAATAGCATTTGATGGTTATGTGGAATCTCAAAAAGATCAATAATCCCTTCAATAAACCCTCACAAATGATTATGTATCAATGTATTAATCATAATAAAGCCTATGTAGTAATGACATTCTGTGGCATTTTATATATGAGTGAATGCATGAGATTGAAATGTTTAATAATGTACAACTTTATACCATAGTTAAAAAAAGCCAATAACCCATTTGAAGTTCTGTTTCATACCGTGATTTGCCATGTTTGATTGCCTCCCTTATGTCCCGTAATATGCTACAACAAATCAATAGGTCTTGACAAATTTCATTTTACTGAACAATCAATGGAAGATGTATTTGACGTTGACTTCACATACAAATTATTTTGTTATTTGACTCCCTCTGGTGGCTACATTTGGAAGCATTTTCTTAATCAGCTACCAGTGGTTCTCAAACTTTTTTGCTTCAGTACCCCTTTTTACGATTTTTTTCAAGCCAAGTACCCCTTGACCAGACAACAACATTTTACCCTAAAATTCAGTGAAATGAGAGTCAAACAGTTATTATATCTAAATGTATTAATTTATTTTTTATGCATCTGTGTAGTCCTAATTTCATATAAAAATACTATTATCATAATTTATTGATTTTCATTATTTAATCCTAAATGTCAGTTTCTCTCACGTACCCCCTGCAGTACCCCCATTTGAGAACCACTGAGCTAGAAAATTGGTTGATGGCAAGTTTTCTTTATTCAGATACTTTCCAATATTCCGGAATAAACAGGGCTTGCAAAAGAAAATCTGCCACAACACTCAGCCTCGTATGATTTGTCTTTATTTCATTCTCAAAGATTTTTACTTGCTTTGAGGGCACAATGTTCACCAACATTTACCTATAATGCTTAGTTTTTTTGAATCATTATACTGTAGTTCATCGCAAATTAATCTTGTCTCTTATCATACACTTACCAATAATTTTTTTCATAGAGCTTCATGTGACACAGAAAAAGGCCTTTTGTAAAAATTGCTACATTTGAAAAAAGTACATCAAGAGCATAGTTATTTTTATTGTAGTTTATTGCTTGATTTAATACCGACCCTTCATTTAAGGATAAAGGATTTGGTATGTACACTGTAACTGTAATGTTATGCAACAAAGCAAAGCTCTTCGGCTTCGCAAATCAAATAATGAGATGTCAAGCAGTAATTCTCATGCTATTTATTTTTCATGGGCTTAGACATTCATTTTTATCAACTCAATTCGAGTTGACATGTTATATTTAGCTCCATGACCAGTTGTTATTATTGATTTTAGTGTATAGAGACCTTATGAATTACACCCACGGATTTGTTCTCCCTCTGCTCACGAAGATCCTCCTCAAATGTATAATCTCCCAGTTTAAATCTGATAACTCTTTCTGATGTCTTTCATCATTTGCTTTCAGAAGATGAATCTCCTTTTCAACCTCTGATTGCTTGTTCTGAGGTTCGCTTATGTACTTTTCTGTTAACAGAGAATACAACAGTTCATTCATACTGTAAGAAGTTGTGTGCACATTGATTTAATGCAGGTTAACAAAAGCACTCAATAGATTTTGGGTGGAAACTACATGTGGAAATAATTCAAATAGACACTTACTACAAACACCAAGCCCAGAGCCAGCCAGTAAAACCAGCAGAGGCCATTTCCACTTCCAGATCCACCTCCAGTGCCATTGCCAGTTCCAGTTCCAGTTCCAGTTCCAATTATTATTCCCACCTTGCTTATTTTGCCTAATATTCATCTTATTACGTCCATTGCCATTCATATCGTTCAAATTGACTGAATAAAAAATAAGAACAATATCAGCTCTAAACTGTATTTCATAAATATAAATAAATCATCCGTTAAAAATATACTTATTTAGAAGCTTCAAACATTTTCTTGAGAATGCAAAGTTTTTTGAGAGCTGCCACTATTGCACAAGTACTCCTCTAACCATTCATATAGACTATAAGATTCTCTTACCTTCTCCCTGAACATGAAAGAGCATAGTGAACATAACAATGTGTACATCATCCTGTACTGTGTTGTTTTATGACATTCACCTTTAATTATTCACATCTGGTCCGACTGGTTTCCTTTCAAAAGGAAGATCCCAACCCTGTTATTTGCACTTTAAAAGGGCTTGGTTGTGATATTTTTAATTCAATTGAATGTGTTGTCTTTCTTAAGGGCCACATGATATAGGAAATTAGAATTGCAGTTTTAAAGAACATAACTGTAAAGTTAATTTTAAGTTATTTTTGCATGAACCATTTGGTTTGAAAAATTTGAATCAGACAAAGCAACAAAATATCACATGACCCATAAGGTGTGGCACACTGCGTGTCATTTAATTAAGCAAAAGTGAAACTGGAAGAGTGTCAGGGTGTGATAAAAGCTAGAGAATAGCTGTAAAGAAATAGTGTGGAAGAAGATTCAATAATAAAAGATATAATGCTAAAAAAGTGACAAGTTGTGCAGAACCACATTAGACATGGAGAAGAGGGACAACATCAATATTTTGATATTTGTGATACAACAGACACCAGTGTCATTTTTGCCCCTTTGACTGGATGGGAACAATTTTGCTTTTACTGTTAAACTAAATATAACTTTCTCTCAATATACTACTCATTGCTTAGATGATTTATCAGAACTTTAGACATTCTGTTAATATGATTTTCCTGCTTGCAAGCACTAAAATATTTTCAAAGACAAATCTGGGTCTCATCTCTCAGAAAAGTTTCCACAAAAGTATCAATATATGAATCACAATAAAGTCTATAATTGATGATGTTTGGTGTTTTTTTTTGTATGCGTGTATGAATAAACGCAAAGCCTTGTTCAGTGATATTTCATTGTCATAGATTTCAACCATAGAAAGAATTAATTGATTAATTTAGTGTACACAAGCCTAAAAGAATTATAGATAAAGCATGTTTGGTTTATGGTAGACCTCCACCTAGTGGATAACAGCTCTGGCAAGCCAAAAACGACTCAATCTCTAGAACAACTAGATCAAATTGTTGAATCTATTTCTGATCCGTCCCTTACTATAAAATGTAATTGCTGAAGATTTCTTCTTTCTTCTCTGGTATATGAAAAACTGCAGACCTTTTGAATGACCACAATGGTTTTGTATTACTTTTGATCTCTCTTGATGATTCTTCTCAACTAACTTAACTCATTAACTCACATAATGTTAAAAGTTGAATTCTTGTTTTTTTACTGTGGGAAAAGGCATAGATAAAAAGTCTATGTATATAAGTGGCTGGAAAAGTAGAGGTTAAATGTTGTAAAAAAAAGCAAACAATTCATACTAATATAAAAATGTACTTTATATTAAAATGTGGACCAAGGTTCAGCCTCAGCAAGCATAGCATGCTCCGATCATGGTTTTCTGAAACCCAGCACCATTGAAATTTTGAAATTGTGAATGTTTTCTTTTGATTCTGATTTGACACGTTCAAAATGTGAAAATAAAATCACCAAACACTTTCCTTGTCAAATCTGTTTATTAAAAAATGTATACAACAACACCGAATAGCAGTGAAAGTATGCAGCCAATAAGACATTAGTATAGATCAAGTGCAATTTGTTTCTATTGTATTAATCTATGTTGACGTCTATTATTTTTTAGTCTGCAAGCCAAGGACAGCAGCTTCTGCTCTCTGGTGTGTTTGTAGGGTGACCTGCATCTTCCAGTATCTAAGGTACAGCCACATAAGACTCCCGTTCCTGCGCTCATCTGTGTTGAGAGGCTCGGCACAGCTGCGATCATTCTTAAAAATGTCCCTGAGACCATCCTCCATCTCCAGATGAGCAAGAAGAGGAACTTTGGCCGTCCGAACGAGCAGATCTTTCTCTAACTCAACCCTCCTCGCACGGGGAACCAACATACTGCAAAAGGCCCTCTGCCTCTCCACCAGCCTTAACTCTACTTCCTTCAAAGCCACTGACGCCCTCCTCTCTCGATCTTTCTCTTTCTCCAACGCCTCGTGAAAAAGCGCCCCACCGGGACCTCCAGAAAGCATTTTCTCATTTTCTAGCCTTTCACGTTCCAACCTGATGCTTCGCCGTTCTTCCTCGAGATGTTGACTTTGGGAGGCCAGAGCTTGACGGTAACCATGCGCCCGTTGAAGTTCTTTCTCTAGATCGAGCTCCATTTGAGCTGTTTCTCTGCGGTTCTCAGAGAGAGTCTGACGGTATTTCAGCTCCAGATCCTTCTGGATGGTGTCCATGTTCTGGTCGTACATGACCTTGGCCTCTTCAATTTCCTTTTGAGACTCTTTTGACCAGATCCACCCTAAAAACAGCCATAAAAGACAAACAGTAACACCCTAAAATGAGCATTTTGACATTCCTCATGTTGTTCCTATGTGAAATCAGATTCTTAGCTACAATGTTGAAAGAAAATGACCGACAGCCTCGGTCACCATTCACTTTCATTGTCCGGAAAAATTTTAACATTATTCAAAACGAGTTCTCTTGTTGGAAGAAAAAAGTCATTGGAAGGGTCTGGGACGACTTAAAGGTTAAATAACTGACAACTGAAATGTCATTTTTGGGTGAGCTGCCCCTTTAAGACTTCTGTTGTATACTTACTAAAGGCAGCGAGTCCCAGCATGGGCACCAGAAGGGCATAATTCCACTTGCTGCTACCGCCATCACCCTGTTGTTCTGGTCTTATATTCCAGTCGTCAGGGTTATTCAAGTTGTTCATGTGGACTGCAGTCGTACAAATAAATAAATGCTTTTGTAACAAACCTCCGACCAATAGGATGGGACACCTACAACAAGCAGATGTCATTCAGACTGGACCAAATAAACGTGCATCATTGTTTGCATCATGCCACTGTAATGAAACTGAAGCTTGGTCGTATTCTCTGGAAAAGTAAACAGCACGAGACCACATACCAGTTAAAACGACACTTCCTATTTGCACGACATGTGCGCTAGTTTCAGCTAATCTCGTTAAATTTGCTTCAAAATCGACAAACTATACTAGTTATGTCAATGCAAAAATATTGTTTATCATTACCTTGTACTGTACGCATTAAAAACACTTGTCCTTTTCGCACATTACAGTGCGACATCAAACAAATCGCTTTCCATAATAGGTAAAGAAGACGTCTGCGTCCATGTTCTCAGACACAAGAAATACTTATTTAATATACCAGAGCTATATTATACACATATAAAGAACAAAGTAATGAACAACACCTTCTTTAACGCGCGTGTGTGTGCTTCTAGTGTTTTATTATATAACGTTTCTTAAGAAATCCCCCCGTCCTGGATACACATTGGTACGCTCCTCACTGAAGTACTGCTTGCGTCCACTGCTAGTACTTCAGTTCAACCGGCGCGTGCGTACTGGGCAGAATTCAGCAACATGGCCGTTGTGTGCGCCGCCTCCCGTGTCCTCGGGAGAAAAATTTTATCATTGAAAGCTGTAAGACACCTTATGTCTTTTACATACTTACTGATTAATGTCATTTTGACTGTGCATGCTGAATATTTGTCGGCGTTATTCTTGGGTGAAACTAAAATGTGTTGGTTTTGTAACCACCATCTGCAGTGTTAGGTAACTTGTTACATAGTCGCAATGGCTGTTATGTAGTCGCATTGGCTCTGTTACGTATGAGTTTCCTTGTCACGTATTTCTGTTTATATTCATGTACCAAGCGTCGAATGATGATGCTTGCTCTTGATCTTTTACATTGGTGCTTGGGTGGCATCTTTTATTGTGAGTTTTACTTGAAAAAATGTGAGGTAGTTTGTAAACAGTGGATTCACTGAAGGTCAAGCAGCGTTAGCATTAGCCATGTGATGGTGACAGCAAATGTCATTATTTTGTGTCTTATTGCTTGATGTCAAAAGTCTTGGTCAGGTTATTTTTGAGAGAATAAAGCAGGCTGCCTAAAAGCTGATTTGGTGTTATGGTTGGTAAAGTTTGAAGATTGTTGACGTGTTTGCATAACTATTCATAAATCTGTGTACGTGCCAATGCGTTCATCAGTTTGTAGTTTTTATACATTCCTTCATATGCAATGTAATGTTGCCTTATTGTGATGTATGAAACGCAAGCTGTATTTTTAAATCAATGTCACGTGTGATTTCTCTCACTTTCCCAGCTTCCAGCAGTAAGCAACCGCAAACTGCATTTCTCCATCTATGGCAAAAAGGGAGATGCGAAAGTTTCAGATGGTGTAAGTGTTTTACTCTTTGTACGCATGTTGTAAAATGTAGTTTCGCAAGAGCAAAACAAAACTAGTTGTGTGATCTTTGTGTTTTTTTTTGTCCGTCAGATCTCCACTCAGTATCCAGTAGTAGATCATGAGTTTGACGCTGTGGTTGTTGGAGCCGGTGGCGCGGGGCTGCGTGCAGCGTTCGGCCTGTCGGAGGCCGGCTTTAACACAGCCTGTGTCACCAAACTTTTCCCAACCCGTTCACACACAGTGGCTGCACAGGTTTGGAGGCTTTCTCTTGGATTTTGCATCTCTGGTATAAATTAAATAGCACGCTTAACAATTTTATGATGTGCATTTTTTGAGGAAACTGAAATGGAGTTATGTGCTTTGCTTTAAAATATAAAGTCTAAAGTTCACAAAGGCGCTCAACCTTTGAGACTGCACCTCTTATAGCCTCTCTAAGTTTGTTATGTCCTGTAGAGATCTCACTAACACAACTAATATTATACTATTATAATATGTGCTATTATTATATATATTATATATAGTGACAAAACTGAATAATTAGAGAAGTAAACACACCTATTTTAATAATTACAGGGTGGGATTAATGCTGCATTGGGCAACATGGAGGAAGACGACTGGCGCTGGCACTTTTATGACACAGTGAAGGGATCTGATTGGCTGGGAGATCAGGATGCCATTCACTATATGACAGAACAAGCCCCTGCTGCAGTGGTGGAGGTGAGGGACAGTGACATGAGCTGGCACTCTCATTGTTACTCTCATTGTTATTGTGCTCTCATTGTTAAAAAATTGGATCATCCTTTGTGTCGTTTCAATTCTCTGAAGTGTTATAATGCTGGTCTTCACAGCTGGAGAACTTCGGCATGCCGTTCAGCCGCACTGAAGATGGGAAGATCTATCAGCGAGCCTTCGGAGGTCAAAGCTTGAAGTTTGGTAAAGGTGGACAGGCTCACAGATGCTGCTGTGTGGCGGACAGGACGGGTCATTCTCTTCTTCACACGCTCTATGGACGGGTGAGGGACATTCCGGATGTACATTTTGTCTGGTGCTAATGAGAAGCATCAACATTCAGTTGTGGGTTACAGCCAAACTTCCTTGAACTGGAAACATCTTCTAAACGGTTTCTCATTGTTTTGCAGTCTTTAAGGTATGACACCAGCTACTTTGTGGAGTATTTTGCTCTGGATCTGCTGATGGAGGATGGAGAGTGCAAGGGAGTAATTGCTCTGTGCATGGAGGATGGATCCATACATCGTTTCAGATCCAAGAACACGGTCATTGCCACAGGGTGAGAAATTATGTTTTTAAGCATTTAGAAGATTTGTGGGAAAGTAAAAACTGTAGATTTTCTTGAAGTAACGATTAATTTCTTATATATTTAGGAGTTCGTTTGGATATGTCTGTTAAGTGATTTGAAATAAATCCATAATACAAATATTATGCAAATTTATTTAAATCGTTCACAAATATATTCAGTTACTTCTTAAAAAACCAAAAGATAATTAATACATGTGCTTTATTTTTTAATTGTTTTAAACAATATTGTTATTGTTAATTGTCTGTGCAGTGGTTATGGCCGCACATATTTCAGCTGTACTTCGGCACACACTAGCACAGGAGACGGGAATGCCATGGTGACACGTGCCGGTCTGCCCTGCCAGGATCTTGAATTTGTTCAGTTCCACCCCACAGGTGAGCATCTACCTTTTTGTAAAAGTGATTTATAAAGCATACTTTCTCAATATGATTGTTTCATACATTATATAAGCAGTGCTGATCTGCTTTTTAACAGTTATGTATTGCAGTTTTTTTTGTGTGTTTACATGCATGAGTATAAATGCTATAATCTCTGATATAAATATCAGCCTCCCACTGCTGCTCTCAACTAACTGCTAGGACTGAGTGTCAATTGACCTATGATGTCATTCCTGTAGGTATCTATGGAGCCGGGTGTCTGATCACAGAGGGCTGCCGTGGGGAGGGTGGAATCTTAGTTAACGGTGAAGGCGAAAGATTCATGGAGCGGTATGCGCCTAATGCCAAAGACTTGGCTTCCAGAGACGTGGTCTCACGATCCATGACCATTGAGATCAGAGAAGGAAGGTGTGATGTGCACTGTTTTAATATTAAGCTTTCTGTTATGTGTCCAAAACATTGACTTTTATAACATTGGGCCTCATTCATGAAACATTTGGAAATATATGTGTACATTCCGAGTAATTTGTGAGTAAAACCGACCTTCCCGAAAACTCTCCTTTGGATTCACAAATACTTCGTAAACGTCAGATTTGATAGTAAAATGTGTGTGTTAAGGTATTCCAATCACGCTCATTCTCAATCCCGCCTATGAAATATTTAGGAATGCTGGAATCCTCCGGACTTCATTCTCTGGTTTGGCTACATTATATTCCATAAATGCATAAGTGACCAATAGGCTTACCAATAAATTCATCATTAAACTGTGTCCACCAAAGCCTTTTTAGCAAGCTAAAATAATAATACCTGGTGCTCTTCTGAAAACGACCAGCTGGTAGCGCCTGAGAACGCTTTGGTGGCGCGTTATTCCGGAGATGGGATGGTTGGTGTGATATAAAAAATCCGCCATAGTAAGCCTGTTACTAGAATTTTATTTTAAAGAATATTACTTAATATGTAATTGCAGTAACCATTAATATTAACTTCTCCATTGTCGTGTAAGATGGTTGGTTTATGAATTGTCTCTCCACTGTGATTGGACGGCTGTGCAAGAAAGGACAGTGACGAGCTCTGCGTTTTACCCAAAGTAAAAAATGATAAAAGACAGGGCAAAAGAAAATACGAATGTTTTCATGAATCCGAAAATTTACATCAAAACGACTTTACGAACGATTTACACATAAATTGTTTATGCTCATGTTTCATGAATGAGGCCCATTGAGTTTTAAATTTGACATAGAAACACAAGAATGTAACCTGATTTATCGGTTATAAACTAAGAATCAATGATTGAAAAACCTATATTGTCCAGGATTTATTTTTACACTATCGGAAACTAACTTGTTAACTTTCTAAAAATGTGATTCCACCAGAGGTGTAGGCCCAGATAAAGACCACGTGTACCTTCAGCTCCATCACCTACCGCCGCAGCAACTGGCTGCCCGTCTGCCAGGCATCTCTGAAACCGCCATGATCTTCGCCGGGGTGGACGTTACAAAAGAGCCCATCCCCGTATTACCCACCGTCCACTACAACATGGGAGGCATCCCTACCAACTATAAGGGACAGGTATTCAGACCACCTTAAAACTGTCATGAACTTGACTTGACTTTTTAGTTTTGCCGATGTTGTCCTTGCAGCGTATTACAATTTACTACACTAACTTAAAATGTCAAAAGTAAATTTTAAACCTCAGCAACATAAATCAAAACAAACTTTCTATTTTCGTAATAAATATTTAGTGTTATTGTGCAGGATTTGTAGATGCATGGTATTCTAAAGAGAAAAATGTTTTGTTTTAAGGAAAAACGCAAACAGCATTCAGGTTATGAGATCATCCTACTGTTCTCTCTAATCCTCTCAGGTCATCACCTATGAGAATGGACAGGATAAGGTGGTGCCAGGCCTGTATGCCTGCGGTGAGGCCGGCTGTGCGTCAGTGCATGGTGCCAACCGCCTGGGCGCCAACTCTCTGCTGGATCTGGTCGTGTTTGGACGTGCTTGTGCCCTGACCATCGCTGAGACAGACACTCCAGGTAGCTACATCATTTCCAAAAATTCTAATTGAACAAGCAAAATGTTTAATGGGTGCGGTGCTGATGGTAATGATTTAACTTTGATGAAGTTTTGTAATGATTTATGATCCTGTTTTTGCAGGAGAGAAGCTTTCCCCCCTGAAACCCAATGCAGGAGAGGCGTCTGTCTCCAATCTGGACAAGATCCGCTTCGCAAACGGCAGTACCAGGACATCAGAGATCAGGCTGAACATGCAGAAGGTACATGGGCACTTCATGGGCTGGGGAACTGAACAATGCCAAAAATCTGAGCAAATTTATCTAATAAACTAACTCTGGTCAGGATAGTCAGTAGCTCATGTAAGATTTGTGTGATTTAAAGGAGTCATATGACATGGCTAAAACAAATATAAAACACAATTTAAGTTTCAAAAACGCTGTAATATCCACATATCGTGCATGTTTGTATCTCCTCTTTGCCTCGCCTCTCTGAAACGCACAGATTTTTACAAAGCTCATCTTTGAAAAGCGAGGTGTGCTATGATTGGCCAGTTAACCGGTGCGGAAGCGGAAGCTTTTGAAGTCTATCAAAGTCTAAATCAAACGCCTCCGTGTGTATCTGTGTAAGCGCTCGGTAGAGAGTACGAACGATTCAATGATCATTTCACACACTTGCGGGTTTGGTTACGCAAACGCTCGTTAAGGAGCCATTGAAAGACATATCCGATGAGCTTGGAAACACAATGGCCAATCAGAGGTCTTTCATAATCTGTTCAACAGCGCTCAAAATGATAGCGGGAAATGGAAGTATCGTCACATTAAGTACCGACTGGTACCGAAGTTTGGTATCGTGACAACACTAGCTGCAAGCGTGTGACGGAAACGTATCGCCTGTTACCATATTTGGAAAATCAGGTTCCAAGGCAATTGTACTGACAGGTATGCCCATCTTACTTGCGTATACATTTGGACCGTCTTAGTCAAATCAAAGTGTGGTTACACAAGGCGTTTCAGGCAGGTCTGGGTGAACATTCGCATTAAGATAGAATGCATCTTTTTTTTCCGACACTTTAATTGCAATATTACGTGTCTAATACATGCATGGTCATTTTATAACACACCAAAGACACAGAAAATCACGTATTTGTGCCATATGACCCCTTTAACTTAATGGTCGCCCCTGTTATAAAATGCTGTTTAATCACATGTATTAAATCCTGGGTTTCTGTTGTTCTGTTGGATCTCAGACCATGCAAAGTCACGCGGCTGTGTTCCGTACTGGAGATGTCCTGAAGGAGGGTTGTGTCAAGATGGAGGAAATCTACCAAACAATGGATGATATCAAAACATTTGACAGAGGTTTGACTATCATTGCACTTAAAATAAATAATACTCTTTAGGAATCTACCTGTAGGTAATATGAATATAAAAAAAATGTTTACCATTCTGTTAAAGCTCAATTCTTTTTGGTCTACTCAGGTATTGTGTGGAACACTGATTTGGTGGAAACTCTAGAGCTGCAGAATTTGATGTTGAATGGAATGCAGACAATCGTCTCCGCTGAGGCCCGTGAAGAGAGCAGAGGTGCTCACGCCCGAGAGGACTTCAAGGTAACGTTTTTGTACACCGCAGAATTGCCAGTGATTTTCTGATATTCATTTGTAAACTTACAGTACAACGATTAGGAATATTGGAACTACAAGGATCGTATAAAAATAAGGCAGCTAAGAAAAAGGTGTTAGGGAATAGTCTAACTAAATTTGAAATTCGGTCAAAGGCGATTGTACTAAACCCAAACGAAGAAATTCCAAAGAATTGTCACAGCTCATTTTTGATAGATTTTTGTGTATTATGACAATAAAAGTATTCAGTACTTGTTTTGTTTGGCATATACAGAGGAGCTTTGTGAGAGAACCACACTGAAATTAAAGACTCTGTTTGTCTTGTTTATCCTGATAGGATCGTATGGATGAGTATGATTTTTCCAAACCACTGCAAGGGCAGGTGAAGAAGCCTTTTGAACAGCACTGGAGGAAACACACACTCTCCTATGTAGATCCCAAAACAGGAAAGGTAACTACATCATCACCATCCTTAACCATTCCTTTGTTTACCTTAAATCTGTCTTGTAAGACTTCATGTAGGAAACAAATATGTTTTGAGCTAACATGACTAAACATGTTTCAGGTTACTCTGGAATACAGACCAGTGATTGACAACTCTCTGAACGCAGAAGAGTGTGCTGCCATTCCTCCTGCGATCCGATCCTATTAAACACATCCCACCGACCCCGACTCTCTGCTTGTTCATAATCAATTAATAAATGGAGAAATATCTTAAATAATTAATATCTTGCTTTTGATGTTTGCACTTGCTACAAAAATGACTCTTCGGTATCAAGAGCATAAACAAATGCTATACTTGTCATATTCGACTGTTCTGTAACTTTAGCGAACTGTAACAGCTGTGCAAAATTTGTGCATATTCTCTGAAACGCATCCATTGCAGTTGCTTTAAAATGCTGGTAAGTCATCAAATATTTAATATTTAAATATTAAATGAATGTCAAAAGACTGTCAGGAAGCACTTGCGTCATAGGAAAAAAGATAAAAGTTATCAACAACTCAGTTTAACAGTGTGTGATGCCAATGCATTGTGTGGTTTCACATTGGACCAGGTGGCCTTTCATTCTTTATTATACGCTCATATTTTCACCTGTATGTAACGTTTCTGTACATCTTGCATGTTCTGTTTTGTAGGTTCTATTTAAACCCAATAAAGATGATGAGGGTGATGAAAATGGATTGAGTGTGATGGTGTGTTGACTTTAATGGTGGAGCGTTTGTTTGTAATGACCTTGTTTTTGTTGCTCACTCTTTGAGATTCGCTTAATAGGACTATTATAATTGTTATAATCTGTTATAATCCCACTATTTCAGCACAGTTTAATTGCCCAGTAGGACAGTTCCCACGCCTTATGCAGGATGAATCAGTCAAGAATATGAATAGAGGAAATGAGGTCTGAGGTTTCACTGGTTCGTAGGGTAAGCATCCTCTGTGTTTGGCCATAAATGCTTATAGAAGCATTCTATTATCAGAGAGACATCTCATGAGTTGTGTGTACTATTTCATCACATTATACTGAGTGAAAGATGCTTTTTGGTGAGGTGCTGATTCGTTTGTATGGTTCAGATCAATGTGACACATTGTCAGTTGTGCATCTCAGCCTCATTGGGTGTTTCGGCCCTTTATCACAAGACGCCCTCAGCCAAGGCAGGCCCACCGCAGGTTGATCAGACCTAGGTGTGTGTTGCATTGTTACAAGGTCATCTGGCAGAAGCAGTGGGCAGCTGTCACTGCAGCTCAAAGGCACCACAGTCATTACCCGCTGGCCCTGAGAATCGAACCGGCAACCTTCTAGTTCACGAGCTTCTGACTACCATTACAACAACACATTACCAAAATCAACCATATGCCCCAACCCGTTGGCTAAGGCTGTTATAGCCCCACTGGGTCTGTTAATGCAAGCTCAGTGCCCCCCCCCCGTATGTCGTAACATTACAAAATATTACCAAAAATGTCAACGCAACCATACGCGCCAACCCGTTGGCCAAGGCTGTTATAGCCCCACTGGAAACTGTTCTGTGAACTGTACAGAACAGGCAAAATACACCATTACATTATTACTTCACCTGAAAAGCTCATGTAGAGTAAGATAAGTAACATATTCTTGTTATATGTTGGTATATGTGTATAGATTCTTGTAATGTTACGGATGAATAAGTGAGAAGCTAAGTTATGCTTTTTTCATTCCAAACCTTAATACTGACAAACATGCATACACAAAATATATTTTGAAGGAAATTGGTAATAAAACATCATTGCCTCCATTTACTTCCATTGTATAGACAAACCAGACATTTCTCAAAATATCTTCTGTGTCCTTATGAAGAAAGGAAGTTATATAAGGTGTGAATAAATGATAACAGAATTTACATTTATTTTTGTTAGCTATCCCTGTGAATAGAATTCTGACAAACTAAATGTTGGTGCCAGGCTTTTACTATTCTTTTGTCATTCAAACATTTATAAAAAAAGAATATAAAAGACGCTGTACAGTTTACAAAATTGTTTACCAATTGTTTAAATTATTTTGAATAATTTAATAAATACAGTATAAAAGAGTCTGTTTGGAACATGGGTTTGGCATCTAGTTACACACACAGTTGGACATTTTGGCTCAACTGTTTCTCTGCATGAGCCAAAATGGCGTCTGTTTCATGGCTCAGACCTAAACAGCATCAGTTTCCTTCTCAGAAAGGAAGAGTAGGGCAACTGTGAAAATCACACCGAGGAGATAGGAACGAAGCGCCTTGGTTGTAATTAAACCTTTATTACCACGATTCGCCATAATTGTCGAGGTAAATAAGGTAAACGTATCTGCTATGTATATTTTTCGGTAGGAATATAGACCAGAAACCCCGTTGTAATAAAAGGCGCTTGCTCTTATGCTGTTTGGATGTGAGCCATAATTTGTGCCTGCAGAGTTGTTAGCATGCCAGCTAACATGCTAATACAGGCGATTAGCCGTATGTAAATGCATGTGATTTTATACAGAATATCAATATATTAGCTCGCTGTCATTGACAAACACGACCGACGAGTTTTTCGGGTGGGTTTATATAACGTTAGTCGTTTTACGAGAAAACTGGGGCTTGTTTTGCTGGGAAAATATCTGAAACATCCAAACGAGTTAATCGGCTAACGTTAGCCGATAGAAAATGCCTTTTGCACGTAATATATTATGGTTTACTGGAGTAAAACAACCTATTATTAAATCTATTATATATTTAATCAACTGTATGGATTGTATAGACGTTAAAGACTTTATGAAAATAAGAGTGTACAGATTTCCGTCGCACTAACATTAAAATATAATGCAACTCGCTTGGAAAAACGGTGAAGATTTTTGTTTCGTGTGCTTGTGGTTTAGGTCTCATATACATGTACTAAGTGTTTTGTAAATTGCAGGGAAATCTTGGGTTAGTTAAAGAGCCAGCGGCCCGGGCCTCAGTCCGCGGTCTTGAGTTGAACAGTCTTCCGACACCAGAGCGACTGAGTCGGTGTGATTAGCAGAGCCCGAGCGCTCATAATGGGCGACAGCAGAGGTGAGACTGTTTTTGTTTTATAACAGGACGTGGCTTCTCGTCTTTGCAGTTCAACTTTAGTCTTAGATCTCTGAATTTCTATTTTGTTTGCACCCCTCAGTGTAACATTGTATTTTGTAGCATAAAAAATATAGGGTTGTGTTTATTCAAATATTAAGTTATATGTTTTTATAGCATTTAAATGCTTTTTTTAGAGATCCCAGTAAGAATGGTAATATTTGTAAATTAAATTTCTTATTTTATTTATCTTAATTTATTTTTCATATTTTATCTCTCTATTACTGCAGAGTTGTTTATTGCAAACACATTGGTTATTGCGTGTAAAATGAATATGTAATAGCAGTTTTACTTCACATTCAAACTGCAAGTGTATTCTTTCCTCACTCTCTGCAGATTCCCGAAGTCCAGACAGCTCGTCCGTATCTTCACCACCATCAGGCCAGCGTTCACCACCTCTGGCTCCATCAGCTGCCGCCATGACTTCTCTGCCACCCATCACATCTGCGGTGAACAGTCCCATCAGCAGCATGGGTTCTCCCTTCTCAGTCATCAGCTCCTCTTTGGGTTCTCCCTGCCTTCCTGGAACTCCTTCGGTGGGCTATGGCCCCATCAGCAGCCCACAGGTGAACACTTAATACCTTTGACATTTGTACATATGTTTTTTTTCTTGCGAGCAGTAGAGTGGGTGAAAACGGACTTGCATAGAAGAAGCGACCTGAGCAATATTTATAGATCATTGTAATAAAAGCTCTTAAGGTACAACTCCAAAGAATTATTACATTATCCATGCATTGCCCCACTGACTCCACCCCTTTGCTAATTAATAATCTTTTAATAAATGGATGAGTGAAACCACTCAGAACACCTTAGATACTGCATACCACTATATCACTTATATTTTGTTTAAAAAAATCTAACTTTTCTTTTTGCATTTATTGATAATAAAACTGAAAAAAATAGCTTGTCACTAGAGCTGCAGGCTTTGCGGTTCAGTTTCAGAGGTTGGTGGTTCCAAAGTTTTAAAATCCCAGTTTACGTACAGAGGTAATTCGAGGTTTTCCCTTAAAACGGTTAATCTTTAACTGGTGATTTCGTATTTTGACCTTTCTTTTAAAGACCATTCAAAAGTATTTGCCGTTGTACATTAAAATTACAAATATTCATAGTCAAAATTTTTGTTATAACACAAGGCAGCGTGGTAGATTTGCACGTTTTTGAGACCAGAATAGTGAGAGTGTCGACTCACTCACTCCACAAGCTTTTCTGCCCCCCTCCTCATCACTGCATTTCTGCTTCACAGATGAGCATGTTTCCCAGAAATATGGAGGTGAGACCTTGTACCCTTTCTCACTTTCTGATGCTGCTCTTGCTTTCTTTTTGTTCATGCGTTCATCTCTGTTTGGATGATTATTTACCTTTTTTTAACGGGGGTTTGTTCAAATGACACTGAAATGTAATCAAAAGGAGATTTGTACGTTCGCCTGTGATCCCACAGGGTTTTGGATATGTGATTTGGGGAAGTGGATGGAAATATCTAGTTGTGATCAGTTAATGCCAAGTTCACACTACATGATTTTGAGCCCGATTTGCAAGTCGTTGAGCTCGCAGACAGGTCGGGCTGTGATCGGGGGCTAAACAGAACTAGTAAACATTTAGTCATTTACATTTAGTCATTTGGCAGACGCTTTTATCCAAAGCGACTTACAGATGGGGTAAACAATCGAAGCAATTCGGACAACGTAAGTACAACAAAAAGCATAAATGCAATCAATAAAACTGGCTTCATAAAGCCTACCACAGTATGCAGAGCTAAGTTAAGTTAGAAGTTCTTTTTTTTTTTTGAAGAGTAGAAAAGAGATAGAATTTAGAACTGAAATACTTGAATCTAAATGACTCATCAAAGAGGCTCCCTGACGCGTCGCTGATGGCTTGCAGACGCCAGACAAATATTTAGTATGATAAATATATCTGGAGCTGTCGTCCGACTCGACCTCATTTGATGTCAAGTGACGCGACGAGCCACAGCCAATGACAGCAAGCCATGGGTGGAGGTCACCGGAACTGCCCCCGTATGCTGATCCATTCTTTCACCCATATCCTTTGTTTTTTCCTTTTTCTAGGTTTTTCCGAGCAGATCAACAAGCGCAAATTTCTTTCCGACGTCCATTTTCACATAAACAATTCCCGTGTCAAAACGTGGTTTTTGGGACCGCTGGGTAACATAATTGTTCACAGCTCGTGTAGTGCGTCACCTCCTGTTGCAGATCATTCACGTAGTGGGAACACATCAACAACTTAAAGACTCCAGACTTCACAGAGAGCAAGTCATGTAGTCTGAACAGCTCAGCGATCGGCCGACGTTTAAAGTTGTGTAATGTGATCTTGGCTTAACAAGGGTTTAGGGTTAATCAGGCATCTGTTACTGACCACCGTCAATTAACCTGCATTTTTATAACCTTGTGATTTAAGATTCAAGTATTTGTTAAGATTATTTCTTAAGGAAGTATTATTCTCTGAACAACAACCTTTTGATGCTCTTCGTGTCACTTTATCACATTCTCCATCGCTCCACCCCTCACCCTTTTCAGATCAACTCAACTGTGTCCATGTCGGGCCTGCACGCTGTCAGCAGCTCTGATGATGTGAAACCGCCCTTTGGTTTGAAACCACTGTCCGGCCACAGCCCCGGACCCATGGTCTCACAGAAACGCTTGTGTGCCATTTGTGGTGACCGCTCATCTGGTATGTCACCGTGGGTTTGAACTAAAAACCAAACTAATTAAATAGGTTGACTAAACACAAAGTATAAACATTTGATTCACTACAATGTTTATTTTCAATTAGAAATATCTGTAAAATCAATCAATAAAAATATATACACAACTTCATTATCTTATCTATTATACACATATTAATTATCTTGTGTATCTTGAGTTCCATATTAATGCCTCAAGTAGTAACATTGCAATTTATATTCTACAGTAAAACTTAACGGTTCATATTTTCTTTCATTCTGCAGGTAAGCACTATGGAGTTTACAGCTGTGAAGGCTGCAAGGGCTTTTTCAAGCGCACCGTGAGGAAGGACCTAAGCTACACGTGCAGGGACAACAAAGACTGTCTCGTGGACAAACGTCAGAGGAACCGCTGCCAGTACTGCCGCTACCAGAAGTGCCTGGCCATGGGGATGAAGAGAGAGGGTAAGAACCAGAACACCCCGTCCCACCTCACACATACACATAAAGAACCCAGCAGAGATGGGCTCACCACCTAGAGGTAAGAGCTGTGGTGAACCGATATGGATTTATTTAATGACTCATTTGAAAACTTTTAAATAGTGAAATACAGGAGGGTCCAAAAGTCTATTGAAAGTCATAAAAATGAACTTTATGTAATTTGGAAATGATCAAATGTCTAGAAATTTAGTTGGTACTATAAGAATTGGGAAAGCAGGTTACTTCATGTGGCCAGTAAGCCAGGCCAAAATATCGGTTTATCACAAATAAGAAGAGAGAAAGAGAGAGCCAGTGCTTTCTAGAACTGAGGAAGAAACAAAAGTGAAACTGGAGAATGTATGTATGTATGTTTGTATGTATATTTAACTTTTTAAAGTTAGATATAGTGGAGCTGTGTAGTTTACAGATTTACACGACAGATTAACTGTAATAGCAGGAGAAAATTGTCATAAACATTACGGTACGGAGAGGAGAGGGGGCTGTTGTCAACACTAACACTAACACCCCTCTCTCCCTCTTTTGTTTCCTCTCGTTCTCTCTCTTTCTCCCTCTCCTTCTGTAGTGGTCCAAGATGAACGACAGCGATGTAAGGAGAAAGCAGGGAGGGGTGTTTCGTTTGTGTGTGTGAATGCATAGTTGAATGAGTGTGTTTAATCTACAAGATATTCGAAGGAGTCACATTCACAATTTTTCTAAAAATGTTTAGTCAAAAATAATTTCGCTTTTAATGCCTTGTAGAATCTTTTTGTTTTGGATGCTGTGCCTTTACATTGCACATTCATATCAATGTTCTGTAAAATTGTTTCAAAATGTGACTGGAAGAGTGTTAAATAAAACGGCAACTTTTTTTTGATTGTGGAATAAGGAAATAGATATTGAAAGTTTAAGATGCCATCTGTGCAGTATGCTTATTTATATCCATATTAAATTCATATAATGTAATATTTCATAGTATATTAAGCGCACGTGGCAATTTGATTTTAGTTTCATGCAGAAAGATACAGAAGAAATGCAGCTGGAGGACTTTAGGGTGTGAATGGATGTTTGAAACTAACCAGGAACGACGTAATATGTATATCTCTGTGTGTTTCTCCACTCGTTTTCATCTCTATCACTTTCCTCTCTTCTGTCTTGCATTTCTGTCTGTCCCTCTTATATTCCTCTTCCCTGCGTGCGATGCAGCCGTTCAGGAAGAGCGTCAAAGGAACAAGGAGCGAGAAGGCGAGGTGGAGTCCACCAGCGCCGCCAACGAAGAAATGCCAGTGGAGAAGATTTTGGAGGCCGAAATGGCAGTGGAGCAGAAGACCGAGCTGCATGCGGACGGCAGCTCTGGGGGCAGTTCTGTAAGTGAACATTATGAGAAAATCTTTATCTTTAGGTTGATATTTCACCAAAAGACAAATTTCTACTATTAAATACCAGTATTGATAATTTTTGTTTCCTCTTTTAATCCCTATAGCCAAATGACCCGGTCACTAATATCTGCCAGGCTGCTGATAAACAGCTCTTTACTCTGGTTGAATGGGCGAAACGGATCCCTCACTTCAGTGAACTCTCTCTGGATGACCAGGTCATCCTCCTGCGAGCCGGTAAAATCCTCTCTCTGACTTTTTACCATCTCAGAGATTCTCAAAGTCCTTAAATTCACATTTAGTTGGGATCTGTTGACATAAATATTCTGGCTGAATCATTTTTATAGAAGACAACTATGAGTTAGCCAATATGATTAATATTTGCTCTTTTATGCCAATCTGGAATCGTTTCGACTGCATTATGTTAAAGTAAATGATTCAAAATTGACAAATCCGCTTAGTTTCCCAAATCATCTCTTTGTTGTCAGGCTGGAATGAGCTCCTGATCGCTTCATTCTCTCATCGCTCCATCACGGTGAAGGATGGCATTCTGTTAGCCACCGGCCTCCACGTGCACAGGAACAGTGCTCACAGCGCTGGAGTGGGGGCCATCTTTGACAGGTAATACTCATGTCTTATCACCACAGACTGGAGAACATAAGAACAGTGGGCAGTTTTTGGCTTTAAGGGTGATTTATGGTTCTGCGTCTGACCAGAGCTGCATATCCTATGCCGTACCCCACGCCAAAGCCTGACGCCCAGTCACGCACCTCTCCAAAAAATGTAACAACGCGTCAATGCGATGCGTTTTTTACTCGTATGCATTTCCGAATTAATTATCTAAATAAATAATTTGTTCTATATTTAACACTTCAAGCTGTAACAAAAGGCACTGTCTGTTTTCAGCTATCCCTGTTAAATGCTTATCTGAGAGCATATGCAACAAACTGCGTCTTCTTTGGTGCTTGCCTTTATACTGCCAGCTACATGGCTGTGGACACTGCATACTAGAGGTCAGCATGTGTAATTGCATGTTGGTGCGGACAATAACTCACAAGTATAAAAAAACCCAAGCGAGGTCTAACAGAACCATAAATCGCCCTTTATGTAGATGTTGGTATTTCCTAAACAAAACTGGCTATGTTATACAGGAGCAAATAAGCAAAATGCCAATAACCTTGCTTTTATATAACTACTAGCAACATTGGGAGTTTTAAAAAGTGCTAAACCCAAGTTTATATCTCTGCTTAAAGTTTTTTAGTGTTACACAAATACTCTGGCATAGTTGTATTCTTGTAGCAGTTTTATTCAGCTGATATCACCTTCGGGTAACTTAGACAAGCTAGATTGTATTAATAATAGATGGTTTAATGCTTCTCAAATGGTTGAAGTAGAGTCCACACACATGAACCTGTGGTTCTTACACAATTTTAGTCCAAGGTGGTTGGCTTTTTCCGGTGGCATGACAAAGATAAAGATCTTCCACCTCCCAACATTCTGCTGGCTTGTAGTTGCCTCTTTGGCTGACGTGACGCTGCTGTACAAAGCGCTTTTCTAGAATGACGCAGCACGACCTGAAAGGACGCACGACACATGCACATACAAACACGCAGACGTGCACCAACTCTCCTCTGCTTACAGTCTGTGAAACACTCCTCCTCTGATTTAATTCTTAAATCAGCAAGAAAATGACTTCACAGCGCACACATTTGAACCCTGTGCTCTGTGATTAGCTGTTTTGTTGCATTGTTATTCTAAGACAAAGAAAATTGAGCACATTTCTTAAGACTCCTCAAGACTCCACATTATTTTTTTGTATTTTTTCCTGTGCAAATCCAGGAATAGCAAGCTACAGGCTGTTGTTTTTAACAAGCTTCATACCCATTGTGTCTGCTATAGCGTGCTGTGATATTCATATGAAGGTCTGTCTTTTATAGCCATTAATTTTGTCGTAATGTCTCTGCTTCAGAAATGAGCTTTCTGTCCTTGTGTTTTCATCTCACCTGACGTTTTCTTTTTTACAGCGCTTCATTGTCTTTGTCAAGCTAAAGCCATGTTATGTGTTTGTGCTTGTGCGTCCTGCTTTGCATTCATTGGCTCATGCATTAGATGCCATTTAACCCTGCCAGATTTGTGTGCGTCTCTTAAAATCATTTTAATTTTGAAGAAAATAGAAGGTGCTGTGTATTCATGTGGCTTCTACGTATGTACATGTGCATTTTAGCAGTATGGAAAATCTGATCAAACCTTATCTTTATTAGCTAGCTAGCCAATGATACCTTGGTGACACATTTAAAATGAGCAAAACACCAATGTTCAAAGCGTCAAAGAAAGCCAAATGTTTTTGTTTAGGCCATTTTTATCGTTGAGCCCTTTCCTAAGGTTGTCTGTCATGTTTGTTGTGTTTGTGCTATGCTGGGAATTGTCATTTCAAGCTTCGCTCACATTGTGATATCCTCCTAACAAGAGCCTGTAGCTTGTTACTCTTTGAACCGGGCCTATGCGGAGTCTTACCGTCTGCCTGGGCCTTTCTGGAGCAGGGAGACATTATATAATAATGAAATGTGTACTGACGTTCTAATAACACATTGTGATTGAATACACAGGGAGAGTGCGCACAATGCAGAGGTTGGGGCCATATTCGACAGGTAATAACACTCCGCCACACGCCATAAACTAAAGACAGCAGCAGTCAGGAAATCCTGTAAATTAAGACAGTTTGTTATGTCTGGGGCTGTTTGGGGCAGGTGAATACCCAGCTGACCTTGTGTATGTGTGTCTGTGTTTGAATGTGATGGTTGTCGGTGACACTGGACTAACAACACTACCCGGAGTGACTGATGTTTTACGTTGCATGCTCTGTCAAGTTTATTTCTGTTTATATTATGTTTTTGTTTTATGAACACGGTGAGCAGAAATCTGAAGCTGTTATATAGTCACCAGGGTGTTATTTTGTTTAAATAGAAATGGCTGTAAGAACGGCTTCACTTTTTCGCTTTTGTCTTGTACCTGATTGTAATGTCTTTGGCCTCAAACATTAACTTCAAGCATTGTCCTTTTTTTCTCTGCTTGCATTTCCCCTCGTGCTTTCATCCCCCGCTCCTTTTAATGGCGTCAGGGTGCTAACAGAGCTGGTGAGCAAGATGAGGGACATGCAGATGGACAAAACAGAGTTGGGATGTTTGAGAGCCATCATCCTCTTCAACCCAGGTAAGAGCAAACGGTTTTTAATTTGCTCGGAGCGAATCTGAGGTTTTAAAGTCATGTGCATTTAGCAGCTAATGACAATTTTAATGTTCGTGTTCTTTGCAGATGCAAAGGGTTTGTCAAGCCCAAGTGAGGTGGAGTTGCTGAGAGAGAAAGTCTATGCATCGCTGGAGGCTTACTGTAAACAGAGATATCCTGACCAGCAGGGCAGGTAAATATCGGCTGGTACTGAAATGTTGCTTCTTAGTCTGAACACTTTACAATGGTCAGTCAGTAGCATATCCTGAACAGGTGAAGTTCACAAGTAATTAATGGGGCTCTTGGCTTTAAACATACTCTTTAAAATATGTATCATTTCCCATTTTTATTTAAAGGTGCTATGTGTAATTTTTTGGATATATTGACAGAAATGCAATATAATATACATAACTATGTCTTCAGAAGTGTACAAAGAAGCATTATGTTTTTCTTAGCTTAGAATGAGCTATTTCTATGGACATACTGCGCGGGTCCCCTCGCATGGAATACGCCATATTGCTTCTACAGTTGCCCTAAACGGACAAACTGCTCTACAGAGCGCGTTTCATAAATATGTTATCTCCTTCGGCATAGCAGCGAAAACTTGACAACATCTTAGTGATGTGTAAGCCCCTGTAGTGCTTGGAAAGGATGGTGGGAGAGGGGAAGTGAGCCGTTGGTTGCAATTCGCGACCTCACCACTTGATGCCGCTAAATTTCAAAGACTGGACCTTTATTTAAAACAAATAATAGCCATTATATACAAATTACCGTGCAGTATGATTCCATTCCAAACATAACACTACATTCAAAGGGTTGAATTCAGTTTAATCTCTTTGGCTCTACGCTTCCAGATTTGCTAAATCCTCCTCCGGCTGCCAGCTCTGCGTTCCATTGGCTTGAAGTGTCTGGAGCACCTGTTCTTTTTCAAGCTGATCGGCGACACCCCAATCGACACCTTCTTAATGGAGATGCTTGAAGCCCCTCATCAACTGACCTAATCTGGACCTGTCTCGATCCAGTTCAATCCGGTTTGCACCAGGGTATCGCAGTCCCTCCTGGACTCTGGGGCTTTACTGTGTCTCACTTTTCATTATCACCTTTCCCATCTCTCCCGAGTCCCCACCGCACCTTCAAACCAGTACAGCCCTGAAAAAAGACTTCAGCTGTCCAAAAAAAATCTTGTTTTCCATGATCACGTTTTACAGAGAGATGTTATTTTTCAAATCTTAATCCTCGGTTTTAAGACTTCAGCTTCCAGTTTTAAAACGATTGATTTGACAGATCCCCGTGTGTCGTGTCGGTCTGTATGTTACTTGTGAATGCACAAACTGTACTTTGTTTCGTTTTTCACCACAGCTAGCTTGCCGGCTGAACACAGTGCATTTGTGACTGGGGCGAGAAAATGTACCCAGCGAGCCCTTTGGCTGGTACGAATCGAGTCATGGCAGACCCCTGCCGTTTTAGTCCCAGAATGCAATGTGACTGTGGAACACTGCTAACATGCTATCTTTGGGCTTTAATCTTGAAATCATCCTTTGTACTGTACTCATGAAATGAGTTGTTTAAAATGGCATTGGAATTAATGGCTTGCTGCATCTGGCCCATATGAAATGCAGGCCAAAGTTTTACATTTGTGAATAATGTATGCAGGTTTTTAACGGTGGCGCATGGATTTTGTTCATGTTCCGAAGAGAGCCTAAAGGCACAGAGTCTTGCAGGAGAATCCTGTTTATTTTTGCGGCAATAGGAGGGTCGACCTTGTTTTTTGTTCTTTGTTTTTCTTCCTGATAGGAAATAGGATATTAAGAGATTACGGTACCTTTTAGAGGACCTTGTACCTTCTGCCATCACCATAGATCTCATAATCCCATTCATCCACTTCTTAATATTTTCCTCAATTGGGAATGAAATCCACACCACCTTCCCCAAACAATTCAGATATTTATAAAGTGTGTGCGCTGTTATGTACAGTATGTCTAACCACTCTTGTCCTTGCAGTAGCGGGCCACTTTGTTTTGTGTGTATTCACCAGGGATGAAATCGACTTGTAAGCAGGCTCCTTTGTAATGAGCCGTTACTAACAATGGCATAACAAACAACAGATTCGGAGGTAGAACTTTGTGGAAAGGACCTTTTACATTCCATCGCACAGGTCACTTCCGTCATAGCATATAACCGATCCCTGCAGCTCACTAGTGTGCTTTTTCAAACACATCTTGTCTTGTTCAGGAGGGTCTGAGGGCCACTAGCGAACATAAGAATTCACCTTCTGGTCGTAAAACCAGCATCCATTACAATCTCTATGCATTTCTGGGAGGAGGGCGGTAGTAAAGTCTTGGAGATGAGCTAAACGTGCTGTTAAGAGTGTTGAAAACATTTCTGGCCATAAAGCAAGACACTGCATTCAACAAATGCCCCAGTATTGAGGATGGATACTATTTGGATATTTACTGCTTGGTTTTGGGGGTTCAGACCAAAATCGACCAATCTGAGTCATTTTAAATAGTGACTGAATCAAACACTGACTGTGCTTGGAGATTTTATAGACAATACTAGCAAGTGATCTCTTCTGTTCTGGTGCTGATAACAACAAAGGTTAGAGACCGATATAAACTAACACGCCAGTGCATGACACGCACCAATGATCAAAATATGCAATTCTTCAGATAGGCTTGAATTTAATACACGCCCATTTCTAGTTAAATAAACCATCTTCGGCGTAATGTTTTAATGTGTTGATCTACATGCAGATTCCTATTTGAGCTCTTGTAAATCTGTTGTATACATTAATCAGGTGCTTAATTTACTAAGTATGAAAATCATATGCAGAATTCTGAGAAACAGATATGTGCTATAGCCACATAGTTCTTAGTTTGATTTTGAGGTGGTTCGCACGGGGTTTTCAAGAATTGTGCCGTTTGCCACAATACATGCTTGCCATTGACATGTGACTGAATCCAGACTTCCAATTAAAGCTTTGTTCCTTTATAACAGTTGTTTAATCCTGCCGTCCCTTTTGAAACCACTTTCTTTTCGACACGTAGTAGGAGGGATCTTGCAGTTTTTACAATGTGAATCGTGTCTGTACTCCCAGCAGTTAAGATTTCTCTGAGGCGTGTCGGTTGCATGTTTTGTTTCATTAATGCGGAGTTGAAGATAGCGTCGATGGTCTTCTCAGTAACTGCACGGATGGCAGTTTTGTTGTGCAGTGTTTGCAGTTTTCATATGGCCTGCTGGAGTTGCCAGTCAGTCTGCCCGTGTGTATGTGTGTTGCGTCATTGTAAAAGATGGGTATCATGAGTTGTTTAGATACTTCACAGATCTGTAAGGATTTTCTTGAAATTGCTGTTACTTGATTGCAGTTTATCATATTTGATCTTTGCTTTACTATAATAAAAATGAAATAATAGTGAAATTTGGCCGACCCTCCGTCTTTTGGGGTCCACTCCCCCCTTCTATTACTTTTACTCATAATGATGTATTTTAAAGCCTTCTCCATTAGTTTCGTGAAATGAGTAATACAACTCTTACACAGACTTATCACTTTTCACCTGAAATGATACAGCACTGCCAAACAGGTGTGAGGCGAGTCGTCTTATGGGTGTTCCCTAACCCCCACTGGTTGACTGTGTACTGTGATGATCACTAAATAGAGCCTGTTTTTTTATCTATTTATATAAACTTGAGCAGATTGGACACGTTTAAAATCTTGAGGGTTCTGTTAGTGCTTTTTTCTTAGGCCATGGTGCTGCAATTTTTGAGGAGTGAAAATCCCTCCTGTTTGTGTATTTGAAGCCGAGCGGCGCTCTGAAATATGCACAGTGCAAACTTGAATTAATCTCTGCCTGAGAATGAAGTGGTTATGCACGTTACCGTCTGAGAGCCCATTCAGTTTGATCTTCATTGTGGCTTATCGGTGAATGTTTGTTTCTTTAAGGAAAGACATGCATAAGACGCACGTGTGACGTGGAGGTATTTCTAAAGGTGAAGTGATTCACACGAAATCTTTTAAGAACAGGTTCAGGTCACATTTTTACAAAATCAAAAGAGAAACTGAATAAATATGTTACTTTGAAAAAATTATTAAAGTCATTATTATGACTTTAATGAGAAAAGCTCATGAATAGCTCATGTGGAATAAGTTATTTAATGTACTTTATGGTGTTTGTGATGGAATCATGTCACAATGCAAGAACAAGCCACCTTGATGGTATTAACATGTCTTTATGCAGATTTCTTTTAATTTTGTTGTGATATTTGATCTGAACACACGTTCATTTAATTCACTCATACAGTGAGGTGTTGAATGAATTTACAGATGAATGGGAGGTGTTTTTTATTCATTGGTGTTCTTATGAAGATGGTGATTGTTTAATGGGAGCTTAAGAGACTCCAAATGAACTCCCACCAAAAGAAAATGTTTTGCTTCTCACTATGTTTTCCAACTGCTGTTTTCATGCTTTACATCTGTGTATTCTGATGTATTAGTGCAAGAACTATTTTTTTGGGTCCTTTTTCCAAGCCCTTCTCTCTACTTTTTGTGACTGTTTTCTAATCTGTCCGGCAATTGTGGAAGTAATTGACTGTACTGAGTGTGGAGAAAGAAGAAAGTCTGTTTTATTTTCGTTTTGCTTTGTCATTAATTCAGAATCTGTTTTTGTTGGATGTACCATGTGTAAGTAAAGGTTTTATTACAGCACAGTTGTGTGAAGTTTTTTCTGCTTTCCTCTTAAAGACATCCTGAAAACATCTTACCCAATTTATAACCTAATTTAATGGCGAACACTAGAAATATTTTGCATAATTTGTTAATATATTTATAGGTATTTAAAGGTTTTAAAGGTATTAAAGCTTTTAAAAACAACTTGGGACATAGTCATGCACCTGATACAACAGCAATAGATGTCCCTTTATTTAAATACATTCATTTTTTGTGAAGTAAATGTGATCTAAAATACATTGTGTTTGCATATGTATTTAGTAAAAGAACTCTCATTTTAAAGTATGGGATTGTATACAGCTGTTTGTTTACAGGGGTTCACCGGGCGCATAGGTGAGTTGGTTTTATGTTCAGTCCGGCAGGACCCCCGGGCCTCGAGCCACTTCTGGCGCCGCAGTTCCCTCCTGTGTCCGCTAGAGGGAGAACTTCCGTTACACCTCTCCGGTATGTACCACCATTAAATTTCTGTCTCTACACCTTCACTTCTCCTTGTTTTTATAAACCCTAAGCCACGCGTACAAAAATATGTGAAATGTCATTCAAAGGGTGCGTTTGCGCTGCGCAGAACGGCAGGTTTATGACATCAAAATATCGCGAGAGCGAGTTGAGAGCACAACTTTCCAACGCACAGACCCCAAATGTGTGGCATATGACAAACGTTATGATAGTCATGTTAGGCTGTCACAGAAATGAGCACCAAGGGCGAATAAAATTGACCAAGAGTTGAAAACGGGTAACGCCTCAGCCGGTCTTGATAATTGTGACGTTTTGGAAATTAATTTGTTTTTGGACTGCGCTTTACTCTTGTCCGAAATGGGCACTTGCGACCTAGAAAACTGTTAAGATGCTATAGTAACATCCTGGTGTTTAGTGTAATGTGTTTCTTAATGAACCAGCACATGCAATTCTCTTGCTTTGCTCTGTGTGTTAAAGATGCGCCTGTAGTTCCCCAGGCAGCCGTTAGGCGGAGCTCTATCAATGACTCCTCTGTATAAGAATGATGAGTCCATAAGAGCAGCATATTTTTGCCGTTATATTTGCGTTGCAAACTCTCCGCAGTTGAAGGACTGACGCCAAACCGAATTCTTAACATTTTGTTTGCAACAACAACCATTTCTTTACAGCTCAAAGTGTACCACACATCAAACCTTGCTATTTTATTTGACCCTGTAGGGTACAAAAAATTTTCATGGGACATTTTAAACCCCTGTATATGCAAGTGGACCATTCGTGTTGAGAAAAAAAACATTAATTTAATTGAACTAGTGTTGTATTCTCCGTATGATCTTTTTGTTATTGACACATTTGTTTCTATGTCTGTTGCTTTCAATGATATTTGTTCATAATTCTATCCTAAAGACGTGGCTTTTTTACAGCTGTTGACATCATGTTTAATCTCTGGCTTAGTTTGCATTGCAGTGGGGAATGAATGCATGTTTGTTGCGGAGTAAAATGAAAAATGGTCTATGCTGGCATTGAGGATGCCCAAGGCTTTTTGTTTTCTTAAAAATAAATTATACCAGTCATTTTATTTTAAATGCATAGTTTTCTTTTCCAGATACGGCTTTGTCTAAGCACTCTGGAGTAAAAGTAAAAAACATGTATACACAAATAGACATGCACACAAACCAACAATATATTTCTGGATTTTCAACATGAATACTCTATGATTAAAGTTATTTTGTCTTGTAGGACTTCATGATGGTAGTCTATTGTTTATTCTGTGCAGAACAAAATGTCAGTAATGATTGTTTCGTAAAATAATAAATCTGATCGGAACTAAATTGTATCGAGTGTTTGTCTTGTGTTGAAGTATTTGTTGCATATTCAAAATTTGTTTACATAAAGCCTATTTAATTTTGATCGTTGTGAATAAATGTTCTAACTGTAGGACTTTACATAATTTGAATGAAAGTATTTTTAAACACTTTACCTATATAGTCTATCCGTCAATCGTTCTTAATTTATTGACACCTGAAGACTCTAAAACATTTTTAACGCCAAAATACGAACTGATATACTGCTCAAACTTGAAAGAAATATTAAAGTTGGCAGCATCTTGGTTGTTTTGTGAAATCTATACCCAATACCCCAATCTCTCGTTCTCTACCTCCACTCAGAGCTCTACTGTACCTACTGTGTCTCTCCCTCTCTTCCCACCTCACAAAAGACCCCTCTGTTCTCTCTAGCTTAACCCAGTCACCCCACCCCCTTCCTCAACACCCAAGTGGTACATTCCCTTTCCTCGTCTTCTACCCCTGGAGTTCATGTCTCTTTGACCAGTCCCATTGTAAAAGCTCTTTCCTCCTCACCTTTGGCTTTAGTTCAGCTACAAGGATGCATTATTATGCTATAGTGTACGGTACAGATCGTCTGTGCTTCTCGTGCTGTGTTAGCGCTGGCTGGAATAACAGGCCTGCTGTTTCACACATGCTGTAGAGACGCAGAGTAATGTTAAGATGTTTGGTACTTCCATGCTGATACCAGCAAATACAGAAAGACTGAGAGTGAATAACCAAACTTATTACATTGACAGTG
The DNA here is from genome assembly GCA_006030095.1 of Triplophysa siluroides. Taxonomy (NCBI): domain Eukaryota; kingdom Metazoa; phylum Chordata; class Actinopteri; order Cypriniformes; family Nemacheilidae; genus Triplophysa; species Triplophysa siluroides. The sequence continues at coordinate 535,753 of VCII01000054.1, forward strand.
TTTGTATGCACATTTTGTGTACTATAAGGTTGCAGAGGGCAGCATTGCTAATTCATAGTTGTTTAGACCAAAGTAGACCAGTTTTGACCTTAGTATGAAGTTTTTGTATGAACACAGTCTTTGTAAATGAGCCACAGTGTTTGATGATAACCCATCAGAACAGAAGTAACAAACATCAATTTAGGGAGTAGACAACATGAGTTACGTTATATTTGTTGTGTTGTTGCAGGTTGTTTGAGTTAAAGTGATATAGACGGTTTCATCTGATGCACACGTCTGGCCCGAAGTTAACTTTTGGTCTGTGAAGGTTATAATATACAGTTGAATTTATGTTAAATTAGTATTGTCTATTAATTGTATTCATTAAATTGAAATAGTTTTTGATTCTTTGTGGAGGTCTACTGAAAGTTAAGTTTGCGCCACATAACCTTTGTTTATGTTGTTGCCGCTGAAACCGAACTAATATGTGGGAAGCCATTTTGTTGTCATGTGACAAGAAAACCATAAAACAGGAAGTGTAATGACGGACAGGACCTCTGGTGACCTTCATGGCTGTGTGTCAATGTTAGTAAGTTTCCTAAAAATATCTGAGTTTGACCTTTATGTGACCTTGTAAGGATAGTCCAGGTTGTCAGTTGGTTTAATACCAAGAAATGTGTTTTTATATATTATTCAGAAATGTATATTTGTTGAAAATATGTTTTGTTTAAAATGATGATTAAGAGGAAACTTTTGTATATTGTTACCTTATCTAGACTAAATCTCTATCTTGTATATGTTTATTTGCCAAAGACTAACAAAAAAAAAACATTTCTAAACAAAATGCATTTCTAAATTTTTGGGCTAGCAGTAGATGGATTTTTTTCATCACTGCAATATAGAAAATTGGATTTGACATGCCGTGTGACACAGTAACCAGGTAATTCTCATGACATGCTCTCTCTCTGTCTTTCCATTGCTGTTTTCTCGCTTGACTCATCAGTATGTCCCTAAATTTCCACCTCAGTTAGTGGGTCATTTAGATCAACCTCCTCCCTTCTGCACATGATGCTCTCTGACTCCCTCCCACAGCCACCTCTCTCTCTCTCTTTCTCTCTCTCTCTCTGTGTCTCTCTCTTCTCTCTCTCTCTCTCTCTCTCCGTCAATGGCCCTCATTCATTCCCTCTCTCCTCCTGCATGCCATCGGACCCCCTCCCACCGTCCCTTTTCATTCCAGTGATTTTTTTTCACTCCATGAAATTTTCCGTGACTTCTTCAGGAGTTCATTACCTGTTCTCTCTGTTCACATCATTTCTTACTAAAGTCATTTATGTCTCTCATCTCACGGTTTCTTTCACCGGCATGTAAAGTTATGGGATTTAAATAAACTTTGTGCCAGTTCTGTGACTTTGACAACATGAACGTCTTTTCAACATGAGGTCACACCTGTGCCAGTACAAATCACCTTTATGGCCATTAGATTCCCATTTATGATTTTATGGTAATCATAACTGATATTCATCTATTTTGTAAAATATCATACCACATTTATAAATTGACTCAAGGGAGTTTTTGTAAGTTCTCACACTATGAGGAGACTTGTGTTTTGAGAAAAACATCAGACAACACTTTTTTCAGTCCATTTCATTTCACAGCTGTCAAGGAGCAATAATTGAGATACAAAAGATGTCTCTGTGTTTTTTCTTTCTTGGGCACAAATTGCATCTTGTACCTCTATAAGCAATGGTTTAACATTCTGTAATGGTCACCATTACTGAAGCACTTCAAGTAAATTTTCCTAATGATGTATATTTGTGCTTAATGGTCTGGGGAAATTGCTCCAGAAAAATGCTCCAGAAAATGGAGCAGAGCTCTTCATACAAAAATGCTTAAGCATACTCTCTGTTCATGCAAAAATCTGTAAAAAACACATAGCCTAATAGGCCTATTAGCGTTTTATTGTCACACATCATATTGTCACATCAAAACATTGTTTTAATTGCAAACACTCTTCACATAAATGCCAGCCAAATGTAAGTCCTCTCTCGCTCACAAAAAAATTCAAACTGGCCTCCAATTTAACTTGCCCTTCCCATTTCACAGTATGATCAGGGCCCGTATCCAAAATCACTGACCCATTTTCTCATTCTTGGTTACATTCTGGGTTCCTGCTCACAGGTAACCCTGTAATATATAACATACATCAAGCCATTCTTCAGTGCTTTTGGTGTAACCCCGTACCCCATCCCAGTCCATTTCCTCAAAAAAAAACACATGTACAAATATACATGCCAGTCTATTCCCCCCACCCCTTGTCCCTGATCTATTTCTGTGTGTTGTAGTGGGCTAGGGTGTGTGTGCGCGGTTTGCAGCCCTGCCCTGTAAAATACAGACTTTTTTAAGGAAGTCTGCAATATAATCTGGTCGCTTTATTGTAATTACAAGGTCCCCTTTTTGGAAATAACCAAGCCTGTCCACAAGCACTTGCCGTGGCTGTCTCCAAGGAAAATGTTGCTTTCGTGTGCCCCCTCCGTTGAACTGGTTCATGCCAGCACGTAGCCTGACAACTGGTGGCAGATAATTCATTCTTTCACACACGGCAAGTTTAAATCGCTCGGTCAGATGTTGTAACATTTAATGTGTTAGTGTGGGTGGCCATACAAAGGCTACAGAACCACACGGTAAGTGGTCTAAAGTCGAAGCCTGACATTTGCAGACTATTAATCTCAACAGCTGTATTAGCACAAGGTAGAAAACATCTGGAACTTCTTTTTTTTTACATTTCAGATTCTAACTTGTTCTAATAAAGTAGCTGTTGCTGATTTCCTGAGCTACTTGCAAAGGGAAGGTCAAGGGTTCGATTCCCAGAATGCATCTGTCAGATAAATGTAAAGCCTGAATGAATATATGTGTTTTGCCTTCTACAGGATTTGTATGTATGCCGATTGGCGACACATGTCACTCCTCTATTTAATGTACGTACGTGAGTATTCTTCTGTGCAACACTTTACAATGTGTGTTAATGCTTTGGTTCTAAACTGATCTCAGGTCAGCTGTGAAAACAGACAGTTGAAGTTTTATATATTCTCAAGGTTAGTGTACACATGCTCACTCGTGGGTTCAGACAGTGGCATGCATCTTATTTGATGTGGTTCATAATAAAACTGATATTATAAGCGTGACTCCCATGCCACCCATAGGTTTTATTCTACTCAGCACATTAGCATAGCACTTACATTTGGCAAACAGACAAATATTTGTGCTCTTGCACTTCATTAAAATCTAAAAGAGACATTGTAAAGTACTTTAGTTCATGTGTTATATTCTAAAAGTCAAAATTGCACTTCGTATGCTGTCTGTTTATTATATTTATACTGTATATGTATATTTAGGTTATTGTAACTTTTTCATTTAATTGTTTTAAACGGGAGGATGTTTAACAATAGTATAGCAATAGATTTGATTTAGTTTTAGTACATGGTGTACACCTGTCCACCTAGCATTCTACCTCTTTACCCACAGTTCTCATTCTTCATAATCTTTCTCACATATTTAAAAATATCTTCACATTCTCCTCCAGCCTCCGTGTGTCACTGTGTACACCACAGATTTAAAGGGTATTATTATACTGTTTTATTATGGAAACCAAGAGGACACCAGCCAGAGGCAAGACAAAAACACATACCATGAGTGTTTAAGGATTGTCCTAGTACCGTAATGTGCACGGTATATAAGATGTGCTAATTTGAATAACGTTTTCCCAAAATGATACTTTCTAGCTAAATTCAGTGAAAATCGCACATGGTTGCAGATGCCAAGCATATAAATAAACCAGGTGAAAAATAGAAAAAGAACATTTACTAGAAAAGGTTTTTTCTTCAAAAGCATGAGCGCTTTTAAAGAACTGATCCTTGGATAGCGCCAAGGCGTCATCTGAGTAAATGACCTGATTTGCCTTTGGATCTCTTTGAAGAAGAGCTGTAGATTGCTGCATCTATTTTTAAGACTGAGAGAAACTTTAAAACTACTTGACTAGTATCATAAATCAAATTTCGACATATGATTATTATGATTATACTTAATTATTATCTTCTATATTTGCAACTTTCAAGTCAGTTGCCCGGTGAAACCTTCACAACTGATTGTGCTTTGGAGTTATGCATTTGGATTATTAATATATCTACTGAAATATACTAAAGCAAACACAAGTTAAGAACATAACGTTGCACACTAAATAAAAAACTGCACTAGGCTACTGGCTGCAGTTAAACTACAGGCAAATGTCTAAAGTATCAGTGTCTCTATAAATGCACATATGTTTTCAACAGAGCTTGTTTTAAACCATCCTGTATCTTGACTTTGTCATTTAGGTACTAAAGGAGTCCGATTGGTGCATGAAAAAAGCCATGGACTACGTGTGACGTCACGCGCGCATAAAGATCTCATTGGCTGCTGGCATTCTTCATGCCTGAGGACCCATCGGTCCTACATGGTACAGCTGTCTAACAGAAATAAATACATAGAAATAAATTGACCGATATACGTGTCAATCGCTGGCGCGTGAACTTAAAAAAGCTCCTTTGATGAATAACATATATTTTGTGCTATTGGTCTTTTTATACATTCTTTCATTTCAAGTCTTTGCCTCCCTCCGCGTTTGCGCTCGACTTTCTGATTCACTCTCTCTCCACGCACACCCGCGCGCACGCTCCCTCGCATTTCGTGGGAGAAAGTAAGAAGAGGGAGAGAGACAGAGGGAGATTGAGAGAGAGAGAGTGATTTGAAGCCTCTCTCCGCTCTCTCAGCTTTCCTGGTTACTCGGATTCAATGGGGCTTTAGCATTAAGGATTTCAAGCTGTTAACCTACATATTTATTTCCCGTCCCCCTTTTTTTCTATTTAAATTTTGTACATAAGATAGATAGGCTAACTTATTGAAGAACAAGGTGGGTGTGCGTTTTAAGACGTCTATCAAGGCGCTCCAAGTTTCTTCTCGACTGACTTTATGTGAGATCGAAAGCAACTCTAATTTGCAATTGTCCTGCCTTGTAGTAAAACTAAACCGGTTTGGAACAAAAACTTAGGAACTATGGATATTCGGAAGAAGCGGAGGCCGTGGTGCGTGGAGACGTCGCTCGTGCTTCTCCTGTGCGTAACTCTGGCACAAGCAGGTGAGAATTATCTTGTTAAACTATGCTTAGGGTGAATGCTGTGTGCCTTTTCATATACTTGTTTTTGACGAAAGAAACAGTAACTATAACCGTATGTGAAAGTTGTTTTACCTCCAGCCTGCTGCGCTTTACGCACTTTAAGCAAACCGTGAAATTACGCAGGTGACTAACTGCTGTGTATTTGTGTTTCCAAGACTAGTCACATGCGCTCTGTAATCTGCAATTCAATCAGAAGTGATACGTTGGCTACTTAGTCTTTATTTTTCCATCTGTATATTTATTTTGCAAGTCCTCTTGCAACCATAACAATCATTTAATAAGGTAGTCTTGCTTAAGATCGTGTGTGTGTTTAAAGACCAGAAACGTTGGTTACACAAATTAAAACACAGGCAATTCAGGCCGCGTTGGCACGCGTAATGTGGCATCCCCGGCGGGGGCATAGGATAGGACGGTGCACCTCACAGTCAAGGTTTCACACCATGCAGCTTACACTGTCGTTTGTACTTCATTAAAGCGACATATTTATATTTGACATAAACTAATCATATATCTATTCTGGTGGGTGTATATAATTGCTTTTTTCATAGATTACGTTTATAGATGTTTGTCAGATTTTTTAATGTGATTTCGTTTCCACAAGACTTTAAAGTATTAGTTTATTTAGTGTAACCACTGCTCTATCCTAACTGTGTGGTTCACGTGAACAAAAAACGTTGTATTTTAATAAGCTTATCATTTACTAATATATAGCTGGGAACAATTAATGAACCGCTGCGCTTCCGGCGCGCGCCACTGTCGGTCGGAGGCGTCAAGATATATAACTTCCAAAGGTTTAGCTTTTTAACTGTAAATCATTCTTTCAGTTTAAGTCTTCCTAATGTCATTTATGGCTATAAAGGCAAATAATAAACTCATTGTGGCGTGCAACCAAATTTCCCTCAAGCATGGATATAAAACTGGTCGCAGATTTGATCGTTCTTTTTTCTCCCCGGTCGTCTCCCCTGTGCATTTAAAGGAAGTCTGAATGTTTGTGCGTCTCTATGAGTGGGTTATTATACTGGACTGTGCTTCAGTGAAAGGGGTTTAGTGAATGAGTTAGTGTATCCGTGTGTGAGCTCTGTGATATGTGCACACGTGCACGTCTATTACACCTGAAGTTTCCACAGGTAGTTAGTTTTTGGCAAGTGAATGTTGCATTTTGAATTCTACAGCCTGATGTTGCTTGTTCACATTTAAACAAGAACCATCTTTGATCATTAATAACAGAAGGCCGTAAGAAACCAGATTGTTAAATGTTGCCAAAGGTGAATACCAGAATACGATGCAAACTTCTTGTTTCATAATGTTTCGGGACCGCTTCATAACCGGAATAATAAAGTGTACGGTTTATTTAGTGTAACAGTTTTCTTAACTTGTTCATGGTTGTTTTAAGCTGTTGAAGTCGAGCAAGATCTCAATAGACAGCAGACTCTTGAGAGCGCAGTGTTTTTAGGCGGGGAATATTTATTTAACATGGATGTTCCTTCAACCTCATTTCAAAGCCAGAGCTCTCAAAGAGCAGTCTGTCTCACTTCTGTTAACCAAAACACACTCAACCTAAGCAGGGCACGGGGCTGAATGGAGCTACTGTGTGTGAAGGAAATGCCCGGAATATTCGAGTGTATATTCATAGCACGTGAGAAAAGACTGTCCCCACAGGTGTGTCTATCAGGCCTTACAGTTTCATGACATTCCGCTTGTCAGCGTTTGTTACTATCATTTCTAACTTTCTTTCCCCCAACTGTACCCAGTTTGGGGCCCCGTGTGCTTTAAATGGATCCCTATATTCAGGCACTTGCTAGTGAGGATAGCAACTACCCAGAACAGCCCAAACATGCTAAGAACCCTAGCAACTGCATAGCAACACACTGGCAATTTTATTCTCTATAGCATCACCTAGACATCCAACTCTAGTTTGGCTGTAGAAATCTTTCCGTGTTCGAACCACAATAGGACACATGTAGGAAGTTTCTGTTGACGATAAAACAGTCGCTCTGGTTAAAGAAGACCAGCTTTGTGGTTTGCAAGAGAAATGTAATCATTGTGTTTTTAAGGTTCAGTCCATGCACTCTATGGGAAGGCTTTTTGACCATCATAGAAAGTTGGTGTAATGGTTTGCTTTGAATAGGTGACTGGATCTCTTTTCCACAAATATTTCTTTATTTACAGCGCTGGTTATATGTGAAGCATTCTTAAAGTCGGAAACATGAAAATTACCGGATATGTTACAGCAGGTTTCTCACAATATATATATATATATTTTTTGTGGAATGTAGACAACTATACCACAAGAGGGCCCAACATCTGTTCAAGCTTTTTAAATCATCAGTACCACATCTAAGCACATAATAAGCACCCTGGTCTGCCTCGTTTTCTTTTCTCAGGGAATTTAGAGTTTTACTTTATGATTGAAACTCTGACTTCAGCGGTGGATTGGGGCATCTTTTCAGTTTTATGTTTATACTGTACATCTCCACATACTCAAGCTAAACCCAAAGTTGGAGATCTCAAAAAGTTTACTCTTATACTGTAACTTTATCAAAATTAAAAGTTGAGGGAATCACTTTATTATAAATGTAAAGTTGAGGAATAGTGTAATGCATGGCTGGTTTACGTTGAATGAGCAGCTGTGTTCTTTCTTTTGCACAGAGCCATCAAGTTTTCCAGCATTTTCTTTTCATACAATTAAAGAAAACACAGCAAACACTCTCTTCTTTCACCTTTTCACCAGTCCAGAAATAGCAACATGAGTTTAGGGTGTCAACGTTTAACAATTACCGTAGTCATGTAATGTTATAAATAGGTACTTTGTTACTTAAAGTGAATATTTGTTTTTTTCTCTGTATAGTGTATGCTAAGGTTTATGGTGGAGGGTGTATACAGTATCTGTGGGGAGCCTGTATAAAGCTCAAACTTTTTTAGCATATGTGATGTTTAATAAGTGGCCTCTGTGGTCGGTTTATCCATCCTGGCAGTGCCAATGGTGCTCGACGTGCCCACGCTTACTCATACTCTACTGAGCCATACAGACACGTGGCACCGGATACCTGTCAGACATATATGTACTGTATTAAAATTACATTAAAATCTCAGTGAGATGGTTTAGGTGATATTTCTATGTCAGAAAATCTTTATTTGATGTTTAGACAAGAGGTAAATACACCATGGCTTACAGCCATGCAGAATTTTTGGAACGTTTTATCAGGATCTGAACAACCACACTGACACGCTTGGCAATCTGTGAGCATTAAATACACGTTTGATATATATATACAGTATATGTTCCTGTAACCTTATATTATGGAGTTGGCATGATGGCATAGCTGGGTGCGTATTATAAATACATCATAAATACAGAGAACGATGATCTAAATTACAACCTCCGGACAGGTCTGTACATGCACGCCTAACTATTGCGGTTGGCGGAGAGAGAAGAGACCGATCCAGACAGCGTGATGGATTTATCTTCATGTCTCTCACATCTTTTGAACTTTAATCTGGTTGAAGTTTAGCAGGTGCTTAATTCTGGTGTCTTCTTTTCTATGTTTTATAAATGTTATTCGTTCTCCGTCTTTTCTTCATCCTTTCCTCCGTCTCACTCAAAACAAGAGCATCTTTGTGAGACAGTGAGGGTGAGAGTTGAAAGGTCAAGGTGTCAGGTGATACGTCTTGTTGGTATTTAGCACAGTTATTTGAAGAAGCTCATAAGAATGAGGAGATGGTAGCGAGGGTCAAGGAGAAGAGTAACCAAGTCTTGGATCTTTAGGAATGTTCTTTCACCAGCTCTGTACCGTCACCATAGAATCCTGATGTTGAAAATGCGTTCAGAAATGTTGGCTTCATCTTGACTGTTAATGGCTCACTGTGTGGAATGTCTGTAGGGTCTTTTGTTTCAATGTTTGTGGTCTGTGTGAGCACACAGTGTTTGTTTGTATGTGCGGGTTGTGAAGCTACAGGTCACTCTTTTTAACGTTTAAGGACATGCTTATAATACACATGATCTGTCTAATGTTCAGGTTTGGTAGATGCAATTTAACCCATTATACACCTATATTTACTAAATTATTTCAAATGTAGTTATTATATATTGTATGATTTATGAATGAAGACTTTTGGGAAGTATTATTTCTTTGTATAACCCATCATGTGCATTACAAACCATATTCATATTTTTTATGTGACTTGTTGGGGAAGGCATCACTAATGGCTGGAATACACTACAAGACTTTAAAAATCTGAACAGATTTTTTTAAACTAGACATCACACACTTGCAGACTTTCTGCATCAAGTCCAGACTGAAAATCTGGGCAAAATCTGAGCAAAAGTCTTGTAGTGTATTTTGGCCTTAAATTTCAACTTTGTTTCAATTTAGTTTTTGTTTGCTGACAACTAAACAAGCCAAAGCATATCAACTGAAAAACCTAGTTGCGAATGCAACTAGGATTGCCAAATTCCAAATGTGGAGAAAATTCAACAACAGTTCATTTGTAACAGTTAAAAAAAAAACCGTCTCAATTGACTTATGTTTTACTTCATTTGTAAATGCACATATTCCTTCTTCCTACATTTGCTGTAATGTAAATATTTTTCAGCAGGGAAATGTTCTGTCAGATTGTTTTGATAGTCTTCCCTCTTTCGTTTGGTAGAGTTGGAAGGGTCTAGTGAACATATGGTGATGTGGCTGAGGTCTGAAACAGTGACATACATTGTGCACATTGACTTCTGGAAACTGATACAGAGACTTTAAGAACCTGTCAGAGCTCTCTCTCTTTCTCTCCCCCCCCTCTCTCTCTCTCTCTCTCTCTCACTCGCTCACTCTCTCTCTCTTTCTTTCTGCACTCTTGATCCTCAGACATTATCTCAGTATTGTACTGAATCTTGTACTTTTCATTGTAGTCCTGTATTGTAGTGTGTTCTTTAGATACTGTAATATCGTTTCTCACATGGTTAACTGCATTATCACCCATTCTTATTTGTTAGGATACGTAGTATTTGTTTTTTTGGTCTGCATAAGAATGTTCAACTAGTTGCTGAATTAAAAACGACTTGACCACAGCATTGTGGTAACTACACAGACCATATTTTGGTCAGTGTGGTTTTAGAGACCAAAATGACTGGCAAAGAAAATCGTTCCTACTAGTTTAGAAAGAAAACAGAAATTTGTCAGGCCTTAGAAAGAGCATACGACAGTTAGGATCTGAGCTAAATATACTAAACCACAAATAGGTATTGCAAATACATACATAAATGCTGGTTACAGAGTTTAGACAGTTAATAATGAGAGTGCTTACAGTGGACAGATGGAATCCAAATTCACATGAATCCCATAAAGACCACTAGAGCTGCCAAGAGCAATAAGATGATGAAAATAGATGAATACATGTAAAGTGTGACTGTGTGGGGCATATAAAGGATTCAACATCTGTTTAGAACTGCATTTACCAACTGGATAATAAGCACTTCTGAACATTTTCTGTCATGTAAAAATATGTTTGCAGAACAAGTGCATGATTATTGATGAATTATGAATTTATAAACATCTTGATTCAAGGAGCACACACATTTTTTTATATTTTACAAATAAAAAAACAGATACATAAAGCATCTCAACTCATTGAGACTCTGTCATCACATTTTTGCTTGTAAACATTTGGATTTTATCATGGTGTTGCTAAATAAAACCTTTTGCATATGCATGTTGCCGCATCCCATTGACATAAAATGACCGAGGGGCTTATTTCTGATCAAACCTTGTTTTTTCCTTTAGATCCAGTCGATGTTTTGCGGGTGCTGCAGTTGCCTTCCCTTCCTGAAGGTGTGCAGAAGGTTCCAGGTTTCTGTACCTCCCGTCGGGCCGGCACACCTGATCATGCCTACCGCATCACCAAGAAAGCTCAGATCTCTGCACCCACCAAACAGCTCTTCTCAGGTGCCCCCCTTCGATATCCAATCATGTTGGTAGCAGATAAAGCTAAAATGTTGTCTTTTCAGTGCTACTGTTTCGTTGTATGCAGTTATGCTTAGAAAGATTACTGGGTTGCATGAAAATCATTTGGGTCCCAAACATGCAATTACTTCCTCAAAGCAAGATAAGAGGTTTTCAGCAACAAATGAGACGGTTTCACAATTATCCCTGATGTTAACTTTGGTTTGATCGTGGAAGCAGTAGTTTAACAGGCACCATTTATACATGTTGATTCATGAATTATGGGCTTACGCCAGACTGCACATTTCAACTCTGTCTGTCTGTTTTTTCCTCTTAGGACGTTTCCCGGAGAACTTCTCCATCATGGCCCTAGTAAAGCCCAAAGCTGGTCTTCAGGCCTTCCTCTTGTCCATCTACAACGAGCAGGGCGTACAGCAGCTGGGTCTGGAGCTGGGTCGTTCTCCCATCTTCCTTTATGAGGACCAAAATCGCAAACCCACCCCAGATGATTACCCACTGTTCCGAGGGGTCAACCTGGCCGACGGCAAGTCAGTAACCAACCCCAAGCCCCATCATCCATCTTCATTTTTTTTATTTAAATTATTCCTTTGTGTGCTCTATCGATTTCACAAATGTATAGTTTTTAATAATACTGCTGTGATTCCATCAGTGCAATGTGGCTGAACAGTACATTTTCAACACTGTAAAGTGCCTATAACATGTTTCTTATTGTTCAACACTCAAAAATACTTGTTGGACTTTCTCTGTCCTATAGGTGGCACCGGATTGCTATTTCCGTCCAGAAGAAGAAAATCACCCTGATCCTGGACTGCAAGAATCGTATAACCAAAGCTCTGCCTCGTAGCAACAACCCAGTCTTGGACACCAATGGCATCACTGTTTTTGGGGCCCGTCTGCTGGACGAGGAGGTCTTCCAGGTCTGGTATAGCTTGTGCAAGAACTACACAAGTTGTTCACTTATAGAAAACCCTAATGGAAAGATGTATTGAGATGATTATCTAATATTAAAAATGTTTTTTTCGTAGGGTGAGATCCAGCAACTGCTGATCGCATCCAACCCTCAGGCTGCTTATGACTTCTGTGAGCACTACAGCCCTGACTGTGACTCCCCGCTGCCCAAGGTTCAGTCCCAGGACCCCAACACCTACGTGAGTACCACAACACATCTTCCCACCATATTTCTCAATAGGTGAGATGATTTTAGTGTCCTGATTTGAGATACAGGTGTGGTTTTATATGTAGCAGATGCATTATGGGTAGTTTACATTGAACGCTTCTTGAGCCTGTGCTTATGCAAAAACTACAACATAACCATAAATTACTTCATATTTCACACGATTTGACTTGCTAACTTCATCACTAAATTTGACGAATTACTTTTTCTCACAAATGCTTCGCACATCAGAATGAAAAAAACATTATTTATGGTACATTGGTCAAGAAACGGTCTTCCACTTTTTACAAAAAATAGATGTTTCTGTTTACCCAAAATGCATTAGTAATACATTTGACATATCTAGAGCCCCTCATCATCGCACCCTCGCAAATCATTTTCATACATCCACAGCTCTTCTGTCCCATCAAAGGTTTCTGTCCTAACACAAGCTGTGTTTGAATCAGCTGTCTTTCCCCCTCAGCGCTTGTACATTTATTCTAGCTTTCATGAGATCCATAAGAGAAAGACTGGAAATGTTGTATGTGCATATATTTGCTAAAGATTTCTTTTATCAACTTCAGATCTGATGGCCTTAAAATGATTAGACGTGGACTAAAAAGCAACAAACGTTTATTTATCTAATTTTACTTGTTTATGAAGAGCTAAATACTTGTGGTCTCTGAATGCATTTGTTGTCTGGTTCATTAAAGTTCTCAATGTGTTTTGCAGTAATGCAGTAACATCAGCATGTTACTCAAACCCATGAGTCTGATGAACAAATGAGCAAATGAAAAATGTCATGCTTTTATCTTGACTTTGCTGAAACCTTAGTTTCTAGCTCCAACATCTTACTCTGTATATATCCATCATTCTTCTCTCCTCTCTTCCTATTATTCCCTTTGTTCACTTTTGTCATTTGCTACTGTACATCCTCTTAACTGTCACTCGCATTTTCTCTCCAGCATTCCCCTCTCTCTCTCTCATCCTCTCTCTCTCCATTCCCATCATGTCTCTCGATACTTTGATGAAGAGCAGGATGATTATGAATACCCCTATTATCACGAAGAAACTACACAAGCCCCTCCCTCCATCCCGCCCGAGACCCTCGCTAACCAGGTAAAGAGGGAGAATTTAAATAGTAAAACAGAAAAGAGAGGATGAAGAGACAGTGAAAGGTTTATAAAGAAACGAGAAAGAATGAAGTGATTTAATTTGCAAAAAACTTGAATGCCTGAGAAATATCGATGAAGTGATGCCTTGCAAGCGCTTAAATAATGGGTGATAAATGTGATGTCATGATTGTGTGATGTGATAATTAGATGCAAAAAATGTAAACATACCTGTCTCTGGAATTGAATAAATTCATCCTCTCGTTTCATGTTTAGTGTCCCACCTCTTCCCGTACGCTCCCGTTCCGTATGTCACTCCGTCACATCACCTATAACACTATATTGATGTTGTTCGTCATCTGTATGTTTTCTGTTGTCATATTTCTGTACTTGCACAGTGTCAGAATGTTTGTGTTGATCAATACATGCTGTGTGTATGTGGACTTTGAAGGGGCACTGGAGGCACATCTCACACACACACACACACACACACACACACACACAGAGATATCATGGCCCCACTGTGTCAATCCAACAGTTCTGGAGAAAGACATTTTCAGTACTTTAATATGAATACAATTCTTTTTGGCATTTGAAGTTATTCTTGAAAATTCGGTTTATTTTTCAATGGCCACATTTACACGTGCTTCATCTTCAGATCAAGTTCCATAAGCTATTCAAGCATTATTAAAAATACAATCAATTACGAACTTCTTGTGGAAATACTGTAGATGCTCTTGCTGTTTATTTGTGCATTTTAGTTATTCATGTAAATGTGGTCATTATTTAGGTCATTCTGAATAGCTCAAGTAGTTTGTCGGGAAACAGCTTTATTTGTGTCACAATTGCATGGCAATCACTTAAGAGCTTTGTATTATTCTTACATTTATTGCATGTTTCTACATTTCACATGTTGTGTAAGTAACACAATTTCTCTTGTGTCTTGTGTCTTGTGTCTCTCTGATCTGTTATTATGTACCACAAGCCGTCTGTGTCCATGTGTTCGTTTATATTCATCTCTCCACTTCTTTGTTTCTAAATTAGGTTTACTTTTACTTTGGCAACGTTGTATTGTGAATGATTTTTAGTGTTCTCTTTCCTACCCTGAAGACTGTCATGGCTTCAGTTAGTTTGCTTACTGCAATGTTTAAAATACTAGTTGTGTTTTAATGTAAATATCATTAATCCTCAATCATTTTCAGAATCTGTTTTTTTTTCTGCTTGCCCGGTAGTTAAGACCATGCACAAAAACCCTTCACAATGATTTTATGTAAATAATAATATAAGCATGAATATTGGTAATTGTTGATATTTTATATGTGTGTTTATTCTCATATTGTTTATGTTTTTTATGCATTGCCGTGCTGGTACATTGTGAAGGAATTTACAATGGTCTTACATCACTACCTTATGATTAACATGCTTTTCTCACTGCTATTTGATTTTTTCTGTACTTACTTCTCTCTCTCTGTGCCGTTGGACAGCACAGTGTATCAGCCATGCATCAGTTTTACTTGCAGATGCTTTATTGAAGCATATTTTCCCCCAGTGTCCCAGAGCATCATGTCCCCATGTGCACAACATGCTGCTTTTTAATGTGGAGAATGGCATTACTGGAAAAAACAGTGTCTATTTTTTGCAATATTGAATTTTGAATATTAATGAACGATTCAATCTAAATTAACATTTGACTGTATCCAGTAATGCCAGTAAAATCTCATTCAGTCATTCATTCGCCAGTGATCTTAATTGATTAATTGACTGTCAAACACCAACCTGTTTGTCTCTCTCTTGTTTTTCTGTCCATCCCCACTGCTGTCTTTCCCATCTACCCACTGTCTGTCCTTTCCTATTCGCTCTCCTTTCCACAACATATGTAAATAAAAATGATATTCAACAAATAGGACAGAAAGGCTAGCAAAGCCTCAACCAAACTCACTGCTGGTCCCAAATCCACAAAAGAGAAACCTGCTTCAGCAAACCAGCTAAAGCCAAGCCTGCTCCGACAAAGCCCACCCCATCTGCCAAACTCGCCAAGGCCAAACCCACTCCTGTGCAAATCTTGCTTTCCAAAATCAAACCTACCAAATCGGCACCCAAACCGAAAGCGACCCCAGCTCCAAAGAATGGCAACCAAAAGAAAGCCAACGACAATGGAAAAGTGAACGGTGGTGCTAAAGCTAATGGTAATGGTAAAGCCAACGGAGAAGCTAAGGCTAAAGCTAATGTTAATGGCAATGGGAAGACGGCTAATGGTAATGGCAAAACAGTTGCAAACAAAAATGCAAACGGTAACGGTGCGAAAATAGTAAAGACTGAAAAGGCACCAGTAGGCAAAGTAACAATAGCAAAGAAGTCAGAAACAACCAAAAAGACCGCAGTGACCAAAACTGGGACCAGCGAGGCCAAAGCTGCGACTTTGAAAACTAAAGCGAAGGCTGCTAATCCAGCCCCCACAAAGACGAAAGGGACCAAAACCGTCGTAGAGAAGGTCAAAGTAGCGTCTGTCACTCAGAAAACTGTTTTCAGACCTACACCTGCATCTTTGCCCATCCCTTCAAAGCCCAGGACCCTGGATGTCAATAACGTCAAATCGCTTTCCAAAAAATTCCCGCCCTTCGACAAGGCCGTTGTGCATGGCGCGACCATCTCTTCGCCCAAGAAGAAAACAACCAATGGTTATCAACAGGTACAAAATCAAGAGCCCGTGTTGGCTGTCCAGAGCTGTATCGCCAACCTCACCGTCCTGGTAGTTCAGGATTGCATTCATGAAGCGTCTCACGGTAGATTTTGTGAATGTGGTCCTAGATGGTTCTCATCTTATGATGATACTCAAAGGTATCATCATAACATGAACCAGCTGTGAGGTTGGTGACATACAGATCTTCTGGATCTCCTCCACCCTTTCATATATCAAATGATCTCCAGCGATCATGAGAAGAATATGATAAGCGGTACAGACTGTGTCATCACTGCATGGCTATTTGTACAGTCTTCTCACTCTTCTATTTTATTTATTTTTGTGGTTCTCTAACCTGGGTAGTTTATAAAAAGTAGATGTTCTGCATGTGGTCAGTTAAGAAGCTAAAGGGTCCTGCGGATGTAAGTCTCAAGTTCGATGTTACACATGACACAACGACTTTCTTCAAACTTTCTGTTTTCAGTTTCTTGTATATGTTGTTTGTAAATTGCTGTCCTCTTAATAATATTTCAATTAAACAGAGATGCAGACTCACAAAAAATATAGACTGTGATGCAATCTCTGTCATCATGACCTCTCATGTATTTGCCCTAAATTATGGGGGAAAAAAGTTGTTTGCTATTTGTGTCTGTTGTGTTTCAATAGTCATTCCATTGGCACCAATATCAACAACTGCAAAGTCAAGTTTGGCCTCAAAATGGACCAACTTGGCGATTTCCATGACATGTGGCTCTTTAAACCAAATTGGTTTAAAAGTAAAATCTGACTGGGACAGCTAATCTTGGCGATCAGTATAAGATTTCTTTATGTAAAAGTTGATGCCAAGATTTCCGATTCCAGCTGCAAAGGTTTCCTGATTTTACTATGATTCGAGAGCAATGGGATTTTCCTTGGAAAATCACATTGATCTCCTCTCTCTGCTTTATTCGTAAGACCCGTGCTCGTTCCATACTAATCAATCTCTCCCCTTCAAATCTGCTTACCTCCTCAACCCAACCCACCTCTTGACCTCCTCCAATCAGGATGTAGATCCTGCTTACTCAGAGGCTGACCCCACCCCCTCAGAGACCGATTATTATTACCCGATAGAAGAAGAGGCGGGCCCAGAGCCAGAGAGTGAGCTCACTGGATATGAAGAAACCAGTAACAAGGTAAACCACACCCATTAGACGAAGATCTGAATTATTCCAGAAGATAAATCTGATTCTTATATTACCATAAATATTTCCACTGGAGGTGAGACCAGCCTGGGTATACTTACCTTAAAGGGATCGTTTACCCAAAAATGAACATTCTTTCATCATTTATTCATCCTCATGTCATTACAAACCTGTATGACTTACTTTCATCTGTAGAACACAGAAGAAGATATTTTGAAGAATGTTGGTAACCAAACAACATTGACTTTCATTCTATGAGATTTCCCAAAATGTATGATTTTGTGTTCCACAGAAAAAAAATATTGTATACAAGTTTTGAAAGACACTTGGGTGAATAAATAGGATAGCATTTATTTTTGGGTGAAATAATCTTTAACACCTTATTGAAATAGCTCTGAAGCCACCTGTGGCGTGAAACAAAATGAATGCAAAGCATTTATTTGATCACATTCTTTTGTGATTCTTATTTAACTTACCTCAGGATTCTCCTCGTTCCTATATCAAATGTCTTGACATAAGAACAGAAATCTTAAGAAACAAGAATCACACTGAATGTTACGATATGGAATGAATACCGTGCGTTCATTTCCAGACAGCTGCTTTTAAAAGCGAGATATTTGAGGAATCAGGTACTGGCGACCAGCAGGCCAGCAAACCTCATATACCACACAATCATTTTACTTTAAGTGATCAAATAAGTTTGGATGGTTTTATAAATAGACTTGAGACTTGGTCAGGTTAGTACTTAAGTATAAATAACTTGTTTTAGAAGTAGTTTGGAAATGGACAATCTCAATGGACTTTAAGTGTGAAGTAAGAGGTTAAGTCAACAATACATTGGTAAGAAACGAGTACAGTAGGAAGAAGTGCTGAACGTGTGTTGCCATGAGTGATGTCCTCTCTTTAAAAAAAAATTAGATTAACAACAAGATTTAAAATGAATTCATGAGAAACACAGTAGAAGACAGACTGTGTGTCTCTGTCCGTGTGTGCTTCTATATTATGTGTCATCTATCATTATCTATGAAGATACTTTATATCATCCCTTGATTGGCCAACACACATCTATTCTTCTCATCTTCAATCACCTCTACCTCTACCCCTACCCCACCTCTACTTCTAATGGTACGCCCCAGGTTGAGGAGCCTTTACCAGCTGAGGACCTAGACATGACCAAGACAGGTGGTGAAGGGGTTTCTCAAACGCCCGACGAGCCCTTCACTGACGAGTACATAACAAGCGACTTTGGAATGAAGGAGTATGACTATTCCTACAAGGACTACAGCGAGCCCATCTCTGAAACCAAGGCGGAAGACAGCTTTGGACCCGCCCTGTCCGCTGTGACAGATGAGGGTGGTGTAAGTAACCCTACGCTTTCCGGCAAATTCCCTTTCAGGCTTTGAAAAAAGCTGAAAATGAATTCGCTACAGCTTTATACGGAACACTTGCAGAAGTATTGGGAAGGTACATGTTTAGAATAGCTCATTCTTTTTCTGCAGAACACAAACGATTGTATTTTGAAGAACGTTGGTAACCAAACGTTGCCTCCTATTGACTTCAATTGTATGGACACAAAACCAAATTTTCAATTATTTTCTTTTGTGATTCAGAGTCATATACTGGTTTTAAACAAGATGCAGGTAAACTAATGATGTGAACTATCCTCATTGAAACTCAACTCCAGATTCTTCTGCAAGTCTTCATATAATGCTTTATCAGTATTGGTTGAGTCAGCAAAAAAGAACATCATCTTCCTGGAAGAGACACTGCACTTGATTTCAGCTCGTCTGTATGTATTTAGGTAGTGATCTGATAGCCTATATATAAATAAAACAGAATAGTAGTCACTTCTGTCTTTCAGTTCAAGCATGTTAAACATTTAAGATGATGCTCTTATTGAACAAATTTGTATAGAGTGATTTAAGATAATGATATAATGACATTATGGGTACTTTATGAGAAGTCCCAGTGCATTATAGGAAGTGTCATGTTCATGACGACAAAAAGGATTGCAATGCAGGTGGGTGTAAAATGCTTGGCCATATTCCCTAGATCTTTGGTTGTGCAAATTTATTTTATATATAATAAGACTCATCACAGCAATAGAAGAAAGAAGGTGTTGCTTCACTGGTTGCCAAATGTACATTTCTTATTTTTAACATTAAGTCTAATCCACATTCTTGAAGATTCATTGAAATCATGTAACTTTAAACAGAACTGACTCTGTGAGAAATGCAGATAGTTAAATACACAATTATAAATGAAATGTGGTCAAATGCAGACAATTAGGAACCCTTTGAGAAAGTAAAAATCGACAGTAAGTATCTTTGCAATAAAACATTGCGAAAACCACAGAAATATCTGTCAAACAAGTGAATAGGCCTACTTGCTAACAAATAACAACAAAGGCTGAGCAATTTCTGTGGTTAAAATGTGCCATTGTAGAAGGAAGATTCTTGTCCATTCGGTGTAAAGAATCATCTCAGTGGCCTGTTTCAATCAAACCTTGACATCTAAAGATGTCCTTGAAGTGTTCTCTTCAAATATTGTTTTAAAGCTCTTTTGCAACAGTTTCTTCAGGTTTTGACTGGGCTCTGTTTGGGTTACATATCTGTTTTCCTCAGGCTTCTGTTCTAGCCCTGAAGGGAGATAAGGGAGATCCTGCTGTCCTTGAACCCGTAAGCATCATTTTGTTTCTCCAAATTATGATAATGGTTAGCATTCAGAACTGTAGCAAAAGAAACAACTGCATTCGTACTTCTTCCAGACCACCAGAGGGTGCTAGAATTCCGTTATTGTCTACTACTTGAGCAGTTCTGTACTTTACAAAAAATACAGAAAAGAATAACAAGTTGTGTGTTGAATGACCCTGAATATTCGCTGTTTCAATTCTGTATTGTTATTGTCGTCACAGGGTATGCTGATTGAAGGACCACCTGGACCAGAAGGACCAGCAGTATGTGCATCAAATATCTATTGAAACCTCATACTTGTGCTTTGCTATAAATTTCAAATGTTTGATGTATTAAATATTGTTATTTCTTTCCCTATTAGGGTCTCCCTGGCCATTCAGGACCTAGCGGCCCTCCTGGTTCTGTTGGTGATCCCGGTGAGAGGGTGAGTATGTCTCCAGAACGTTTGAGACGGATTTCTGTGTTAATATTTTAGTGATTTTATGTGACTTAGGCTTTAAGGCCTTTAGTAAGTCAACTTCATATTATTCTTTGAAGATAAAATCCTTTTACAATGAGCCTTCTCAGTCACACTGTTTTTTCTACAGGGTTTTAATGGTAAGGCCGGTCTACCTGGAGCCGACGGCGTCCCCGGACCCCCAGGAACTTCTGTCATGCTCCCTGTTAGTATCCCCCCATCTTCTTTATCCAGTCAAGTGTACTTTTTGGTGATCTTAAAAAACGGCAATGTCTGTAGATTGACCCAGAAGAGGCCAACCATCTTCAAGTTTCAGAACTTTACCATTCTTCAGAAAATGTACCTGTTTTCTGTTCCTGTAGTTCCGCTTCGGACAGAGTGGTGGCGACAAAGGTCCCAGCGTCTCAGCACAAGAAGCCCAAGTACAAGCCATTCTGTCTCAGGCCCGGGTTAGTAGCAGCTGTTGTATAGCAATCGTTTCATTATTTTTTTATATCTCACATTAGGGTTGACTTACTCGAAGATGTTGATTTATAATTAATGGCTTTTTCTTCCAACTAGCTGGCTCTGAAGGGTCCATCTGGGCCAATGGGCTTCACTGGCCGTACTGGACCAGAGGTGAGAAAATCAAACACAGATAAAAAACACATTTTTACTCTCAAGCTAATGTTTATTTGTTGTAATTATTTGCCATTTCTGTTTCAAATCTGAATAGGGAATGTCTGGAAGTCCCGGCTTAAAGGGAGACAGCGGGGACCCTGGTCCACAGGTAAGACCTTGTGTTGAACTTAGTTTTGGTTTGCACTTGTTTTACCTTAAACAACAAGAATCGTGAGATGTTCTGACAATCAGAAAAACATGATGTCATGT
Organism: Triplophysa siluroides; assembly: GCA_006030095.1. Lineage (NCBI taxonomy): Eukaryota > Metazoa > Chordata > Actinopteri > Cypriniformes > Nemacheilidae > Triplophysa > Triplophysa siluroides. Next base: position 557,035 of record VCII01000054.1, read on the forward strand.
TATTCAACAAATAGACTTACCATGTGTTGTTCTGTTTTCTAGGGTCCCAGAGGTCCTCATGGATTGTCTGGTCCTCCAGGCAAAGCTGGTCGAAGGGTGAGTCCTGGGTGATGTTGTCAATGACTGTTATTAATGATGCTGGTGAAAGCTAAAATCCAGTTTACTTTCCTGTCCATGTATATGTCCAATACTGTAGTTCACGTTCGATTAGTATTTATTATGGTAAACTGTAAACAATTTCTACATACGATATTGTTTTTAAACCTTACTATAGTAAACATACAAACTATACTACGGTGCGTATCGATTTGCTATAGTTAATACTACAGAATACAATAGTATAATATACTCTATAAATATAACTACTGTATATTACAGTTTACCACAGATTACTATGCTAAATGCTGTATTATGCATCATTATTTTTTCATGTGTGCTGAAATGTCTAGATGTTTTGTATATATGATGTTTCAAACAGGGTCGTGCTGGTGCTGATGGAGCCAGAGGGATGCCAGGAGAGTCTGGAGTTAAGGTACGTGTTTTAAGCATAGCTTTTTTGGCATCAGTTGATCTGGAGTGTTTTAAATATGGATTTATCGTTTACAAGTTCTTGTATGTGTGTCTTTAACATTAGGGTGACCGTGGCTTTGACGGCCTTCCCGGTTTGCCTGGTGACAAGGGCTATCGTGTAAGTGTTTCATTGTGTTACAGTTCCACACAAGCTCTGTTCCAAAACCCTTTGAGATGCCCACCTAGACAGCATTTCAAGGCATATCTTCTATGGGGTGAAATCTAAGGCATCATTGTATACATCTTTGCTGAAAAGTGCATCCCAGAATGCATACGACGCTGCTTTATGACACGTGTCTATCTAGAAAGTAGAACTGAGCTGTCGAATGTATAATCATTTTTTGTTTACGGTTTTCTGTAGGGTAACACTGGAGGAATGGGACTCCCAGGATCCCCTGGAGAGGACGGAGAGAGGGTAACTTTTTGTTTTATGTAGTAATGTGGCTGTAGTGAACATGTTCATGTAGATTCCGTTGTTTGAATTTTTTGACATCACTGACATTCACTTTCCTTGACTATTTTCAGGGAGATGACGGAGAGGTCGGACCCAGAGGTCTTCCAGGTGAATCGGTGAGTGCCTCAGTAAACATGATTCTGACAGCCTGCTTATCTGTTGGTTTTAAGTCTGTAAGACTCAGTTTATTGTGATATCGTTCTATGTTTGTCTTTGATGATCCGTTTCTGTCTCTCTCATTCAACAGGGGCCTCGTGGTTTGCTGGGCCCTAAAGGACCTGCTGGACTTCTTGGACCTCCCGTGAGTATTTACTGAGTTCTCAACTTGTAATTTGTATATAGTATCTATAGGAACTATATATTTGGATATGTTTGTGCGTGAATATCCACAAGTTTCTTTCCGTCATCTATTTGATCTGCTTCTCAGGGTGTTCGTGGAAATGATGGTCCACATGGTCCAAAAGGAAGCTTGGTCAGTTAATCATGCAACAATTTTTATATGTGGATAAGAAATGAAAACAGAATTGAAATAAGAAAAAAACATCTGCTCATTTGTTCTTTGTCTTCTCGTTTTTAGGGACCACAAGGCGAGCCAGGTCCTCCAGGACAGCAGGGGGGACCAGGAACACAGGTGAACTAAACAAATTGCTAATGTTCTTGAGGACTTTTAAAGGTTTCATTATTTGATGTTAATGTTTTTTTTTTTATGCAACAGGGAACGTCAGGGCCTCAGGGTGCTCTTGGGCCACCAGGAGAGAAAGTGAGTATTTTGTTTGCAGAATACAAAGCCAAAATTAATATGTGCATTTTCAGCATACTGACATTTCAAAATATTTTTTTAAACTTAATACAAGTCAAGCGCTATTGATTTGATTCTAAATCGTCTAATTTCTAAATTGATCCCATTGTCGTCCCCCATTGAAGTGACAACAATCTAATTCTCTGCTTTCTAATAGGGACCCACAGGAAAGCCAGGTCTCCCGGGCATGCCCGGAGCTGATGGCCCTCCAGTAAGTGCAAGAACATTTTTCATTTTAATTTTTAAACTGTTTCCACCCAAAACTATACAATAGTAAAAACATTGATGTACGGGATACTTCATGTGGATAAAGAATGTTATTTTGTCCTTTAGGGTCATCCAGGAAAAGAAGGGCATTCTGGAACCAAAGGAAATCAGGTAATTCAATGGCATAGTTGAAACAGTGCTTTGTTAATAATAGCATTATGTTTTATAGTTAAAATAGTTTAAAGGTTGATGTTTGAAGGTTATGTTATAAGCCTGACAGACAGGCAAACATAATTTTCAATATGGGTTTGCATTTCATTGCCAATGCAACAGCCAATAGATCAAATCCTTATCCAGACTGAAAGACTTGAAATTTACACTGTGTTAATATGTTGGCCTTGTTTATTTGTTTTTTAGGGTCCAAATGGTCCTCAAGGATCTATTGGCTATCCTGGCCCTCGGGGAATAAAGGTGAAATAATAATTAGATGCAATTCAAAAACTGGATTGATATTAACTTTACGACCATTAGGTTGTCGGATAACACGAAGAACATTTTGTGACATTTACAGGGAACTCAAGGTATCCGTGGACTTAAGGGGCATAAGGGAGAGAAGGTGAGTGGTTTTTGTTGTAGTGTATTAACAAGTACTATAACTCGTATTGATTCATTATAATTTCCGATCAAAAGGCTTGGAGTCATTTTGTTATGATAACTGACATTTATTTTTAAGGGAGAGGATGGTTTCCCTGGAATCAAGGGAGACTTTGGTGTCAAAGGAGAGAGGGTACGTCTTATATAAATTATTACATTAGCATGTGTTTTATCATCACTGTATGAGCTTTGGGATTTTTGCCTTTAACTCAAACACTGCACAAGAATGTATGTGTAAATGTTTTCATTACATTACAGTAAGATTACATTTTTATTTGAATAGGGTGAGGTTGGAGTATCAGGCCCTAGAGGAGAGGACGGCCCTGAGGGTCCGAAGGGTCGTTTCGGCCCCCCTGGTGAGATCGGTCCTCTCGGCCTGGTGGGAGAGAAGGTGCATTTCAATATATAAAAGATGGACGCTAATTAAGTTTTAAAATATAGTCTGGATTTATGTTTTTTATTGTTACTGACAGAGATGCCTAGTATAATACCATCCAATTAATATAACATTCTTAAGATTTATATGATTTTCATGATATCATTGTGTGCATATGAAAAATAAATAACTGGTGTCATTTTAGGGTAAACTTGGTGTTCCTGGACTTCCCGGATATCCTGGCAGACAAGGAATCAAGGTCAAAAATAAATTATTTTATAAGTAAAATCCATGTGATATGCAGGCAAGTCTTTCGCCGGATTTTAAAGCGTTTTTCATCAATGCAATAATGATGTTTTTAGGGCTCCCTTGGTTTCCCAGGATTCCCAGGTACAAATGGCGAGAAGGGAGCGAGGGTGAGATTTTTAACAGTTTACATCAATCTTACATAACAAATAGAAATTTACCTGTGAGGTAACGGCATGACTAAATAGTCTGCATAACAGTGGTACATCTTAGAAAAAATGCCTTTATTTACATTAGAAAAAGGCAAGCAGTATATTTTCCCCTTCAAGTTGTCATGGGCTGAGAGTGGTCTGTAGCATCAAGCATAGGGACCTGGCCCACCTGCACATAAAATGAAATGTTTTTCGTCAGCTCCTATTTTGTCAAACTTTTGTTGGTTTCTTTTTTCTTTTTAGGGTTTGATTGGAAAAACTGGTCCAAGAGGTCAGCGAGGGCCAACGGTAAGGTTTTAAAGGTTTCAAATAATCACGTCATGTCTTATTTAATTCAGTCCTGCTGTTCACCTTTTATATCTTTTAATTAACAAATAACATAAAATAAAGATTCCCAAGACTGTTTTATTTATCCCTTTAGGGTCCAAGAGGACAGAGGGGCACTCGAGGCTCAACAGGAAAAGCAGGTGCTAAGGTATGCATAACGTCAGAAAATTGATTTAAAAATATCTTATCATTATTATTTTTGTGAACAATTATAATTTATAACCACTTCACTCATTTTTATGTTATAGGGTGGCTCAGGCAGTGATGGGCCTCCTGGACCACCAGGAGAGAGAGTATGTTTCTTAAAAAACAACTACATTTTATTAAAATTATACAGCCTTATATTTTGGTTTGAGCTTTATTCTAATATGCATTATTTCAGGGACTTACTGGACCTCAAGGGCCAAATGGATTCCCTGGACCAAAGGGACCTCCTGTAAGAGATAGTTTTAAGTTTGATTGTTTTCATTGTTATGTGTTGTTTATTGATATATTGCTTAATTTGTGAAGGGACCCCCCGGGAAAGATGGACTGCCTGGACACCCAGGACAAAGAGGCGAAGTTGTGCGTATCTGTTTCTGTGCACGTGAGATACAATCTTCTAAGTCAATTGTACAGCAAGATCTGTTTATATCTTGGGTTGTTCTCATTACGTTCTTAGGGTTTCCAAGGCAAGGTTGGACCACCCGGACCACCAGGAGTTGTTGGACCACATGTGAGTTTTTAACTACAGTACCAATTATTACAAAAAATTTTTTTTCAACCATTTTACTTACAGACCTATCAATCTGTTTTATCAGTTCATAATCTAATATTTACATTTTAATATCTTATTTAGGGTCCCTCTGGTGAGACTGGTCCCATGGGTGAGCGTGGCCACTCAGGACCCCCAGGACCACCCGGTGAGCAGGGTCTTTCTGGACCATCTGGTAAAGAGGGAACCAAAGGTGATCCCGGTCCCCCCGGTGGGCTCGGTAAAGACGGACCACCTGGACTAAGAGGATTCCCAGGAGAGAGAGGATTACCAGGAACACCGGTAAGAAAACTCATCTCTATTATAAAATCAATTAATGCACATTAAAAAAAGGTTATTTTGTTCAAAACTGAACTCAACATGTGTTTTTTATAGGGTGGCGGGGGACTGAAAGGAAATGAAGGCCCTGCAGGACCACCTGGAACCGCTGTATGTCCGTCACAGCGTATTTAGGGTTCAACTGTAGCATTTGTGAGAAATTATAATATGTAAATCATTAGTTTGTAACTCCAATGTAATTTCTATGCAGGGATCTCCTGGTGAGAGAGGAGCTGCTGGTACTGCCGGCCCTATCGGCCCACCCGGACGCCCTGGACCTCAAGGCCCCCCTGGATCTGCAGGAGAGAAGGGAGTGCCGGTTCGTATCAAGTCCTCATTTTTGTGTCTATTAGAGAGATGTATATCTTACATCTGTCACAAAGAGGATCTTCTTTTTCAGGGTGAGAAAGGTCCAATTGGTCCAGCTGGTCGTGATGGCATCCAAGGTCCGGTTGGTCTTCCAGGACCTGCAGGAACTCCAGGTGTCGCTGGAGAGGATGGAGACAAGGTCAGTTATCTCTGTGTATCGTAAAGTAAGATCATTCCAGTCATGTGCATGTTACTTTAGATATAAAATCTGTATTATGTGGTTTATAGGGTGAAGTCGGGGAACCAGGACAAAAGGGAGGTAAAGGATCCAAGGGAGAACATGTAAGTGAATTATATGCTTGGCATTTGAGAGTCACAAGGCTTGTTCCAGTTTATGAACGCAATATCAATGTATAATCAATCTTTTGTGTATTTACAGGGACCTCCTGGTCCACCTGGGCCAATGGGTCCTGTTGGACAGCCTGGTGCACATGTAAGTGTGAAGAAATCGTGTATAGTATATTTAGTAATTGTTGATATGGTCAAACTTGGATTCAAATTGTCATGATGAACACAATTTTAAAAATCGTATCCTACTCAGGGTGCTGATGGTGAGACAGGTGCCAGAGGTCAACAAGGGCCATTTGGTACTAAAGGAGATGAAGGAACCAGAGGATTTCCTGGACCTCCCGGTCCCATTGGACTGCAGGTACTGCATAAAAAATCTCTTTTTAGGTCTTATCAATGACTCTCTACGTACGTCATACTTTAGTTTCTGACTTGATTCATGTTTTAAGGGGTTGCCTGGACCAGCAGGTGAAAAGGGAGAGACAGGAGATGTTGGGCCATTGGTGAGTCAAATGCTTTTCATGATTTTGTTACCCAAAGGTATGTCGATTTTGAGATTTTGAACTACCTTGAGTCTATGGCATATCTATGAAGTCTATTAAGTTCCCTGATAATGTGTGTTTTCTTGGTTATGTTTTTTAGGGCCCCCCAGGTCCTCCAGGGCCCCGTGGTCCAGCTGGTCCTAATGGAGCTGACGTGAGTAACTTTTACTACATTTATTACATTTTACATTATTATTGACAGCTGTCCATCAATCAACCTTTGATCATCTCAAAGTAACCTTTACATTGCATGCATTGTTCTCTAAACATTTTTTATTTTGTGTGTAACCAGGGTCCTCAAGGTCCTCCTGGAGGTTTGGGTAATCCAGGTCCCATAGGACAGAAGGCAAGTTTGGAAGATCTGAACTTGCTTTAAAGATCTCAACAACTCAATTGACAAGATTCAATTTGTATCGATGGTTCATACTGTCTTTTTATTTGTACCAACAGGGTGACCCTGGTGAATCTGGACCACCTGGTGTTGGTGGAGAGCCAGGAAAACTGGTGAGAATTGCTTTAACTACTAGCTGACCGACATGCCAACCTATTTTTTTTGGGTGACATAACGCAATATGTGTGATAAATGTAAATGTACCCATACTTTATGCATTAAACATTTTATATTTTACATAAAATTTACTTGACAGGGTCCGAGAGGAGAGCGTGGTGAGAAGGGAGAGGCCGGTCAGCCCGGCACAGCTGGTCCTGCTGGTGGAAAGGGACCTACTGGAGATGATGGACCTAAAGGAAACCCTGTATGTATGAATCAAAATACAGCCCAGACACAAGAACATGTCTCTCTGTTACTCTTCAGCACCTGATATTTGTCTTTTTAAGGGTCCTGTTGGTTTCCCCGGTGATCCTGGCCCATCTGGTGAAGTCGGACCAAGAGTGAGTAAAAATCATCTTTTACTTAGAAATAAGTCATGTTACAAATGTGAAATAGGTCGTAAATTATTTTGACTTAAAACAAAACAGAAAGTGAAAGTTTAATTTCTGAACTCTCTCTCAGGGCCAAGATGGAGCAAAGGGAGATCGTGGAGAGGACGGTGAACAAGGAGAAGCTGTGAGTGATCTACCTCCTGCTTAAAACATCATTGTATAGGTGTTGCTTCAACATATTTATTCACAATGGGCTTTATATGGATTTAGGGGTCTCCTGGACCAACTGGTGAGAACGGACCACCTGGACCTCCAGGAAAGAGAGTAAGATCACCATGACAACAGTCTCTTTTAAATGCCACATGTGAAGTGCATCTGTGTGTGGATGTAAAATATCTGAAAGAAGAGTTTGTAACATAATATACATTTTATATTATACAAGATCCTACTGATAAAAGCACATTTCTGAATTGTGAATGATATTATTATATGATGCATTTAGGGTCCTCTAGGAACAAGAGGACCAGAGGGCCGTCAGGGAGAGAAGGGAGGCAAGGTAAGACTATCATTGAGAGAGAGTAAAACTGAAAGAAATCAACAGCTTCTTCATATTTATTTTGCTTTTATAATACATCCTCTTTTCATGTTAATAGGGAGATTCAGGGGCTGTCGGCCCTCCAGGAAAAACTGGTCCCGTGGGGCTACAAGGTCAACCAGGAAAACCAGGAACTGACGGTCTCCGAGGGTTACCAGGATCAGTCGTAAGACGATCATTTTCCATTTGAGATCATAATATTTTCTTCATTTATTTGACAAAAGCTCGTGGCACTTAAGACATTTGACCACATATAGACACTATTGGTTATTGAAATCGCTTTTTTGTATTACAGGGTGAACAAGGTTCTCCAGGTGCTGCTGGCCCGAAGGGACCTCCTGGACCACTGGTAAGACCTTCTGAGTATTCAGTTATTATATTCCTTAATTACTGATGATTAAACCCCCTACACTAAGAAGTAAATTGTACCTTATGTAAAATGTGCTTACTCAAATTGCTTATTTTTCCACAGGGTCCTCCAGGTTTACCTGGTCTCCGTGGTGACCCCGGTGCTAAAGGTGAAAAAGGACATCCAGGTATGCTTGGTCTGATTGGGCCTCCAGGTGAACAAGGAGAGAAGGGTGACAGAGGGATGCCAGGACCTCAGGGAACACACGGATCCAAGGGTGAAACGGTGAGTGATGTCTGATTCTCCATACTGCATTTATTAAAATCTAGACAAATTTTACATGCAAAAATAACTTCACGCTATCAGAAATGTACTTGATGTAAGCATATGTTTTTAAAAACATCGATGTGACATGTTGTAGGGTATGACGGGGGCAACTGGACCTATCGGTCCTGGAGGTCCAGCTGGTGTGCCCGTAAGTATTGTTTTAATGCAATCGATTCCGTACAACTTGTAATGAATTTGAAGATACGTCTTATTTTATAATGCTAAAAATCCTCTAAAATCATGTTCTGTCTCGAGTACAGAAATAGCCAAATGCATTTTGATAAACTGACGTGATGTTTCTCACAGGGTCCGAGGGGTGTCAAAGGACCTAAAGGTGCCACTGTGAGTAATTCTTTCCAGATACATCTCTAGAAATGTGATAGTGCTATTAGTTGAACTTATCATAAAACAATGTAATATGTTTGTCAAAGAATGTATGGAGAAACACAACGCATTCATAGATTGTTTTAACGCTAAATGTTTGGCTGTGATACAGGGTGGAGCTGGTCCTAAGGGAGAGAAAGGTGTCCAAGGACCAGCGGGACAACCTGTGAGTATAATCATCCAAATGCAACATTTTAAACAAGAATCAGTTGTTAAACTTTGCTGAGATATGTTTAAAATCTCTCCTTGGCTACTCATCCAATCCCAGAGTTCCTGTGTTCAGCTATAATGCACTCTTTTTCTTCAGGGTCCCCCTGGTGATGTCATCCAGCCGTTACCCATTCAGTTCCCAAAGAAATCCAAGCGCTCCATCGACGCCAGTAAGGTGCTGTTTGAGACTGACGCTGAAGCCGCCGACACCGCTGGCACGGAGTTCCTGACCGGTAATGAAGGTATGGAGGAGATCTTCGGCTCGCTCAACTCCCTGCGGCAGGAGATCGACAGTTTGCGATTCCCACTGGGAACACAGGAAAGCCCCGCCCGCACCTGCCAGGACCTCCACCTCAGCCAACCGGAACTGAAAGACGGTATGATTGATGATCAGTGTGTGGTTGACGCATTCAGTGACCAATCCAGAAGGAGTCATAATTGTTAAAGCTTTTACTTTCTTATTCAGGCGAGTATTGGATTGATCCAAACCAGGGATGTTCTCGTGACTCTTTCAAAGTTTTCTGCAACTTCACAGCGGATGTAGAGACGTGCTTGTATCCCAGCAAAACAGTAGAGAACGTAAGTAGTACACTGCTCGGGTTTGTAGTTTGCGGATGATAACCACTTAAAACCAATGTGTTTAATGTGTTGTCAATTCTCTCACAGGTAAAGATGAACTCTTGGTCAAAGGAGAAGCCTGGATCCTGGTACAGTCAGTTTGCTAAAGGAAACAAGGTGGGGTTTTCAGCTGAAAACCTCTTAAAATGACATCTTAGTCAATTAATAATAAAAAATTGAATGGATAATTTATCACAGTTAGATAAACAGTAAGATTATAGTATTGTGTTCCCAATGATTTATTAATTCTTTGTGTTTTAGTTTACATACGTAGACTTGAGTGGAGAACCAGTGGGTGTCGTCCAGTTGGGATTCTTGCGGTTGCTTAGCGTCCAGGCCCATCAGAGCCTTACCTACCACTGCCATCGTTCAGTGGCCTGGGCAGACCGCAACGCCGACAACGGTTACCAGAGGGCGCTTCACTTCCAGGGTGCCAATGATGAGGAGCTGAGCTATGAGAGCAGTCCCTACATCAAAGCCCTCATCGACGGATGCTCTGTAAGTTCTCATTGCGAACAAAATACATGAACAAAAAACATTCAATAAAAGTGTTCAACTTTAAGAAGAGACTTTAATTCCCATAGCCACTCAAAAAGGTTTTATTGATGTAAAGGAGAAAAGTCTTAAAAACCCACCAGGTATTCAAATGTTCACAATATATGATGTTGCTTGAATTAAAATAAATAGTTCCAATTAGTGCTGTCAATCGATTAAAAATAATCTGATTAATCTGATTAATCACGATTAATCGCACATAACATTAATGTTTTTAAATAAACTTTTACATTCTAATATTTCACATATAATCTCTAAATCAATGTATAAACAGCAGATTTCTTTAACAACATAATTTTAGGATATTAGAACTGCAACTTTTTATTATTATTTTAACATTAATCATGGCCATTTAACATTGAAGTACAGTATAACTGAGAGCTATCATGTCTAAACACTTTACAATCTTTAATGCTTAATTAAATACAGAATTAAAGCTACAAAACAGATTGAAATACTCTTTTCTTTGGTTCTTTGATTAACATTAATGACAGTAGTCAGAGCAGCAGGTTTAAGAATGCCGCCCCTTTAAGAGCTGACGTCCTTTCTCATTTTCACAACTCTTTACATTCATTTAGGATTTAGTTTAACACCTTAAAATCTGTGATTTTGAAAATGCTAGTCAAAACGAGCTTTCTGACATAATCTTGTGTGGCTTTGTTCATTCAAGCATGAAAGAGAACTTAAAGAGTAAATATTCCTTGATTTTTAAGGTCTTATTTTGGTTTATGGGGTGTCCAACAACAAGTTTACGTACATACAAGGTGTAAAAACACTATTATTTAGTTAAAATAGGCAGTTATTCTTACCTCACTTCTTGACTGACTCTCAATTGATACGTTCGACAAATCATCCGTCTAATCCCCTACTTTATATAATGTAACGCTAGACAAAGAATGACCAAATAAACGGATGCTGCGTTAATTGCGTTAAATATTTTAACGCGTTAATCTGAAAAACCGCTTTAACTTTGACAGCCCTAGTTCCAATATCTAATATTTATAATAAAAATAACAACAACAGCATATAATAACATACTATTTAGTATTAGACTAAATTAATTTACTATAATATTTGATATTATTATATTATATAGACATTAATATATTTAATAATGTAAATATTTAAGCATACAATTGCAACAAAAATAGTCACAATAAATAATAATTCTATATATTAGTATACAATTTAATATTATACTAAATGAATGTACCATAATGTTTGATATTATTATATTGTAATATTGTTATTCATGTTATTATTTATAATATTGTAATATTTATTAATAATGATATTTAATCATAATTTATTCCTGTGATATTCATTCCTTCTTTTTCAACATTATGATCCTTTTACTCTCTTCCTCTGCAGTATCGTAAGGGTTACGACAGGACAGTACTGGAGTTCAACACTCCTCAGGTGGAACAACTTCCTCTGCTGGACATCAAGATCTCAGACTTTGGGGAGGACAATCAGAAATTTGGTTTTGAAGTAGGACCTGTCTGTTTCCTGGGATAAACACACACACAAACACACGCACACACACTAATGGAAAGAGAATTACAATCACACACACACACACATATATAGTGCTGCCAACACTAATAAAGACATTTGAAGTTAGGTTTAAGAGGTGGGAATATGTACGTAAACACACACAAACACAATGTTGTGAAACAAAGTTGCACACAACTACATGCCCAGGGAAAAACACTCCCAGCCGTGGTCATTAGAGAAGAAGAGAGCCATGCCGAAAGGTTCTCACGGGACAAGAGAGAAGATATCGATGAACATGGAGGTGTTTTCTGACCTGTCCAGATACTGCTGGGATCAACGGGAAGACCCTCACGTCTCAGCCCCCTCTCACATACATCTCCCCTCCTCACTGCTTCTCTTCTGACGTTTTCCACTCGTCTTCCTACCTCCAAACGTGAGCGTTACCTTTATAGTCCTGTGCAAAGCTCCGCCCCCCCTTTTCACATAGAATATAACAACAATTCAAACTGAGGAATTCAAGCTATGCGAGGAAAATTTCCATCATGAGGTGAAACAAAGCCATTTGTGATATAAATTGTCATTAAATTAAACTCAAAGCCATTATTAGTGTAAAATTGTATTGTTGTACATTTATTATGGAATGATGAAACCTGTCAGAATTTGCAATTCGTGCCGTAAAACTCACTGCCAAGTGCCAACTTACCAGTCGAGTATTTCTGGTGAAAGACGTAAAGCTGGTTATTGTTTTACAACAGAGATCTTTATAGCTTCAGCCTCATAACAATGAGGCACATGTAGATATATATTCCTATGTTTGTCTGACAATCCAGTTTTCCTTTTTATAAACTTTTTTACATAGACAGTGTTCAGGCTGGAGTTGAAGTGCATTAGATCCATTTGTACAGAAATCATTTTATTGTATTTATTTTGTGAAACAAATAGGTGCTCAGAACGACCAAAACTTGCAGTACAGAGTAATGTGGTATATCATTGTAATTATTTCCTGTAGTTTTTGTCATCACTCTATTAAATATGTAAATTAAAACCCCAGACAGCATATCTACACGTTCATTATTTCAATGCATTTGAGTTGCAGCGTGAGGCTCAGGTGATGTTGGTGCAGGTGGAGACGACAAAGATCAAGATGTCTCGATATTCAGACAGCAGTGGTGAAGGGACAGAAAGTGAGAGGGTGTGAACCTGATGCTGGGAAATATGTTTGGTTTTATGTATATTTTTTGTTTCTTTTTTAAAACACGGGGGGAATGAAAAGCTATAAAAAATTATTTGTGAATTAAATGTTGTTTGTGTGGTTTTCTCGCAAAGACAATACAGACAGGATTGTTTTGGTCTGTGCAAGACAAACGTCTGGCTTTATAAACTAGGGTGCTAAAAACTTGTTTAATGTAAGTACTTTTAAATCTCTTCTGTAATATATAATCTATTTAAAGAGCTGTTTGACTCCTTTGTTGTCATTTTCCACTTTCCTGTTAATATTATATCACACTTGGTGCTTTTACTAATATTTGATATTTTATTAACTCTCTTGAACCCACAACAGTTGTCTTCTGTCTCCGTGAACCCATGAGTGTCATACAGTCAGTTTCCCTCAAAAATCTAAAACTATTCCTGAAAGGTCGTGTTTGTTTGGTTTTGAACTGTTTCATACTTATTTGACTTGATGTTGTTTTGGTCCAAATACTTCCATTAAACCACACATCAATGCATTTCCTCCTGTGTCAACAATTGTTTTTGCAGTGCAGTAAAAAAATAAAAATTCACACTTAAGTTATATAAATATATCATAGATTTATTTTCAAATATCATTTGTTACATTTTATAAAATATGTATACAGTAATTAAAAAATAAACTTTTCAAAGACAATTATTAGACCGATGTAAAGGCACCATGATGAACAATTTAGAGGCGTTCAACAGAGGAAAATAGTGTTCAGCCGATGAAAAGTCCACCTGCACCAATATGAGAAAAAGTTAATAACGGGATAGTTCACACAAAAATGAAAATTCTGTCATCATTTAGTTGTTCCAGATCTGTATAAATGTATTTGTTCTGAAGAACACAGAAATATTTGGAAGAATGCTTGTAACCGGACAGATCTTGCCCCCCATTGACTACCATAGTAGGAGAAAATAAAATGGCAGTCAAAAGTGCCCCAGAACTGTTTGCTTTATTGAATTTTTGTATTCAACAGAGCAATTTTTTTCCTACTATGGGAATCAATGGGGGGATCTGTCTGGCTTTAAGCATTCTTCCAAATATCTTTCTCTGTGTTCATCAGAACAAATACATTTACACAGATCTGGAATAACTCGAAGATGAGTAAATGATGACAGAATTATAATTTTTGGGTGAAGTATCTCTTTAAGTTAAAAGAAGCACAGCACAGCGATTTTAAATGACATCACACACATATTCTATACATAGTTATATTATTTTGCAAAGGATCAGCAAGAAACCAAACATCTTACCGGCAACTTCAATGCTGATTCCTGTTATATAGCGACTGTCATCAGAGGCCAAAAATGCACATGCATCAGCTACTTCTGCAAGACAATATTATTACAACATCTCAATATGACGAATTTATATTGTTATTATTTATAACAGACGTTTTTAATATTTCACTTTAATTGGTATAAATCAAATTAATTATAAGAGACTGTTAGAACGCTACTACAATGTTTTTATACTAAAATAAAATATTACCAGCAGGCTCTCCCATCCTACCCACTGGAATAATTGATGTGATCTGCACAAAATAACCAAAGATAATGCGTACACACATTTTAATTCAAATAAACTGGAAATCACTATCAAGAAAGATGATTTACAAATGTGAGAACTTCAGATATAAATACATGATCTATAGTAAAGCAATTTACCTGACTGATCACTTTTTCTGGTACTTTATCAGTCATAGGTGTAGTGATGAACCCTGGAAGGACGCAGTTGCAGCGAATACCAAATCTAAAAGAATAAAACAGACAGAATAATAACTCAAAGGGGTGTTTTAACAAACATGCCTTACAAAAACACATTACCAATGTACATTTGAGACAACACAATGGCACCAATATATTGTAAAATCTAACAACTTAAACATGCATTTTAGTCAGGACTAAATTAAGCCTATATAGAAAACAGTCTAGTAGTTATTAGTGTTGAAAACAATTGCCATCATTTTTACAGCCCATTACTAAGATGAACTAAAGAGCAAAACCATACATACCAGAGAAAAGCATTATACAGCCACACCATGTATTTTTTAACAATGTCAGAGTAAAATGGTCACCTACTTGCTCAGCTCTTTAGCCGCTGTCCTTGTGAGACCTTCAACCCCTGCCTTAGAAGCTGAATAGTTTATCTGTCCAATATTCCCAACCTAAAGCAAAACACAGACATTTAGAAATCTCCAGGTGACGTACTAAAATAAATCATAATGCATTCATTTCAGATGATTTCATATTAAAAATAATTGGCTAGAGTGACTGATGACCTTGCCAACTATACTGCCCACAGTGATGATGGAGCCCTTCTGAGCGCCTGCAGAAACCAGAGCTTTAGAAACTGCCTGAGTAATAAGAAAAGTTCCCTGAGAAGAGACGAGAGATGTGCTATTACAGTAGTTTTATGAGCAACTGGACTTATGGTTTTCACCAGATAGACCAGAAAACAGTTGAACATGTAAGCAGAACACCACAGAATAATATCACACCACATTTTGTTACACGCTGGTCAGTTTCACCTTCAAATTAACCCCAATGACTTTGTCAAAATCCTCTTCTTCCATCTTGAGCAGAAACTCATCTTGAGTGATACCAGCAGCGTTCACGCACACCGAGGGCGGCTGGAAATAACGTCGCTGCAAGAGAACAAAAATAAACGATTTCAAAACGTCCTCTAATGATATAAATATCGTAATTTATTGTTTATATCTGCTCCAATTGACCAGAAATATCCCTCCCACATTGTAACCTTGAACAGTGAGAATAGCTCAGAAACATGTCTGTCATACCTGAATACTTGACACTAAGGTCTCCACACTGTCTTTTGATGACACGTCCACCCCCACGGCCATGTGCTCCTGTCCTTTGCGGTCACGTGACAGGAGTTCCAGCGTCTGATTGGCTGATTCCTCATTGCGGTCAGCCACAACTACAGAGGCACCTTCAGTGGCAAATCTCTGACACACTGCCCTACCGATGCCACTTCCACCTCCTGGCACACAACAGGACAGAATATGACCTCACTGCTTTGTGTTTTACTTAATGTCTGCTCTGCAACAAATATCTTACACATCTACAATCATTTACTACGCCACAAAAATAAATGTAAAGCATGTTACAATGCATACCAATGTTGATTCATATTTCCTGATGTTTTATTACCAGGTAGCATCCCACCAACAGAAGCTAATAAACCAGTAGATACCCACAGAGCACTTTATAGTTTCCATTAAAACCAATACTAATCCCATTATAAACATATATTTACAGTGTGTTACAATGCAAATCGAGGTTGCATTCTGTATTAAAATTAAAAAAGTGAAGCTACTTCAAATGTTCATTATGCATAACATTACATAGTGATATATTAAGATAGCTGCGCATTTATTACCTATGACTTTAGTAGTTCATGTGCATGTGCAGTTTTAATCGTGTTATATTAGACATTAATGTAAATCTAAGACAAATGTGTCTATCTTTAGAATGCAAGTTTATTTAATTCTACATATATAATCATTATGAACATTTTAGAAGGATCTCACCGGTCACCAATGTCAACCTCGAAATGAGACGAGAGGGCGCCGCCATGACACTCAGTGTACCGTCAGTGTAGTACCAACAGTGTCCGCTAGATGGAACCAGAAGACCAATAATAATTGTTTAACTCACTGTAAACGTTCAATATAAAGTACAAGAACAGTGCTAAATTGGCTAATGGAAAACCAACTTGCTTAATCTCTCAAAAAAACCTCTCCCTGAACATGTTCTGCTGTTTGCCTCCCAGAAAAGACTTCACAGCCGATATTGCTGTACTCTGAATGGGGGCACAATGTATTTAGAAATGAGTCATGCCTAGCTGTTATATTAAAAACGCGCTACATTTTTGGATAAACTTTATTATGAAACCTTTAAAACGTGTAGTAGCTCGGCGTCATCACGTTTTACTGTCTGTGGGCGTTTCCTCTCAAAGTACGCATGTCGTCATAGAATCGGGCCGTTTTCCTAATTGGCGGCAGCAGACGTTAATTGGCGTACAAAAGCTTGCATGTTCTGTCAAAAAGTTGAGTTAACTCATTATTTGCATGATGGTTGAGCAAAGATTTCCACTCATTTCGCAAAAAAGAGAAGATATCATTAATTCACATGCAGTTATAAACGAAACGTGTGTAGTAGATGTACATTAGTTTTCATTTCGCTTCTGATATAATTACGACCATACTTGTTGTTTTATTTGACATACATAGTCACAAATAAATAAGACATACAAGTAATAGCAAAAATAATCAGTTGTAACGCATGGATGTGTTGTATAATATAACTGTCAATGCCGTTAACTGACCGCAGGAGGGCAGAAGTGCGCAGCTGCAGCGATCAATTCAAAACACCAACGTGTTTCTCTCTACTGATTACGTCATGAGATGGGCAATGCGACAAGACAAAGGCATGTATTTGATAAAAAGCATGATGTTATATTTAATGCTTGAAAATGGTCATTTTCAGTACACAAAGAGCTCTTTAAGCTCGTGATACATGTAGTTATCAGTGAGTGAATAATTTCCGCATTGCACCTGTGCTCTGAAACTCAAACCCACCGCTGAAATGAGAGAACTTGATAACACGCTTTTGTGGTTTTCAGTAAATACAGATGCTGTGTTTTCTTCTCCGCGTGCAGCTTTTCCACCCCACTTGATATCGTTTAACACTATCACTTATGTGAATATATAAAACTTGATGTGAATATTTCATTTTACTGTTGTTATATTATACACATCTCTGATATTCTCGATAGTTATTATTTCCTGTGATTATAAGTCACTTTAAACCTCAATCTTGATGTTGGGAAGTCCATATTATTTGTCAACTAAACACTTATAATTATGAAGAAAATGATTCAGCTGTTTAACCAAATGTGACAGTAATCGTGCACTATTACAGCAAACTTTTATTACAATCAAATATTGAAGCACAGAATTATTCACATATTTTAGGGGTTTATACAAAGCAGCTTCATTGCTTTAACCCTTAAACATCATTGGAAATAATTTTGGTGTAAAACTGCTCTCAGTGGAAAGGAAGGGAGGTAAAACCTGGAGCAAGATTGAAAAAAATCTAATTATTATTTGGTTTAGCATCTCAATTTTTGCATTACTTTAGGGACAGTATGAAGAAGTACCTCTGTGTTCTTTTGTAGTAGCAGTATACAACAGAATGAGCCAAAGTCCAGCCCACAGTTAATTTTATGATTCTGCTGTCCAGAGGAGTCGAATCTGAACATGGGGGAATACTCCAACCTCAGAGAACATAAGAACACATATTCGTTATTTTTGCAGAAATCCAACAAACTTTTTAACTTTCCACAGTGTACGATGAGACGTTCCTTCAGACTGCTTTGTTCCACCTGACAGCTTACTTTCAACCCTCTTTGGAGCACTAATTCCAGGTATGAATGGATCTGGTAACTCCAGTCCCTTTTATCCATGAATTCTGTAGAGGTCACGTTTTCAGTGACCTCTGATCCGTCTATATGCCATGTGACATTAATTGCTTGGGGATAGAAATTGTATACATGGCACTCCAATGTGGTCAGCTGACCGTAGTGAGCCTTCTCGTTGGAGCTCATGGTAACATCGGGCGGCACTATAACGAAATCAATGAATGACTAACTAATTTACTAAACGTTAACAATCTCTGTTTTTTATTATATCCACCAAATATAACCATGTTTTCATCAAACCTCAGCAAAAAAAGTGATTTTAAAGACTAAACATATTCTGACTCTGAATGTGTGTCACTATATGCATTTAACAAAATAAAATAACTTTTAACATTAAATTTGATAGAGATATTTGGAGGAAATGGATCTTGCATTGGGTCTGAATTGGTGTCCCGCTCGGCTCGCCGCTGAGCCATCTTCCATTTCTGATTGTTGAATCGCTTGGCGTTCCTGATCCCTAACTCATTAAAACCAACATACTTCCCAAGCCTTGAGTCATATGTGCACAGAAGCCTCTGATTGAAGATTCTTGTGCCTCACTCACATTCATCAATTTCCTGGAAGACCACAGCTCAGACAGGAAACAACACAGCTCTTCTCAGATAAATTCACAATCTGAAAGTAGCTTGTGTATCTCTTGTGAAACTACAATGGTTTTCCTACAAATAAAGCCCAAACAATTGGTACTATATACTTAAACCATAGTGACCACATGTTTTACCATGATTTTGTTGCAGTAACCTAAACAATTTGCTAAACAAATGCTAATCAATCCACAAAAAAACATGGTTACTACACTTTTACTATAATAAAGCTATTTATTTAACATTCCATAAAGGATTATCCATATGAACATTAATGTATTTACGCTGGATAAATTAAATAAATTGCTAACAATAATTCCTTGGAAGAGATTTTTAAATAAGAACAATTTGTTTTATTTCATTGTTTAACAAATGTTTTTATCCAAAGCAACTTACAAATGGATAAATTATTTGAGAAAAACAAGCAATTTATCATACATACCAGCAATATTAGAAGTATCACTTACACTGAATTTTAGAAGTAAATGAGAGCTAAGAAAAAGCTGAATTTCTGGTTTGTCCTTGCAAAATGGTCGTGTGATACTGGCCGTACAAGTCAATCCTGTCTTCAGGAATTTCTGAAATAAACTTACCTTCAGATAAATACAGGAAAGAGCAAAGACTACCAGGACAAGTCCATGTGAAGGTGTGAGACCCAATAATGGCCACACTTTAGTGTTTTATACCTGTGCAGCTTGAGCAGTGCTGTTTGAAAACACAAATGTGAATCATGAGACATAAAGCCAATCGTGTGTTTAATTTAATAAAACACACCAACAGCACACAAAACAAGGAACAACAGAAATAATTCCTGTAAACACGCTTTGTTTAAAAAAGTCAACCTTTGTCTGTACCTGAAAGTCCAGTGTAAAACCTTAAAGGCACAGTTTACCCCGAGAAATGTCTGTAGATATAGCAGGAAAAAGACATTGGTAGTCAAAAGTGCCCCAGAACTGTTTGCTTTCCCACATTCTTCAAAATATCTTTTGTGTTTAACAGAACATGAAAATGTATGAAGTCATTTTCCTTACTATGGTAGTCAATGGTGGCCAAGAATTGTTTGGTTACAAGCATTCTTCCAAATATCTTTCTCTGTGTTCATCAGAACAAATACATTTATACACATTTGGACAACTCAAGGGTGAGAAAATTATGATAGAATTTTAATTTTGGGGTGAACTGTCCCTTTGAATAGGCAGGGTCAGCAATCGCATGTTATTTGCAATCGCATGTTATATTTCAAACAACATCTACATCCACTATTATTTATTAATGGAGCTTATCTCAGCACCCTGCCACAGACAGGACCCAGGATATGTTTGGATAATTTTATGAATTTAAAAAGCACTACTGCCACCTACTGATGTAGCTAGAGGTAGCTCAGTATGCAAAGTATTTTTATAGGTAACTGTAAAAGACATTTCACTGAATAATATTATACAATGTTATCCAAATATGTGCCATCCAAAGATCTGTTCCATGGAAATCAAAGCCACAACCTTTGCTCAGCTAATGTAATGCTCTACCGATTGATCTAAAGAAACACTTCTATATTTATTTGTTTTGACCCTATCGGGTATTTCATTGAGTTTTATAAGTGAAGACAGTCAGCCAAAAGAGTTTAAGAACATCTCACCCTCTTTATTCATGTGACATTTTTCAGATGAGAATTATGGTCACAAATAGCATCTGTTGAGATGATGCTAGTAGCTTAAGGTTTCTTTCTGTTTGTATGTTTGCTGTTGTACTCTTGGAAAAACAAAACCATATTAGCGGTGGAAACAACCAGCCACAACACTAATAAGTAGTTTTAAACCAGAAATAAACAAAGAAAAACCACATGGGTCATATTAACAGATACAAGCTGCAAGACTGTTACATATGTACACATTTTTGTGGGGAAATAAAAATTCAAGTCTCTTCAAGTAACACTATCTTTTAAGATGCTGAAACTCTACGTTTTCAAATTTTCTTTAAAACCATGTCCTGAATTTGAGGGTTGGATTGCTTTGCAGAACTCATAAATTGTGCGTTAATTCTCTGGGCAAATAAAAAGCACACAAACAAAGACAGCAAAGATTTACAAGTGTAATTCATATTCACACCCATTTAAGCAGCGATGTACCTCTAATAGTGCATCTCGCTCTCAAAAACTCTTGTGATCGGAACCACATAACAAAAAATAAATTATGTATTTAGAGATGCATATGCTCAGCTGGATGTAAAGACCATGATTCTGTATTTTATGTGCACGATATAAAATCTTGCCCATGGGGATTCTGACTGGAATAAAGCAGGCTGGATGGTGAAGTGATAAGATTCAAGTTTTAAGACGCCACTAAAGCTAACATTGCCACTCAAAAAGAGATAGCTGGCATTATTCCCCATTCTCCTGACTTCTGGGTAAACAGATGGCATTTGAATAGGTGGAGCTCTGTTTTCACTAACGCTTAGAAGGTTCATTCAAATGTACAACCAAGCTTCATTACATCCACGTACGCGCAAGCGTGTATACGTCACACGTATTCGCTCATGCAAACAAAAGTGACAGCAGTTTCCTCTCCGAGCCTTTTGTTTTCTTTATGACAAACAACTAAGAGGTCAAACGAAAAGAGGGAGAGAAAAATTCACAAAAGCAAAAAAAAAACAAAGTCAAGATCTTTTGTTTTCCCTACCAGGGAATTCCTTAAAATTCTTCTTTATAAAAGAAAAAATAGATATTTATATCTATGTACATTTATATACACAAGAATGGACTAACGGAAACAAGTCCCAAATGAGACAACGAAGCCTTATTTATCAGTCACGTCTTTGTCCAATAGTTCCCAGAATTATTTGCATTCCGCCTCGAAAATGCATAATGCGATAAATGCTCCTGTTCTGTTAACTTCTCTCTGTTTCTGGGATGGAGTGCATTTCGACATGAGCGTTTTTTAATTGGTTCAGTCTGAATCAGATTCACTGGTGTCAGAGGATGAGGAAGATGATGATGAGGAAGATGAGTCTGAACTGGAACTGCTAGCGCTGAGGCGAGAAGCCACAGCATGAGGTTCCACCCCAGTGGGCTTCTCCACTAAAACAGAGAAGAAAGGGATGTTAGTCCATTTTGCATTAAGTCAGTCCACTCGATGGCTATATTAGTGACATCATTGGGCAGCTATTACCAATCATACAATTACAGCACTTTGCTTAAATAGAGAAAACCGAAGAGTTATATTTGGCTGACTCGTGTAAGACACATTGATATTCTAGAAAAAAATCGGCTGTAAGACAAACTTTTATTCAGCCACCATATTGACGTGTGTGATCTAAAGATGTCAGCTACAAGTTCATAAGTTTCAGTTCTTACCTTTGGTTTTCTGTGTTTTTTTATTGCAGTTGAGCTGTCCGCTGACGTCCTGCAGTCTTTTCTCCAGCTCCAGCTTCTTCTCTAAAGTTATCTCCTCACGAGTTTTACCTGCAGTGCTTTTGGTTCCCACTGGAAAACACAAGACAAAATATTCATAAGACATTCATCAGGACCGTCCACTAGTCATCCAACAACAGTCCAGTTGTTTCAGACATCATTCATTTCTATATCCCATACAGCTTTTAAGGTCATCCTGGTGATTTAACTGGAACTCCTGCAATTTCACTGTTTGTTTACAAGCATTCTTCCAAATATCTTTCTCTGTGTTCATATGGAAGTAGTATAGACTTACAGTTTAAAAAATGATCAGAGTACAAAACAACTTGATAGCTTAGAAAAGTAGAAAACATAAATATTTTACACTCTTTACTGGTCAAAAACTAAGATCAGATCTAAGATACAACCCACCAAACAAACCATGCTTGCCATCTTTACAAACAATATCAGTTAAAAGGTTAAACAATTGAACAGTCACATGGGGTGTGACTCTAGCTGATGTCAACATCTAAGCGATGAATGAAAGAACAGCTTTGTGTTCACAGGAAGGGCAAAGGTCAAATGACAGTCTACCTGTGGAGTGTTTATTAAAGGGACAGTTCCACCAAAAAAAATGAGTAAATGATGACAGTCAAAAGTTTCCCAGAACTGTTTGCTTTCCTACAGTCTACAAAATATCTTTGTGTTCGACAATTTCCTACTATGGTGGCCAAGAACTGTTTGGTTACAACCATTCTTCCAAATATCTTTCTCTGTGTTCATAATTAAGAATTTTTTTTATTATTTAAGTCTCCCGGAAAGAGCACGCCACACGTCAACCAGCCAGCATGAGAAAGAGCAAGTCCATCAATGCTTCACTCGCCTGACGCAAGTTTAGCTGTGTTTGTTTACTCACTACATTTCAGTGTTGAATGTTATATAAACTGTGGATTTAACGCTGGGAGATCGTTTGAAACTGATAGATGGAGCGTGCCAGAGCTAAAAGATGCCGGACATGAACCGCACGCGGTAAGTTAAACTAAGTCATACGTGTGTTTTGTTGACCATCGGCGCATACGTGCATTATGTAAACAACACAAAGGGATAATGAGATGTATTGTGTGCCCATGCAGCAGTTCCGCCCCCCTCGCCTCCAGCCCCTCATGTTTTTCCAGAAATAATCGTACAGCTGTATCTCTCTTTTATAAATTTATCAAACTAAATACTCTGTGAAGATATGAAGTATCCAATTTATCTGTATACGCACTCAAGATTAATATGAGATTGGCAGAAACTGCGTGTGTTACCTCTTCTTTCACATGGGATGGGTGGGGCTAAACATTGTATTGTGCGAGTTTTTAAGTGGACATCAGCTGCATTAGAACAAATGTACTCCAATGACTACGTAAACAAAGAATATTTAAATCAAGATGTGTATTCACCAAATGATTTCCGCGGCTTCTTCCGTAAACACATCATGACGTATCTCTCCAGCTCACGCAGCGTGGACGGTTTGAGCATCTCAAAGTCGATCTCAATCTCCTCTGGGTTGGTGTCACGCAGCGAGGGCTCTCGCGACTGGATGATGTGCACCACGCGACCCAGTTTCTCGCCCGGTAACTTATTGATGTCAAGGCTGAGTTGTCGTTTCTCGTCGTAGCTCATAGGACTGGTCTCCTCCTCTTCCTCTGAGTCATAGTGGGGAGTAAGACCACCGTGGCTCACAGGTTGGGCGTTGAAGGCAGATTTCTTTGAGGATCTGGAGGAAACATGAAAAAATCAAAATCAGCTATAAAAACAAAGGATTCTCAGGCAACAGGAACCTGCAAAGCTTCATAACTGAAATTCAGTTCTCGTTCAGCACTTTGAATTCTACACATTTTTTCAGAAACTTACTTGCTCTTGCTGCTCTTTTTATTGGAGCTCTTCTTGCCCTGAGTGGACGACGCTGCTGATTTGCTATTCCTCCTGCTCTTTGGAGTTTTTGAGAGCTTTGGCGTTTTTGCCGGCCGGATGATGGCCTCATCGTCCATCGTGCTCCTGCCTCGCTTATGTTTCTCTGGCTTCTTCTTTTTCTTCTTGTCCTTCTTTTCTTTCTTCTTCTTGGGTTTGACGATGGGGGTGGAGGACAGCGCGGCCAGCTGCTCATGCACCGCCTTCAGCTGCAGATGAATGAGTTAGTGAGTTTTCATGCCATTTTCAAACACAAGGTTCCTGCAGCTCTCAGTAAACATTCAACTACTGTCTTTGAGCTAAAAAGCCGCTTCAATCGTGTACAAACCTGTTCTTGAAGCTGGGCCAGGCGATTCGCTCTCTCCTCCTCACTGTCGGAGCTCTGGCTGCTCTCACTCTCACTGCTTATGTCGCTCTCTGATGACGAAGAGGATGAGGAGGAGGAAGAGGAGTGACCCCCCAATCCACCACCTAGGGACGCAGGTGCGAGGGACTCCAGGGGCTCGTCGGGCATCTTGGCGAAGCTAAACTCGAAGACATCCTGAAAAAACATGTTTGATTAACAAACAACTGTTCTGATTGCAGATTAGTCTGAATATACAAAACAACTAATAGAACAAGCATTCAAATATTTTGTATTGTTTTTATATCACATTACATAATACTTAATGTAGGCATTACACTCACAAACAAGAATTTGAGTCAAAGCTGTCTACACCGCACAAGAAATATCTTTGCAGTGTCTACACAAGATAAATCCAAATATCCCGATACATTTCACTTTCACTCTAAAGCTTCTTTTTAAGAGTCAGGTGACATTTCTCGTGAACAAAAGCGAAACATAACTCACATCTGTGGATCAGCTTAAAACTATTTCTAGAACTGAATCTGAATATAATTTGTAATCGTTTACAATGTTTAAATCTCTGCAAGGATGGAAACGTTTGCAAAAGCAGATGTACATGAAATATGATTATCAACACTTTCTTGATTATTTCATTGTATAAATCGGAACAATAATATAATTTTTAATGGCAACGTAACGCATCAGACTACAGTAGATATAAAGAAGAAAAAGCCACGCATCTGTACCTGTAATTTTCGTGCCATGGCCACCACATCGTGATCTGGAGGATTGTACTTGTAACAGTTTGAGAACATGAGCCTGATGTCAGCGGCAAACTGAAGCGCATCCCTGTACTCTCGGTGATCCATTTTCCTCTGCGGACAGACAGAGACATGGACATTTGGTTAGGACCACCTCAAGTCAATGGTGCTGTACTTGGTATCGTTCTGTGGTAGGTATACCCAAATAAACCAAGTGGCACACACCTTTATTGTGCTCAGATCCATGGGATACTTGATAATATCATGATAGTCATGAAGTCCCAGTGTTGTAGCGTCCACCGGCTTGTAGAAGGGCCAGGCGTAGGCTGCGTGTTTCTTGGACAGCAGCTCTTTGAGAATCCCACTGCAGTATCGAAGCTGCTGGCTCAGTTTGCCGCGCCGCACCGGTTGGTGTGCGTGCTGGGAGTCGGGCAGGTCTTTCCGTGGTGGCTTGATGGGCCTGCCACTGCCTCCACGTCTTGGCAGAGCGTTGTCTCCGACCAGGCCTCCGGTGTGGACCATGCCAAGAGACAGGCCCTGTTTAGGGTCAGCCCCTAAAGTGGAGAGGGTAAGAGGGGAGTCGCCTCCGCCCATGCCGAGACCCATGCCACCCACGCCCATGGTGAGGGGCATGCCCATGGTGGTGGGGGGTGGTGGTGTCTGCCTTGCGTTTGACACCCTTTTTCTATGGAAAGAGAAATGATGGGAAATGAAAAGTGTTCAACTGCATCTTAACTAAATATTGTGTAGCATTTTTATATAAATAAATGTGGTTCTTGGGCCTTACCTTAGCAGTAGGCTGTGTAGGGGGAAGGCCCAGCAGTGCAGGGGTGCTGTGCTGGCGGGCCAAAGTCTTTGCTATTAGCGTCTGCGGCGGAGTGGAGAGGACTGAGTCTGGGGTGTCAGGAGTGGGTGGGGAGTATGTTGACTGGGACACCGATGATATAGCAGGAACTTGATGGGCTGTTGTTACTCCACCTATGCCTAAGAGACGGAAAATAAATGTATAAACATTTGGATCAGGACAAACAAACATCATCTAAATACAAGCAATATTGAAAATGTCTATTCTTACCTGATTTGCGGCCTTTTGGGGGTTTGCCTGGTTTGCCTCTGGGGGCAGCTGAGGGAATCTCTTCTTCCTCTTGGGGCATCTGGGCCACCTTCTGCAGGAAAGCCTTCCTCCAGAGACTGAGCCATCAGGACGATGTCATCGGTCGGCTGAGAGACGATAAGCAAAGAAGACTTTTAGACCACGTGGTACACTCTAGTCTAGATGATGTAATTGAGATGTGTACTTAGGTCTGCAAATCTGTGCAACTCAACAGATAAACTATCCTTAAAACATCAAGCCTAAGATCTTTGGAAGAAATAAACAAAACTGACCTTGTTGTAGATGTAGCAGTTGGTGAACATGGTGTTGAAATCCTGCATGCACTCGCCGGCACTGCGGTAATAATTGTTCTCCAATCTTTTCTTGATGGTGCCCATGTCCATTGGCTGTTTAATGATTTTATAGTAATCCTGAATGAGATAAGAGAATAAGTTTCCAATGTGTCAAAGATAAGTCCAGGCTTGTTTTTTGACTCATTACGTGTTGTATTACAATCCCCCAAAAAATAGTGAAAAATATGAAATATCACGCTTCACTTCAAAACACCCTGTTGGTGCTTGTTAGCTTAGAAAAGTCTCAAAATATTGAACCAATTTATTCTAAAATATAAAAACTCACTGGGAGGTTGAGCTTGGAGGCATCCACTGGTTCGTGGAAAGGCCAGGCGAAGTGATGCCTCCACAGTGTCTTAACTAAAGCCTTCTGAAGGAACTGCAGCTGGTTGGTCATGCGGCCCGGTCGATTGAGGTCCCGCACGGGGGGTTGAGGGGGTCCGGATGGAGGTGCGTGGGGCAGAGCAGGCCCTTCGAAACCTTCATACAGCAACGACGGCTTGCGGATGCGCTTGCCAGGGCCGGAGATGGCCTGATCCATCATTAAGGCCCCCTGCATGCCGTCGTTCCCGCCCAAAGAGCTGTGGAGAACAGGAATGAGTATGATGAGGGAACAGGGCTGTTTAGAGCATATTGGAGAGCAGAAAAAACTAAAGACGCAATTATACAAAGAAAATAAAATATTTTGTGTTTTACTGCAGACATAACTGATAAGTAACTAAAAACATACCCGAGATAATAAAAGTAAAGGTTCCAGTGAGAACACATACATAAACCATTCAAATAAATGGGATCAGGTCATCAATCAAACTCTGACTAACTGTGTCTTCATGTACCAATATGTATTTATAACTGCCCTATCAGCAGTTTATTTGCCTGGGCTTGGGTTACGCTAAATAGCACATACCAAGCAGATGTACCACAGTCCAACTTGAAACTGGTGGTAGGTTCTAAATCGACCTATTAACCCAGATAGGACAATGTTGGGATTTTCTCATTAACCAATGAGTCTGGCCTACACGCAAAAGGTTTGCATTACAGACCAATATTATTCCTAACCTTTGGCCTCATGTCATTCACAACATCATTCCAAATTAAGTTTGCAATAGTTACTGTACTAGACTAGTAACTGTACTAATTATTTTGCCATTTTAAGAAACACTGACCCATGTAAACTAATATTACTGTACTAACCCACTGAAGTTTTTGATTTGACATACCTCTCAGGCATCATATGGATAATTTTTTTAAATGATTTACCCATAATTCACCTTAACATTGTATCAGTTACACCAGTGCTAAAATATTATAAATATCGCAAAACTTGTATACATCATATAAATCCCAGATGAAATTGCCTTGATGCATGTTTATTATTTGACATTGCCCATGTCAGAAAGTTTATCTGCACTTCTCCCATAAATTGGTGTTAGGTTTTGCATGTTGAGTTTACTTTTTATAATAATGTCAGATAAATCTCCATTGCTGGTTAATCTAACAATGACAAATTTCCTCCCTAAAACTTACCTTGAGCGGTTTCTCTAATGCATTCTCAGCTAAATACAACTATTTCTGTATTCTAGTGCCCGATGAACAATCCAAAATGTATATCCCAACAATTGTTTGTTTATTTTTAGCATATAATTTAATACTAGTAAAAGGAGTTAAATGTACATGGTACTAAACAAGTATGATGGAGCCGCGTGCAAAATGTGTACTTGAGATAATGTTTAACTTTTCTTGTAAAATGATACACACTTTCTTTGGATGTTTAGAAGCAAGAATATAATTTAGCCAAAATGCTTTTAATGTAAAGTTTGAAACTTCGCTTTAATATTATTTAACTTTCAGGACACATCTCACACTATAAATCAAAGACATTAAACATTTACCTAATCAAGAAACAAAAGGACAAAACGTTTAACTGAAACTAGTGCTGAATGATACAAGCTCACAGCATTGACATTGAAAACGTGTTATTTTATTAGGGCAAAATATCTGGAATACAAACAATGTTTGGAAAGTAAGAAAACACTGTAAAAACAAAATGTTAGCATAAATAAAACATGGATTCCCTCTCTTATATTGTGGGTCTGATTACATTGTCCCAACTACTGTAGTCTGGTTGGGAGGGGGCAAGAGGCAGAGAGTTCAAGTCGATCGTTTAACTAAATGGGTTACTAAGCAACCACAAGGAACAACTCCACATATTAGTCAGTGTTGTACCATTAGATTTCACAAAACAATGGCAGTCACCGTGAAAAGCCGCTCTGATCTGATCACACAGGCTCAACACTGATGGGGCGGCGTGCAAAATGTTGACAAACTCCACGTGGTGAAACGGAAGCGCAAAACAAGGGACTAGTTTCAGGGCAACTTATAGCATTTAATACGAACTACGGTCATCACCATGCAAGACAAACACATTTAAGTCTCAAAAACAAACAAAAAAAATATTTATTAGGAATATATTTAATTTAGCTCGATAAATCTTTGTATCCGTGTATGTTTCCGTAACATGGAATCCCGCCAATAAATATTCAAGAGCGAAATTAAATCCAATAGATACGTATTACATACCACATTAGTGATAACAAATCGTTTTAAAATAAACGTAACGTTAGCGTTTTTTTACAACAATTTCCGTTATGCAACATTTTATAAGTGTCACTGTTGATCCACATGGTTACAGTAACGTTACCCTATAAAAACACACAATTTAAGAATCTTTTATATGAATGCAACGGCTTTCAAATACTATACTTTCCCCCACCCCAAAACGAGCATCCGTTAATCCATGTAAACATTTCATATGATTTAAGTTACTAGATACTGATAGAATTAGCCAGGCTTGCTAAATTACCGTTAGCACCTTAGCTAAGCATTCAGACGGGATCTACAGTCAGTTTTACAGTCCCGGTAACACAAACGATAAAAATGAGCGGTAACGTTTAACCCCGATAGTTAAAACATCCACAAAGAAACGTCATTGAACTGCCTCTCAGAGTGAGAATGCGCCTGCGCAGTGCACGCGACCAGATGCTCGTTAAATTTGCACTTTATACAACTTTGAAGACCAATAGCAAACTGACCCTGCAAAAATGAGTCCCCAGTACTACTGCCATCGGAAAGAAAAACAATGTAGTGCAAATAGTCCGGTATTTCCCTCTTTGTTTTGCCTCAGATTACAACTGATTAAAACGAAATAATTCCGAAAGAGGCCAAATAATAACAATATTCCAACATTTTCGTTCACAGAACAAGAGAGTAATGCCATTTACTCCAACCGGTACCTGTCAAAGGGCGGGCTAATGGCCGTCTCCATCGGGATGGATCCGGATTCAGTTTATTAACCGGTTTCGTTCGAATATCCGAGTTTCGCGGCCTTGTTTTTCAGACTTCCTCTATCATCCAGCTCACAGCTACAGTGAAATGGCGACGCTAAGGCTCCGCCCGACTTTTTATAAACCCAATGACGAATCCATTGGCTGATGTAATGCCACAGTACACCCCCACGCATTTCCTACAGGCCGCTCTAGACGTCCGTCAAATAGGCCACGCCTTTAGAGTACTTTCAGAACAATTCGTGGATTTTCGCAGGAAATGGCATTTATACATGAACTACTATCCTTCAAGATATAAAACAATCATACAATAAAATGTTTTTGAGAGTAGTTTTAAACATGCAAGGGTCGGAAAACAAACACTACGTTTCTCAGGGGTTTATGTTACGTCAACGTAACTCTAACAAGCTTCACTGATTGGTCCACAAAACTAAGGCGCGATCATCCAGGGCAAGTTGGAAACACGCCATTGGTTCAGCCCATTGGTCACGCGCGTGAGGCAAATGCTGCACACGCACACACAGAGCACACCTCGTTTTACACTCTGCTCCCCGGATTCCTAAAATAAAACTACTAAACTTCACTTAAACTAAGTGTTCAACAAACACTTGTAATATTGCCACGTCCAGAAAGGGTACATGGAATACACGACGACATCTTACACAAAAAAAGCTGTAATATTGTGTAATTAAAACAACACAATCTTAAAACGCATCGTGGTAAATAAAAAAACTAAAGCCTGTAACAGTATTCAAACATATAAACAGTGCTCGACGCCCTTCACTTTCTCGGTCGATTCAACATGGCCTACAAGGAGTGTCCGCCATAAAATGACGCAGCAACTTTGTTCCTTCAAACGACGAGTTTCGGTGGTTAAATATATTACACACGACTGCAGTATGAACCAGAACACGCAAAATTAACCAAAATACAAATTATTACACGATAAATAGTAATCACATTCTCAATCGAAAGTTCTAGAATAGTACAACATTTTAGGCCACAACTGAAATCTAACCTAACCACAAAAACGATCCACATACCTCAAAAACGTTTGTTTTGCCTTATAAAGTGTTTATTTAATGAGGGAACTATCAATATTAACTGATCTCGTCGACATGTTTAATGACCCAGGTTACATCATTTCAGTAAACGGCTGAACTACATACGACTTCCCTTCTTAAACGATGAACAAACATAAGCTGTCTGTAAAGTCAACTAACGTTAAAACGTACAACATTAAAAAGTTTTGACATTTAAAATCGCACGGGACAACAGATTTTTAGTAACTATACTGCCACCCATCCCCCACTGCCAAGGTTACAGATATGAAACAATGTCACAGATTGTTAGAAACAAAAAATAACACTAAATCGGCCAGATGTGTTTATCTGCAAGTTATTTAAATAAAATGTCTCATTTAAATCTTGTTTAAACAACGATGAACAATAAAAATAAACGTATTAAAAATACAGGTCTCCTTCCATATACCTCTATCCAGATTAAATGAAATAAAAAGGAAAAACAAAAAATATCGAATTCCTCATTGTTTTAAAAAATCCTGTTTTTTCTTCTTGTCTTCGGCCACGTTTCTTTATTCAGCACATTACCCTCAAACATGTCCGACTTCTTCTTCCCCATTCATTGGATCGAAGTGGGGGCAGGGTGAGTCATGTGACACACACACACAACTGCTCGTATCGCTTGAAAACTCGTTTTAAACTAGATTTCGAGAAACACGTCAACTTTTTGAAAAGCATCACACACCAACAACATTCCCTAGTGATCAAAGACTCGGTTTTAAATAATCCATAAACTGTAAAGGAATAATCAGTCAACAACGTTAATAAATCCAGAACAAAGAAGACGATGACTAACGTTGCAGCGCGATGATTGGATGGAAAAGATCACGTGTTCCGCAAAGCATCGCGCCAACGCAAAAATAAACCAGACGGTTTTTCACCCAGATTATCTTCTTAAATAATGCAATCCGATTTCCTGCTTGTGTTGGTTGTGTTGGTTCTATATTGGAGTTCAGGTAAATAAAACGCGTCACATAACTAAAACGATAACCAGCGCAAGAAATCCGTGTAATCAATAGCTTTCATCTCCCAAGAAAGAAGTCTTCTCTGCGCATGTGCAGTTTCATTTGACTCCCTTTCCCCGAAACCCCAGAGTTGGTGTGGCCTATAACATTGGAAATGTGTTGAATGTTTTGACTTAAATATTACCTAACCCTTAAATGTAACCAATGTGCATTTAGTACATTATGCAAGGAGGAAGGATGTTCTTTTTTATTGTTGGTGATGATCTCAAATTTTATTGTAAATAAATAAACAAAGTTATACAGATTAGTGTCACACAATTAACCAATCACATTACAATATAATTTCTAAACTCTTTTACAATTGCGTAAAAAAAAACTATTATTCTATGGTTCTCAAAACTCATGGTTAAGGAAATTAATAAGGATTTTTTTCTTCTGAAGGCTTAATGTATTAATGTATTTGAATATCATAAAAACTCTAAGCTTCTTAGCTCTTTGACTGTTGTACAACATATAACAAGCGAATAGCTTCTCCTGGAAGAGCGTGACAAATGAGAAAACCCAAGCATGGCCTGTCACTCAAGTCCCATACAGCTGAGCATAGACAACACAAACCCAGTGACTCAGCGTCACAAGGCAACTTGGCCAGCAGGGGAAACAGTTGCTATGATTCTTGCTCACACTTTCTTTTTCATAATAGTGGGATGTTCAGATGCGGTGGGTTGGGGGGAAACATGCACTTGTACAGTGTAATGGCCAATGGTTGGTTTTGATTTGTATTTTTGTTATGTTATGTGTGATCAGTTATCAGGTTTCTTCATCGACAGACATGCTTTGCTTAAGACTAAACTGAAACTGTGAATAATTTTGAAGACCTTTATAACGAGGATTGTGGAGTTTTGTCTAGATTGTGCAATCATATTTGATTTAATAACGCATATAACAACAACATGCAGTTTTATTCAAAATGTGTTTGTGTCAATGTCATTTGGTGTCTAATGTATTTTATACACATTATTTATGTAACTTTTCCAATGTATTAAAGTGATAGTACAAAGAATAAACCTTAAAACGCATTGTCTATTTAATCTTTATCTCCCTAAACTCAGTTCCGGCCCAGCCTTTAACTAAACTGTGTCTGACACTTATGTGATAGGTTTTACGGGATCATCTGTGGAGTGTTTTATTTAGGAGACAATCTGGCTAGTCTTCTCCTTGAATTGTTGAACTGTTAGCAGTGATGGTCCAGTGATTCTGACAATCATTTGCACTTCTTTTCTGAAAGCAGAAACAAAGAACCATCCCGATGGCTTTTACACCTCACTACACAGGTGTGAAGGGTTGGTATGTGACTCTTTTGTTACATTCTTGTTGCATTTTAACCCCAGCAATAAAGAATCCACTGATAACTGTAGAAATAAAGTCAAATGAAATAAATGTAGAATAAAACACTGTTGAAAAAAGCTAAATAAAGCTGCGGAAATAAATTCCCCTTTTTTATCTATTTAATTCAAATTGATCCTAATACGATAAAGAAGATAATGATTTGACTACAAATTGTGTACTATACAGTATATACATTGCTATGTGTCAAATAACTCTTGAATTTGTGATTTTGATATGTATAGACTATTTATTATTATAAAGCTGCTTTCCTGTCTGTAGGGATTGGTAGTTGGGATTGGTATTACTCTCATACTTAAATATGTTTAATTTCACGTGGATAGACAAACAAACTAACTGAAAACAATGTAACCAACTATAGTAAGCTAAATAAAACAGAACTGCACTCTAGTTTCGTTATCCACCGATAAAGGGTTGAGTTCTTATTACGTATACAACAGTGCCATCTAGTGTTCATATTGGGAAACGACTGAATAGAATAGAATAGAATACTGCTTTTCAGTTTCTGGTATCACATTTTTTTAATCGTTTAAAACGGTTCCTGTTTCTTCGTCGACGTAAAAAGTCAGTGAAGACTAACTTTATATATACTTGGATACATTTTAATCAAATGTAAAGATGTAATTAAATAAAATGTAGGTATTTTTGTTTGTTTGTGTATTTTTGGTCCCGGTGTGAATGGCGTCATAACGTGATGACGTAAAAAGAATCGGTCAATTAATTGATTCATAGATTCAAAGAATCAGACTTGTCAATAAAGAATGGCAAAAGGGACACAGCTACGGCCGGAAGTGGTGCATAATCTCGTCATATAATAACAATAAATTACATTATCTTACGCCTACACCTACACCTACCCCAATCATAAACCCAACCAAACAATTATAAAAAAATATTAATCAAATGTTTTCAGCGTGACAAAAAGTATGCGGTATTGAAGTGCGCATGCCCAGTGGAGGTAGCTATGTATCCCTTCTAGACAAAACGCGTCAGCTAGAAGTGGGAGCAGTGAGAGTAAATAAAAGAAACAATATGGAGGAACACGTTTTAACAAGTTTAAGAGTATTTCAAACTGTTAAATATGCATCCAACTGGTTTGTATGATTACCGTGGAATAGAAGAGTCGGTAGAACATGTTATTTGTACCTGTCATAAGTATTTTGAAGAGAGATCTTACAAAGATTGGAGTGCAAGAGATAAACAAGAGTCTGCCAAATGCATAAATGTAAATGTAAGAGATAAACCTAAAGAATATAATTACCGTTGGAACTGATAGTTTGTTTTATTATTTGAAAAGAACAGCGTTGATTAATAAAAGTATATCATTGAGAGGGTATAGGATACATCTCTGGTCCACACTCTATCACAGTAGGTGGCGATGGTGCTACCCGCCAGAAAACTGCAACAAGAAGACGAAGAATCGGACTTGGCACCGCACTGCTACTGTACGTTACTCTGCCCACAACCAAAGTTCGTCTACGCGTTTATCAAAGATATTGAAGCACTTAAGATAAGGTATTTTGATAGTTTGTTGTTCCATTGTTGCTGTTCAGTAACGCTGTTTTCGTCATGTGTGATAAAGGACCAATAAGAAATGTTTCATACACCTAACGTTAGTGTGTCACAAACATTTCTTAGAGATCAAATTTAGTACATTTTTAGCACTGAACCAGTCCACGGTCGTGTATGTGCTCTTCCTATGCATAGCAAAAATATGACTTTTAACAGATATTTAGAGTAGTCTCAAATATCATGTTATATTGTACATAATAGAGGCGTAATGTTAGTAATCTTATTTGTAATCACAGTTAATATAAGAGGAATTTCATTGAAAAGTAGCTTTTTCAAAATATATTTTCAAGCATGATAATTATTTAATCAAATGTTAATAAGATGTAATTAAATAAAATGTAGGTATTTTTGCATGCTTGTGTATTTTTGGCCCCGGTGTGAAAGGCGTCATAACGTGATGACGTAAAAAGAATCGGTCAATTAATTGATTCATAGATTCAATGAAATGCTGTCCATTGATGTGCAGTGTACACAATAAAAGAGCTTATTAGTATTTAAATGAAAATGTCCTTCTCTTAAAGCACACTATCTAAAGTTTATTTAGTCAAAGTTAATTTAATATAATAAACACTTGTTAAATAGAATAAAAAAATAGATTGAAATGAAAACTCCTAGATGTACTGTTATTTTTATTACATTTGTCAACACAGGAAGATGGTAGACACAACGGTCTTCATGGGAAATATTTTTTCTATTTTGCATGTGTCCTCTTTTTTTTTAATGCAACTTTATATATTTACAGATAAATTGTATTTACGGATACATGGATGGATGTACATAGAGTAATATCTTTGTATTTGAGAACCCACATGCCACAGGTTCACCCTAAACCAAAGTTTACAGAAGTGCACAGTAGAGATGACTTAAACGAAACCACATCACTGCATTTTTTTCCATCTCTACTAACCCACAAACCCACAAACCATCAGACCTCATGCAGACACATTTATTCAGACGGACAAGTTTAGAATTTAAACAAATCATAGAAAGCAGTGATAACAATAAAAACTAATCTATAAACACAACGTTAGATGTTAATATATAAATATATGACTTAGCTTGATATGTACAGTTTTAAAAATATATTTGTCATAATTGAAACGTTTTATTTATTCACAAGATGGCGCTGATGTCTGTGAATTACAAGTTTCCTTTCAAGGCAGATTTGGTGTCCTACGTTTGTTTTTGATTGGGTCAGAGATACGCAAGATGTTGCCATGTGAGTGTGGAAGTTTTAGGTTGTATTATCAGACAATAACGTGGGTGCCCTTTTTACCTGATTTTTAAAAATACTTTGCTTTAAAAATATTGAAGAAAACATTATTCCAATTAAGTACAAAATCCTATACAGCAAACAACATAAAGGAGACATGTTTTAATATCATTCTTTTCCTCTTGTCTGACAGAGTCCACCTCTTCAGTCATCTACAGACACTGTCCTGTGTTTAGTCTCATGGGGGTGCTCTTCACCAGTCTTCGCTCCAAACTGCTGATTCTGAAGGGACTTACCAGTCTAAAATAATCGGCCTGTGACAAAGTCAGTGTTTACCATAAAGCTACACCCCCTTTGCAGTACACCCATGGGAACTTTAGGGGATTATCAGTCAAATTACCAAATCTAACCAACACAGCCCTCCATGGCCTGCGTATGTAAACAATGTTTTGATATACAGTAGTTTAAATCATATATAAACATCTAGAAAGACTGATACAATTTTCTAGTAATTTTAGAATCACATCATTTTCATATTTGTCATTATCATATAATAAATTGTATTTGCATACGCCTTTACATTGTATAGAATAGTAATACATTTGTCTTAAAATAAACAAAGCAGTGCACTAGGCAGGGGACACAAAGCCTTCTAGTGTATGTATGTCAAGGTGAATGAGGGTAGTGCTGGACCTATATTGTGCATTGAATTCAGATCAACTGTTGAGGTTTTATTCGTTTATTTATCTGTTTTATAATGTGTAGCACAGTTTCTGAGTTTTCTGATGTTTGATTTTGCTAGAATCAACATTGTTGCTTTTAAACCCAAATGCTTTCAGTTTCACAGATATTTTAGAAGTGAGCCATTCATTATTTATTCGATGAGTCATTGAAGCAGGTTCTTTATCTGTGTATGCTGCAAAATGCTCTTCCACAGCTACAAGAATTTCCCTAAGTTTCCCAGCTTTGTCATCCACACTATCATTTCATATTTTTATAATATAAACGCTAAGGATTGATCCTGTGGCAGTAAAACTGAATAATCATTGATGAGATGTAAAACAGTGTTATTGTGAAAGGCAAATAAATTTGGCAAGGGTGCGGCTATCCATTTAGCATTGCCTCATTCAGGTCACTGGTAGCTTTGCTTCGGCTTGGCATCACCAACAAACAGAAGAAAGGAAAGTGAAAGAGTGCCGGCTCGGTACTTTCCAGGGTGTTGTCATTATGTTTGGCATGAGATATTCAGCCAATGGTGCCGTGATTATATAATCAAACCCAAAGAAGAAGAGACAAGAAAAAAATGTCTTCTTTTTCAGGACTTAAAGACAAAAATATGCTTCAAACACACACACCTTTTTAAAATAGAGTTTTGGTTAGTTTTTTTGGTGGGGTAATTTTGTAGCATGTTTGTGGGACACATTAAAGTCTGTTATTGTCCAACATTTTATAATATCCATTGGGGAGCAGAAAATTGCTTCTCTTAGCTTTTAACCTTCCTCTTTGTGCCCGACATTCCTGTTAATTGGTGTTATCTGTTGTCTAGCTCAATATGAAGTTCTAAAATTCTAACTGAAAATAATGGTCAATGTAACATTTAATTTAATAATATTTCTTTATTTGAAATCAAAAATAGTGTCTAGTACAACAATAGTGTCTAGTGAAAGATTTTATACAATTAATGGTGTAATGCAAAAAGTTATTCTCAAGCAGTGGCATGTAATGTATCAGACAATCACTGTTGGCATTTCCTTTTCCGAAAGGGGGAGATAAAACACAACATCGCAGTCATGAACACACCATGAACCACACGCAACCAGTGAGCAACCTGAACTGCCAAAACAAGAACAATAGGGACTTTCCATTAAGGCCTACAACAAAGATGATCAACAGAAATAAGCATTTTGGAATATTTAGGGGAATACTAAATATTGTTCCACACGGTGACAAATAAACATTATGACAACTAATGTGATTACAAAAATGGTAAACTCAATGTAGCAAAAATAAGCAGATTTTCTTATGAACCATTTCTCATGTTGTTTAAAAAAATGAGTTTCATTAATATTGAAAAATGGGGGAAAAAATGGGTTATATAAAAGCCCAAAATTAGCTTGTGGTCTGGTTATAAACGTAAACGCATCAAAAAATAGCAGGCTGTCGTTTACTTGAGTGAAGTGAAAGTAAGAATATGTGCACATGCACTCACTTGCTCTTAGCTATGATTTGGCACGTTTTATTTTTCAGTCACAAAATGGCCTGAGGTTACAAAATGGCGATGCCAGAGCGCCACATGAACCAGGCCGGCAACTTAGGCCATTTACAAAAAGTCACGTGATTTCATAAAACTAATTCTGCATTCACTAACTTGGGAAGTTCTGTAAACTCTGAATTCATTATTGATCGGAATGATTCATCAGTCAAGCGAATAGTTGTGCAGTAAATGAATACAGGCTTCATTTCAATTTTGACATTTCATCTTAAAATGTACTGATACAAACGATGATATCCACATCCCAAAATTTGGCAATAATTACAATACTAACTCTAATCTAAGCCCTTGTGCATCAATATAGGCATAGCATTGTGTAATAACGGGATCTAAAATTTAACATTAAAATGCTATTTTGATAACATAGAATTACATTTCAAGGGAATAAAAGGTCAACACTTTTGATTTCACTTAATTTATTAAAAAAGTTGCTCAGCTAATAATTTCTAGGTTATTATCCAATAATGTGTACAATATATTATCTCTTCATTTTTAACAATTCTTTTAATTGAGTTTTTAAGATCGATATGGCCCATAGCTTTTCTTTAACATTTAACGGTACTGCATTCAAGGATCTTTGTGTATTTGAGACTCTTATTTTTACTCTTAATTCCCTCCTATAGGGGGTGATAAGGTACAACATCACAGGTGCACTATAAAGCATGTGCTATAAGGCACAACCATGCAGCAAGACTAACAGACATGCAAAGTCACAATAAAACAAGAAAAAATAAGGACCTTCCAACAAGAGGGCCAACTTGGGTGCCTCACAATGCTTAAAATAACACAGCCTCAACTTCAACTCAAGTATTGGTGAAAATCTAACATTTTTATAGTACATGAGTAATTTCAATTCTTCAAACCTGTGTTTTTCAGATTTGTTTAATGTACAGGGTTATACTGAATAATAAACAGGTTACAGATATATATTTTGTAGTATCTTTAATTCAACAAAAACTCAGCTTTCAAAATTACATTCTTTGCTCAGAGTAGTAAAGTATTGACAGCAATACTAAATAACAAATAAGAACAAAATGACCAATCAACTGTGTGTAATAAGACTTTTAAAATCAGGTCAAAGGATGATTGATTATTCATATTCTGTCATCCAAAGACCCAAATGAACATAACTGGCGGAAAGAGCATATCTAGTAAGTCATGTGGTTTCCTTGGCACTTGTTTGTATGCTTGCGTAGTTGTTATTTGTGAGGCAAAAAAATATATATAAAAATGTAAGTTATACATAAAAATAAGGTTTTAATTTGGTGGTTGCATAAGTTAAATGTTGACACATTGCAGCTTATTTATAAGGTTAAAAGAAGTGGTCTACGAACAGAGTAATGGATAATACAGTTAAAAGCAATAGCAATATATTTGGGTAAAATGTGCTGCTCTGAGACAATACTGAACACAATGCTAGGTTATTTTTCAGCATATTGTTGGGTCAAAAAGGGTCAAACTCAACTGTTGGGTTATAAATCAATTCATGCTGGATGGTGTTTATCTCTAAAAACATATTTTTACCCATTTTTATGTCAAATATGAGCATTTTTAATTTAACTCGGTGGTTGGGTTCGTCACTTTTTGAACCATGGGTTTTGAAAGTGAAAAATAAAGCAAGACGCAGCCCCATCCCAACAGGCACTTGAACAATGTAAGCTAAAATAAACTTATTTTAGTATAAAGATAATTTTACATAATAGTTGATGCTGAACAAATTTGGTGGTTCTTTAGCCTAACTCTAGGCTAAAGAGGCTACCTCCCCTTAACCGAACCAACCAGTCAGTTTATCAACAAACACTTGAACTTGTGGCGCTGGTGAGTCAATGTTTGCCACGGCATTGCCTAAACTCTGTCCTGATTTGACCCTACTGTCAAGAGAAATCAAATTACAGTGCAAAAAAATGTCCTAAGCATTGAAAGTGAAATAGTCGAGATGGCTGTTTTTTATTATTGATTATTGCTATTGCTGGTTTAGACGAAATGGAGACGGGCTTCCTTCAACCTCAACAAATGGTGGGTGCCAGCCTATTGTGCCGCTGGGCAGGGTGCGGCCAGGAAGTCCTTCAAACACATCCAGATAACACTGAAGATAATAGGCATTAGACGCTATTCTGGCAACATTTACCACAAACTGAATATGCTGTATACTTTCAATTAAAAAAGTAAACAGACAGCAGATACAACGTGAATGACTAAACAATCTAAATATTTGCTAATATTAATGATAATAATAATTAGGTAAAATATTTATATGCTTCCTTGATTTAAATTTTCAAGTTTAATTTTTATTTTGCTAAACATTACAGGTATTTAACCTGCGTGTATCTTGGCTGAAATTATCAACTGATCAGTTCAATAAAAAAAATGTAGCAGCCATTTTGAACAGGTGGCATCATTACATGGAGGCCAGATCTTTTTCTTGTCTTTTTCTATTGTCTTTCTTTATCTGTTGTTTTCTGACTTACCAACAAGATGTTTTTGAGTGGTAGCCAAAAGAGTATTCATTAACGTTGCCAAACAGTCATAATGGAAAGTGTTCTACGAAATATTGCATATGTTATTTCTAAAAAATGCTTAAATATAATTTTTTTGTTATATTAATTTATATATAATATATTATGATCATATATGTTTTTATTAAGTAATATAATATGTTTATATTCGTAATTTAATCCTGTCTAGCTAAGCGAAGCCAAAAGGAGTATACTGTAGATATAATAATATTGTTATTTTGAGATTATTTCAATGTAAAAACTATGATCCCTTGCTGTCCCAATCATATTTTAAGTTCTTGCTAGTTCAAGAACTAGCACTTTATATAAAGACAGACACAACAGGGTTGGACACAAAATGTGGAAACCCCCAAAAATATTTTCAAAAAATTGTTTGGTTTACATATGCAATATAGTATATAACACATTTGTATTGGTTTCCTGTTTAAAGCAATTTAAATATGTAATATTGACATAAAAAGGCGACTCTTTGATCTAACTTTGATCTAATTTTTATCTAACTCCAATTGTGTTGTGACAACATAAATCATTTTTTATTCACTTACTGACGCAGAGGACTGAGTCCAACGCATGCATTGCTCTCATGACTGGATTTATAATAATAATAATACATTTTATTTGTAAGGGCCTTTTTAAATACTCAAAGACACTTTACATAGAATCATAAAAACAGCAAAAACAACATCAAGTAGTAAAAAAACAAAAAAACACATCGAACTAAGCTAAACATTCAAATAATTTTTAAAAAGGTGAGTTTTTGTCAATGATTTGAATGTTGAAGGGTCGGTGCAGTAACGGATTTGTTTGGGGAGAGAGTTCCAGAGGGAGGGGGCAGCAAGAGAGAAGGGGCCTGGTTATGGAGGGCTTTGTGTGTGAGAGGAGGATTTTGAATTGAATTTGTTGTGGGACCGGGGGCAAGTGGAGGTTCTTGAGGACAGGAGTGATGTGGTCACGGGTGCGGGTGTGAGTGAGCAGACGAGCAGCAGAGTTCTGAATATATTGAAGTTTGTTTAAGATTTTGGATGTTGTGCCATACAGGATGCTGTTGCAGTAGTCGATTCTGGAGGTGATGAAGGCATAGATGAGGGTTTCTGCAGCAGAGAAGGAGAGTGATGGGCGGAGTCGGGCGATGCTTTTGAGGTGAATAAAGGCAGTTTTAAGTGGTGTTCAAAGAAGAAGTTATTGTCAAAGATGACTCCGAGGTTGCGACTGTGAAGGAATGATGACAAGGTGGAGGTGTCGGCAGCAAGGGAGAAACTGGGTTTTAGTGATGGATTTGGGACCGATGATGAGCAGATTTGTTTTGTCGCAGTTGAGTTTAAGGAAATTAGTGTGGATGTCAGTGAGGCAGTTGGAGAGAGTGAAGGGGGTGGCAGAAGTGATGGATTTAGTGGAGATGTAGAGCTGGACATCATCGGCATAGCAGTGAAAGTTGAGACGATGGTGGGGAATGATGTTGCCAAGGGGGGGCAGGTATAGTATGAAGAGGAGAGGACCAAGCACCGAACCCTGGGGGACGCCTTGGGACAGCGGAGGGTCGGAAGAGGTGCAGTTGTTGATGTGGATGAACTGTTGTCTGTGGGTGAGATAAGATTGGAGCCAGGAGAGGGCAGTGCCAATGATGCCGAGGGAAGATTCGAGGTTGGAGAGAAGAATGGTGTGGTTGATAGTGTCAAAAGCTGCAGTGACATCCAGGATGGTGAGGTGACCAGAGTCTGCGGAGAGGAGGATGTCGTTGGTGACTTTGAGGAGGGCTGTTTCAGTGCTGTGTTGCGAACAGAAGCCAGATTGAAATGGTTCGAACAGGTCATTTGAGCAGAGGTGGGTTTTGCGTTGTTTGGCGACAGTGCGTTCCAGTATCTTAGACAGAAAGGGGAGATTGGAGAAGGGCCGAAAGTTTGACATGATCGGGGTTGAGTCCAGGATAGATAGTAAATGTTAAAATTAAATGTTATTTATGTGCATTTTGTGCAGAATGAGTGCAATAGACTAAGTTAGTGTTTATTGTTGTAAAATGTTGAAGTTCAGAAGATTTTCCGTTGTTTGTGAGTTTTTTTTTCGTTACTATTGTTGTGGAGTAGGTTTAACTTAGGTTGACTCAGTGAGTAAATACTCTGCAAATGCTCATGCAGTAAACTCTCTGGTGATCCCTGCTAGCACCATATATATGGTAAAAAATAAAGATGTTTATTTTGGAAAAAGTGACACACTGAAGCATTTTAAGTTAATTAAGTTAAACACAAATGAATTCCGTTTAATTGAAATTAAACAAAATAAGTTAAAGGAGCTTAAGAATTACTTGTCCGTACAATTCACACAGTTTAAGGCAGAAATATCAATTCAATTGTGTGGAAATGGGTGTTTTGAAATGGATTTTTCAACATCACCATGTTTTAACCTCAGACATTTGTATTTACTTAAGACATAAATATATATTTAAGATTAATATAATGTTAGTCGGTTTGGATACAAGCATTTTTCTTTTATTATACATTTTATTTTCACAAGAAACAGCACCTTTTTAGTAATGCAATTTAACTGAGACAAATATTTCACAAACGACAAATATTAACCTATGTTGTCTGTGTTGCTTATAATTGCAATAAAGTAACATCTGTAAAGTATTTTACATATTTTTTTGTATGGCTTTATTGATTTAAAAACCAAATAATGCTGTGGGTTCACTAGACCTGTAAACACTGTAACAAAATAAAACACCATGCAAGGGTTAATCCAACAATTTATTTTTTGAGTGTAAATAGTATGTTTTTGATCATTCAGGTAAAAATGAAAAATGTGCTAAAACTAGTTCTATATATATTTAAATAATGTAAAAATGGGCCTAACATTCCCATTTGGAAAATAAAGGCATGTAATATTTTTCAAACTACATAAAATCCAAGATGTGTCATTGTACTATGTTTGTTGTATGCTTGGCATGCAGGGGGAATTAGTATGCGAGTAAAATATAAGATATGTTGTGGTAAATAATTACTGTTGATGTAATTGATGTTGATGATTTGACTATATTTTAGAAAAGGATAGGTGAGCTTTTTAATATGGTTATATCAGTTG
The DNA here is from genome assembly GCA_006030095.1 of Triplophysa siluroides. Taxonomy (NCBI): domain Eukaryota; kingdom Metazoa; phylum Chordata; class Actinopteri; order Cypriniformes; family Nemacheilidae; genus Triplophysa; species Triplophysa siluroides. The sequence goes on from VCII01000054.1 coordinate 601,228, forward strand.
TGTAAAAATATATAATACACACTTAATAAGAGGATTATATATATATATGTGCACTTATTAAAATAGTAAATCAAGTTCATTTCCTTTTTGGTTATGTTGTCACTGTACTGTATTGGTGAGCAAAGGAGAATGTTGGTTCCTTTTATATTTTAAATAATCTTGCACTTCTCTAACTAAACCGACCAGTCAGTTCACTGACAAACACAGAGAGCGAAGCGGAAGTCGATCTTTGCCACTGTGTTGCCAAAGTCTGTCCTGATTTGACCCTACTGTCAAAATATGTCACATTATGCTGCATAAATACACAGTGATAAAAGGTGTGAATTGTAAAATAATTGTTTGGTGCAATTTGACAATTACACTAAAACAACCAAATAAAATACATAAATAACAGACAATAGTTTATTTTAGTAGTATTTATTGTTTCTTCACTGTTCAAATAAACAATTTCACTTTTTCTCTGCTGCAAACCGATGATACAGGTCTCCAACATCTTCTTGTGAGACTTTTATCCAGCCACTTTCTTTTATGTGGTACACTTTCATAAAAAAAAAAAGAGCGCGTCGCATCGCATGCGCGTCACGACCACATCACCCTGAATACAAATATGCGTGTGGAAAAGACAAGAAATGTGAATCCTCCATGACATCACGGAGCTGGTGGATGTTGGAGTCCTTGTGCTCCTCCACCTTCCGTTTTAAGGATGCCCCACAGATGTTCAATAGAGTTTAGGTCTTCACCTTTACCCTCAGCTTCTTTAACAAGACAGTAGTCGTCTTGGAGGTGTGTTTGGCGTCGTTATCATGTTGGAATACTGCCCTACGGCCCAGTCCCCGAAGGGAGGGGATCATGCTCTGCTTCAGTATGTCGCAGTACATGTTGGCATTCATGGTTCCCTCAATGAACTGTAGCTCCCTAGTGCCGGCAGCACTCATGCAGCCCCAGACCATGATACTCCAACCACCATGTTTGACTGTAGGCAAGACACACTTGTCTTTGTACTCCTTACTTGGTTGCCGCCACACACGCTTGACACTTACCAGGGTAGAGTGCTTCAGGTTCGGATAGACCCGGTGAGCTCGGAGCCCACTCCTAGCACAGCACGCCAAATACGCATAACCTTCATATCCATGCTTAACCAATTCATCCTACAACCTAGCTGCTTATCTGCAAGGGTGAACTCGTGAAATTGTTGTTAGACATTGTTATGCCATCGTATAGATATGAAAAGACATTATTATTTCTTTGGTCTGCCAAAAACCATCAGTTTATGTTTTTAGGTATTTATATTGTCCGGACCTAGGCTGCTAAGGAGGGTTTGTTTACTGGTCCTCAAGATATTTTAGTTGAAGACTCCTGGCCTAGGCCATCTTTATGTAGAGCAACAATTCTTTTTTTTTCCAGATCCTCAGGGAATTATTTGTCATGAGGTGCCATGTTGAACTTCCAGTGATCAGTATGAGAGAGTGAGAGCGATAACTCCAAATATTTAACACACCTGCTCCCCATTCACACCTGAGACCTTGTAACACTAACGAATCACATGACACCGGGGAGGGAAATGGCTAATTGGGCCCAATTTTGACATTTTCACTTAGGTATGTACTCACTTTTGTACTCACCTGATGCTTCTCGCAAGTTCAGATGCTAAAAAAAATGTACTTATTGCTAGCGTTTTAGACATTAGGCTTGTTCAACTTCATGCGGTGCTGCAAGAATCTGTAGCCGCCTGACAACAGCAATGCATTCTGGTTAGACAATTTGTCTGACTTTGATCGGAACTGCAGCCGCCTTAAAGGTGCATTTTTTGATTTACAGCGGCCACTTGCGTTGTATTATAGATTTGCAACGAATCGCTCAGTCCAAACACCACAGTGCCCACCATAGTACAAAAAGATGTGTTCTCATGTTGACTAAGGGAAGAGATCATGCGGGCATTAGAAAGACTGTAGAAAGAGCGATGTCTTATTTATTACAAAAAATAAAAGGTCTGTGGATTTTAAGTATAAAAAGCTTTCCTGTAGCTCAGTGGTAAGAGCATTGCGCGATCCCAGGGGATTGCAAATACCTATGTAAAATGTATAGGATAAAGCAATGTAAGTCGCTTTGGATAAAAGCGTCTGCCAAATGCATAAATGTAAATGTGAAAAGAAGGATAAAAGTCAGGCAGGAGCTAAGACCTGCGCTAATATTATAAAGACTTTCCAGCAGAGACGCATTAGGCCCTGTGGTACTAAGTCTTTTAGCAGAGATACTCATATATATCTATGGAGATACAACAGAGAGGAGAGAAAGGTCGTCTTAAAATCACCCCCGAGGTTGCATTGATTCGGGTAAGTATGCGAGTAATGTTTTTTTCTGTTTGTTAGAACCAAGATATGTTGTTGTTTTTGTTCTAATAGCTGTGTGACGGAGCAGTTTTGAGCATCATTGTTAACCGGACAGCTTTAATATTGTACTCGTCCAGATACTGTAGAGAGAGAGAGCGAGAGCTTGTTCATTATGTAAGGTCTTTATACAATTCTGAAGAAATAGTTTTGTATGTTATATTGCATTTCTGTCAACACATCCTCCTAAAAACCCTGTATTGTTCTTTAAGATCACATGTGCCATAAAAGTACCGCGATAGCAAAATGAGACCAGCCGCCTAGGTCAGGCGCTGCAGTTGCTCAAAATCGGCTGGGAAAGCCTTGATGACACTTTATTCTCATTGGCCAGAAAGTTTACGATATGTACGTGTTGCGTGTTTATTCTGAAATACTCGGTTATGATTATACTCACAAATTAGATTTTTGTATCACATTTTATGTTTATTGTAATGATCTTAATGCAAAAAAATCATATTCACTTAATCCGTGATAAAGAAATGAATATCCTGTGGTCTGCTGTAGATCCAGGGCCCGGTTGAATAAAGCACCCTAAGTTTCCCAGCTTTGTCATCCACACTATCATTTCATATTTTTATAATATAAAGGATTGATCCTGTGGCAGTAAAACTGAATAATCATTGATGAGATGTGATACACTGTTATTGTTAAAGGCTCATAAATTTGGCAAGGGTGCAGCTGGATTGCATCTGATCCATTTAGCATTGCCTCCCCGCCCCCATCATTCAGGTCACTGGTAGCTTTGCTTCGGCTTGGCATCACCGACAAACAGAAGAAAGGATAGTGAAAGAGTGCCGGCTAGGTACTTTCCAGGGTGTTGTCATTATGCTTGGCATGAGATATTCAGATTTTCTGGTGGTGTTTTTTTTGGTGGGGCAGAGGGTAATTTTGTAGCATGTCTGTGGCACACAATTAAGTCTGTTATCATCAGACATTTTATAATATCTCATTGGGGAGCAGAAATACTCATAATTGGTGTTATCTGTTGTCTAGCTCAATACGAAGGTGGTATACAATGGTTAATTTAACATTTAATTTAACTAATATTTCTTTATTTGAAATCAAAAATAGTGTCTAGTACAACAATAGTGTCTAGTGAAAGTTTTTATACAATGTAATGGCGTAATGTAAACAATTATTCTCAAGCAGTAGCATGTAATGTAGATCAGACTATCACTGTTGATATTTCTTTCCGAAAGGGGGAGATAAACACAACATCGCAGTCATGAACACACCATGAACCACACGCAACCAGTGAGCAACCTGAACTGCCAAAACAAGAACAATAGGGACTTTCCATTAAGGGCTACAACAAAGATGATCAACAGAAATGTAATATTTAGAGAAATACTTTATATTAGTCCGCATAGTGACAAATAAACATGACAACTAATGTGATTACAAAATGTGTAAACTCAATGCAGCAAAAATAAGCAGATTTTCTTATGAACCATTTCTCATGTCCTCTCAAAAATGAGTTTCATTAATATTGAAAAAGAGGGAAAGAGGATGGGTTATATTAAAGCCCAACATTAGCTTATGGTGTGGTTATAAACGTAAACGCCCCTAAAAATAGCAGACTGTCATTTACTAAGAGAGTGAAAGTAAGAATATGTGCACATGCACCCACTTGTTCTTAGCTATGATTTGGCACGTTTTATTTTTCAGTCACAAAATGGCCTGAGGTTACAAAATGGCGTTGCCAGAGCGCCACATGAACCAGACCGGCAACTTTGGGCATTTACAAAAAGTCACGTGATTTCATAAAACTAATTCTGCATTCACTAACTTGGGAAGTTCTGTAAACTCTGAATTCATTATTGATCGGAATGATTCATTGGTCAAGGGAATAATTTTTGTGCAGTAAATAAATACAGGCTTCATTTCAATTTTGACATTTCATCTTAAAATATACTGATACATACAGTGATAGCCACATCCCAAAATTTGGTAATGCTTACAATAGTAACTCTAATCTAAGCCCCTGTGCATCAATATAGGCATAGCATTGCCAAAATATACCAGAGAAGAACTGATACTTTGGCATATTAATACATGTATGGATACAAAAGGTTCAGCCATTTTGCAGCAGGTAAAAGTGTGTCGTCTTTATAAAATGGCGATCAGATCATTGTCATTTCCCCTGCAACATTAGGAGGTGGTACAACATGCCCAGAGCCAGGTGCGTCTGGGCACTCAGCCAAACAGGCAAATATGTAACCAGGAAAAACAACAATGGAAACTTTTTTTAAGCAAAGCAAGGTTTACTTGTTTGATAGTCACCACAGTCCATCCTAAAATATACAAATTCATTGTCATCCCCATATTGGTCTATATTTACCGACTGTATTTTCCTGCACTCATTCCATATCAAGATTATACAAACAACAAAATGATTGAGTGAATTTTATACTTTTGTTGGCTTTTATAAGGAGGTAATGTGAAATGAGGTCAGTTTCAGATATACTTTCTTTAGATTCTATACAAAGTTTGCTCACACTTTTCTGTAAGCTTTATTAATTTAATTTGCACCTTATGATATATTTCTGTCACAAACACAAATAATAAAATGAATGCTATTTTCATGCATCATGAATATCATATCATGTTTGAAAAAAGTTTGGGTGACTGTAACAGTACCATGACAGCATAGTTTGCAGAACATTTGTTGTCAACCACTTAGTTTGAAATACTAGTTTTCTTTTTTTGATGAGAATACAACAAACACAATGGTGGTACAGGCAGATTGCCAGATAAACAGGACCGGTGACTTTGACATTTCAAGAGAGTCACGTGGTTTCACAGAACTGATTGTGCACTATTACTGACTGCAGAATTCATGTAAACACTATCCGGACTTCATCTGGATTCAATCAACAAGCCTTTCTATTTGGATGAATGGCTGATATAATTTTCACATTGGTGTTATGAGTTTTTTTATTACTGAAGGATGAATGTAACTGTAATTTGTATTAGAATTCCTGCCCAGGGACTACAGATAAAATTTAGCTCTTTAGCTAATTCTGGGGCAGTCATTGACTGTCCATTGTCCATGTTAAATAAATAAATAAATGTAATTTAAGGTGTCGGGATTTTATAAACTTTGAAATTAAGATAGAATTTAATCCTGAATAAAGGCTTTTGAAGATTTTATGCCATGTCTTGACTACATCTAAAACCGAGATGCCACTTGACACATATTTCTCTAATTGAAGGATGTTAATTCATTTAATTATTAAATATTATTACATTTATTTGAAACTAAAATTTGAAATAATTTTTTGACAACCTTATACAACTTGACAGTTCATTAGTATAACAAGTCAAACTTTTTGAAACAATACTTTATTCACAATAATTTTCTAAAATGCCACAGATTAAATAGATTTTAAAATCCTTTGGAGTGATGATTTATTTTATGTACAGTTCTATATTTTAAAGCCCCAGATCTTTGTGGTTTATGACTGTGATCATGTAATGGCAACTATTTACAATTACAATTGAACATTTCTTACATTTGGCATCTACTATTTGACCTTTATTGTGTCAGAGTGTCCTTTTCCTGGTTGTCATTAAAGAGCCTCTCTCTGAGTTTATAGTAATTTCCCTTCCTGTCCATCAGTTCTTTATGAGTCCCCTGGTCCACCACCTGGCCGCCGTCAATCACGACAATCTGATCCGCCTTCTCAATGGTCTTCAGCCTGTGAGCAATCACAAGCAAAGTCTGGGTGGGGCAACAACTGGCCAGGGTTTGTTGAACCTGTAAAATAAAGGAACTTTGACTGTGAAAGATGTTTAAATAGACATGTATGTGAGCTATAACTGCATAGTTGAATTTTACCATTTGTTCACTTTCAGTGTCCAAAGAGCTGGTGACCTCATCCAGTATGAGGACCTGAGGTTGTCTGATGAGAGCTCTGGCGATAGCAATGCGCTGCTTCTGACCCACAGACAGAAGACAACCACGCTCTCCCACATCTACAAATAAAACATGACTATGTAACTATGTTTTTAATATATTTTGACTCTTCACTCAACATGTCCGAATCTGAAAACAAATCCTAATAACCCACAAACAAATAGTCTTGTTTCCTGTCCACTTGTAAAAACATGAGAATTCAGAGAGAGTAAATGTGTTTCATTTACCTGTGTCGTATCCATTTTCCAGTTTGCAGATGAAGTCATGGGCATTGGCTTTACTGGCGGCATCTTTTATTTTCTCCATTGAGCAGCCAGGTAGACCGTAGGCGATGTTCTCCCGTACGGTACCAGAGAATAACACAGGCTCCTGACCCACCATCGCTATCTGAGAGGTATTTGATTAGATGTTATTTTTCTGACCCTGCTTGGCTGCGTTTGCTTCATTTGTGTACAGACCAGCTTAGACAGTGTAGACCCCATATTTAATTTAACATGATTGAAACAGGGACAGGGATTATCTTAAACCAGCACTAGGTCTTAGTTAAACTTGGACATTTAAGTAGTTTTTACAAACATGCTTTTACAAAAAAAACATTATGTACAAAATAATGCCACTTATGGAATTTAAAATATGTCACTGCAAGCTGTTTTCAGGTTAGACAGCTCTAACATTCATGACTAGTCTTAAGCCCTGTACAGGAAACCAGCCCATTATTGATATAGAGTCTCACATTTGTAAACAATATATTGATGTTGCATAATACCTTTTAATGTGGAACAATAAGATTAAGCTAAAATTTAGCTTCCAGCGTCCGGCCATTGTAAATATATTTTCATTTTTTTAATCATTGATAATTGAAAGATCCCCAGAAATAATGCCACATACCCCCAAGCTAAGTTTACAGTAACAACAAAATGGTTTGTATCAAAGTAGTCACCTTGCTGTGTAAGTAGTGATGTTGATAGTTTTGTATTGGTTGTCCGTCTAACAGAATCTGTCCTTGCTGAGGCTGGTAAAACCTCTCCAGGAGACTCACACAGGTGCTCTTTCCACCACCTGACATTCCCACAAGAGCGGTCATCTGACCCGGCTTCAACTCCAGGGAGAAGTCCTGAAAACGGATGAAAAATACATTTAGTGATTAAGGTAAATTATTTTTTGAATTATGTTGGAATAGAAGATTTTCTGTCCTTCATATGAAGATTCAAAAGTCTATATTGCCATGTACCAGTGGTCTCCAAACACTGACAACTCAAACCTTAATTTAAAAGGTCAAGGCAGATGAACTTAGTATATTCCATTCAGAGCGCTGTACCTTTAAGACATTGTGGTCAGGTCGTCTAGGATAGGAGAAGTTGAGGTTCAGAAAGTTGACGTGTCCTTTCAGAACATCGGGCTTCAGGTCACCATCTGAACTGACTTCAGGCTTTCGATCCAGATACTCGAACACCTTACCAGCTGCGCCCACTGAGTTCAACATGTCTCCAAAGATATAGATCAACGTCTAGGACAGAGATGGACAAATATTAGGCACCTCTTAAAGAAATAGATCACGCATAAATCTAATTTATTCATCCTCATTTAATTTTAAACATGTTTGACCTTTTTCCTTTTGATTGTTCAGATTATCAACATTTTGACAGAATTTGAATTTTTGGGTGAATTATTAATTATAATATCAAAGTTATTTAGATGAGAAGGCCAATGATAGTGCAGATTATATTAAATGATAACAGAACAAACTTCACATTGACTTTTTAATCAAACTTTTTGGGAATGTCTATCATCTTAGTTTGAGGGCTTTAAATATGTATATATTGTAATTAATTGTTTAATTGAATAAACTAATCAGCAAATCATGTAATTAATTATATAAATGATAAAAAAGTAATACCCTAATGTTGTTTCCAAGATCTGACTGATAGAGGATGAAGGAGACGAGATTTCCTGTGCTCATCTGTCCATACTGGATGAAAAGTCTCCCATAGTACAACATGGCCACATTCATTCCTAATTCTGTCATCTGCAAACCACACACATCACCATGAAGAGAATTCCCTGATAGCACATATACATCTGGCTTACGTCTATTTGATGTCTGCATTTGCAGTACATCTGCAAGACATCTACAATTATCTGCAATACGTCTCGGAGATGTCTGCTGTCAGACGTCATAAAGACATCTAGAAGATGTCTGTAAGATGTGTATGATTTAGAATCTGGATGTATAGCTGCTCTTTCTAAGATGTTTAGCAGATGTTTTTATGCAGCAGATCTTAAGCAGACGTATTACAGACATCTCCGAGATGTATTGCAGATGAGCAAACTATGTATTGCTGATGTCTTGCAGATGTAAATGCAGACGTCAAATAGACGTAAACCAGATGGATTGTGCTATCTGGGATTTGGTTTGAATGATGTTTTACAGAAAATAAATATTTTTCAAAACTCAAAATAAACGGACCCGTCTAACAAGCAGGTAAATCGCCCTGACTGTGTCCCGTCGGGTCTTTAGATTATGGGTGTCCATCAAGCAGACATCATAGCGAGCAGCTTCTCCCTTTTCCATCCTAAAACTCTTTACGGTCCTGACACCTGACAGAGCCTCACCAGCAGTTTCATTGGCTCGTGCCATAGAGTCCTGAACTTCTTTTGACAGTTTCTAAAAAGGGCATTAAACGTAAACTATTAAAGAACATACAGAGTGACCATAAATACATTCATCTATTATGGTGTCAATGTCTCCATACCTGATAACGTGTGTCATAGATGTTCTGCAGCAACCCTGTTAGTGGTGTCTCCATTAACATCAGTAATGTAAGCTTCCAGGACAGGCTCATCATCAGATATAACATGCCCAGGGTTTTAATCATGGTCCGCAGAAGAACGTTGACATTCAGGGCTACAGCCCGTCCCATCAGAGTAGTGTCTGTGGATAGCCTAGACCCAATATCACCTGCACAATAAATTGCAAACCAAACATGAAATGCATTGCTTATAAAGCATCTGAAGTATCGCTACAGCAATTGTATTGGCTCTACCTGTCTTTATAGTCTCAAAGAAGCCAATGTCCTGCTTTACAAGGGACCCAAACAGGTTCACCTTGACTCTGCATGTGAAACTATTGATGGCACACATGAAGAGGCCTCCACGACATCCTGCACTGAAAGAACTGAAAAACAAAAACATTCATTAAAATAATTAAAGTAAACATATAAGATATTTTTTATTGCTATACCAACCTTCCTAGTGAGAATAATGCCATGAAAAATATAGCCAATCTAAAGCTATCCCACTGGTACTTGGATCCCAAAATGTCAATCACTTCTCCTGTGTACAATGGGATGAACATCTCACCTGACAACACACAAGACCACACAAGCATCTGAATTAAAAAACTGGTTTGCATCACACTTATTTTATGCATGAACACAATGCAATAGGGTACTCACAGAGGACGGCTAAGGTCAGAAAAACAAAAGCTCCACACAGCAGCATGTAGTCTGGCTTGTAGAAACGGATGACCCGCATGAAGAGGACTTGAGACTTCTGTTTTCTCTCTTTGCCTTGAGCATCTCCATTGCTGTCGGGCAATGTGATCTCCCAAAACAGACAAGCCAATGCAGCAGCTACGCTACCGACCAGCCACGTATTACATTTATCGAGCCGATAGTTGCCGAAAAAAGACGAGCGTCCGGTTTCATAAACCGAACTAATGAAACAGTGAACGATGACCCATCTCTTTATCAACGGATCTGTCGCGTCTTTAAAGAAAAGCAATCCGGTGTATAGAAGTGTGCATCGCAGTCCAGATTCAACCCACTGCCGTAACAAATTATAATCCAGATTCATCGTACGAGACTTTAATAAAGTTCCGCCGAGGTCCAGCGCGTAAACTATTAACATGTCGATACATAATATACACGCGAACGTCAGAACCTTGTGCATGTTGTTAACGAATTAGCTTCCGATATAAATCAATTATGTTATTATTTCTATGCTGTTTCCGTAAAGATCACAAGCGTTGTTATTATTGTCCCTGTACCGTTTCTTTCAGACGGTGTTGGAGCTCTTCATCTGTTCACAGCGCCGGGTCAGATAGGGACACCGACTCTGTTGTCGTTTCACTTTCGATTTCCTTTCATTCGGGGGTTTCCTTAAAAAGCACCAAATAGTAGAGGCTCATCTATCTCTGATTGGAACATAACTGTACAACTTTTCAGTTTGTCTCTAGTTTGTACAGAATTGTTCATACAAATATTTGAAGAGTTTGGTTCCCAATTGAGATAACTAGAATTGTTCAAAAATCATGTTTTTTATTGTGCATTCCAATTAATATCAAACTGCAGTTGGTTTGTTTAGATTTAAGCCATAATAACTAAAAAATACAGCTAACTAACAAAATAAAAACATGATAACATAATATAAAACATTATATTGGAAAATATTTAAAAACGTCAATTATCTCATTTTGGAACCAAATTCTACACACGTTAACTTTGCTGTAAATAAAAGCAGTAAAGGTTTATTTTTTCGCTAAGACATCTTTAGATATATTTTAAATCAAGTCAGTTTGTCTCATTAATAAAAAAAAAAACTCAAAGCAATCAGAAAAAGACAATAAATTAAAATAATAGATATATTACGATAAGTGAAAATAATGTCAAAATCTTTTATAAAGTAAATTATCTTTTTGAAGAAGGGTTGGTTTTTCACAAGCTTGTTCATTAATTCATAACTAGAAAGCAACAGTGAGTCATTATTGTGTTAAATAGGTGCATGTGATTCTAAATAGATGCACACTTGGTTTAATAGGTTGTCTTTTGTTCACAAATAAGAACACTGAAGATTAAAACAAAGCAGCTAAGGATGCAAACTAAATTTATGGAGCTTTTTTAATCCTAATCCTATCTAAATCTATTGCATAACCCTCTCGAACGCTTCAAACCTGGAAAGTGCATGACTTAATACCTGTATCAACATCTTGCATCATTTTTCTTTGACAGAATAAACAACCTGAAACTTACTAACTTGTAAAATGGTTAATTATTACTTGACTGATAGACTGGATGCTGCGGTTCACATTAGGATTTGTGTGTGTTTGGGTTTTAAGGTTTTGGCAACATCAACAAAACAACAGATGGAAACAAATTGACAGTTTTTTAATGTGGTGTGTTTTGTTCTGCACCATAAGCAAGTTACAACAAATAGATGTACAATGTGGAATGTTATTGTCCTTCCAAAGTCAATTGTTTTACTGGTCAAAAAACTTGGGTAGTTCATTTCCTAAGATGCACTTCTCTTCTGTTCCATCTTTATCAATAGTGACAACATACGCAACGCCTCCGCTTGAACCATCCCGACCCATTGCCAGAGTGAGTGCTACAGAGAGAAAGAGACCTGATTTACCCACTGAAGCTAAACGGTTTGAGTCTGATCATTGCAAAACAAGCATTAAAACAAGACAATCAGCACATTGATTTTAGAGATCATCGATCATACATGTCAATCAAACTACAGCATTGTGTGCATGCTGCAAAAGACAGGTGACATGCAACTTATATTTAAGCTGATGTATGAATGGTATATTTGCCCAACATTTGTTTAAATAACATTTGGCCCAAATCTTAAAAATGTTGCTCTGACAAAGATCTTACCATTCACCACAAACTCTTGGGTTTCTTTCTTTGTCATGTTTTTTCTGAACTCTGCATCCACAAACCCATTAATGTAAAAGCTTCCAGAACCACCAATAGCAAAAGGCTGCCTGGTCAGTAAACCGCTCAGTGTCGCATACACCTGTTTGGACAAATGGATGTAATGAATGTAAAGAGTTTAATGCTATAGTATTTATTAAAAAAACATGTATAAAAAAACCAATTCAAATTATCCTAATAAACAAAATAAAATAACCAATATAACAAATGCAGTTTGCAATAAACCTAAATATTACCTGTCCACCTTCTTTTCTGTCCCACCCTGCAACTATTAGATGTGCGGATAGTTCCTCTTTGTATTTGTATGAAATATTCTTCACCAGTGTGGCAGCGGAGCATACCAATGGGTCATCTTCCACTTCAATACTGAAAAATATTAGTAGGTTCATAACATAATGTTATGGATGAAGAGAACTACAGGACATCATACTGTTGTAATAAATACCTGTGCACTTCCAGTTGGTAGTTTACTATTTCAGCAATAGTTTGAGCATCAGCCGCTGATCCAGATAAAGCACAGTAGATCTTATCATGGAGGGGGGAGAGCTTGTTCATCACACGATTCACCACAGACTCCCTTAGAGAAAGGACAGAGACGCAGAATTTGGTGTTTCAAATAATCGCTGAAAAATGCGACTTTTTTTTTTTGACAGTAAATTGGGAATGTTTGGTTAAGTAAAAAAAAACGATATTAATTCCCATGAGGGGGTATTGTATTTGCCACTTTTTAACTATACAAATACAAAAAAACTATACAATAAAATGCAATTTTTATAAGACTTCATTAAAAACCTTAAAGCTGCAGGAATCAAAGACTTTCAATGTTGCTCAGTAAAACACTGTCCTCTTCTCACCCATTTAGACACAAAAAGCACAGTTTATATAAAGGCTTTCCTAGGGTTTTTTAATTTAAGTTAGTGCTCAAGTCTAATTCATTGTATAATGCCTATAACGTTGTTATTTTACCCCGCAGACACACGAGAATCAGACCCCAGGACAACTCCACCGTCAAAGGTGACAGCGATGATGGTCGTCTGAAAAAAGCAAGCATGCAAAATTGTAAAATCAAAGGTTATTAAAGCATTCCTAATGACGATTCCCATGATGTCAATTATTATTGAGAGTTATTGTTAGGTAGCCTAATGCTTTAACGTCGTTACAAAGAGTGTTTGTACAGTCGTAAGCTTATCTAAACCACTTTACCGTTTCAACTATAAAACTCACTTTGACATAAGTCTGTGTTTACATCATGCAGCTTAAAATAATAACTCGTGAAGCGATAACTTACACCAGTTTTGACCTCCTCGGATAGCCATCCTGGTTCTGCGAGCAATTCCTCCGACATGTTGAATAAAGAGAAACTGACGCGTCGACTACCTGTTTGCGCAAACTTGTCTGCGCTCGATACTCGATAGCGCGCGTCAAATGAAGCGCAAATGAATTAAACTACAAAAAACCAACAATGTTGTCTTCATGTACTGTCAGGCCTGCACTAGTTTTAGGACGCTGGCATTATTCCTCCATTTTCTGTCTATAACAGAAAGTGAAAGGAATTTGCGTCCCCATTGTACTGTAGTTATCGAAGCCTATACGCTGAATACCAAATTGTCCGAGAAAGCATCTTACAGTTGAAAACTTTCACATCATTTAGTCAAATGTCTAATTGAAATAGATTAATTTGCATTAATTAATAGATTAATGTTTACAGTTTATTAACGTAATAAATATACTTAGTATTTCATATTTTTTCTATGTAGGTTTTGTCTAGTCTGTTCTAAGCAACTGTGCAATTCAATATACAATATTAGTAACATAACAAAAATGCATTTACTTTTATATTACGGATTTAGATAAAAATAATATAGTCAGGTTCTTAAATACTGTACATATGGCGATTTACAATTAAGCAAATACAGTACAAACTTCAGAGTCATAATAGATCTCATATCGCCTTTTCTGTATGTCCTATTAGTATTTTCTGTAACAGTTTTAACATTGTGTACCATTCCATACTGTTCATTTTAGTTTGTCTGTGTTCATTAACCAACAATAATGTAAAAGTATCAAAATAGGCATATTGTGTATGTTGTGGTGGAATCAGACTGTACAACATATAATTTTTGTATATTTATTATGAATAACAAAACAGTGTGATATGCACCTCAAATCACAAATCTGCACACTTCAAAGCACAAAGTGATGTTTAAAAAAAACAAAAAGAAGCTAAGTCTTCCTATTCATCATGGAACTTGGGCAGTTTATCCCCTGGAACGACTACATGCTTGACTCCTGCTTCAGTGATCACAACCAGGTGAACCACACCACCGCTCACATTGTCTCGACCCATAGCCAGAGCCAAAGCTGCAGAGGCAAAACACAGAGGCATTCCCATCAGTACGTAAACCATTTTCTATCTACTCACATAAATAATGCAAGCAGAATTATTTTATTTATTATAAAACCTAATGTTACAACATTTTCTAAAATTATACTACACCATTTTTGGAAAACTGTGTAGCTTCTTCCAAAGTCATGTCAGGTTTGAATTTGGCATCCACATAACCATAGATATACGTGCTGCCTGATCCACCAATGGTAAACGGCTGACTGAGCATCATTCCTCCCAAAGCCACTGTGTATATCTGTGCACACACAAAACATTTATAAATAATGCTGTATTTTTAATTTATTTTATTTTAAAAAAATAAAAAAATAATGCTGTTGTGTTTAACCTAAATAATGTTGTTTTTGCTTATCACTACCAATACATAATAATAATGTTATACTGATAAGTCTTTACTTCTATGCGGACTGACCCTTTCACTGCAAACGTTATTGTGTTATTATTGTCAGTATTATATATTTGTATTATTATTCTGGAGTTTGCATGACATTGTCTGGTGGTTGTGTGGCTGATGTATAACAGTCAGACTGTTCCCCTTGTCATCTGTGTGTATGTCATTGACAAGCATCACCTGTGGTCCTTTTTTCTTGTCCCATCCGGCTGTGATGAATCCTGCCTGCAGCTCCTCTTTGTTGTTATAGCAGAGTTCCTTCATAATGGATGCTGCAGCTTTTACCAAAGGAGGAGAGTCCATCTGAATACTGTAGGAAAGGACGGAGTGAGTAAAGAAAGACAGTGTTTTACAGACAATGATTCAGATTTTTATCCTTTCTTTAGAATGTTGTAATGGATACAGAAACAAACCCAACCTGTGGAATGACAGCTGAAATTTGGCCATTTTGGTAACAGCTTGTGCATCTGCCAGTGATCCGGCTATGCAGCAGAATATTCTATCATGCACCTGTATCAGCTTGTTGATGGTTTTGGATGAAACGTAGGACCTGCAGGTAAATGTTATTGTAGTTAAGAAATATATTACTGCATGAGGCCTATATGAGAATAAAATATGTGTTGGAAAATACTCACTCTCCCATAGAGGCTCTGGAGTCAGATCCAATGATAACACCTCCGTTAAATTTAACCGCAAGAATGGTGGTCTAACCAAAACAGAATAAAAAATATATAATAATTCAGGGTGATATGTTTATAATTAAAAAAAAGTGTTCCTGTAGCTCAGTTGGTGGATCATGGCAGCAGCAGTGTACATTTTATGAGTTCCCAGGGTGCACACATACTTATAAAATGTGCACTTTAACACTGTAAGTGACTTTGGAAACATGCCTGCCAAATGCATAAATGGAACATTTAATTTAACAGGTTTTAGAATGACATGCAAAACAATGTAAGAAAACAAAGCATGTGTACACGTTTAGATAATTATGTTTGGTGTCTTAAATAATTGACTTTATGCGCTTTAAACCAATATGCATTATTTTCTGCGTCATGACGCACAACGTCACAATGCTCAGCTCATGAAAGTGAAAGTAACTTTAACATACTTGATACATATACAAACAGCAAATCTATCATTACACGAATACATTCTTCTAAATTTTAAAGTGCACGTTTTATAAAAGTGTCTTAGACGATACGAAAGCCACCAGCTACCCAAACGCCGACGCGTATTTGTGACCAATTACGCGTAAGATTTTCAAACAAGCGAAAGGTAACCTGCATGAAATGGGGGGCTATAAAGACAAACATGACTTACCCCGGTGCTGACGCCCTTTATTTGCGAGTGTAGCTGTAACCGTTCCATTGTATAAACTCAAAGATTCAGATTTGGGGATAGATGAGTCGTTCCAGAGTCGCTCCTCCGAACACAGTCTGTCACCTCAGCCCTGGTGGTCGAGCGGCGCATTACATGAAGTGAAGAGTCCCTCAGTTCCTCCAACGATTTCAAACATGGCACTTTCTAGCCTCCTCGAACCTCCCTTGTCAGGTTTTAACTTCGAAAATTCAGCAAGGTAAGAGATTTGAAGATAAACACAGTTAAATGATGATAAAAAACTTAGAAAGTAAGACTGAAATTATCGTAATTATTGCTTTTCGCTGTCGGAACAAAAGTGAAAGTAATTTTGACGCTGTTATTCCCCAAAATAAAACGTATAGCTCCCTTTGAAACAGTTTTCTACACTATTATCTGCTGTGTTACTTATTACCGGTGTTATTTACTGTGTGAGCATTGTTCTATATTCAGAAACTTTGTACTGGAGACTTGTTCAGATGAGGGGAAAATCAAGGCACCAAAACCCATGAAAACAGGCACCACCATCGCTGGAGTGGTTTATAAGGTAACCATTGAAATGTGAACAAAAAAATGTTCAGTCATACATTTGCCTTTCACACAGTAAAAATGTAACAGTGTGTGTATATCTTTGTGTATAGGATGGTGTTGTGTTGGGAGCAGACACAAGAGCCACCTCTGAAGAAGTAGTTGCAGATAAAGTATGTGCCAAGATACACTACATCGCTCCTAACATATAGTAAGTGTACTTCTTTACATAACATATATTGGTATACTTACCACTTAGTGTTCTGTCTTAATGCGTTATGCTGATCACTGTCGGAATTTACAATTATTCAAATATGACATTAGTCTGAATTTAAATAAAACAGCTTTAGTAGTCAATTCAAATTTATTTGGTGCTTTTTTTACAATGTTACATTGTTTCAGAGCAGCTTTACAAGAAAAATCAACTTATTTAACATATAGCATACATATATAGAAGAACACATGAGATATATTATAAGGTTATTATCGTCTAAAACAATATACACGTTTCTTGAGACTATTTGACATTTTGCCTGCTTGCCTTTTCAGCTGAAACCCATGGAGAATTTATATATTTATATATGAGTGTAGCATGATACATACAGAATGTGCAGTACCAGCATTACATTCTGAAAAAGTGATGGGGATGATTGTAGTTTAATCATTGTAATAAATGTGTCATGTGTAATAAAATATATAATTGTAATAAAAACTATACTATAAAATTTACTGCTAATGTCATCTGTCTCCCAATAAGCAAGCCAACAGGGCGACAGCTGCAAGGAACCAAAAACTCTAAATATGTATACATTTTTTGTTTGTGTTAGTTGTTGTGGAGCAGGAACAGCAGCGGACACAGAGAAGACAACGGATATGCTGTCATCAAATCTCACCATTTTCTCCATGAACAGTGGGAGGAACCCAAGGGTCATCATGGCAGTGAACATACTACAAGACATGCTCTTCAGGTGTGTTTGTTTGGCTTACATTACACTAACATTACATTTATGCATTTGGCAGACGCTTTTATCCAAAACAACTAACATTGCATTGTATTATACAGTTGTTTCTGACTGTGTGCAATCCCCTGTGATTGAACCCATGACCTTGGCATTGCTAGTGCCATGCTCTAACCACTGAGCCACAGGAAAGCTGTACAGGTTAAGATAGTATGTTTTTTAAAGCTGCTGTATGGCATTTTTATGCATTTATCTTAGTAAGAATATACAGTAGGATGCTTCTACAGTACAATGTACTGTGTGAAACAGTGTGAATATCTTTTTCAAAAACGTTCATTTTAAATTTGCACTCTGGTGTCCTTCATCTTATATATTTTGTTCCTTTTCAAATTTTTAAAAGATAGTTTGGGTTTGATAGTTTAGATACACATAGCAGTATCAGGTGATGCACAAGCACATTTCAAGCTTTTTTAATTGATACTAATACCTGTAGCGACAATAATGTTGCTCTTTCTCAGGTATCGAGGTCAGATTGGAGCTCATCTTATTTTAGGGGGTGTTGACTGTACTGGCAGTCACCTGTACAAGGTTGGCCCTTATGGGAGCATGGACAAGGTGCCATATCTAGCCATGGGTACGTATGTGTTGTACAGTCATTGCTAATGATTCATATTTACTATGAATGTGCATAAAAACCTAAACACAACAAATGTAAGAACATAAATTATTTTGGGCATTTATCTTATTTTTTTATTTACTTTGCCAGTCAGATGATTATTTCTGCTTTTAACATGGGTTACAATATATTAAATATGAACAACAAACCACTGATGAATTTTGCATATTAACTAATCATAGATAAACATAATAGTTGTTTCTTTGTTATGATTTAGGATCTGGTGATCTTGCTGCTATGGGCATTCTGGAAGACAGATTTAAAGCAAATATGAATGTAAGTTTTAAATGCTTGCTACGTCCCTATTGAATACTACTGAACCAGAATCCTTATACATGGACTGAAACTTCAGCTTTCTGACCCTATTGTTATTCATGTTGTCTTTAGCTAGAGGAGGCTAAGGCATTGGTGAGTGATGCTATCCATGCAGGCATCATGAGTGACCTGGCTTCAGGCAACAACATAGACCTGTGTGTGATTACTAAAGAAGGGGTGGATTACATCAGACCTCACAAAGTGTCCCCATATAACTTTACAAGGTAAAACCACATACAGTAGCATGTTAAAATATAGATAAACAGCATTTTAGTTACAAAAATTAAACAACATGTTGGCATATTAGAAGTATAAACTTTTACTGAAATTGCCTAGTTTCTTATACTGATAATATAGTGATATCTTTCTGTATGTTCCTCACAGAGAGGCAAAGTATAAATATAAGCCAGGGACAACACCGGTTTTAAATAAAACCGTGACTCACCTGGAGCTGGAGTTGGTGCATGAGACGGTTCAAATGATGGAAACAGCAGCATCCAGCTGAACCACGAAAAACATTGTGATACAACTGTTTTTCCTAAAAATGTCTAATGCTTCACTTTTAATTAATTTTCGTATGTGATCTTTGTCGTATATTTCCCTGGCGGGTACAAGACTGTGTGTAGAAGGCAATAAAATATTTCCACCAAATACAATCTAGTATTTTTGTCTGTTTTATATCCACAAATATTAATTTGAATATCTTAGATACAAGAACAAAATGCAACACAGACACTTCAGTACATTGTAGGTAATTCGATACAGTAGTTATGGTTA
This sequence comes from Triplophysa siluroides, assembly GCA_006030095.1. NCBI lineage: Eukaryota > Metazoa > Chordata > Actinopteri > Cypriniformes > Nemacheilidae > Triplophysa > Triplophysa siluroides. Next base: position 620,660 of record VCII01000054.1, read on the forward strand.
ATTTATATGCTGCAATATCAATTAGATTTAAATTAAAAGTTTTTAGAAACAAGCATTAAAAAGTGTATTAAATAATGAATATCGCATTGTGTTATGTACATTATATATTCATATTGCTTTTCCTATTTGTTCCATTAATAAGACATTATTCAGAAAAGGAAATAATGGTCAGTGAATGATCTTCAATGCTCTTGTTTCCACTGGAAAGCAAAAACTTGCTACATTAAGTAGGGTCAGTTCCTTTTGTTATTTGTGCATTAGACTTATTTGACAGTTGTAGACAGGTGCATTTGTATGCTTTAAGGCAGCATTAGGGTGTGTCGTACGATTAGGTTTACTGCAAAATTCACACCTGGTCTAAACCTGCATCTGCTAAATCTGCCTACATACAGATGATGCTGAGATGCGATTGGTCAACCAGTGGAGTACAAAACACTTCTTATAAAAATACAAATGTTTTCTTATATAAAATGATCTTAAATAACATTACATCCGCTAATCGAATAAATAATAAATATATGTTGTTAAAAGTTATTCATTGTTTAAAAATGAATGTTTTCTTTAAAAGTAGTTGAAGTCGAAACTATGTTAAACAGCTTCTCAAATCTTTCGGTTTCGAATTGATTTTCTTCCGCACACAGATCGCGTTTCCTTCATGTAAAATAGCATCATTGGGGTCATTTTTGTCATAAAGTTTTTCATTTTTACATGAATAGTCCTTGTTTGTTATAAAGAATGGCTCTTTTGGACGTCAGTGGATACAAACATCACTCCTCGCCGCAGTTTGGCTTCAGACAGACGCATCTTCTCGACGGATTGAATCATTATAGTTTTGGGACAAAATGCCAGGAGTTCGCTGTACCAGTCGGAATAGATGTAAGTCACTTTTTAAAACTTTTATTGTTGTCGTTACATTTCTAGTTAATCCCGAAGACCTAATCGATAGTATAATTACTTTGTATTGTTTTCTTGGCATGACCACCTTGCTGTTGTTTGACGAACCTGTAGACATGAAACTGAAAAAATAGCATGTTAATTTCACTTGGTTATACTTTATAAATTGATCATTTTCTTATATAGTACATGCTTGTTGATATATACGCATATGCAGTAATGTAACATAAAGCTGTAATTTCATGTTTTGTGTATCCATCAGCCCTCTAAGTTTCTGAAGTCATGCAGATGTGAGGATGGTGTTTGTATAGACCTGAATCATGGCACCACAACCCTGGCATTCAAGTTCCGCCATGGAGTCATTGTGGCTGTTGACTCCAGAGCATCTGCTGGCAAATACATAGGTAAGTATCAGTGCAACTGACTGTTGTGAATGATGTTATCAGCATGTACATGGCAGAACACCACGTCAAAATGTACATGGTATATCTTAATTTTTCTTTATAATGTAATGCAGCATCAAAGGAGGCTAATAAAGTGATAGAGATCAACCCTTACCTGCTGGGCACCATGTCGGGCAGCGCTGCAGACTGTCAGTACTGGGAGAGACTGCTGGCTAAAGAGTGCAGGTCTGTCTCAACATGCTTCTGAAAGGGATGTGCTTGTGCTTACAGTATGAAGATACCATCTCATGCTTTTAGCTGTGTCAGGAAATGTTTCAGAAAAGCTTTTAAAAAATGTAATCATACCATAAGTAATACTTGTACACAAAATGATCTACTGTATATACTCTGCTAATGACTATTGTGAATGACTATTGTGAACATTTTCTTCCAATTACTAAGGGATTTTATTTGGAAATGTAGGTGCAGATTAAGAAACGTTTCTTACCATTTTACTGTTTTGTCCACCATTATCGGTCTTTAATTTATTCATCTGTAAGTATTTGTGCTTTTACAAACAGACTTTATAAACTACGTAACAAGCAGAGGATCTCGGTGTCTGCAGCATCTAAACTCCTGTCCAACATGATGTTGGGATACAGAGGGATGGGCCTCTCAATGGGCAGTATGATCTGTGGTTGGGACAAACAGGTGAAGTGTGTTCTTAGCTATAAGTATGAGGGCCAAAATTGTACATTTATATTTACATTTAGTCATTTAGCAGACGCTTTATCCAAATAAGTGACTTACAGAGAGTTCAGAGAGCATGTATGTCATACAGGAGCAATAATACAATAAGTGCTAATACCAAGCTACTAGTTTCAACAAAAGCCAGAACAATACCTGTTGAGATAAAGAGAGAGAGGGTTCGTTTTTTTTCTTCTCATTTGCATCTCAAGTATTCACAGGAGAGATGGGTTTTAAGTAGTTTTTTGAATGTTGTGAGAGATGTGGTTGACCGGACTTGTAGTCCCCAAGAATACAGTGTAACACATTGAAAACTCATGTGAGAAATGGTTCTGTCTGAAACTCATGTCTCCCAAACCATAAGTCAACAGGTCTGTGTGGGGGATAGATTCATAATTGATGATAATTGCATCTTCTTTAGTTCAACTTCAAAGATCTGTGTTTGTTTCTTAATTTTTTTTATCTATTACAGTCATTCAGACACCAGATATTTTTTTAGGATATTTTTTACTATTGGGTGCAGGATGCAAGTATTATAAGTAAGGGGCTGTGTCCACTGAGGCGCTTTTAAGTGGCTGAAAACGCCATGTGCTCGGCTGAAAAGGCCCGCTCTAGGCACAGCATTCTGTCCCAAGTTGAGCATTGAACGCCGGCACTGAGCATGGTAAAAAAACATCAACTGATGGCAAAAAAATTATCTCAGAATTTGTGAGACAGTCTATCAAAGTTAACTTACATTATCAGATTAATTTATTCTGACACAATTAAACTATGAGTTCTTGTCATGTTTTATTAACATTTATTATTTTCTAAACTATACCCAATAAACTGTGATAATGTGAGAAATGTTGAAGATGTCTGAACAGATTTTGGTTTGACTGTACAGTGTACTGAATACTGTCAGCTTAGTCATATAATTATATTATTTTAAGATCTTTTGTCTCTTAATCAGGCTTAATTAGCCATAATTATCGTTGACATACTATTAGCATTTAAATGAATGTGCAAACTGTTTTTTCCTCACATTAGGGTCCGGGTCTGTACTATGTGGATGACAACGGCACCCGTCTCTCTGGGCGGATGTTCTCCACTGGTTGTGGTAACAGTTATGCGTATGGTGTGGTGGACAGTGGATATCGTGAGGATATGACTGTGGAGGAAGCGTATGAGTTGGGCAGACGTGGTATTGCTCATGCCACACACAGAGATGCTTATTCTGGTGGTGTGGTCAACCGTAAGTACATTCAATGCATGACAATAAAACCTTACTTATCTGTTTTGTAATTTGAATAAAAATGTTGATGGAAAGAAATATAAAATATAATGTTGTGCATTGTTAATTTCGAAATGGGTTAATATTTGTGTTAATTAAAACAATCTGTTATTCATTTGTTTCATACCATTTCTCCTTTTAGTTTACCACATGCAGGAAGATGGCTGGATCAAAGTGTGTAAAGAAGACGTGTCCGAGTTAATCCACCGCTATAAGAAAGGAATGTTCTAAATCTGTTCTTCAAACGCTGAAAATTGATGGATTAATTGTTGTCACTAAAGAATAAAAAAATCTTAAATCTGATTTATTTTTTGTGCATGCTTTATATTTTAACTGCATTTCGCTAGACAAAGCTCAGTAGCCTTAACGTATATCTGCCAATATTTCTGCATAACTGTCTAGGTTTGCATTTTCTGCTGGGCAGCTGAATTAATTATTTATTTTAGAACAGTGTACATAATGTATGTATATTCTGCAAGACAAATTCAGATTTGAACAACACTTTTTGTCATTTAGGTCTATTTTGAATATATTTTGGTAGCAATTTACAATTAACTTTAAGGAGTGAGCTGTAAAGGGATAGTTAGTCCTATAATGATAATTCTCTTATTGTTAACTCACCCTCATCCCAGATTTATAGGATGTACCTTCTTCAGTTGAACGCAAATAATTTGCCATTTTAACATTCATATTATGCAAAACACGAAGTTGCAAGTATCTGTAAAAATGGGATTTGGGAATATCGTATTTCTGTACCAACTGTTTGAAGGAAAACCACACCCTTTCTAGACCACATCTCAAAAGAACCGTCCTCATTGATGGGACAAACCTTACATTTTAGGAGATTGGTGCAGACTGTGATAAATCTTAAAGGAAAAATTATCGTCTAATCTGAGTCCAGATTTTAACTGAATCTATATAATAGTCAAATTAGAGGTACAATAAAGCTGCTAGAGAGGTGGACCCCACCGAAGCCCTCTACAGAATCGTCAATGCATGGCAGTGATGTCATTTTTTATCCATAACAGCAATGTTCTTATGTTGTCTGCCCAGTAATAAGACATGAAATTTGGGAGTGCCATCCCTCCTTCATTACGAGGTCTTTGCAGAGTGCTTCTTTTAATCCTTGGTGGTTTTTTGTCCCAAATTAAGGTTGATATCTGTTATTTTGGAGAAGCAAGATTTCGTTAGAAAAAATGGAAGGTATTGAGAAATCAACAAATACTTTGGTAGTACACTTATCTTTATCATATTAATTCATCCACCTAATGAGAGAGGTAGGTGGTCCCAACACTCAAAATCCTGTTTCAGATAAAAGAGGTGGATAGTTGGCCTCATATAAATCTTTATGGTTATGTGTAACCCAAACCCCAAGATACTTAATTCTTGGGGGGAAAATTTTAAAGGAAACCGATCTTAAAGATAACAGACTTGCTAGTTGATAAAGATAACTGATGGTTACCTTGTTTTCTGCAGTGAATGTTTTTAAATAAAAGCAGTTGTCCACTTTTTGCCTTTTGTTTCAGTCTTAGGGGATTTTATACTAATATTTAGATACTGTATATCGGCCATAAATCGGTTTTCAGCTTCCAATGTTAAATTGTAAAAATTACTATAAAACCGAACTCCATCAGATAAATCAAATATTGAATCTAGCTGTTTTTATTTTGGCATACAACATTGTAACAACTAAACTGACAATTTAAAAAACAATACGTGCACAGAAAATAGCGTGCATACTATCTGTTAGTTCATAAACAACATTTATGTAACAATTTACTGCAACTAAAGCCTTAATTGTAAACACTAAAATACTTTGACTGCATATAAAGGATGAGTCATCCAAGACACTTGATAGCTAATGATATTATTTCGGGTCACATGTTGCTGGGTAGAGTTTAGTGAAGCATGTTCTGCATGAACTTACTTCAGTGCAAGTTAGCAGCCAGGCTCTGAAGAAACAACTAAAACTTGATGAAGAATGTTTCACTCCCAGTGTAAGCATGAAGGTTTGAGTGATAGAGAGGTGTATACATTTATTGGTACCATTACAGTTGTTGCCATTCTCCTAAAAAGAGATTTAATAAACACTTTTCCTGTTGTCTACACAACAAATTATTTTTAAAACCTCAAAAAATCATACATGGCTTGAGAAATTGCTTAAGAAAGAACTGATAAATAAATAAAGTATACTTGTCTGTTATCTATTCTAATTGTGAACCATTCATGTAAAATGGTTTTGTATAGGCTAATATGTGAAATCATTTAAGACAAATGGAAGAGGAAAACAATTGTAAACCATTGCTTATGTAGGACTGAGAGTGATGCTAAATTCCCATTGTATGATCATTTCATATAACATTGCTAGAAAACATTTTTGGAAATGAATGAAGAGCCAAAACGTACTTGCAACCCAACTTAATAAACACCTTTAACATTTACAATGCAAGTCTGCATCGTGTAGCCTGTGACTCCTGTAGCCTGTTAAAGTGGCGCATATAGGAGTAAATGGTTCTCTCAACCTAATGGAGAAATACTGACAGAGCTTGATATTTTGCATTTTTTTATTATAATATCATAAAATATATTTTAAGGTCTTCTAGCATTGCAAATGGACCAACATGATAATGATAGATATATTATATATATAATTAAATATTAAAGATATTCGTTTAACATTTTGACTCTGATAAATGTTCTGTTGGTTGTATTCTGTTAAAACATTTGGGCAGTGTTAAAAAACTGAAACAGTTAGTTCTTCTGGACCAGTGTTAGACCAGCATTTTTTTATCCTAAGTGGTCTATAACCTCAGTAAAATAATGACAAACAGAGGAGAATTTATATGATTATTTTATTTAGATTTAACAGTTTTTCCTCAAAACTCTTTTTAAATTTAACATAAATGTTCCATTGAGAAGATCTAGACTTTCACCATTTGAAAATCTTATCAGTAAAACAGAAATAGTCACTGTTTGATAAAACAACAAGAAAATTAAGGGATACATCAAATATACCTAAAACTAGATAAAAAGTTTAAAATTAGACTGATCAACATTAATGAAACTGTAAACATCCCATCACCAACTCTAACAACAAACTTAACATTAGAGATGTATATACAATGATTAAAATGAAAAATGTATCACATTTATGAAAGTAAATGAAAACATCTGTGAACAATATGTGTTTTTTTGGCAAATTACGTTTGCATTTAATTAAGATTGAAGAAATGTCACTAAATTAATTTATTATGCTCAAACAATATCACTACCACATTTACTTTAAAATAGCTTCAGAGTTTTGTTGTGGGATAAATTAACAACACAACAAGAGAATAAACCCTAGAATAAATAAACCCAAACTAGAGCTGCTTTAACAAATTTATGAAAGACAAATTTTTGTAAAGACTTTTTTCTAGATGTATCCATCTCCTCTCTACGGGTCCTTTGTGCCATAACATCCATACTTCAAATTATTCTCTGTTTGCAGTACAGTGATAAGACAGACCTACAAAAAAATCACATTATACAGATAAGTAATAGACAATGATATACTGATCTACAATTTTGAATAAACAGAGTAAAAAAAACTTACTAGGAAATGCATTAATGCGCAGGTGTCATGTTATGCTTTTGGCAGAGGTTGATCAGAGTTTTCAGAATCACTGTCTTGGGCTAAAAAAAGGTGTGTTTTAACAAAAATATGTCATTAATTTGAACAGACATAATTTCGAATGAGATTGAAATATATTTATTACATCACTGATTTATCAGAAGAAAAATAATACTTACTGCTGGTCCTCTTATAGCCTGCAGAGTAAAATAATATAAAATCAATATTATATAGATATATTAAACAGGTGAAGTCTTGCTGTCAGATGATATTCATTTCTCCTATTGTGCAGCTTTTGTTCTTACCCTTGGACTTTTTCCACACAACCAGTCCAATTATGGCAGCAAGAACAGCCAAAGCCACCACACATCCCAAAACAATAACAATGATGTTGTCAGAGGCTGGAATAAAAACAAATTTACACCAAACATTACATACAGTACACAGCAAAATGTTGAATGAAAGTAACTTTGTTGTTGAAATTAAACCGAAGAGAAGCCCACTTAGCTTAAGCTAAAACGGAATGCGCTATGACACTATATTTCCAGAGGATTCATTCATTTTTGATTGACATCAGAGGCAGAAGATATTACATAATGGTTTTTCTTTTATCTGACACACATACCTGAATTGGTTATGACGTTGTTTTTATTGAGAAGTACAACAATCTCTTTCTCTGCTGCCACATGTTGAATCACACATCTGTAGACATCTGGATTCTTCTTCCACTCCTCAGACTTCACTGAGAGACTGATGCTCTTCTGGAACGTTCCATCTGCATTTGGCAAAGTTTCACTGACCTCCACATCCTCATTATGATCCTCATTGTTTTTCTTCCAGGTCATCATAACGTTGCTGGGGTAGAAACCTGTTGCATGACAGACAACTGGAGACTTGTCCTTCTGCAGCAGAGACACCTCAGGTGCAACTAGAGATAGGGTAGAAAGGGGTCAACAGTAAAAATGGGACAGAAAATCAGAGACCGAGATCAAACAGGTAGATCTAGAAATAGGTAGGTAGAGTATATACCAAGAGATTTTATCCTATGAAGAAAGACAAAGCATTTCCTTTCAGAATTTTTCATTTTATAATATATTACATTTAAAGAAGACGAACTATACTTCATCATTGAAATAATAAATTTAGAACTAATAGAAATGTCTGCAAGAACCCAACAGCCCAGAGACACCGTTAGCATTTTAGTTACTGTCATTATGAACAGTTTTTAAAAACGACAAGTAAATATGATAAGTATTTATTATATACAACATACTGTAAAAACAACTTCTACCTTTTCTCTCCAGAGTGTTCTTGCCGTAGCTCACATACTTCTTCAGCCACTCAATGCATGTGTTCTCCAGATATGTTTTCCAGATTTCTGATTGAGCTCTATTAGGATCCCATTTGTTCTTGGTGATGACAGCTTGAGGATTAGCAGCAGTATTAGTGAGTGTGTCCTTATCAAAGCTGATGAAATCATCTCCATCATAACCGTACTGCAAGTATCCTCGAGTGGTGCCATCATCCTCCAGCTCACAGCCGTACATAAACTGCACAGTGTGAACACCTGAGAAGAGGAAGCAACATCAGATACAATATCATACACACCATTCTTCCTGTTCTCCATTAGACTTACACATTCCAACCATTTATAAGACACACAAGCATCTGCATAATAATAGGTAATTATCGTCACCTAAATGACTGACTGATACTAAGAGACATTCAGATATACACAGGACCAAATAGATTCATATTATTATTTATATACTTGACATCTGTATTATTTGTATAAACTGAAGGTTATTCTGTAAAAGATGAGAGTAAGAGTCAACATGTTCTGGTAAGACTGTTTGCGTTGATGATTAAGCAGTTTTCCAGCAAATCTCCTGACAGCAAACCACCTTGGGGGGGGGGGGTGGTTGTCTACACTAAGCCCTATTTTAAATCTGGGACCCTGTGTGACCTTTTGCATTCTGACCATAAACTATACAGAGGGTAGGTTCTTTGGGTTTACATTCTGTATTTAGGAGAACTGCAAGAATAAGGTCCCGTGGCATAATTTTTGAGCAGCAAATATAAGGGTGCGTCTCAATCAGCTTCCTAGCTCCCAAGGTCATAAAGCAGTACACTGTACACAGGTCAGGATCTGGTACGGACCCTAGTTCACTACACACTGATGACTTATTTTCCTGTGACGTGACTGATTAAGCGCATTGTGATACTTAACAGCTGATATTTATCCAGAACAGGCAAAATCTACATTTGTTTTTAAATACTGTTTGAAGAACATATGAGAAAACTTGAATTATTCTGTTACATATCCGTACACAAATTTGTCCGAATATCAAATTTAAATGTTAAGTAGATTGTGCTCCATGCCTGTCTAGCAATGAGTGTTTATATTTAAGCTAAAATAAATGTTTGTCTCTTTGCGTTTCATGAAGTTTATTGAGTTGGCTTGTGTGATTTTGGTCTTCAAAAATGTCACGTGATTTCCAGAAATAAATCAGAGAGCATGCTCACTGATTTTTGCATTGCATTGTGGGAATTTTTAGGGAACGAACATTTCAGTGCACTGGAAAGATTTTGGGAATGAGACAGCCCTTAAAATGGCAGACACCCTGATGACGCCCTGACTACTGAACAAGGGAGCTAATTGAGACACAAACACCCTAATTTTATTTTTGCTCAGGTGTTTGTGTATCAACTCAATAAATTAACATGAAAAAACGTTTGTGTGATAGAAACTAAGCTGCTCATTGGCTGTAAATCAAGTTGTATGCAGTTACATGAATTTAAAAGACTCACATCAACTTTTACAGACCATCTCACCTCCAAAGCCATACCTCAGCTCCTACTGCCGTCATATTTTTTTAAAGCGACAGCTGTTCACAGTGCTTATTGTGAGCAGGGATTACATACCGCATGTCATGACATACATCTGTTGCTCAAACTGTCCCTACTGTGAAAGGGAAGTGCAGATTCTTTCAGATTTAACAAAAGTGTTTGTTCATCCTTTGATGCGTCTTAGACGCTGTGTTAAAAACTCTGACAGTGTTACCTGCGCTGTTGAATCTACAGTGCCATTCTGTATTGGCCGAGTTGTGAGTTTGGCATTTGAATAAATCAAGATGAGTCGTAAAATAATACAAAGACAGTAAATACATAGCACATCTGTTTTTTGTAATGTCCTTACTGTCTGCACAAACATATAATCCTTCTCTGTACGGGACACGCGATGCTTCTATGTGCAGGACACACGTGATGCTGCCATAAAATTCGTCCAACATAAAGCGTTTCAAAAGCAGCCTAATTCTGAAATCTACCTTTCGAGAACAGCCTTCACGTGGGAAATGCTGTTTGTGTAGGTAGCTCACTTGACTTTGGACCAGCTCTGCTGCTGTATTTTATTGCGCAGGTGTCTATTGTCTAACTTGGTAAATATGTTAATGGGCAAACAACGTTTAAGTTATATTAATGTGGCTGTTCATGTGTTCTGTTTTTTCCTCTCTAGTCTCTGTGATGATGTCGTCTGCACACACAGTGTGTGTGTAATGAGTGTGAGGTGTGCGGTGTTTGTTTGAGTGTGTGTGTTTCTCTCTTCAGACTATCTATAGATACATGGTCTGGAGAATGAAGACTGTGTGTGTATGAAAGAAATCCATTGCAGACACACATTTGTGTTTCCACAGATCTGTTAGAAATGTCTGTGTCTGTCTGTGTGTGACTTCATCAGTTAGTTTCTCAATTCTGTGTTGTGTAACAGAGTGAATGATGATGAATGCAAGCATGTTACTGTTTGCTCTCTACCACATCAATTTCTCTACAAAAATAACAATAAAAAGCAGGATAACAATAAAAATAAGCTGTGTAACTTATTTATATGGAGGCTTGACTACTGCAAGTGTATTGACTAGTATACTAAAGACCTCTGTTTAAAAATGTAATGCGTTTAAAAAGCAGCTGCAGGACTGCGGATTCACACTAAAGTAAGAGATGACTATATTTAGTCTAGTACTCACATCTCTTCACTGGTGACCTGTGTCCTTCACTGTGAGTTCAAGAATACTAAATACACTCCAGATCATCCAACAGAAACACGCTGGTTGTATCTAAAACACGACTAAATAGTGTCGATTCTGTCTTTAGTCATAAGTCACGAGCTGTGTGTGATGTTTATTGTGATGTCCTCGCTGGTCGCAACAGCAAACACACATCGCCCAGTGAGTGTTATGGTTTTACTGGGCGTGGTCGTTTTGCTTTGTGGTCTCCAGGGGGCGCTGGTGAAACACGATCAAAGGGTGTCATTCGAATGATAATACACATATTTATTGCACGCGCTCTATCAGCATACATAAAGTCACATGTTTGGTATCTAAATAACGACATTGAAATAATGACTTGCAGTCGACGTTAAATACGCTCTGTATATGAAATCAAGCGAGGCGAATATTCAAATCGCGTAAATGTTAAATAGCGCGTCGTTTTTAACATAGCATCGCTTTACACACTCAGATACCAAAACTTTCCTACAAATACTGACGGCAAATGTTGTACGGATACAATAATCATTTCAACGCACTTATATAACACGACAAAATATAACAGCGGACTCAAAATAACAGTCTTAAGTCAGCTACATGTGACCCATTCATCACTGAACTTCACTCCCCGACCTAATAAAGTTACAAACAAGACGAATATATTAAACCAAACTTCTGCATTAAACTCAACAAGGAATAAAAGGACGAATGCATGTAAACACAAATATAAAGACGACACACGTGTAACACACACGCACGCAATCTACGGCTTATATAACGAGCGATAGGCGGAGCTTTAAGAAACAAAACGACGAGCTGCTTCAGGGCGGGTCTTAAACACTAACTGTCAATCAAACATGAAAGAGTCTGTAGATCAGACAGTTATTCAGACAGCAGTGAGATGAAGTCTTGTCTGAGCTCCATACTGACGTTTATCTGTTGTGAGAGTCTCTACTGTCTGTGTGTTGAGATCTAATCTTATTCTTCAGCCTATGAAATCACTTCTAACACACATTTGCTCACGCCAACATCATCTGGTCAAATTTTCCCAAAGCACACAATTTGTTGATGTTTTAACACATAATTGTATCGTGTGTGGTCCGTACAGCTTATCATTTCAATTGCGACACAATCCACACAGAAGGGATGTGCTTCCTCGCGATCAGGACACTGTCCCGCAATAAGGATGTTTTTGAGGTGCCTTTCTGTGTCCTATCTATTGTTTGGTGTTTGTATAACAGTGCTTTGATCGTGGGTATAAGTGGGCAAAGGTCCCAGTCGATGGAGGAGATGCTTAACTCATCTCTCCTGCACACTTTATTGGTGCGTTTATTCTCTCCTACTCTTGTTTGGTTGTTAACTTGTCCTGCTGATAAATCACCTTCGACGGGTTTAAAGGCTTTGGAAATCTTTCTTTTGAACACGGACAATATTGGAGGTTAACGTGATGTAACCTTAGTGTCTCTTAATAATCACAGCAATGAAAACTATACATGTTTAGACCCTTGCGTATCATAACTGTAAACCTCTGAGATGGATGTTCCTCGCCCTGATAAACCAAACCAGATTTTATTAATGTTCACATCTGAACATCTCAGGTCAATCCTACAGCTTCACACTTTGATGGAGTCAGAAACAGTTCGGTTGAAGCATGTCGAACCACTTTGTGATCTGTCATTGGTTCTTAATAGCTGATCTAAAACAACACAATTATTTTTAATGAAGAACTGTATCGCGCATGACAAAATATTGAAATGACTGCACTGTCATATTGGCACGCCAAACATTTGATTGAATTAATAGGACGTTGTTCGATTTTAATGGTAATACAGTATCTAGTCACAGCTTTTATATGTGAAGTCTCTCTATTCTTTCGTCCTCAGCTGTCACGGTCCTGTCCTCCTGGTTGTTGTTCTTATAGTTTGTTTGGACTAGATTGTGACAGCCCTATGTTGTGTGTTATGAGGTTTGGATTCAGTCCCGTTCTAAGCATTGTTTTTTGTGCCTTCAGTTAAAATAATAACACAATTATTGTTTCATGTCCCTCACCTGCCCTTTGTCATAACATCTTCTTTCTCCTCTATTTAATGTTCATCTGTGTGATGTCTATGCTGGTTTGTTGTCTGATGTTTGGCATCTAGTGATGGCTGTGTTCACTATCAATCCAGCTGAAGTCTGTTCAAGCCAAGTCTTGTCAAGTTTAGTGTCTTGTTCTTGTCATTGTTCTTTTTCTGTTTGAACCCCTTGCGGGTTTTGTTTCCAGTTCTGTTTGCTTTTGACTTTTGTTAATAAAACAAGCTTTTTTTAATCCGCTGCCTGCGCTCGGGTTCATCCACCCCCAAATCCCTCACACTACGCATGTAAATGTTTATATATTTGAAGTTGGGAATTTTACGCTATTATTAAAGTGTGCGGGTTATATTTATCGTCACAACAGTAGCGAACACATATCAGACATGACACCTGAATATATATTACACATCTGCTCATTCTGAAATCTAAATGCAGATATGTGACCCTTCCTGTGAAAACCCGGCTGCAATCATTTGTTGTGATGCTTCTCTGTATAGGACATACATGACTCTTTTCTGTACGGGACACACGTGGCGCTTCTCTGTTTAGGACACACGGGATGTTGCCTCAGACTTTGGTCAACCGAAAGCACTTAGAAGGCAGATAATTCTGCTATCTACACTTGGGAACAGCCTTCATGTCAGAAATGTATCTATGTTATCTTAAAATGCTGTTTATGTGGGGAGTTCACTAGATTTTGGACCAGAGCTACTGCTGTATTTTGTCTCGCTGTGATGTGTTGTGTAGTTGTCTGTTGTGTCTCACTGTTCACTTTTGTAGTGTTGTCTCAAACATGTTTTTTCCTCAAATAAAATGCGTTTTAGACTTTTCGGGGTGGTTTCCCAGACAGGGATGAGATTAACTAGCACTAGGCCTTAGTGAACTTAGGACATTTCAGTAGTTTTTCCAAACACGCCTTACAGAAAACATTACTTGTGCACATTTCAAGACAAAACAAAGGCACGGGTGTATTCGAAAGCGTTTCAGGGCGAGCTGTTTTCAGTTTAGACGACTCTAGCATTTATTTTTGTTTAAGACTAGTCTTATACCCTGTACCCCTCAAAGCTTTCAGATCGCAGGCTTAACTTTCCTCCGTCTTATGAAGTTGAATCTGGTGGTTTGAGCTTCACATGTTCTCAGGATTATGTGTAGCGATGTTATCTGAAACTTAACAGCACAAGTGCTTTCAGACTGAATGATTGACTATTGTCGAATCAAACGTTTAAGGGACACAGTTGAAGCTTCAGAGTACTGTTGTGTAATCCTCTATGACCTCAGGGTTAATGTCATCTGCTCGGAGCATAAAACATCTCCTCATTCTCTCTAGTCCTCTCATGTGTGTGTGGACAGCTCACATCACTGCTGTGTTCATGAAGACTCAAAAATACTTGTGTAAATACTGCAATGCAGAGGTTCTCAAAGGGGGATCTGCCATCCGCAGCTAGGGGGTCTGCGAAATAATTTGTGACCCGTGCTAGCATAAAGAGTGTCGTAATGTACACGGTCTCATTTTGAGCTACGGGAAGAGAAGTGAAAAATGTCAATTTTATAGAATTGGAGGTTTTCACAAAAATAAGTCCATTAAGCTCTTGTCTAGCGATCCCAATGCTCCCAATAGTATTTAAACATCTGAAATGATCTTTATTTGTACGTTTTCTGAGAGGCGTACCTTCCTAAATCTTTTCTCATACAAAGGGTGAATAAAATATGAGCCTGTTTTGCAGCAAACACTCGAGGTGGGTTGGGTTACATGGTGTCTGGAGAAAGGATGTTAAATGAAATAATCCATTGCAGTCGTACATTTGTGTTTCAACAGCTCTGTTAGAAATGTCCGTGTCTGTCTGTGTGTGACTTCAATAGTGTGTTTCTCGATTCTGTGTTGTGTAACAGAGTGAAGGATGATGAATGCGGTTTCATTCTGAGAGTTTTGGGCTGATAATTGTGAGGATCACAGGATTTCATCTTTAAAAGCAGGACACGCACTTTGAAAACAGTCTCGGGTTTGAAGAGTCTGTGTTTGGTTTATGCTGTTTGTTGACATTTGTATTCTACACTTTTCTTCTACATGAATCATAAAGCGCTGCAGCTCGGGCTTCACAACTTTACTCCGCTCGCACCTCATCGGCTTCATTATTCTTATGTGAGAATTAACCTGACTTACTTAAATGATAAATAGGATTCTGATCGCAGTTTTAATGACGTGTTGACAAGCATATCACTGTATCTCTGCAGTATGTTCACTTAATACACTCCAGATCACCCCGATCATCCAACAGAAACACGCTGGTTGTACTTAAAACGCGACTAAATAGTCTCGAGTCTGCCTTTAGTCATAAATCACGAGCTGTGTGTGATGTTTATTGCGATGTCCTCGCTGGTCACACACAACAGCAAACAGAACGATCAGTGACATGGTTTTACTGGGACATTCGCAGCTTTTCATTTCAACATAACTGCAACACAATCAACAGAAGGGATATGTTGAATGTGCCTCCTCCCCGTCATGTTACTGTCCTGCATTTAGGATGTTTCTGAGGTTGCCTTTCTGTTTCCTATCTAATCTATTGGATGTTTGTGTGCTTTGATCGTGGGTATAATAGGGCAAAGGGTGCAGTTGATCGATGAAATGCTTTTTTCTCAGCTCTCATGCACACAGGCGTATAGCTCCATCATTCTGGAGGTGTGTGGTCACATTATTTATCTGTGCGTCTTTTCTATTCTATTCTCAATAATCACCGCACTGAAAACTATACATGTTTAGACCCTTGCGTATCATAACTGTAAACCTCTGAGATAGATGTTCCTCGCCCTGATAAACCAAAGAGGATTTTTATTAATGTTCACATTAATGTTATCAGAACATCTCAGGTCAATCCTACAGCTTCACTTATTTACAATAAAGAACTGTATCGAGCATGAAAATTTTTAATGACCGTTCAGCCATAATAGTGTGACCGGAACGTGTTGGCTCGAGGAGCAGGAAGTAATCACAAAGTTCCTTTGATAATCCAACATGTACAGAGGACAGTAACATAAAGACAATACCAGACAATGAACAGATTGAGTATTTATAAACCATTGGTGATGAGTCTGATGACGGACAGTTGTGTGGATTACAGATTAGACACGGGTGCGGGAGCGTGACGGATCGTGGGATATGTAGTCCGGGGAAAACGGGAAGAAACAGAGGGAACCGTGACAAATAGCGTACCAAACATTTGATTGAATTAATAGGACATTGATAGATTTGAATGATAATACAGTATCTAGTCACAGCTTTTATATGTGAAGTCTTCCTATTGTTATGTCATCATTTGTGACTGTCCTGTCTGCCTGGTTGTTGTTTTTATAGTTTGTTTTGTCTAGATAGTGACAGCACTATGTTGTGTATTATGAGGTTTGGATTCTGGCAGTCCCGTTTTAAGCATTGTTTTTGTCCCTTCAGTTTAAATAATAACCTGATTATTGTTTCATGTCCCTCGCCTGCGCTTTGTCATAACGCCTAGTTTTCTCCTCTATTTAATATTCATGTGTGACGTCTTTGCTGTTCGACATCTTCAGTGATGGCGGTGTTCTCTATCAATCCTGCTGAAGTCTGTTTAATCCAGGTTTTGTCAAATTTAGTGTTTTGTTCTTGTTCTTGTTCTTGTTCTTGTTCTTGTTCTTGTTCTTGTTCTTGTTCTTGTCATTGTTATTTTATGTTTTAACCCCTTGTGGGTTTTGTTTCCAGATCTGTTTGCTTTGGATTTTTGTTCATAATTTTTTTTTAATCTGCTGTCTGTGCTCGGGTTCATCCTGCCCCAAATTCCTGAAACTATGAATGTAAATGTTTATAAATTTTATGCAATCATTAAAGTGTGAGGGTTATAATTATCGTCATAACACTATTGAACACATCAGATATGACACCTGAATATATATAACACATCTTCTTATTCTGAAATCTAAATGCAGATTTTTGTCCTTTTTTGTGATGCTTCTCTATACGGGAAACATGTGACACTGCCTTAGAATGTGGTCAACAGAAAGCTCTTAGAAGGCAGTCTAATTCTGCTATCTACCTTTTGAAACAGACTTCACGTCAGGAGCATGTGTCTATGTTGCCTTACAATGCTGCTTATATATGGAGCTCACAAGTTTTGTTCAATCTGACAAACAATCATTTCAGCTGTTTGTTTCTTAGATTTCAGCATCTCCACACAGAGTATTTTAACAAGATGGCTGTAAGTAAGATGTCTGGAGAAAACCAGCATCATACAAATAAAATCATTATCGTCCTAGATACCTGCACTTCCACAACTGACCACCTATAGGTCTGAAAAAGTATTATTTGACATACAAATAATACTGTTTGTAATCTTTATCTATGATCATGTAACGTGTGTTCATTTGATACCAACTTACCTGCTGACTGGTTGAATCTTTCTTTTACAATCTGGATGCTGCTTTTGAAGACCTGATGTGCACCAATCAGGCCCTGAGTCTGGCTGTTCCAGTAATCTGCTCCTTCATTCTGTCTCATCCACTCTGTCTTTGGTACAGCTTCCATTTTGTTGCTGTCAAAGTACATGAACTGCCCATCATCAACCAAACCAACTGCTGTGAACTCTGGGAAGTTAATCTCTCCAGACACAGCAGTGTAGAAATACTGCAGAGAGTGTCTTGCTGTAAACATACATAAATGAAGAAAGGACCTGTAGTCATCATATCATCCATACATTCTGCTTGTTTAACATCATACTGTTTACAGTGTCACAGTGTCGTTGAGGTTTTAATGTTAATTACTTAAATTAAGGTCAAGGGTCCCATTGCAAGAAACCCCTTAAATTAAGAAAACCCTTAATCCTAAATGAAACAGTATTGTCACTAAGGGTTTACTTAATTTAAGGGTTTTCTTGCAACTGGCCCAAGGTCTGAAAGCTAGAGCTAATATATAATATATGATGATCAACACGCTTTACAATGTTGACAGTGAGCAACACTTTAAGATCTTATTTTATGCCAAATAAATCTAATATTTATAGACATATTATTGAATGTGATGAGAACTGTAAATTGTACAGTTGTTATAAATTTTGACTGTAGAACCATAGTTTTCTTTAGCTTGTAGTGGGAAAGACAAGGTTAGTTGTGTTACCATGTAATGCCATCTAGTGGCCATAAGCCACGACCGAGTAAAAAAACGTTTGAATCTATGGATAGATGTTTCAACTCGGCAGTAAAACCTTTTTGTTTGTAATACGTTAAAAATATCTTAAAATATTTTTACCATAGCCTATATTCCCTTTTAATAAATAGGCTATACATATTGTAGCGGGTTAAATTCGTCATTGGTCTCTGGGTAGAAAAAGCTAACTCAGGTCAGAAATGAAACTAGGCTCTGCATCTGACACACCACATTAGTATTCTCTAGATATAGTGCATGCTATATATTCAAAAAAACTCAAAATAACTAACTCAATATTTGGTAATAATTATATGACCATTAACATGCTGTTTGACAACTTAATGAGGAGGTCTGACTTTTTCTTTTTCTTTTTCATTCTCATTCATTATTTTTTCATAATTATTATTAATTCCGAGTGATTTACTTGCTCATGCCATCAACTAAACAATAAAAAAGATAAAAAGGTAAAAATATAATGACTACATAAATTGGTAGGCTATAGCCTGTGTATGATTATACATTTGGAAAGTGTAATAATATGTTAAATAAAAAATGTGCCTGTAAAATAACTATTTCTATAAATAAACTGCGAGCTCTTCATAAAAGGCTGTTTTTCTGTAATTAGAAATTCAAAAAACTGAAATTATTGACTTACCAGCATAAGCTAGATGAACTCCGATGAGCAAAAGCGCTACAGACCGCATGGTTGTCTTGATGACAAACAGATATTTTTAGAAAAATAGTTTTACAGAAATGACTTGTGAATTATATGCACCGGACCTCTCAGATGTCGCTCTGTGTACTGATGAAAATCTCTCTATGCGATCCTCTAAATACACTAAATTCCAGCCAATAGGTATTGTGGAGATGTTACGCGTCACACGTTACTAAGAGGGCCTTGTGGTATTGGGTTAATCACAGAAAGTGAAATCAAAATAGGAATGACATAGGACATTGACTAAAAGTGCTGCACATTAAAGCCAGTGGATCTCTGCTGATTTCATCTTAAAAACTAGTAGCAAAATTGTGCGAAAGTAAACACCTTGTTTTTACATGATTATGTTTCTACATATTTTTGCATGAAACCATTAATGTAAGGGGTTTATTGTAATAAGGGCTATTTTTGAATATTCTAATCATTCTTGTAGAAATGGCTTTGTACACAGCACATATTAGCTTACTGACAACATGTTAAATGCTCTCTCATTTGTAAATTGCTTTAGATGAAAGCATTTTCTAAATTAAGAAATGTGAAAGTAATGTTGCTTTAACTTTTTTATAGTAATTAAATAAGTTCTAAATTGTTAAACCCAGCATAGGTTTATTTATGATCCAACAATTGGTTTTGTTTATATTTTACCCAACCATGGCTCTTAAGCAATCCAGCATCTTTTAAGGAGAATTCCTTAAATTACTCACCCCCCAAGTTGTGCCAAACCTGTATGAATTTCTATGTTCAGTTGAACAAGAAAAAAGATACTGGAAAAATGTTAACCAGTGACATTTCTGGGACATCATTGACTAGTAACAAAAATTTAAGAAGTAGTCAAGGGTGCCCCAGAACTGTTTCCTTTTTCCTACTATGGAAGTCAATGATGTCCCTGAAATGTCAGTTGCTATATTTTTCAAAATATCTTTCTTTGTGTTGGACAGAACAAAAAAATGTTAACAGATTTGGAACAACTTGATGGTAAGTAAATTATGACAGAATTTTAATTTTTGGGTGGAGTCTCCCTTTAAAATATCCCCACTTATTTTGAAGTGAAACAACTGAGTTACACTATAACTGGGAGTGTTGAAAGATTTGATTAGTCAGGAAAATACTGAATTTTTTTAAGATAAGATCCCCCCGGAAATCACTCACTGTCCTCCTGTGTTCCCCCATTTTCAGCCCTGCATATGCCTTTCAGTGTCATTAAACACACGTTTCGTGTGTTCATGATTTTATGTGATGAACTTAGAAGCTTTTAACCAATAATTGTTTGTTGTCAAATGGTCCAAGGTTTTAAAGAGTCAATTAGTGAGTAATCTGTAGGTAGCCTTTACCCAATGTGTCACTACTTCACATTCCAATACACATTCCAAACTTTTGTTAACGAATTTTCAACAGTTCATCCGCAAATCCAAAACAGAAAAACAATATTAACAATATTATTATATGCAACTACATTTGCCATACAGGTTTGAACATCCCTTACTACATTGCAAGACTTATGAGCTACTATTTACCTGTGGACCTGATTGCACTCTATTTCGAAAAACTACATGACATCATGGCAAAAACAGAGCAGGCAATTTACAGAGTATATGGTCAGATTGAAATAGAAATGTTGGCTCTGAGCACCACCTAGTGGAGACTAATAAACGTAAGCCTAAAATATACATTTTTTAGCAGTGAACTGGTTTAATTTTGTAAAAGGCACGAACATTTTAAACCCAAATGTGAGATAAACCCCTTCATGCCTCACGCCTCTATGGTCAGATGGACAGCCGCTTTGACAGCCGCTTTTTGGACTCTTGACGGAAGTCCTGTCTACCTGCAAGCTGATTGGTTCTCAGTGGCAGCACAAGGACTTGATGAGCAGCTTTGTCCAATATTATGCGAGCGCCTTCAACTTCTAAAGAGCCAAAAGGTAAATACTGTAGCTTTTCAGATTTTTGATAAAATAAAATATGTTATTTCTGTATTAAATCACATTATTGTAAACTTAAATTTTGTAAAGCTCATTTGTGGGGTTTGTGTATTAGTAGACACTTGACTTTCACTCAGGGGCGTAAAATCGTAAAGATTGTTTTCAATCACGTGGTTTTGATTTGAATTTAATATTAAATTATAATTTTTACGTGGTCGTTGTTTCGGTTTTCCGTTGTTAAGCTGTTTACTTATAATGGGCTTCTATGGGGAAGAAACGTGTAATGTGTGATTTATTCCTTTTTTCGTTTAATAACAGCAGTTGGTGTTTATGACAAGTCTTGACAGAAACGTGGGCTTTCCTGGTCGTTGTTTAGGTACGTTAAACCTCGTGAAGCATTTTAGAAAGACCTTCCGACCGTTTACAAGCCATGTTTTCCTCCGTTTCTCTGTCAATACTCACATTTTCCCCCTTCATGAACATCAACTTTTGCTACACAATAAAAACACATTTTGGTTTAATCAATTTGAACCCCATTTTGTGTCCCCCGCTTCTCAAACCAAAGTTACAACCTGACTCTAGACTGTTGTTAGAAGAAAACTACTGCCATCTCATGGGCTAAAAAAATATAATCTTGATCAAAAGTTGCATAAAAAGGGCGAGACATGAATTTATGTTTTTTCTGTCTGTTTCTAAAGTGATTCTCAGTGTGTCCAGTAAAACTCCAGTGGTCCGCTCTAGACTCGGGGAGCAGGTTCTTTTGGACTGTGGGTTCTGGGTTGACCCATCGTCTCCACTTCACGGCTCTGGTTTCTCTATCGAGTGGCGCTATCAGTTCCGGGGTGAAGGACGTCTGGTCATTGCCTATGATGGCAAGAACGATCGGTTTGCTGAGACATCAGAGACAGGAGCTGATATTGACGTCACAGCTCTCTATGAGTCTGGAAATGCATCTCTGATTTTAGAGGAGGCTCAAGTGAGACACTCTGGAACTTATATCTGCACAGTTTATCTTCCTCACCTGCTGGCACAGGTAGCCGTGGACCTGGAGATCGTCGGTAAGTTGATTGTCTACAAATATATTAACACTACAGACTACATTCTACATATAAAGGCATAAAAGTGTAACCTCTGTTTTTCTGTTTCTTTGTCTTTCTAGAGCCTCCATCTCTCTCCATCTACCCTTCTCCTCTTCCTCTGCTTGTACCTGGTCAGGTGGTGATGGCTCAGTGTGAGGCGTCTGGTTTTGCTCCTCACACTCTGGAGCTGGGCTGGGAGTTCACTGGGGCTGATGGGAAGTCACGGTCTCTGGGTCAGGGGAGTGTGACGGGTCACAGACAGGCGTCTGATGGCACATTCAGTCAGAGCACCCGTCTGGAGCTGGACTCAGGGAAGCTGAAGCTCGGTCGTGGTGGTGAGGTCACCTGTGTAGCCAAACATGAGGGAGAAGCGAAGAGAGCTAGTGCAA
Organism: Triplophysa siluroides; assembly: GCA_006030095.1. Classification (NCBI taxonomy): domain Eukaryota; kingdom Metazoa; phylum Chordata; class Actinopteri; order Cypriniformes; family Nemacheilidae; genus Triplophysa; species Triplophysa siluroides. Next base: position 642,957 of record VCII01000054.1, read on the forward strand.
CACTTAATGTGATTGGTAAGACATAATGTTATAAGAAGATTATTCATGCTTTTGCTTAGAAAGAATAAACATTTTAAATATATGTGTATAGATATATAGGGATGGACATACACTACTGGTCAAAACTCATTCCTTATTAATATTTCTTTCCACATTTTAGAATTAGAGTAAATTAAGTAAATTTTTTAATAAAAATACAATTTTTAGTTTTAAATATAATAGTTTTCTTATGAAAGATTTTTGTGTACTTATTGCAAACAATTAAGTATACCCATTGAGATGAAACTATTTTTAAGATTATAAGAAACCTTTCAGTCAAGTGACCCTAAACTTTTGACAGGTAGTGGATGTATAATACACACACATCTATACATCTGTTAGTACTGCTATATATCTAAATATATATTTGTTAAAATAACCTTTTGTAATTTAATTCTATAAATCATACATCAGTTTTCAATGCCTCCCCTCCAACTAGAATTGAACATGGTGCACATGCAGAACATGTTAAAAGTAGAACTGTTTAATTCCATGAAATGTATACATTACAATATGTGTACACAGGAATGTAAATAGTTTTTTATGTAGACTCCGGTGACACTGATTTAAAGGATAAGGTACACAACATAGTTTTCAATACAAACCCTACTGTCAAACGTTTCAAATATACTTAATGAAGCTTTTAGCTAACAGAAACAATCTAATCAGTCATTATTTAATGTTTTGTGTTTCCATAGAAGGCGAAATAAACCTGGACGTGGAAGTGGTATTTTAAGGAATGCAAGAGGACAATAGTAAACACTAAATTTTCAATTAAAGGCAGTTCATCATTATGACGGCCCATGCTTTATCATTGCTCTATGTAACTGATTGTTCCTGGATGGGGTTATTGAGGACACTTGCTGCTGATTTTCGGTCATGCCTTTAGAAAGGGCAATGTGGCCATTGACCGGGTGCGCAGCCCTTTTGGACTTGGTTTCCTTTGTTTTGACTTTGGTTACTTTATACATTTAACATTTAGCTTCATTACACTTTCATTCATACACTTCACACCACTGACTTCTGACTAATTCATGTCCTATTGTTTTTCTTATGTATGGTTTCATTTCGTTAATAAATTCTATACATTATTTGCACTTTCTTGTGTGTCCCCGTTTTTGTTGCGTCCTTTTTGAGCCATGGGGCGTAACAATCATTGATTCAGCGATGTCATCATCCAGCTCTGTAAAAAAAAAATTGTATCTGTGCAATCAAGTAGAGGATATCACAGGAAATTTATTGAAAACATAAAATGCTTTATTTCCAGTCACAGCATTTCCCGTGAAAATACACCACATTGTGAGTGTCAGGGTTGGTCAGAAGACGAGGAATCAATTGCGGTAATAGAATGTTTATTGAGGTTAAACACAATATAGACAGGGAGAATAATGGTAGCCAGTGAAGCAGGCGGGGGTTCCGCTAGAGTTGGTTGACTTCGAGGCCAACTGGGGTAAGCCCCAGTGTACGGCAACGTCAACCACGTTGAGGAAGCGTGGAACCCGTCTACAGGGGAGGTGTGAAGACTCTCCGGAGATACCCACTGGCACAGTGATTAGACCACGGAAGAACGAGACCAGGCAGAGCTGGTGATAGACAGTCCTGGAGTCTGGAGAACACTGGAGTGAAAAGTCCCAGGGTGGAACTCGGGGTCTTGGTAGGCAGCTCTTCTCGTGAGGCTGGTCGAGGGTAGTGAGGGTCTGTTAATGTCAAAGAAGATGACGGGAATCCCAGAACACGGTAACAGGACAATCAATCAAGACAAGAGACTACAAACAGGCTAGACAGATTCAATAAAGAATAATCCACTAGGCAAGACTGGGTATGAAAAATACTGGATGGTACTGTGACCTTAGTCAACGATAGCATGAGGGAAGTGAGGAGTGATGGTGTTTATAAAGGGGTAGGTGAGATAGAAACCAGGTGTGGGTTGTGAAGTAAATGATGCGGTAATGAGAGCGGCAGGTGATAACAATTAGACGCAGACCGCGAACACGTGGCGCCAATACACGAACTCCACGTGTTCGAACACACAGAACAAAACAAACATGACGGATATTAACCCCGGAACCCAACAGTGAGTATGCATATTGGTAAAACAATATGCATACTCACTGTTGAGTATTTTTTTTGTATTTTTTAACACTGGACCATGTTCACTTGAAAAGCACCAGCAGAACAGGGAATCAATTTATTTGTCAACTGTAATAGCATGCAATATAAAGTTCTGTTACATAATATCTAATGCATTACATGTACTTAATGTAAGTAATGTAATGTAAGTGTAAGTGTAATGTACAATGTACTTATAACAGAGTATCTGCAGGATTTTTCAAAATCAAATTTAAGACTTAAAGAGTTGTAACAAGCCGTCTTGATCTTTACGTCACGATGTTCTTATTGCTTCTATTGTTTACCTAATTTGTAAATCGCTTTGGATAAAAGCATCTGCTAAATGACTAAAAGTAATTTTGTGGTCTTTTTTGATAATAAGCTACATGCTACAAACTAGGCACGTGATACATTATAATTGTTCATTTAGTTTCACCAATTTTCTGTTTGTCTCTTCTTTGCTCATTTAATTACATTTGTTTTACATCGGCCAATATTCTTAAAAAGACTAACTATGTATTTGATTAATATTAACATTTAAGATTTTTTTTTTACACCTGAATGTTTATTTCACATGGAATATATTTTTATATTGTGATCATATCAGGTCTGAATGTTTATAATTTATTAATATCAGGTGTTAGTGCTCCCTCTATTGAAGACTCTATGGCGATGGTCGCTGTGGCTCTTGTGCTTTATGGAGTCATAAAAGTTCTTTACTGGACAGTCAGTTCTGCTGGTAAGTTTGTTTAGTATGATCTTTGTAATGCTTTATATTTAGCATCACTGAATTACATGAGATGTCTTTACAGATGTGTTGATATTAGAACTTTCTGTTTTGGGAAAAAACTACAAAAAAAACTAAGAAATATGAAAAAGGAAAACCATGTAAATGTCTTCCATTTTTGCATTTCTTTTTTGTAGACTCCACTGGCACTGAATTAAATGAAAAGGTAACATACTGGGCCCGGTTTTTCAAAAGTAATCCACTAGGATTTTGGATAACGGATTGGATTGGATCAAATTTTGAAAATGTGTTTTTCAAAAGAAAAAACGGATTACATAATCGGATTAGATCACGTAATCCAATCTTGGTTTTGATCCGAATCAAACCTTTAGTTTGGGTTTTCAGAACTTTTTTGTAGGATTTGGATCACTTTGATCCAAAAAATCTGGATTAAACTGATCCCATCAGAAGGGTGGATTCAGCGTGGATTTCATGCCCAAAATGTAATGAAAACTTTAAAAATGTATCAAATAATACTATATTTGGATCATGCAGTATCTTACAAGATATCCTATTTATTCATAAGGTTTTAATTTTATTTGTTCATCCGTCAGGCTACAGTGATTAGGTAGGCTTTAACGTATTCAGCCTTTCAGTATAGGCCTACAGCAAAGTAGAAAGAGTTTGGCCTCATAAAATAATCCTCCAAACAGCTGTCAAAATTGACCAAAAACAATCAATCTTATTCTGTCACTAATTGATATATATATTCATCACAATCGAAAATATTTTTTGTTTTTAGAATATTTATTAGTGATGCATGCAATGATTACAGAATAACCAAAAAAATGCAAAGAATGGCTATCACTGATTTTTGAAATCCAAAACAAATCCAAATCAGAAATAGTGTCTAACTATTGCGTCCCTTGTTGCACGTCCTGTTTGCTCGTTCTGGCAGAATGCAGGAGGTTGGTTAGGGTCTCCAAGGGGCTCAGGTGCATCATTGTCAGCACAGAGAGGGACATTGCGCTTTGTAGCGATGTTGTGCAGGACAATACAGGCAAGGGTTATGTTGCATGCTTTCTGTGGTTCCGCTCTCAGGTAGTTAAGGCATGCAAAGCGCCTCTTAAGAACTCCATTTAAACGCTCAATTGCACATCTTGCTCTGCAATAAGCAGTGTTGAAGCGTGCCTGCGCCGGTGTATTTGCTGTTAGAAAAGGAGTCATCAGCCATGGTAGGAGTGGGTAGGCACTGTTTCCTAATATTATGCCACCCGGTCGGTTGGTTTGGAGGTCTCTATATAGAGCGCTCTCCCTCAGGATGCGTGCATCATGGACAGACCCAGGACACTTGACAACGCAGTTGGTGATGATGAGGTCAGCATCACACACAAGTTGGACATTGATGCTGTGCCTCCCCTTTCTGTTTATAAACTCCCATTCATTCTCACGAGGTGCTTGTATATGCACATGTGTGCAGTCGATTGCTCCAATAGTATTGGGCATATTCCCCAAAAGAAAAAAGCTGCGCTTGGCCTGGGCAATCTGGTTGTCCTTTGGAAAAGAATCAAATTAATTGACCAGGCTGGCCACTGCGATTGACCCCACTTCTCTCCACATCACACACAGCTGATTTCACCACTCCCATATAGTCACCAACAACTTAATAGAAAGTCCCACATGCATAAAATCGAAGAGCAATGAGGATCTGGTCTTCCACAGACAGACCGTGACTCCTTTGGGTTCTGTGTTGAAGTTTTGACCTGAGAAGGTTCACAAGGTACTCTATATCAGCCTTCCCAAAGCGAAACCGGACATACAGCTCCTCAGTGGTGTATTGCTCCAGTGGCTTGGTACATTCAACATACACCCTTTGACGGTATCCTCTCCTGGCAAAGTGGTGGTGGCGGTGGACAACACCTGCCATTTCACTGTCTGTCTGTGAATCCTCTGAGAAAGGCTGATTTATATGGCTGTGTAGTTGGTCTTTTCAAACACACCTATTCCAACTGATTAGTTTTGGCTTGTGTTAAATTGAGGCAATTGGACCCAAGGCCTATAATTGATGAACAATGTTCACTATAGTAAAGCAACGGAACCATGGACTCAAGAAGCTGTAACTTCGCTGCTGCTGAAACCAATGCACTACCAGAGTGTGTTCGGTGCCATTATGGAACAATAGTGGGAAGTTTTAATTCTGCTAAGGATACCAACAAAAGAAAAATGATGTTTGGATTTTAATTACAGAAAATGTGAATGCCATAGGGTCTGGCCAGAGGAGGACCACAGACCAAATCAAATGGCGGTGGAAGAATCTTAAGGCCAGGGCAACAAAGGACCATGTTGAAGCCAAAAACCCACAAACAGGCAACAAGCCATTTAAGAGGGGAGATTACAGAGATGTGGTCCTCGACATCATTGGAGGTGAGAAGTCGCAAGCTCTCCATGGTATTCAAGGTGTTGTAGGGGATGGCGAGCCTTGGATTGAGGAGGAGGAGGAGAATCTGCCAGTTCCTCCTGAGTGTAGTGTATTTAATGATTAACAGTATTATTTAAACACTATTCTTCACCAAATTTGTAAAAGGTATCATGAGCTTTGATCACAATTATAAGCAATATATTCTCCACCACCCTTTGTAAGGGAAATAAATATCAGCCCAAATTGGGATGAATTCAATTGATTATGATCAATTATAATTATCTGGATCAAAGTTCATGATGTGGGGAAATCACTTAGCAATACGAGCAGGCAGCAGCAAGAATCGGCATGTTTAGGGACTCCGGATTATGAGCATGAACTACAAACAACGTCACGTGTGAAATAAAACAGGACTTTATTACCTACTAATCTAACATACACACACATGCAGTTAAGCGTTGGAAGAAGGTTGAAGTTGAAGCAGAGAGAAGAACAGAGCATGGATTTATGGCAGTATATGATATTCAGAAGATCAATAGCCTGAACAAAACATCAGTTTCTTCTTGTAAAGCACCTTTGTTAAAAGGATTAATGATGCTCTATGCATCTATTAATAAGACTAAGTTTGATACTTGCACGTCTTGCCCATCAAAAGAAAGAAAGTCCTGATGCAGTTTGTTGAGGCTCAAGTTGATCTTGGCTGATGTGGTCAGAGGGAACCAGTTTTATGCAGTGGATCTGTATCTGGAAAGACGAGGCCGCAGCCTGGCACAAACTTATGGGTACGGGTGAAGTCTTCTTCTAGTCCATCCTTTAGAGATGCAGGGTGACAAACCCCGGTGAACCGAAGAACCCGGAGCAAACGAACTACGAACAAACTAGAAACACCCGAAAACCTGAAGAGCGCTGAAGAGAGAGAAAGAAAGAGAAGAGAGCGAGAGAGCCTTCTCGTGGTGTCTTTTAAACTGTAAGGATGTCACATCCTACAGACATGACTGATCCAATCAGGATGGCAACTTTGGAGGGAAAGTTAATGGTCTTTGTCTTTCAGATGGTGTTTTGCATGTGAAAGCTGATTGGATGTTCACTAAGAAAACTTCTAAGAGTTTGATAAAACTAATATGAAAAGAGTTACCAAAACACAACAAACATCAAAATTAAGGACGTCACAAATGTAGCTCATAGACACCAAACATGATCAACATATCATCTTGGTTAAATGAGTTACTACAAATCTAATAATTCCAGTAGTTATACACTCATTCATGGATACTTTGGATTAATGTTTTAAAAACAGACATAACAACAAGAACATCAATACATGGAAAGGTTATAAATGAGGTACGTACATTTCTTTATTGATGTATTTAGGATTGTGTCCTATGTCTTTCCCCAAAGTGAGTAAAGAGAGTTCAGCTCCCTACATTCCATTCGGTCGTAAAATACACACATTTGGTGTGGGTTGCTATGGTCACCAGAGATCTGGTCCTGCCTAGGTGTTAGTTGCAGACTGGGGGTTGACCCCCCCTGGCGACTAGCTTGCTGGTTGGGTGAGGGATGCTTTCGTTATACTTAAGAAATATAACTGGTTATTGCGTGTCTGATCGGTCTCAGTCACTACAAATCCCCCCTTCGCACGTTTTTGTCTGACCTAATAGACAATAACGAGCGCAAATAAAAAAAAATGTGCATTAGGATCAGACATGTCCAGCACGCAATGCAGGTAGCTCGGGTGGACTCCTTGGCCACTGATGCTTCCTGGAGTGGTGGGACAGCAGTTGTCAAGACATCATCAGATGTTGGGTGAGAGCTGTGTGAAGAGCTCTCTTACTAGATTCAGCAGCTCCTTTGACTCAGGTAAGTCCGACTCCCTTTGTGAGGACTCCGATCTGCACCTGTGCGTTGCATAGGATGATGCTGTCAGTGGCTGTTGGACAGCCAGTGGTGTTCTCCAAGAAGAATTTTGTCTCCTCCATGGTCTCTCCCAGAGGTTGGTCTGGTATCTGGACCTATTACGATGGTGACGGTTTTGTCTTCTGGCTGGAAGCTTTCCTGGCATATCGTTGAAGGACATTGTGTTGTAGTGACAATGTCTGCCATCTGGGGCACACTTTTGAATGTTATAGTTCAGACTGAATGGTGCCGTGGAGGCCTTTCTTCAGAGGTGGCCTTATGTTTGTTAAAGGCCCTCTGTGTCAGGTCACGCAGCTGATGTATGGTCATCGTATGAGGGCAGGCCATGATGCCTAAATGGTGGCTCACAATTGGGTGTAGATTTCTGAGGAACAAGGTCTTGAAGTTGATATCCTCCTCCATCTCGGGTTCATTGCGAGCTCCAAAATAAGCTTGTCTGAGTCTGTTAATGTAAGCTCGTGGAGTTTCTGTCTTCCTTGTTTGAGGTCCAGGGCAGCGACCAGTCCATATTCAGTTTCTGGTCTGAGAATTCTTGTATGAGCTTGTTTTCAGCCGGTGGTAGTCTGATTTGACAGCGTCTGGCTGTCGTCCTAGAAAGCTCTTTACCTCTGGACCAGAAGTTATCCAAAGCAGGTGGAGTCTCTCTCGTGTGGTCACATTCGGCATAATTTGCAGGTGAAAGTCTATGTCACGCAGGTAGGCATTGACGTCGTGGTCTTCTGCAGAATTTGGAATGAAACACTTGATGACTCTAGCAAGTGTGTTGAGGTCTTTAAGGGTCGCTCCATGTACCATTTCAGGGATTATCTGGAGAAGTCCCTTCCCTTCTGTGGCTGCAGATGCTTTTAGGGTGCTGGCTGGTGAGGTGTTAAGCAGAGAGGTCAGGCCCCCCCCTTTGTAACTTTGTACTGGGCTGAGGGAGTTTGCAGTCCTTACCTGCTGTGACGGTGGGGGATGTGTCCTCCCCTGTGGTTCCCTTTGCAGCATGTACGAGTGTTTGAGTTCTATTTGGACCATGTCAAGCTCGTCTCTTGTGTTGTCCAGCTGTTGTGTCAGAGATTCTATTTTGGCATCGCTATCTGACAGTTCATAATGGGCTGTTTCTAATAATGACTTTGTATCAAAGAGTTCCTTTTCCAGCTCTTCTTTGGCTGCTTTTTCCAGCAGTTTTCTTTGCTCAGCAGCTGTCAGAGCTATCTGAAGTCTGTTAACCTCCTCCTGTCGTTCCATCCTACCAGACTTATTTTGTGTGGTCTGGGCCTCACCTTCCAGTTGGGTTATGCGACTTTGAGCGTGCTTATGTTCCTCTTGGGATTGTGTTGCTTTCAGCTTTAAGTCGGTCACCTCCTGTCTCAGGTCTGTGAGGTTGTGGGCTAAGGAAAGGATGATGCTGGTCAGCTCCCTGTGGTCATAACTCTGGCTTGGGTCATGTGTCATTTGTCTTCTTCCCTCTTTGTCCAGTTGCACCTGTCTCTGGTGCGGAAGATCATCAGCAGTTCTAGGTGGAAGGGTATCCATCACCATGCCTTGCCAGGCCGTTAGATCTTCCATCTGAGACATTGGGGCACACTTGTTCTGAGAGTTAGGGCAAGAGACTAATGCAAGACCATACAAGAGATTTAAAAGTAAAGCTAGGTGTATATTGTGCAGCTAGGTTTTACCAGTTGTGGTTAACTGCTCTAGGTAGCTAGTGAAGTGTGTACACTATTATTATCTTAACTGCCTATTGCAGGAAGTCAACATTTGTATGCAATCAGAGATTTAACAATGATGTAAGACTTTAATCAAAACTCAAAACATACTGATGGTTCGTAACAGGCTTGATCTCTAAATAGTGAAGAACAGGAAGTAGAGAGAGAGAGGAGAGAGATTTCCCTAGTCCGATTATGTTTATTAGTGGTCCTCAGAATTATAGTTATGCCCTATTAATCATCTAGATTGTGTAGCAGGGTCATATTTCTGGAGCACACGTTTAAAATAAGCAAAATCGGGAAAAAGAGAGATTGGACATAGATAAATAAAATAAAAATAGCTGACTGCTATTAATAAAATGAATGAAAGAGATCAGTAAAAGTGATCTAGTACTTGGAATAATCAATAGTACTGACATTTAACCATATAGGCCAGTGTTGGGCATCACTCCATGGTTGGCTACGGCTGCTGCGTGTTCAGCTCCCATGCCTATGCCATTACATGTGTGTGCACTTGAGGGTCAATGTTCTATTTAAAAATCCCTAATACTATAAGAATTCTTCTCTGGGGTAAGCAGTTAAAATTAATTAAGTTAGGTTCAATTAAATGAGTAACTGAGCAACAATGTTCAGGAAGGAATGCACCTGAAATTATTGAGAGTGAGTATGAGAAGAATTAAGGAAAGAGAGTGAAAAATCAGAAACCAGAGATTTTGTTAAGAGAGAATAGTTTAAATCACTTTACACTGCAAAACACACAAGCTTTACTTAATGACTTCAAGTATATATGGTATGCTAACCACTAAATATTGAAGTTAGGTATTAGTAAGCTCATCTAAGGCCATTGGGCCGCTAAGTCATGTTAGCTTAGCTTAGCAAACAAATATGGATTGTTTACAATATGGCACCAGCCAATGACGCCTATGGTAGGTGGAGTCAAACTGGTTGACAAATGGTTGTCATGGGAGCCAATGCACCCCAGGGCACGTTAGTTCTCAAAGAGTGTCTGCACAATACAAACAATCTCAAATAATAAAAGCGGTACACAGTTGGTTACAACGTGCCGCTTACATTTAAATCAATTCAACACTTTTCTTTAGCAAGCTTAAATGCAAATATAGTGTGTTCACTAATTCTACTTATGTATGCTTTCGCTTCTCTATTAGCACGTACTTTAAACAGGTTTCCTGTCCTTCTTTAAGGAGTAATTACACAGATGCACTGTAGGTTTAAGCGTATTTACATACATGCAGCTGTTTGTGCCTTACACAAACTGAAGAATAGTGTTACACTCTATTTTCATTCGGCAATTGTAAACACATGATCACCATTAAGCTAAGCTTGTATATATAGGGTCAAAGTTTAGATGAATGGCATAGATCTGACTATAATTTACAAGGCCCTTACAACGTAGAAAGAGGAGCATCACTCAAATCTACATGTACCTTTATATAACACTGTACTGAGATTCCTTCGTCAGAAACAGGTTAAACAATATTGCAATTGGGATTTCTTCGCCAAAGCAGATTAATTCTGGAACAGTTTCACATGCAGTTTATCTGAGATTTCTTCGTCAGAATAGATTTATGCATTTATTAATACTGAAATTGGGATTTCTTCGCCAAATCAGATTAACTTTACACTGATACCATTTAAACTATGTTAAGACATTTACAATCATAGCAGAACTACCAAATCAAGTTATCACTTTACCTACATTAAAACAGCCGCAAATAGCAACATATGTGTGTAGCATGTTGCATCATATTGTCTTGAATTAAAACACACTGAGGTTGACAGTAGTTTAAGCTCATAACTTTTGTTTAATCACGCCCGCATTCCAACACCAATTATGTAGTGTATTTAATGATTAACAGTATTATTTAAACACTATTCTTCACCAAATTTGTAAAAGGTATCATGAGCTTTGATCACAATTATAAGCAATATATTCTCCACCACCCTTTGTAAGGGAAATAAATATCAGCCCAAATTGGGATGAATTCAATTGATTATGATCAATTATAATTATCTGGATCAAAGTTCATGATGTGGGGAAATCACTTAGCAATACGAGCAGGCAGCAAGAATCGGCATGTTTAGGGACTCCGGATTATGAGCATGAACTACAAACAACGTCACGTGTGAAATAAAACAGGACTTTATTACCTACTAATCTAACATACACACACATACAGTTAAGCGTTGGAAGAAGGTTGAAGTTGAAGCAGAGAGAAGAACAGAGCATGGATTTATGGCAGTATATGATATTCAGAAGATCAATAGCCTGAACAAAACATCAGTTTCTTCTTGTAAAGCACCTTTGTTAAAAGGATTAATGATGCTCTATGCATCTATTAATAAGACTAAGTTTGATACTTGCACGTCTTGCCCATCAAAAGAAAGAAAGTGTCCTGATGCAGTTTGTTGAGGCTCAAGTTGATCTTGCTGATGTGGTCAGAGGGAACCAGTTTTATGCAGTGGATCTGTATCTGGAAAGACGAGGCCGCAGCCTGGGCACAAACTTATGGGTACGGGTGAAGTCTTCTTCTAGTCCATCCTTTAGAGATGCAGGGTGACAAACCCCGGTGAACCGAAGAACCCGGAGCAAACGAACTACGAACAAACTAGAAACACCCGAAAACCTGAAGAGCGCTGAAGAGAGAGAAAGAAAGAGAAGAGAGCGAGAGAGCCTTCTCGTGGTGTCTTTTAAACTGTAAGGATGTCACATCCTACAGACATGACTGATCCAATCAGGAGATGGCAACTTTGGAGGGAAAGTTAATGGTCTTTGTCTTTCAGATGGTGTTTTGCATGTGAAAGCTGATTGGATGTTCACTAAGAAAACTTCTAAGAGTTTGATAAAACTAATATGAAAAGAGTTACCAAAAACACAACAAACATCAAATTAAGGACGTCACAAATGTAGCTCATAGACACCAAACATGATCAACATATCATCTTGGTTTAAATGAGTTACTACAAATCTAATAATTCCAGTAGTTATACACTCATTCATGGATACTTTGGATTAATGTTTAAAAACAGACATAACAACAAGAACATCAATACATGGAAAGGTTATAAATGAGTGTACGTACATTTCTTTATTGATGTATTTTAGGATTGTGTCCTATGTCTTTCCCCAAAGTGAGTAAAGAGAGTTCAGCTCCCTACATTCCATTCGGTCGTAAAATACACACATTTGGTGTGGGTTGCTATGGTCACCAGAGATCTGGTCCTGCCTAGGTGTTAGTTGCAGACTGGGGGTTGACCCCCCCTGGCGACTAGCTTGCTGGTTGGGTGAGGGATGCTTTCGTTATACTTAAGAAATATAACTGGTTATTGCGTGTCTGATCGGTCTCAGTCACTACAAATCCCCCCTTCGCACGTTTTTGTCTGACCTAATAGACAATAACGAGCGCAAATAAAAAAAATGTGCATTAGGATCAGACATGTCCAGCACGCAATGCAGGTAGCTCGGGTGGACTCCTTGGCCACTGATGCTTCCTGGAGTGGTGGGACAGCAGTTGTCAAGACATCATCAGATGTTGGGTGAGAGCTGTGTGAAGAGCTCTCTTACTAGATTCAGCAGCTCCTTTGACTCAGGTAAGTCCGACTCCCTTTGTGAGGACTCCGATCTGCACCTGTGCGTTGCATAGGATGATGCTGTCAGTGGCTGTTGGACAGCCAGTGGTGTTCTCCAAGAAGAATTTTGTCTCCTCCATGGTCTCTCCCAGAGGTGGTCTGGTATCTGGACCTATTACGATGGTGACGGTTTTGTCTTCTGGCTGGAAGCTTTCCTGGCATATCGTTGAAGGACATTGTGTTGTAGTGACAATGTCTGCCATCTGGGGCACACTTTTGAATGTTATAGTTCAGACTGAATGGTGCCGTGGAGGCCTTTCTTTCAGAGGTGGCCTTATGTTTGTTAAAGGCCCTCTGTGTCAGGTCACGCAGCTGATGTATGGTCATCGTATGAGGGCAGGCCATGATGCCTAAATGGTGGCTCACAATTGGGTGTAGATTTCTGAGGAACAAGGTCTTGAAGTTGATATCCTCCTCCATCTCGGTTCATTGCGAGCTCCAAAATAAGCTTGTCTGAGTCTGTTAATGTAAGCTCGTGGAGTTTCCTGTCTTCCTTGTTTGAGGTCCAGGGCAGCGACCAGTCCATATTCAGTTTCTGGGTCTGAGAATTCTTGTATGAGAGCTTGTTTCAGCCGGTGGTAGTCTGATTTGACAGCGTCTGGCTGTCGTCCTAGAAAGCTCTTTACCTCTGGACCAGAAGTTATCCAAAGCAGGTGCTCTCTCGTGGTCACATTCGGCATAATTTGCAGGTGAAAGTCTATGTCACGCAGGTAGGCATTGACGTCGTGGTCTTCTGCAGAATTTGGAATGAAACACTTGATGACTCTAGCAAGTGTGTTGAGGTCTTTAAGGGTCGCTCCATGTACCATTTCAGGGATTATCTGGAGAAGTCCCTTCCCTTCTGTGGCTGCAGATGCTTTTAGGGTGCTGGCTGGTGAGGTGTTAAGCAGAGAGGTCAGGCCCCCCCCTTTGTAACTTTGTACTGGGCTGAGGGAGTTTGCAGTCCTTACCTGCTGTGACGGTGGGGGATGTGTCCTCCCCTGTGGTTCCCTTTGCAGCATGTACGAGTGTTTGTTCTATTTGGACCATGTCAAGCTCGTCTCTTGTGTTGTCCAGCTGTTGTGTCAGAGATTCTATTTTGGGCATCGCTATCTGACAGTTCATAATGGGCTGTTTCTAATAATGACTTGTATCAAAGAGTTCCTTTTCCAGCTCTTCTTGGCTGCTTTTTCCAGCAGTTTTCTTTGCTCAGCAGCTGTCAGAGCTATCTGAAGTCTGTTAACCTCCTCCTGTCGTTCCATCCTACCAGACTTATTTTGTGTGGTCTGGGCCTCACCTTCCAGTTGGGTTATGCGACTTTGAGCGTGCTTATGTTCCTCTTGGGATTGTGTTGCTTTCAGCTTTAAGTCGGTCACCTCCTCCTGTCTCAGGTCTGTGAGGTTGTGGGCTAAGGAAAGGATGATGCTGGTCAGCTCCCTGTGGTCATAACTCTGGCTTGGGTCATGTGTCATTTGTCTTCTTCCCTCTTTGTCCAGTTGCACCTGTCTCTGGTGCGGAAGATCATCAGCAGTTCTAGGTGGAAGGGTATCCATCACCATGCCTTGCCAGGCCGTTAGATCTTCCATCTGAGACATTGGGGCACACTTGTTCTGAGAGTTAGGGCAAGAGACTAATGCAAGACCATACAAGAGATTTAAAAGTAAAGCTAGGTGTATATTGTGCAGCTAGGTTTTACCAGTTGTGGTTAACTGCTCTAGGTAGCTAGTGAAGTGTGTACACTATTATTATCTTAACTGCCTATTGCAGGAAGTCAACATTTGTATGCAATCAGAGATTTAACAATGATGTAAGACTTTAATCAAAACTCAAAACATACTGATGGTTCGTAACAGGCTTGATCTCTAAATAGTGAAGAACAGGAAGTAGAGAGAGAGAGAGAGAGATTTCCCTAGTCCGATTATGTTTATTAGTGGTCCTCAGAATTATAGTTATGCCCTATTAATCATCTAGATTGTGTAGCAGGGTCATATTTCTGGAGCACACGTTTAAAATAAGCAAAATCGGGAAAAAGAGAGATTGGACATAGATAAATAAAATAAAAATAGCTGACTGCTATTAATAAAATGAATGAAAGAGATCAGTAAAAGTGATCTAGTACTTGGAATAATCAATAGTACTGACATTTAACCATATAGGCCAGTGTTGGGCATCACTCCATGGTTGGCTACGGCTGCTGCGTGTTCAGCTCCCATGCCTATGCCATTACATGTGTGTGCACTTGAGGGTCAATGTTCTATTTAAAAATCCCTAATACTATAAGAATTCTTCTCTGGGTAAGCAGTTAAAATTTAATTAAGTTAGGTTCAATTAAATGAGTAACTGAGCAACAATGTTCAGGAAGGAATGCACCTGAAATTATTGAGAGTGAGTATGAGAAGAATTAAGGAAAGAGAGTGAAAATCAGAAACCAGAGATTTTGTTAAGAGAGAATAGTTTAATCACTTTACACTGCAAACACACAAGCTTTACTTAATGACTTCAAGTATATATGGTATGCTAACCACTAAATATTGAAGTTAGGTATTAGTAAGCTCATCTAAGGCCATTGGGCCGCTAAGTCATGTTAGCTTAGCTTAGCAAACAAATATGGATTGTTTACAATATGGCACCAGCCAATGACGCCTATGGTAGGTGGAGTCAAACTGGTTGACAAATGGTTGTCATGGGAGCCAATGCACCCCAGGGCACGTTAGTTCTCAAAGAGTGTCTGCACAATACAAACAATCTCAAATAATAAAAGCGGTACACAGTTGGTTACAACGTGCCGCTTACATTTAAATCAATTCAACACTTTTCTTTAGCAAGCTTAAATGCAAATATAGTGGTGTTCACTAATTCTACTTATGTATGCTTTCGCTTCTCTATTAGCACGTACTTTAAACAGGTTTCCTGTCCTTCTTTAAGGAGTAATTACACAGATGCACTGTAGGTTTAAGCGTATTTACATACATGCAGCTGTTTGTGCCTTACACAAATACTGAAGAATAGTGTTACACTCTATTTTCATTCGGCAATTGTAACACATGATCACCATTAAGCTAAGCTTGTATATATAGGGTCAAAGTTTAGATGAATGGCATAGATCTGACTATAATTTACAAGGCCCTTACAACGTAGAAAGAGGAGCATCACTCAAATCTACATGTACCTTTATATAACACTGTACTGAGATTCCTTCGTCAGAAACAGGTTAAACAATATTGCAATTGGGATTTCTTCGCCAAAGCAGATTAATTCTGGAACAGTTTCACATGCAGTTTATCTGAGATTTCTTCGTCAGAATAGATTTATGCATTTATTAATACTGAAATTGGGATTTCTTCGCCAAATCAGATTAACTTTACACTGATACCATTTAAACTATGTTAAGACATTTACAATCATAGCAGAACTACCAAATCAAGTTATCACTTTACCTACATTAACAAGCCGCAAATAGCAACATATGTGTGTATAGCATGTTGCATCATATTGTCTTGAATTAAAACACACTGAGGTTGACAGTAGTTTAAGCTCATAACTTTTGTTTAATCACGCCCGCATTCCAACACCAATTATGTAGTGTATTTAATGATTAACAGTATTATTTAAACACTATTCTTCACCAAATTTGTAAAAGGTATCATGAGCTTTGATCACAATTATAAAGCAATATATTCTCCACCACCCTTTGTAAGGGAAATAAATATCAGCCCAAATTGGGATGAATTCAATTGATTATGATCAATTATAATTATCTGGATCAAAGTTCATGATGTGGGGAAATCACTTAGCAATACGAGCAGGCAGCAAGAATCGGCATGTTTAGGGACTCCGGATTATGAGCATGAACTACAAACAACGTCACGTGTGAAATAAAACAGGACTTTATTACCTACTAATCTAACATACACACACATACAGTTAAGCGTTGGAAGAAGGTTGAAGTTGAAGCAGAGAGAAGAACAGAGCATGGATTTATGGCAGTATATGATATTCAGAAGATCAATAGCCTGAACAAAACATCAGTTTCTTCTTGTAAAGCACCTTTGTTAAAAGGATTAATGATGCTCTATGCATCTATTAATAAGACTAAGTTTGATACTTGCACGTCTTGCCCATCAAAAGAAAGAAAGTGTCCTGATGCAGTTTGTTGAGGCTCAAGTTGATCTTGGCTGATGTGGTCAGAGGGAACCAGTTTTATGCAGTGATCTGTATCTGGAAAGACGAGGCCGCAGCCTGGCACAAACTTATGGGTACGGGTGAAGTCTTCTTCTAGTCCATCCTTTAGAGATGCAGGGTGACAAACCCCGGTGAACCGAAGAACCCGGAGCAAACGAACTACGAACAAACTAGAAACACCCGAAAACCTGAAGAGCGCTGAAGAGAGAGAAAGAAAGAGAAGAGAACGAGAGAGCCTTCTCGTGGTGTCTTTTAAACTGTAAGGATGTCACATCCTACAGACATGACTGATCCAATCAGGAGATGGCAACTTTGGAGGGAAAGTTAATGGTTTTGTCTTTCAGATGGTGTTTTGCATGTGAAAGCTGATTGGATGTTCACTAAGAAAACTTCTAAGAGTTTGATAAAACTAATATGAAAAGAGTTACCAAAACACAACAAACATCAAAATTAAGGACGTCACAAATGTAGCTCATAGACACCAAACATGATCAACATATCATCTTGGTTAAATGAGTTACTACAAATCTAATAATTCCAGTAGTTATACACTCATTCATGGATACTTTGGATTAATGTTTAAAAACAGACATAACAACAAGAACATCAATACATGGAAAGGTTATAAATGAGTGTACGTACATTTCTTTATTGATGTATTTTAGGATTGTGTCCTATGTCTTTCCCCAAAGTGAGTAAAGAGAGTTCAGCTCCCTACATTCCATTCGGTCGTAAAATACACACATTTGGTGTGGGTTGCTATGGTCACCAGAGATCTGGTCCTGCCTAGGTGTTAGTTGCAGACTGGGGGTTGACCCCCTGGCGACTAGCTTGCTGGTTGGGTGAGGGATGCTTTCGTTATACTTAAGAAATATAACTAGTTATTGCGTGTCTGATCGGTCTCAGTCACTACATGAGGCTGATCCAGAGAGCGTATTTATATTGAATCTCAGCTCTGTTCCTGAGGAGGAAGCTGGATCCTCATTGGTTGAGCCAGTGGTATGGTACTTAAATGGTTTGGGTCATACCTTAATGGGAGAGGTTACCATGTGAACATAGGCAACCATAAATCTGACTGGACACCCATGACTTGTGGTGTTCCACAGGGCTCGATTCTTGCTCCGCTCCTCTTCAATTTGTACATGCTCCCACTTGGCCAAATAATGAAAAAGTACCAAATTGCCTACCACAGCTATGCAGACGACACTCAGATCTACCTAGTCCTCTCACCCAATGACTACAGGCCTATTGACTCTCTTTGCCAATGCATTGATGAAATTAACAGCTGGATGTGTCAAAACTTCCTTCAGTTAAATAAAAACAAAACTGAAGTCATTGTTTTTGGTAACAAGGATGAAACTAACAAGGTAAACACATACCTTGACTTAAGAGGTCTAAAGACACAAAGCAAGGTAAAAAATCTTGGGGTCATTTTGGAGTCTGACCTTAGTTTCAGCAGTCATGTCAAAGCAATAAGCAAATCAGCCTACTACCATCTCAGAAACATAGCCAGAATCAAATGTTTTGTCTCAAGCCAAGATTTAGAGAAACTAGTCCATGCTTTCATCACCAGCAGGGTGGATTACTGTAATGGACTCCTTACAGGTCTTCCCAAAAAGACCATCAGACAGCTGCAGCTCATACAGAACGCTGCTGCCAGGATTCTGACCAGAACCAAAAAATCTGAGCATATCACTCCAATCCTCAGGTCCTTACACTGGTTACCAGTCACTTTTAGAATCAACTTCAAAGTATTATTAATTGTCTATAAATCACTAAATGGTCTAGGACCCAAATACATCTCAGATATGCTCATTGAATATAAACCAAACAGACTTCTCAGATCATCAGGATCAAGTCAGTTAGAGATAACAAGGGTTCACTCAAAACATGGCGAGTCAGCGTTTAGTCATTACGCCACCCGTAGCTGGAATCTGCTTCCAGAAGACATCAGACGTTCACCAACAGTAGCTACTTTTAAATCCAGATTAAAAACACACTTGTTTAGCTGTGCATTCACAACCTGAGCACTGTGCTGGTTTACATCAACTGCACTTTTATTTCTAATTTATTTTTATTCTGCTCTTATTCTTTTTATATATACACTCACATTTTTAATCAATTTTTTTGCTGTTTTATTGTTTCTTAAAATCTGAAGTATTTGTGATCTTAAATCATTTGCATTTTAAAGATACGTCTTATTTCTTTCTGTCAATCATTTTATGTTAAGCACTTTGAATTGCTCTGTGTATGAAATGTGCTATATAAATAAACTTGCCTTGCCTTGCCTTGCCTCAATCAATATAAGGTCAAGTTACTGAGAGAATGCTAACAGCTCGTTAGGACAGTTTAGGTTTTTTGGGGATTTTTATCATTCTAGGGTGGTTCTGTACAAAAACTCCTGACACACAGTACAGATATGTCAAAACAATATTTAAAACTTCCTTTTCTGGACGAGTTGGGCTTTAAGGAAAGCATTTAAATCATTATTTCTCGAAAGTTTGAATATTTAAAACACACACATTCACCCCTCTTATCTGTGAGGGTATTTTATTTTATGTGAATTTTTTAAAACATTCATTCAATTGAAGTAAACCACTTTTTGGGTCATGGATCGTGTTCAGCTCAGTTAATGTTCCTGCCAGACTGCTAGAACTGTTAGATCTACAACAGAGAAAATAAGCCTACAGCAGGCTGTTCATTCAACAATTCTTAGGCTGGCACAACTGCTATAACATTTTCCTATTTTCTTTATAGTTGTGCAGATGTACAGTATATAGCACACAAGAGATGTCAGGCACTTACTGTTAACAGGTTTAAATCCTGAAAAATAATCACATTTTAGGACTCAATCGGTACTCACTAAACGTGGCCGTTCTCACAAACCTAACGCAATTTGATGGTGTCATTGCTTGACGGACAGCACCTGGTAACTTGGGACGTCTGAAAGTAACCTCCTAAGGTATAGTTCGGGAAACACACCCAGAAAAGGTATAATTGTAGTAAAAGTGTAGCTTTAGCGCACTAAGAGACAACGTTATCGGGAAACGGAGCCCTGTTTTCTCAAAATGTATTTGAAATTTGGGAGAAATGTTCTCCGAAGTTCACAGAAATAAACAAAAATGATAAATTTACCAAAACACATTCTTATCAGAAAACAGGTTTTTGACCAGTGAATGTGAGCAAATGTGTCTTTTTAATCAACAGGTTACGACGTTGTTGTAGCTATATGGGTGCTGAGTTTTCCTGTTGTAAAATACATTTGGGCAAAATCTAAGTTAAAAAAGATGAAATGCTACCGTGTGCACTGCACAGGGTATTAAAGGCAGAATAGGTGATCCTGTCCAGAATATTTCTTGTCATGCTGGTTGTAAATCTATTTATATCCTGATACCAATCAAGAAGTTTAGTGGTCAAATAATATTTTTATAATAATAAATAGTCTGTGAAAGGCGTAGGACAAAACAACGTTCGCTCAATCAAAACATTCAGACCGAACGGTGTGACTGGTCATGTGTACATTTTCAGCCGACGTAATTTGCATACCACTGCGCACCCTGTTCACGCAAGTCATCAGTTAACACCTTTCCAAATCAACCACTCCACCTTTAAGTGCAGGCAAGATAGCCCTCCGGTCCCAAATGTCTTAATGACAAAATTATTCTTGCGTAAAGAAAACACAGTTATTTTTTAAACAACAATATCTTTATATTCCCTTGCAAGACCTTCAGCCGCTATGGAAGGAACTGCAGTTCATTCAGTCAAGATGAAGGGGGGTGAAGCCACAAGGTTCATGCTCATCCAACAACATTTAGTCACAAGCTCTTTCGTTCGTACATTTTTTGTAAAACAGGCAGACAGACGTAAAGGGTGACCAGTAGCATTTATTTAATGAAGAAAGAACACTACTATAAAAGGGTACATCCGTGTATAAGGGCAAAAAGGGCACGTGCTCTGAACAGATGGAGCCCTATCTGTGCTCGTGACTGCGTGAGGGTGTACATAATGCATAGATGCGTAAACGATTTTCCGCTGCAGTCATGTCATCAGTGGTTCTCCTCACTTTATCTGAAAAAAAGGTTAACAGTGATCAGAGAGATTGGCTGTGCACTGCGACAAATCAGTCTGTACATTTACCGGTGTAGCACACGTACGATACAGTTTAACTTGTCCATTAGACAGAGCCGCTTGTTTGTGTGAAGCAAGTACGCGTTGTGCTTGTTTGTGTGTGACGTTAATCGATGGTGCACGGCTGTTTTACTAAGTTTTAGTCTATTTTGCGATTCAAACTTGCTTTACAGCTGCATTGAGTCCATATATTTTTACATTTACTATTTCCGTGATGCGGATGCGGAATCCTGCTATTTAAATATATCAGCTTCCTGTTCTGAGTGAATGAGTTACACAGTTTTTCGTAGGCCTACTATCGTGTGATGGTTGAGGATTTGTATGTCTTACTTTATGAGCCTCATGAGGACTTGAACACAGGAACTTAATCTCCAGAGTTGCTCTGAGAGTTTATTTTATAAGAATTTCACTGTTTGAGTAAAGTTATTGTCAAATACAAACTCAAAAGTCTTTCTGACCATCCGCCAAAATAAACGTCTGGTTAACTCAAGGACTCAAGATAACAAAATACTGTGGTGAAGTATAGTATTTACAATAGTAAATTGATAACTGTAGTAAACACTGTACAACAGTATACTTTAACATGTTCTATAGTAAGTAGGCCCGGTACTAAACTGGCTCGACTGGGGAGGTGGGGGCAATTACATATTCTTGTTGGGCAGATATATAATAATAGATTATTACATGCATCTTTTTAAAAAAATCTGTGATTGAATTGATAGATCATTATTTAATAGATGTACAAATAGAATACAAATAAGTATATTTAGTATTTAATGATAGGCTTAGTATTAATGCCCCACTTAGACCCGGCCCTGAGAGTAAGGTTCAAAAACACTATAGTATCTAAGTATTTTACTTCAGCTTACTGTAGTAAATTGTGTAAAATAAATATTATTCAATATTATTATTTAGGCAAACTAACAATTACATGATCTTAATTTATCCATGTACTGTATGTAACATAAAATGTCCTTTGTCAGTTACCTGCCTATAGATGACATGCACTTGTGTTTTTTAAAGATAACAATAGATGTTTTGTACTTGTGCTACAGCTGTTTGGCCTGCGCTACAAAAGTTTAAACCTCTGTAGCACCAGTGCAATGTGGAAAAAAGTTAACGTACAGCCATGCTTACATATCAGTTATATAAAGTTTGAAGCACTGATTTTCAATTTTGGCTGATCACAATGACAAGAAATCAGTCCTCAGTATCGACTGCAAATATCCTGATTGGAGCATCCCTACACAAAACCTAAAAAAACCTGTTGACAACAGTAGTGAATTTTTGTATACATTATAGACATATTTTGTGCATTTGCATATTTTCTTTGTGTTAACACTCAAGGGTAATACAGGCTGTGATATACTTTGAGTGAGGAAAGCAAATGATAATACACATTTTTTCGCACTACACGAGTGATGGTCAAGGATTTGTATGCGTCACACTGTATGAGCCTCTTAGTCATATAATAAACATCTAAAAGCATACAACATAACAAAATATAACATTGCACTTAAAATGACATTAGATGTGTAGAGGGGTGTGATTTCCATGAGATTGTGTGAAAGGTATTTCCCCTTATAAAAAATATAAATGTACCCCCCAATGTTTACACAAAAATGAATAAAAGCATGTGCTTGACACTTGGTGTGTGTTCTTATCTGCTTCAGTGATGATATACTTCGCAGAATACCTAGTGTGTGTGTGTGAGAGAGAGATTTGCACTATATTTTTCTGTGTGTATGTGATATGATGTGATATTGGACTCCAGAAACCAAAACAAGTATACATCCTCATTACCATCAATGCGAAGAGAGTCAGGTTTGTCTGCAGGCGCATCACTGAGGACATCATCTATCAGGGAAACAGTACAACAGCATTAAAGCATGGACAAGCAAGCTCCGTTTTTTTGCCCCATGCTTAACACGTTGTGCTTGTGAAAACCCAGCTTAAGTCATTTTATGTGATTTACTGTTTTCCACAGAAATGTCATTGTATAGTTTAACTATTTCATCACAATTTGTTCAAATGCATCAAATGAATATACAATAAAACCAAAACGAAAATGCAGCTTTTTAAAGCACTTTTTTTAAAGTCCGGAAGTTCAATGCAACGTAGTTACGGCCAGCATGGCATAGTAAAGTTTCATCAAAGAAACACTCAGCAACACAAATGTCTTTGCATTGACATAGCAAAATATAACATTGCACTTAAAATGACATTAGATGTGTAGAGGGGTGTAATTTCCAGGAGATTGTGTGAAAGGTAACCTCCCTAATAAAAAATATAAATGTACCCCCCAATGTTTATACAAAAATTAATAAAAGCATGTGCTTGACACTTGGTGTGTGTTCTTATCTGCTTCAGTGATGATATACTTCGCAGAATACCTAGTGTGTGTGTGTGAGAGATTTGCACTATATTTTTCTGTGTGTTTGTGATATGATGTGATATTGGACTTCAGAAACCAAAACAAGTATACATCCTCATTACCATCAATGCGAAGAGAGTCAGGTTTGTCTGCAGGCGCATCACTGAGGACATCATCTATCAGGGAAACAGTACAACAGCATTAAAGCATGGACAAGCAAGCTCCGTTTTTTTGCCCCATGCTGAACACGTTGTGCTTGTGAAAACCCAGCTTAAGTCATTTTATGTGATTTACTGTTTTCCACAGAAATGTCATTGTATAGTTTAACTATTTCATCACAATTTGTTCAAATGCATCAAATGAATATACAATAAAACCAAAACGAAAATGCAGCTTTTTAAAGCACTTTTTTTAAAGTCCGGAAGTTCAATGCAACGTAGTTACGGCCAGCATGGCATAGTAAAGTTTCATCAAAGAAACACTCAGCAACACAAATGTCTTTGCATTGACATAGCAAAATATAACATTGCACTTAAAATGACATTAGATGTGTAGAGGGGTGTAATTTCCAGGAGATTGTGTGAAAGGTAACCCCCCTTATAAAAAATATAAATGTACCCCCCAATGTTTATACAAAACTGAATAAAAACATGTGCTTGACACTTGGTGTGTGTTCTTATCTGCTTCAGTGATGATATACTTCGCAGAATACCTAGTGTGTGTGTGTGAGAGAGAGATTTGCACTATATTTTTCTGTGTATATGTGATATGATGTGATATTGGACTTCAGAAAGCAAAACAAGTATACATCCTCATTACCATCAATGCGAAGAGAGTCATGTCTTTTACGATTCTGGGAAAGCACATCACTGAGGACATCATCTATCATGGAAACAGTACAACACCATTAAAGCATGGACAAACAGGCTCAGTTTTTTTGCCCCAGGCTGAACACATTGTGCTTGTGAAAACCCAGTTTAATTCATTTTTTTGTGATTTACTGTTTTCCACATAAAATTATTCTCTATAAGGTTATTTGATAATACAACCTTCATATTTTAATACATTAAAGTTATGTCTCGTTTTGTACCATATTACCATCTCATATGTTGCCTGTATTGGGCAATGTACAATGTAATACTGTTCTTAAAATACAATGCAAACAGTTAACAGGATAAAAGTCAGCTAAAATTATCTAGTGATTATTTATTAACATAGAATGATTGCCCAAATCCGCTCACATGCCATCTAAATTTTCTTTGTCCCTCTTTGCATCCCTGACAATCAGATAATGACTAAATCTAACAGTCTCTTCTAAAGTCTCTCTTATATTTCAAAATCTCCACACACAGAGTATTTTAACATGTGGTTGTAATTTGTTAAGATATCTGGACAAACCCAGTACTACCTGATACTACCAGGCAGCTGCAGTTCCTTAACTGACCAGCTATGACTCTGAAGAAAAGTATTATTTTATATACAAATAATACTGTTGCAATCTTTATCTATAAACATGTAATATAGAGCTGGGTATCAATTCAGAAGTCTCGATTCAATTCCGATTCTGATTCGATCACAGTGCAAAGATCCTTTTCCATGCGGCGGACTTGGGGAAAAAGAAGTGCTGCTGATATTGCCGGTGATGTGAGGAAAACACACTCCTTGCCAGATTCTGCACCCCCTTCAAAAACACGCTGTCTGATTGGCAAATTCGAACCCCTCCCCACACCTAATCCTAACCCCTCCCCTAACACCCAATCCTCACCCTAACCATGGTGGGGGGGGGACTGGGTTGCATAATCTGGCAGGGAGTGTGTTTTCGGCACTGCACCGGCAGTTGCTGCAAAAATCTGTCAAGCATGTCAATGGCGCTGTTCAACCTGTTCACCACGTCAATTTTAAGTTAGCCACAGGGAAGGTTCAGTAAAGTTTGTTTTTCTTTGAAAGCTCTGTTATGTTAGTGCTCTTGTGAAAGAACTGCACTATGCGCCTTAAGATTCTGACCTATTGTAAAGTTATGGAGTGTGTAATTTCATGTCGCCGATCCAGCGTTCAATGTGATAGTCATGATAGTCATGCAGTGTGAAAAGAACAGTCATGCAACGACTTTGAAAGTCGGGCAATGTGAACTCGGAATAAATGGCAGGTGACAAATAGCAGAGAAAACGAATAATAATAGGATCCACGTTAATCAGATCTCACGTTCAATTACTGCGGAAATAAATACGAAAAAAGGATTATTCACGGCTTTTGAGATCGACCATAGTTTAAAAACGATTAATCAGAAAATCAATCTTTTTGCCCAGCCCTAATGTAACATGTGTATGTGCATTTGATACCAACTTACCTGTTGACTGGTTAAATCGTTCTTTTGCAACCTCGATGTTACTCTTGAAGATCACATGTCTGTCCACGTGATATACATCTTCATTCTGTCTCATCCACTCTGCCATTGGTACAGTTTTCATGGAGTTGAACTGCTGATCATCAACCATTCCAACCTCTGTGAACTCAGGGAAGGTAATGTAAAGTAAACATCATTACATAAAGACTAATGGCCATATTCACTAAAAAACAAAACCATTTAAAAACTACTGAAGATACAGTGAACATTTAGTGCTGAAAAGAAGTGGACAGCTGACCTTATTGAAAGTCAGTAAATCACCTGAAGAAAGTTCCACTCTCATTTTGTCAAATTAGTTTTAGTAAATTTAGTAAATCTGGCATATTAAATAAGCCTATAGGCACATTACAGCAGAGCAGGTAAAAACAAGATCTGATAGAAAGCTAATCCTTATACACAAAATATATGAAACAAATAATCAGCACTTCACAAATTCACTAATCTCTTGAGAAAAACATTGTGTGTAGGCCTATCACTTCATGCAAACAAAAGATAACAATTATGAATATTACTGGATGTGATGTGTTAGAACTGCTGATAGCAGACTTTTTATGGATTTATTATCTTTTCATAAAAAAAGCCTTTTATCTCTCTCTACTTTTTTTTTTCTTAAGTTTAGTGTTTGATGTAGCCTAATTATAGCTGCATTTAATTGTATGTTCTGTTTATTGTTCAATATGCTGCAGTACAAAACGAAAATAAAATAATGAAATAATTACTAATCGAAATCAAACTGAAACTATTTACTCACCACAATTGGCTAGAACACAAATGACCAACAACAGCAATACAGACCGCATGCTCGCCTCTTCTGCTGAAAAACAGATATTTTCAGAAATATTTCTCCTTCAGAAACGGTTTGTAAAATGTAAAGTCCCTCTGCATGATCGTTTATAACGGCTCATTACAACCAATAGGTGTTCCGGAAATGTTACCCGTCAGAAGTTCCTAAGAGGGTTTGGGGGTTATGGTTCGTCTTGTATTTATGGGAAAATACAACATATACGAGAAGTCTGCAGACTGCAGATCAGACTGTTGCTCCACCCAAAAGTATTTTCATGGTTAGAAGCTTGCAAAATATCTTGAAAAGTAACAATATGTTACAATAAAGAAACAAGTGAAAACATGACACCAGCAAGCATTTTCAAATGACCTGGAGACACGAGTTATAAAGTTAGTAACTTACATTTGTTTAAATATCTAATTTATCATGAACCCTTTCATTCATGAATTATGAAACCCTCAAACATGATTTTTTTAGTAAGTGCTCTTTGGGCATGAAAAACAAGATATTAACTTATTGTAAATATGAATTGTTAAACATGTATTTATGCTAAAGATTTCACTTAAGTAATACAGGATAACTGATCATTTTACATTTAAACAAAGTGTGTGTATCCATTACACTGCAGGAGATACTATTTCTATATTTTATACTACATGACATAAACTACTTATTTGTATGTTCTCTATACTATATGATATGAGCTACTATTTCACTGTGTCCCCAATTGCACTGTATTCCGAGAAACCACGTGCTATCATGGCAAAAACAGAGCAGATTGAAACAGAAAGGTTTGCTCGGAGCGCCGACTAGTGGAAGTAAAGCTAACGAGTCCAAACCGACCTGCAACGATTTGCGCATGCGTCCCAAACATTGAAACAGAAAGAGAAACGCACGTAGTAGGTGCTCGGATGTTTTGGGGGAATTCCGATGGGTGTTTAATGCACCGAACAACACGGAAACATGCAAAGAAGCATCATTTCAACCAACAGAGGAAAAATGTCGGAGTTTTCGACCATCTATAAGTTGTCTATCATCGCGTTTACATTGTTTTTTGGTGGTAAGTTTTGATGCATTTTCCCACAATAATTTACACAACGCAATACATTTACGTTAAGCGTTTCAAATCGCAGCAACTTTGAATTGTTTGACTGCGTCGCTTCTGTTTCATTTATGCTTTTACGATTAAAATGTTGCCGTCAAACATGCATTAAGAAAATTGTCCATAAACGAATACAGAAATGTTTATGAAGTCTGTTATTTATTTAAACAACTTTCATAATCTGTCTTTGCAGTTTCTGGTTCTGGATGTCCAGTTCTGGAGTGTTGGTTTGTGCAGGAGAAGCCGGGGCACAGAGGGGGATTCACGGTACCCATGGATCAAGAGAAATCTCTAATGTTCATCGCAACTGAAGCTTACACTGAAGAAACATTATCTGAGCTTCATCCTCCAGCAGATATCAGCCCGTCCAGAATCTACCATGTTACTGGTCAGAGTCAATGAAGCTTTTGCATTTGTGTTGATTTGTGGACTATATCGTTATTCATCTTTAATAAGTGACTTACAAAAGAGAAAGCATTTAAAATGTGTCTTCATTTTGTCCACAACAAGCTCTTAATTTAATGCATGAACTGTCATTCTTTAGATCCAGCTGGCACGTTTTGTAGTTCAGCCCTAAACCCATCCAAAGGTTCTGTGAATAAACCCAAATGTGAGATAAACCCCTTCATGCCTCACGCCTCTATGGTCAGATGGACAGCCGCTTTGACTGACTCCGCCCAAAGTCCTGTCTACCTGCAAGCTGATTGGTTCTCAGTGGCAGCACAAGGACTTGATGAGCAGCTGACTTTGTCCAATATTATGCGAGCGCCTTCAACTTCTAAAGAGCCAAAAGGTAAAGAGCCTTGCTTCTCGGATTTTGCAGAAAAAATGTGTTTTCTGTATTAAATCACATAATTGTAAAGTTCATTTGTGGGGTTTGTATTAGTAGACACTTGACTGACACTTGACTGTTGTAAGAAAAAAACTACTGTGACATCTCATGGGCAACAGAAAATAATCTTGAACAAGAGTTACATGAAAAGAGGGGGACGGGAATTTATGTTGGCTTAAGGTTTGGCCTCATTTATCTCTATTCATTCTTCCCTCACTTGTGTTTCCTGTTTTTCTGTCTGTTTCTAAAGTGATTCTCAGCGTGTCCAGTAAAACTCCAGTGGTCCGCTCTAGACTCGGGGAGCAGGTTCTTTTGGACTGTGGGTTCTGGGTTGACCCATCGTCTCCACTTCACGGCTCTGGTTTCTATCGAGTGGCGCTATCAGTTCCGGGGTGAAGGACGTCTGGTCATTGCCTATGATGGCAGGAACGATCGGTTTGCTGAGACATCAGAGACAGGAGCTGATATTGACGTCACAGCTCTCTATGAGTCTGGAAATGCATCTATGATTTTAGAGGAGGCTCAAGTGAGACACTCTGGAACTTATATCTGCACAGTTTATCTTCCTCACCTGCTGGCACAGGTAGCCGTGGACCTGGAGATCGTCGGTAAGTTGATTGTCTACAAATATATTAACACTACAGTCTACATATAAAGGCATAAAAGTGTAACCTTTTCTCTGTTTCTTTGTCTTTCTAGAGCCTCCATCTCTCTCCATCTACCCTTCTCCTCTTCCTCTGCTTGTACCTGGTCAGGTTGTGGTGGCTCAGTGTGAGGCGTCTGGTTTTGCTCCTCACACTCTGGAGCTGGGCTGGGAGTTCACTGGGGCTGATGGGAAGTCACGGTCTCTGGGTCAGGGGAGTGTGACGGGTCACAGACAGGCGTCTGATGGCACATTCAGTCAGAGCACCCGTCTGGAGCTGGACTCAGGGAAGCTGAAGCTCGGTCGTGGTGGTGAGGTCACCTGTGTAGCCAAACATGAGGGACAAACGAGGAGAGCTAGTGCAACACTTAATGTGATTGGTAAGACATATTGTAATGTTATAAGAAGGTTATTCATGCTTTTTCTTAGAAAGAATAAACATGTTAAATGTATGTGTATAGATATATAGGGATGGACATACACATACACTACTGGTCAAAACTCATTCCTTATTCATATTTCTTTTCACATTTTAGAATAAGAGTTCATTTAGTAAACCTATGGAATAACACAAATGTAAATGTCCTTATTATTTAGAATAGATTAAACTATTTTTAGGATTATAAGAAATATTTCAGTCAAGTGGCCCTAAATTATTTATTAAACAAATTATTTGTTAAAATAACCTTTTGTAATGTAATTCTGTATTTTTTTTAAACATTTATTTCATTTTGCTATTTTGCATTAAAAGAGTATTTATGTGATGTTCTGGATGTTTTTTTTATGTGTTGATATCAGGTGTTAGTGCTCCCTCTATTGAAGACTCTATGGCAATGGTCGCTGTGGCTCTTGTGCTTTATGGAGTCATAAAAGTTCTTTACTGGACATTCAGTTCTGCTGGTGAGTTTGTTCAGTGTGATCTTTACAGTGATTAAATATTTAGTGTACGTAGTCATTTTATTAACAAAATAATATTAAACTATATATAAAGTATATCTATCATTTTCAATGCCTCTCCAACCACTGGAATATGAACATTTTGGACATGCAGAACATGTAAATAGTAAAACTGTGTAATTCCACGAAATGTGTTCCTAACAATATGTGTACACAGGAATGTAAACTTTTTTCCTTATGAACTATTTTATTTCTGTTTTTATGTAGACTCCAGTGACGCTGATTTAAAGGATAAGGTACATAACATATTATTCAATACTATATACCCTACTGTCAAACGTTTCAAATATACTTAATGAAGCTTTAAACTAACGTAAAAATCTAATCAGTCTTTATTCTGTTTTGTGTTTCCTAGAAGGAGAAATAAACCTGGACGTGGAAGTGTTATTTTCTGTACCGTCTTGCGGAGCTCCTGTTTGTCAAAATTCTTCCTAAAAGCTGAAAAGTCCGATTTAAAACTGAAAAGAAACTGGTGCTGTAAATTATTCCCAGAATAGCTGTATGTATTGTATTTCCATCTTGGCTTAACATTTTTAATGCAGCTATGGATAAAAAAATTATAGAAATGCTATATTTATAGTAAAGTTGCTTATCAAAATTCTAAAAATGCAAAACCTTTTTGTTAGGTGTAGTTTAACTACTTTATAATTATCTATATAAAAACAAAAGAAGTGTACGTTTGTCTATGTATGAGATGCATTTTACATTCAAATATTGTCATAAATACTGGAAAAAAAACAATTACAACATTTATTTCTCAAAGGGATTATAAATCACTGCAGGTGTTGTTTGCAATATTTTAATTTCTAGACTATTTAATTTCTTGTTTGGCTTTTGTTGATAAACATGTAAACATGAGGAAAAGTTGATTAGAGAATTAAAAGACCCTATCACATATACCAAGCTCTTATCTGTCTACTTTTTCGACTTTATGCAGTTCCTAAAAGAGAGCAAGATGCAGTAATGTATTATATTTAGGAAAAAATCACAACTTTCTGATATAATTATAGTGTATATATTTAAGATAAAATACAAGGAACAATATAACGTAAATAGTTTTCTTGAAGTCTTTAGGCAGGCAATTACAGATGCCCTGACGTCACAAAATGGCTTTAATGCTTTTTTAGTTTTGTTTTCAAAGAAATAAAGCACAAATGTCACATCTGCCATCGCTACCAGTTTAAAAAGGCATCACTTTAATAGGAATAAATGTTGATAAGCAGTTGGTCTCCTGACCCCTGCGCGGCGCTGATAAGCTTCCAAATAAACTGCGTGGAACACAAACTGCAGAAGAAATCTGACGAGTTCGGCCAATGAGTGATCAGATTACTACCCGCCAGCGAATCAGCGCGCCTCATGTTGGGATGTATCCAGCGCCGAGCTAAGGACCCAAGCGCGTAAGTTGTTTTCTTTTTGTCTCAATATACATTGATTAACGAGCTTTTATGATCAATGTAATTATGAAGCGTGAACGCAGATCCAGAGAAATTTGACATGTTATCAAACACGTGATTGTGTTTTTTGGGGCATTTGAAGGGAACACCGAAGACCAGATATTCATGACCAATTTATTTAGCCACAGTTTCCAGATCATCAGTCTCGCCACGCTGATTATATGTGTATCCATATATAAGTGGAAGATTGATGTAGTGTTAAAGTCACATTGCGTCAATTGTCTTGTAATTCTGGTTGCTGGGGAATTGAAATCACTCGGGTCCCTTACAAACATGTACAGTGATCAACATCGTTGCCGCCTAAATGCCAAAGTAACGTTAAATGTTAATAATTATATGTTAATACATTGATGTGGTGTCTTATTTAAACACCAACAAGCTTTCTAACACTTTAGTTTCTTAATTTTTGTCGGCAGTATTAACCAATGCCAAGTTACTACATTTTCATCATAGTGTAACTTCTTTATATGAATAATTACATTTACATACTTAATTAATCCATCACAGGATTTTTAAGATCATTTATTTGTCTGTCATCCCTTATAGTATTTGTCTTAGATGTATACAGTTCAGCTTTCTTAAAATAAACGTGTGTACTATGTATTGATGGCTTATAAAGCTTGCTTGAGTTAAGCCAAATTCTAATCCATACAGAAATATTAAGATGAATATAATTTTTTAGGTACACAAAGACAAGAGTTCTTCATTTGAGTTTTGACCATCTTGGACCAATACATGTTAAATGTAAGTAGAAAAAGTGGAACACGAAAAGTGCTATTATGCTTTATTCTCATCTGACATAAATCATGTCTTTCTTAAAACACTTATAGTAGTTTTAAAGTACACATCACATTTGTTTTATTTACATACATAATATGGTATTAATATGTTAATGTTTCTTATACCAAAGCAAAAACCAGGCCTATATACTGTTATATATATATATTAATTAGGGATGTCAAAAGATGAATCGCGATTAATCGCATCCAGAATAAAAGTTTGTGTTTACATAATATATGTCTATGTACTGTGCATATTAATTATGATTTTATAAATACAAACACATACACATGTATACATATTTAGGGAATATTTACATGTATTTATTTATATTTACCAACAATTTAAATTATATATAAATGATTTATAATTTTTAGATTTTTCTTAAATATATGCATGGATGTTTATGTGTTAATAAATAAAAAATTATTATGCACAACACACAGATATATATTACGTAAACACAAACTTTTATTCTGGATGCGATTAATCGCGATTAATCTTTTGACAGCCCTAATATTAATGTGTAATGTCATAGACTGCTTTACCAGTTGCCATAACACTGCAGTTAAAGTAGCTGTTAGCTCTTTAGATATAATCTTTATTGTACAGCGGGTTAAATCACAAGGATAATCTTGTGTTCACAGGTGTTCCTGTAGTTGAAATGCTGGTCTGACACATCCTCCTTCATTACTCCCCAGCAAATTCATCCAGCTCCCTTCCGGATGGCCGGAGCAGTGATGGACAGCATTGTGATCCTGGATGATGACGATGAAGAAGCCTCCACATCTGCCTCTTGTTCTAAAGCTCTGAACTGCCAGCCAAGAACACCTCAGAATAAACAGCAGCCACAGCCGACACACATCACACAGTCTCCATTTGCCTCTGCAAAGAAAGACGCTCGTGTTCTAAAAGTAGAGAATGAAAAACTGTTTGCGGAGGTATGTCTGTGACGTTTACCCTTTTATAACAATTGCCTCAAATAGACGTATTTTGTCATATTATTAATGTTCTTGCCTTTTCCTTGTCTTTTTGGATGACTCTTCATTGTCCCACTTCAAACCCAACCAATTCAACCCCTTCGCCGATTGCTCCTGGCTAAACACTACTTCATCCAGTTTGTGGAACATTGCACCAAACATGCGGTGGATCACCCGGAGGTCATGACCTACCTGCAGTCCAGATACTCCAAGGCGCTGCCGACATTCCTGACGTCGGTGGAGTTTCGTAACACTCTCGGCCGCTGCCTCACACGCGCACAGGCAAACGCAGGCAAAACCTTCGTCTTCATCAATGAACTCTGCACCGTTCTTAAGCAGCACACAGTTAAGAAACGGACCTCCATACAGCCGCTTCCTTCTGAGGGGAAAACGGAGGACAAGGTCAATGGAGGGAATATAAAACAGGAGGAACAGGGTAAAGAAGAAGAGGAAAATCAGGAGGAAGAGAAGAAAACGAAAAGGGCTTCAAGAAGACAGGTACTAAACACACTTCATCAGAATTAAGTTTTAGTTCTCTTTGTTATTTACTCATGGCTCGCCTCGTACATGATCTCAAAGCATTAGTGTGTTTTGATCTCCTGCATATCTAAAGGTTCTTTGATATTTATTTGTACTGTATTGGTGATGAACATATTAACATAATCGGACCGAGCGAGCATTTATTTTAACGAATTAAAATTTTGTTGAAGTATTTAATACAAATGGATATCCAGAGACGTGTATTTCTCACGTTCTTTCAGATAGCATACCTGGAGAACCTCCTGAAGGTTTACAATGAGGAGATCAGACGACTTCAGGAGAGAGAATTGAGCGTGGAGGATCTGGAGAAGGAGGATTCCAGTTATATTCAAGACACAAGCTCAAACGCAAGGTGAGACTTATCCATTCCTGCTTCATCTGTCCCTGTTTCCCTTACTTCAATAGAAATTAAACACTGGAGATTACATACAGTTTTTAAAAGAAATTTGCTTAAAAAGATTTGATTAGAACATTTGAAAAGACCCTAAGCATACAGACCTCACTGGTTTGCTTCAGTGTATTATTTCATACTAAAAAGGGATTTTCACACTGCGCTTAACCCCTGGTTATCTTTATCCTTAACCCCGGGGTAAACAATCTTTTCACACTTGTAATTTTGATGCGGGGTTATTCCCACATTTTATTTTTATTTATTTATGAAACACTGCTCTGAAGCAGGGTTAACCCCGCACCCCCCCCATTAGCAACGGAGATCCTTTGAGTATTTTTTTATTTGAGAAAGTAACGTCTTAGGACGCTTAAAACAAATTTTTCCCCGGATGCAGAACGAGGTATTTGGTTATTTAAAGGGACCACACACTATTTTTATTCAGTCAGTTTGACGCTGCAGTATTTATCTGAACATGACAACGCAAATGTGCAGATAAGAATGTGAACCCAGGGTTTAGTGATGTACAGTGTGAAACATCAGGTTATGAATGCCCAGGGTTATCTCTTCACCCCTGGTAAATTACAAGCAGTGTGAATCGTAAAACAGATAACTTGTGTACCACTTACGACCACATGTTTTTGCTTATCAGATGATGAAGATCTATGAGAAACTGTGTGAGCTGAAGGGCTGTAACATACTGACGGGTCGAGTGATCGAGCAGAGGATTCTCTATAATGGAACACGCTACCCAGAGATCAACAAAAAGGTATTTTGTGCTTCTTGAAGTCACTTTCATCAAGATTTGTTCTCCAGGTTTGCATCAAGTGTTGTCGTGGCTTGTGGAACAAAGAACAGAAAACAAATCTATTTGCTACATGTCTACTCTCTTTTCTTTACTATATATTGTTTTCTTTTGTCTTAGATTGCACGCTACATTAACAGTGCCGATGTTCTTCACAATCCTCCGGACTACACTGATGTCTTAAGGGTGGTGGATCGAGCCAATGACCGTTACAATCTCCTGCTCTCCCGCAAACAGATCACTCAGATCGCTCAGGAAGCCTTTAGAGAGACGGGCAACAAACTGCAGGAAAGACGGCATCTCGACATGGTCTACAACTTCGGCTCTCACCTCACAGATTTATATAAACCAAGTAATTTCATTGTTTGTTATTTAATTAGGATTAAAAACCTATTTTGTTTGTAAAGTTTAAGCCTGAGTAGTCAAAATCTAAATATTCAGTCTGTGACCGAAAGGTTGGATAAGTGTCAATGATAGATAAGTCACATCCAGGAAGACTTTATTTGCATCTGTGTACAACCTTCTTTTTCAACTTGTAGTATATTTGATCATTTTCTTAGGATATCTGTCCTGTGATTGTATAAATGTTTTGCTCTTATTTTATTACATTTTTCAAAGATTGTTTTGTGAAGGCTCAATGACAGTATGTTTCTGGAGTGAATTAAGAGCTGAATTTTACTTTTATTCCCCAGCGTTAGACCCCGCCCTCTCTGACCAAACACTGCATCGCAAACTTCGCTCCAATAGGGACACGGCTCTCAGCAACCTGGAGGATGTGATCAACAAATACGCTGTTAAACAGGAAGACGTGGAGGTGGAGGAGATCAAGAAAAAGCAAGAGAGAGACAAACAGAAAAAACAGGTGAGAGCACAAACATTTAAAGGAAAAGTTCAACTTCAAAATGAAAATTCTGTCATTATTTACACGCCCTCTTGTCATTTCAAACCTTTATAACTTTCTTCTGCAGAACACAAATGGAGATATCTTGCAAAATGTTGGTCCTCATTGACATGCATTGGTTTTGTGTCCATGCAATAGAAATCAATGGGGACCATCGGTTTTTCAAAATACCTTCTTTTGTGTTTTGAAAATCACACAGGTTTAAAATGACAACAGGGTGAGTAAATGATGACAGTATTTTCATTTTGAAGGTGAACTATTCCTTTAATGTCTAAACACATCTGCAAAGCTTAGGAGTAATATTGGTCCAATAGAGTCCATTGAGAAACCTTTCTTCTCCATCTTTATTTTTCTTAAAACTGTATTTTACTGTAAACATTATTTTTTATGTTAAACTGTTGTTGTGCTTGATTTGTATAGACCTAAAAGATGGTAAGAGAATACCATTTTCTTATTTAGGAAAGTGAGTAACTTGGAGGATCATTCAGCTTAAACAAACAAATAATGCTTGACTGTTTTTACTTTTCACTGTTGAACTTTTCCACTCTTTCCATTTACAGGCACTTAACGGGCAGCAGAATGACAGCAAAGAGAAAGAGAGCGAGGAGACAAAGGAGATTGAGGAGCAGGATAAAGTTGAGAAGGAAGATGATGAGGAAGAGGATTATTCTTCAGATCCTGATATTGAAGATGAGATCCAAGCAAGTCAGGCACAAGTCGGCCCAGGTTAGAAGTGAATATACTTCTTGTCATCATTTATTCACCCGCATGTCAAAACCTGTATATGACTCTTTCTTCTGTATAACAAAAAATAAGATATCTTGAGAAATGTCTCAGTGGTTTTGTGTCTATACCGTTGAAGTCAGTGTGGGCCAGTATTGTTTGCCCACCAACGATCTTCAAAATATCTTGTTTTGTGTTCTGCTGAAGAAATTAATAAAATATATATACACAATATAACTGTATAAAAGTATTTTTTTTCTAATGTGTTTAAGATGATGAAGAGGACGTTGAAGATGAGCAATTAAACAGTGACAACGACCAGCCAATCACAGAGAGTGCTCCTCCGTCAATTAAATCATCTGTCCAGGACACAGAGGAGGATCAGGGTGAGGTGGGCGATGATGATCAGCAGTTACCAGCCAGCAGCACAAGTAAGGCGGTAATGGCCGCAAATGGCCGACCAGCTAAACAGAGCCCTCTGACCTCAAAGGGCAACAGCCAATCAGAGGCATTGAACTCTACACCTATCAAAACAGAACTCAGTTCATCAAATCACTGTACGCCTGTGTCTAAAAGCACCAGTAACTGCACTGAGATCACCACCAATCAGGGCTCATCAGTTGGGATGAGATCAGCCAGTTGCAGTCCACTACCTCCAAGTCCTGTGCTGATTGATGAGAGGGGCAAATACAAGAAGAGGAAACGCACCTCAAGTGAGAAACACACGGGTGTCCATAATGGGAACGAATGCACACAGGACAGCAGCAGGTAACAGCAGTTACAACTTACAGAGTAGCTGTTTGTTTAAACAGTTTCATGAAATAATCAAAACAAAATGTAAAGTGTGCAAAATGATGAAAATTGAGATGAGGGATGGCATTTGAGCTACAAGATGATAAAATATCACAATATGTGTATCGCAATAATGGTTTGCGAAACCTTAATTATTTAAATACTTCTATCTATGTATAAATTGATGCAGAAAGCAGAGTATGAAACATAGATCTTGGTTATATAGTTTTCAGCTTTAAAGGGATTTAATTCTGTCATTTACTCATCCTCTTGTCATTTCAAACCTGCATGACTTCCTTCTGCAGAACACAAGATATTATGAAGAAAGTTGATTACCGAACCGCGCTGGCACCCAATCACTTCTATTGTATGGACACAAAACCAGTGCATGTGAATGGGTGCCGTCGCTGTTCGGTCAACAACATCTTTCGAAATATCACCTTTGTGTTCTGCAGAAGAAAGTCATACAGGTATGAAAACAGGTATGTACATGCATATGAAATGACAAAATGACAAATAAATGATGACAGAATTTGGCTCGACTAATGTCAATGTAGGTTGTTTTGGTACTCGCCCCTGCTTTGTCTCAACAAAGCCTTTAATGCAATTCGAAACTTTAAGCATCATATTATGTTATTTAGCAAGCTATCAAATATGACTTTATTTAGTATTATGCAACAAAAAATTTAAATTTAGCAGTTTATGTTTTCCTTTAAAATTACTTTAAAACATCATTACCAAAGTACATTGAAAATGTTCAAAGCAAGAGGTTAAAAAGAGTAAGATGTTTTTGTTGTTGTTGTCAGTTACTGTGATATACCTCTGGATATGGGTGTGATCCCCGAGCGAGTGGATTTAACCAGGGCGACAACTCCCACTCAGGGCAACATCAACAGCCCACCACTCACACCACCACCCAAGAAAAATAAGGTGACTGTTTAAGTGTGTACATGTTTAAGCTTATATTGTACAACTGCTGAAAATGTTAAATAAATTATAATAATTATTTTTTAATTAAAAGTCGCTCTGATTTCATCAATCTACTTCAGCGCCAAATAGCAGATTTAATAATATTAGAAAGGCTGTTAGCTGCATATTCATGACTTTATACTACTGCAACTTTCAGAAACCAAACCCTTGCAGATTGTTGTTACCAAAGTATTATAAATGACTTTCTTTGTTCAAAGGTGAACGCGGCAACTCAGTGTGATCCAGAGGAAGTGATCGTTCTTTCTGATTCAGATTGAGCTCTGGAATCCGCTTCCTGTTCCAACAGTGCCTGCCAATGTGAACAAAAAACATTTTGTGTTTCATGTTTTGGGAATTCAAGTTTTGAACTGATGATACTTGCAATGCCACATCACACTTTTTTATACGAAGATAATGGCGTATTGTTATTCATTTAGGGTTTAAAGGTATTTTTGTACATTGGAAATGGCTATCGTCTTTAAATATTCTTATTCCAGGAGTTTATCTTGTATTTTATTTATGGCGTCTGTGGAGGGTTTGATAGCGATCCTCAGTTGTGCCAAGAGCTCGAAGGGGAAAAACTTTCCCTGCTCAAGTTAATAAAATACTCTTATTTTATCCCAAGATTTATTTGTGGTGTTTGTCAATGTTTTCCTTTCGCACATGAAGTCATGAGCTACTTACACAAACAAAAATACTTTCACAGTCATTGAAGGTGTGATTTCCATGTACAGCGTTTGCAAACCTACTCGATAGTAATAAGCACTAATCCGTATTCAAAAAGCGACTCATAATATTACATTTACACATTCGGCAGACGCTTTTATCCAAAGCGACTTACATTGCTTTATCCTATACATTTTACATAGGTATTTGCAATCCCCTGGGATTGAACCCACAACCTTGTGTTGTTAACGCAATGCTCTTACCACTGAGCTACAGGAAAGCTTCTACTTATATATAAAAGGGAAAAAAAAGGAAATATCTACTTAAGTTACTTTATTTCATTTAAATGTTGTATCTTGTGAAACTGCTGATGTATTCCATCCACATCAGAAAACTGATTTATCTGATACAGCAAAAACGGTCTCGGTTGTGTCATTCAATAACCAACAGTAGATCAGATTCACAACAATGACTGAAGATGGAACACTTTTATTTTTCAGTACAAAATGCAGATGTGTCTAACCACATTACTCTATTAGCAAGCACTGAATCATGCTTTTTCCTACAGTACCACTCACGATCATTTCTCAGTTTTATTTTGAATCATCTATCATCTTCATTTTTCTCTTTACCCACTAATCTGAAATGCACACAGGTTTGATGGGAAAGAAACAGGAATGTGTGGATGAGCAACAACTATATAAGTCTCTGTGATTCTCAACCTTCAGATAAAGATTTATCGTATTGTATACAGTATATTGTAAATATTTACATAAAAGTTGAGGTATCTGGTTCTGGCAACGTATTTATCCATGACACAAATCATCTGTTCATTGATGCATACACATATCAGGACGACCACAAAAGCGGTTCAATAAATAGTTCACCCAAAAATGAAAATTCCTTATATACTTTACTTCAACATCATCCCAAACCTGCATGACTGCAGGACACTTGATATTTTGAAAAATGTTGGTAACCAAACAACATTAATTGACTTCCATTGTACTGACGCAACATTTCTCAAAATATCTCCTTTTGTGTCTCAGAGAAGAAAGGCTCATATACCGATGTCAGGTCAGTAGTTTTGAGGGTGAATAAATGACTTTTTTTGGGGTGAACTATCCCTTTAAATCAGGAGTCCTGAACAGATCCACATCACTTATATCTCGACTAAATGAAACTCCTCATAGTACACTCAGTTCCAGACGTTCACACTCATTTAGCATTTACATACTTTATAGTTTTAGGTCCATTCGTTTCCTTTTCAAAACATTGCAATCCTGTCTCGGCAGCCTTCACGGAAGGCAAACTCTTCTAAAGCACCACTATTGGTAAAGTCCAGTCGGAGTTCAGTAGTTTGGTGCTTGGGTCTAAACTTGTCTTCGACTGGTAGATTCCTATAGTCAACAGTTTGATTATGCCAAGATATATTTTCTAAGGCTCCAAGCAGCGCTGTGAGGTACTGGAAGTTACGTCAAATGTGACCCTGTCTGTGAAGACCAAGTTTTAAAATGTAATTCTGAGATACAAGAATTAAAGTTTGATTGAAAAAGAGAGGACAAAAGGGAAGTGGGTCACTGAAGGGGTTGGATCGGGACAGGACCACGAGCCGGGTCTCGAACTCGCAACAGCACCATATGTTGGAGCGCTAACCAAAAGGCTATCGGCTCCAACATGATTGTAATCTCAGTCTTAGTCAATATTAAAGATGTCAAGATTATATTTTTATAAAATGTACTTTACATTATGTAGGATGAATTAACACAAAAATGACTGGGTTTTGACAGGCCGGGTCACAAATGTTTCTCTACTTAAACTGGTGGGTTTGAATCCTAGGGAATAAACAAAATGATCAAATAAGAACAGTGATCGATTTGGATAACAGCATCAGGCAATGTGCATGGTTGAAACCACATATTCAGGGTTTTTGGAGAAATTAATAAATAATAATAATTAAGGAATTAAATTGATAATTTAGGGTGTTTATGATCCTGGGTTCAAGGACATGTATAATATTGTAAAATGTTTAGTGTAGCATTTAGACCCAACTATCAATCCTAAACTTTTCTGTTCTTTAATGAGACGGTTTACCCAAAAATGATTTTTGTAGTTTATTCCGCTTTATGACATTCAAAACCGGTCTGAGTCTTTCATCTCTGGAACACAATAGAAGATGTTTTGAGAAATGTCTCTGTGGTTTTTGTCTATACAATGGAAGTCAATGGGGCCAATGTTGTTTGGTCACCAACGTTCTTCAAAATATCTTCTTTTGTGTTCTGCAGAAGAAAGTAAGTCATACAGGTTTGGAATGAATGAGGGAGAATAAATAATGACATCATTTTCGTGTGAACTATCCTTTACAAGCAGTGAAAACAACAAAGTGCAGAAGAATCTGGATTTCTGTCGTCTATCTACCAAATCGATGGAAATATACATATACGGTCATGTTAAAAAGTACATTGAATGTCCACATCAAGACCAAATGAGTTACAGTAATGAACACTGACTTTACAACATAATCATACAGAACAGAATGGCACTTCAGAGCAACGGTGAACACACATGTTCTGTGCTAGTGAGGCAGATTGTTTGTATGCGACGGTGACCTTTGTATTCCTGGCAGTCATAGCAGCCTGATCTTGATACGGGATTTGTCTTTAAGAAGTTGATACATAGGTGAGCTAGCAATGGGCACTTGGCAATCGCTTTACTTCCAAACACACCATGTATGGCACATTCACGCAAAGAGGTAAAGAATCAGATTATTGTGCACGTGGTCCCTTTAAAGCCGAAGACGATCACAAAACACTTTTTGAGTGTTTGAGGAACAGTGATCTTGGAATGAAACGTGGCTTAGCTTATGTGACACTGCTTTCATCGACATCCCCCTCACACATTTCCTCCACACGCCCGCCACCAACAGAACCGAGGCCGTGCATCCCACTCTGTGAACCGATTCCTAGGAAAGACCCGGCAGCTGCCATGCCGAGACACGAGACCCCACTGCTGCTAATCGCATGTTGACCCGAGACCACGCTTCTGCTCTGACTGCTCTCACCGATTGAGGTCTGGAGCTTCAGATGATGTGGCGGAGAGATGATCGAGCCGTCAGCACTTTTGGCGCCCAAGCTGCGCCTCTCACAGTGCGAGCGATGCCTCATAAAACTATCACGCCACATGAACTTCTTCCCGCAGGCGTGACAGTCGTAGGGTTTCAGACCCGTGTGGGTCTTCATGTGTTCCGTTAGGTGATGCTTCATCTTAAACTTCTTGGAGCAGACGGGGCAGTGAAAGGGCCGCAGGTCCAGGTGCATGTTGATGTGCCGGTCCCGCATGCTTTTGTGCGTGAACGTTTTGCCGCAGTGACACATGAAGACCTTGCCGGGGCCGCCGCCCCCTCCGCCGTCCAGTCCTTCTATGCCCAAAGCGCTCTGCCCGGGTAAGGGGACCGCTCCGTGTTCAAGACTGCTTTTTATAGGTATTCCTCCTGCGTGACCCAATGGAGAGGTGGATTCGAGGGCAGCCTGATTGTACAGGAAAATCTGGTTTCCTTGCATATCCAGAGGAAAGAGTTGAGCTCTGGCAGAAGTGGACTGGACTGAACTGAGCAGAGCAGAAACGGCCCTGCTGGTACATTGACTGGGATTGTCAGCGGGGTGATGATGAGAGGACGTCTGGTCCATCAAACCCCTCTCGAACTTGAGGTAGTCTTCTGAAGACTGGCAATAGTCACCCTATGGGCAAATCGTAGAATATTAGAATAAAATAATTAGAAGGAAGAAATGGTTAAATGTGCTATAAGCAATTTTTTTAAATAAAAAGCTAAAGAACATGGCTTCACTGAAATAGCTGTTCTAAAATATCACAGTCATCTCTGAGATAGTACTACATTATGTAACCTGCTAAATAAAATGTGGCA
This sequence comes from Triplophysa siluroides, assembly GCA_006030095.1. Classification (NCBI taxonomy): domain Eukaryota; kingdom Metazoa; phylum Chordata; class Actinopteri; order Cypriniformes; family Nemacheilidae; genus Triplophysa; species Triplophysa siluroides. Next base: position 685,809 of record VCII01000054.1, read on the forward strand.
TGAGCATTTTTATTTTGGCATTCAGAGTGTTTAGAAGACTTTTCAAACTTTCTTTAAGAATTAAGATGGCATCTCATATACAATGTCCAAAAATTGTGTTTTACTTGAAAATTTCGTCTTTGCTTTTTATTCAAATATATTATGAAGATGTATTTAAAATGTTGTATTTGTGTTGCGAAGTTGTTCTAGAGTTATTATATTTTTGTTTTTAGTTTTATTAATATTGTAATGAGCTTCAATTTTTATATTTTTAATTTTAGTTAGATTTTTTGCGATTTTGTTATATGATTTCATTTCATATTTTTTTTATTTGCCATATACGATTATTTGTATATTAATTTCATTAAAAAAAATTATATTATTATTATTTCAGCACCTTAAACTTATTTCAATTTATTTCTGAGGCAACATTACAATTTTTCGATTAGTTTAGGATATTCCAATAATGCTTAAGCCAACATTTGATTTGCTTTCAATACATTTTGAAAAATTTCAGGAGACTTTTCATTACTTTGAACTATGCGTCAAATGTTGATTGTTAGGCTAATCTGAGTTGCCTTTAAAAGAAAAGATTGTACAAATATGCCCTGTGAAAATCACTTTGGCCACTACTGTATGTGAAGAGAAAACCAAGAAGTTTGTCAGTTAAATAACTGTCTAATGCATATTACAAAGAAAATATTTTTTTGTCATAATTAAGTAAAATTCTAATTAATTTAGCTTTGTTTTTTTTCTTTTTGGGTTTATTTGATTCAGGTTAGGCTATCATCTGTGACATTAAGTTTACAGTGGTCTTCAAGCACCTGTGTGTGCATGTCTTAAAAAGTCCCCTGTCTATTGGAAAGATGTGGCATATTTCCATTAGTCTGGAGGATATTATCGAACAACTAATTAATATTTACATTACAGTACTTTCAAATTGACTAAATACAATTTTGAAAAACGTGTGACTCACCTGTGCCTCCATTTCAGCCTGTTCCCTCAGTCCCGATAGCGTCCGTACATTTGATATATTAAACGCCCTGTCTCTCTCTCTGACCAACTCCATCTCTCGTTCCTCTTCATCCTCCCCTCCTTCCTCTCCTGACACCACGATGAGATCATCGTCTCTCGAGTTCTCCGTCTTCACCACCACCCACTGTTTTCTTGGCATGATGCTCGGTTGACTATACGACGGGTGCCTCTGGGGCGGTGTGGCATCTCCACCCTGATAAGAGGAAACTCCAAAACTGTCGCTCACCCCGACCTCTTGATCTGAGACGGAGGTTGAATTCTTGCGCTTCCCACCATCCCGTTCTCTATTCCTGGAAAACAAAAGCTCATCCTCCTCCTCTTCTTCCATCAGAAAACCCTCCTCCCCACCGGAGGGGGTGCAGTAGGTGGGAGTGGAGTGACCACGCTTTCTCCAACTGCCCCGGTGGTCACCGTGCCCCCTCCGAAGTTTGCCTCTCTAGGACTGAAGTAATTGGTGCTGCTGGGAGATTGGCTCTCGCTGAATGATGGCCGGTTTGGAGGTTGAGGAGAAGAAAGCGTATCTTCTCTTTCTGCTTGGGAAACCTTGTTGGGACAACCGCTGAGACCGGCATTGGTCTTTTCTCCCGTTCCCTGAGGTCCACTCGGACCTCCCCTCGCTTCTCTGAGAAGCTCGGTGCATTTGTCCACGATGTGCCACATCTGAAGCACGCTGCCGACGGTGAGGTAGTTCACGATGTCATCACGAAGCATCCGCAGCTGTCCAGTGTAAGCACAACTTAGGACGCTTTCGAACGCCAGCGGGTCCATGGCGGCTGGGATGGAGACAGTGGACATGTTCTTCAGCAGCACCTTTTGTGAGGAGAAACACATTTTACTACACAAGTCCTTGATCGACTTTTCAGACTGATCTAATCTTTTAAAGGGAAGACAAACCTGATCATGGAAGTAAGGTGATGATGCAGCCAGTACACATCTGTGGGCTTTAAACACCTGACCCTGCACATGGATGGAGAGGTCACAGAGATGACCCTCCTCACGCTGACGATTCAAGCTGTCCAGAACCGATGTCTGCACGCTGGGAAAACACACCTGCACCACTGAACCTGATGGGTCACCATAGTCTTGCTCCACTGTGACCGACTGCATCCCTGAAATGCATGATTTAGCAGATGTGATGAGTGAACATTCTGATCCAGAGACTTTCTCATTGACAGTGATTAAATGCCATTGGAAACTGAGTCTTCAACTGTGTATCAAATGTGATCATTACATAATTTGTTTGCATTCTTATTCATATATGCCACATCATGTCACGTGTGTTTGCTCAGAGGTCAAATATGATGCATCGGCAATTGTTTAATCCCAAATTATTTACAATCATGCCCAGTTCACCCTTTATTCAAATGTATTTTACAAGATGAAAAACGTTGTATGCAGGTTGTGATTTGAGTGTAAACTAAAATTTGACTAAAATTGAACTAAAATGACAACACGTGTATAAAGATTACAGAGTCAAGGCCCATAAGAATGACTACTGTTTAGACAAAAACAAGCGAAGATCAATATTATATGAATATTATATTATCAGTTTAAACTGTAATCAAAAATTTAGTAAAAAAATACATTATCCAAGTTTTCTTCATGTTGTAATCAGACCTGAGGGAGCATTAAACGCATTTATTGGGCAGTACTCCCTCTGGACATCCACTTTTGGCCATTACTGTGTAAATATACAACTTTTATACATCGAATTGAACATCACAAATGGATGTTGTATAAAGAAGAAGGTTTTATATGGTAGTAGGAGAATAATTTTGTTTATTCTGATCAACAGTTCACTTTGGACGCAGATGGTTTTGTCAGGTCCATAGAACAAGGGCCACTGACCAGACACTGCCGTCACTGTATTTACTTTATTGACTTTCTGTGACGTAGCCTTTCAGTTTTATAAAGATTACAGCTCTTATAACGACTGTTTTATCCACAAGCTTAACGAATGTCGTTTATTCCCGAATGTAACGTAAACCGCGGTAACCTTTACGATATCAATGTTTTATTATCCGCGAAAGTTGCGTGAATGTTTGACCAACAGCTCGCGGCTTTGACTACTCGCTATCGACATGCATTTAACATACATGTGGCACAAACAGACATTTTTGACGGAAAGATATATTATAGTATATTTGATTAAGGGGGGTTCGTTGAGTATCCGTGTTTACATTAGCCAGCCGCCACGAAACGAATCATACGTGTGCCTTAAGAAACACAGACGTGGATTTAAACATCAACGCGTCTTTTTATATCGAGCATGAGATCTTACCTATTTAAATACGTCCGTCGAACATCAACAGATGGATTTTCATAATGTCAAATCAATCTTTCCCACCGGGCCGAGACTAATGGTGGACTGACAGAGGGGTTGAGTCTGCAGACGGACCGCTGCTTTACCTTTAAGAATCCCAGACAGCCGCGCAGACTCTGCCGACTAAAACACAGCAGGAGCCGAAGGCTGGAGCTCTGTTGTCATGGCAACAAGATGTGTTTTAAAACCCGAACTCTCCAAGCATCGACGTACACATTTAGTTTCCACAAAAACATTAAGGTTTTGCTACTAACCTTAAACAGCCTTTTCCTGATTCTCGTTTACTTCTTGTAAATACAGTTGTATGAATTAAGAAGTTGCATAAATTATTTAGTTTTTACAAAAATTCTCACACACGAAAAACTATTGATTAAACTAAGTTTCAATAAGGAGGTTCAACCAATACCTAGTTAAAATGTGAATTCTGAGTTGATTTACACCGAGATGCGAAACTTTTTTGGTTTCAGAAATACAAAAAAATGTATCATGTTCACAATCTAGTGATGAAAGTGATACAGACTCATGCTGTATTGGACACTTGTTAGGGTGTCAGCCTCTCCTCTCAAAGTAAGACTGATCAACCCTAATCGGGGCAGATTTGAGAATGGTTGCACATCTTAATTTATTATTACCTTTATCGCATCATTTCCGCATTTGTCAGTATTTATTCATTTCTTTGTTTGTGCACTTTATTTATACAGTTTATTAAGTCATCTCTTATCATCCATAGAAAGCTACCATTTGTGAGGGCATGTAAGGAAAAGAATATGCTCTGATGTCATGCACTGCAAAGATGGCTTATGTTATGGATGTAAGGAGGGATGAGATATATTTTAATACATCTAATTCACTGTAAAGAAAAATGGTTCAGGGAAATGACAAAATTCCACTCGGGTCTGAAGTTGCTCTCCTGAAGTCAAATACATCCCTATGAATCTTCACATATATGATCCTCTATAAAAGCATACATTATATTTTTGTCACTAGATGGTGTCTGTCTGATCAAAATGTGTGCCATGAATGACTGTATTGAATGAATGATGTACACTACTTACACTTTTAAAGATGGGGTGATCGAAAGAAAGTGGGTTTACCAAAAACCTGCAACTGACCAGGTTAGGTTCACACTTCACTGAGTAAGCTACTACGGTTACTGACTCTTTTAGAAATGGGCTTGAGTTACCCCGCTTTCTCGTGTTTGACATGCCTCACATTCTGAAACGGAAACCCAGAGTTTCCTTCATTTCAGGGTTAATATACTCAGTTTTCACTAAACCTCCTTTCTGAAATGGCCCCTGGAAAACTGAAATGATTGCATTATCTAAATATTATAAACATATTAAAAAGAAAAATAGACAAAAGAAACCTAAACGTGGGAAACAATCATTGAATTGATGTAAATAAGACAAAGCAACAAATAATACATGTTTTCTACTGCTTGGTTAACAAATATGCATCTAGTTATTCCATCTTTTATTGGCAAAGAGTGACAATATTTCTAATAGTACAAAAGTAAATATTTTTTTATTATAATTTAAGGCTTCCCTCAAAAACTAATATAGACAGACATTGTTTTTCAAGATCAATTTTGGTAACGTTACATTTATCAATGTGAATGTCATACGTTTACATTCATTTTACCAATATAATCTTCACAACAAACCAGACATTTAGAGAGCAAACTTTGTCCACTTGGCAATATAACCATGCCGATCACTCTATAACATGCCAAAATGGAAAATTTATTGAGTTCACTTACAAGTTTACGAACAATATGCAGTGAAAAACAGATCAAAATGTTTCTGCCAATGAGATCGTACATTAAAACGCATCATATATATAAAAATATTTCACAAAGCAAAGGGGATGAGAGTTAAGATGGAAGAAGAAAATCTGATAAAAAGTTAAAAACATTTACAAAAAAGACAACAGTAGAATTGAGCAAATATGATGGCTAGACTACTTCCGATTAGCAGAGGCTGTTCCAATGACACAGTCGTTTACCTGCAACACAGAAACCAAACAAATTTTAATTTATGAAATGGGTGACTAAAAAAAATAAAAAAGTTGTATCATTTAACACTGACCTTGCTGGCAAAGCGCAGAGAATTCAGACTCTCACCGAAGCTCTCTTCCTCAGGTGATATATTGACAAACATCAAACTAAAATGGAAAAATTGCATATTGTTTAAAATACAAAAATATTCAAAAGAAAATGACGTTGGTCACAGCCACATGAAACACATGTCCTGCTTACGTTTTGCTGTTGCCTCCAAGGCAGTTCTGCAGAAGGTAGGTGAGCTTTGAGTTACGATAGGGAACAAAGCTGTCCTATAAAAGGTTAAAGAGACACAGCACCTGGGTCAAATATTATAATTGTAATACAATTACAAGCAACATATTTTGACTAATAACTATATACACAGTACATACTACACTTAAATGACATAAATGTACCTTGTTGGCCAAAGCTGCAATCACAATCCCCAGGTTAGTGAGGGAAGTGTTGATGGCTGTCATTTCTTTAAAGCGTTCTCCTTGTGACTGACTCTTCTGCACTCGTTCACTACCAGCCAAATCCACCAGACACAGTATGGCTGAAATGCAATCGCAACAAACATTTAACAGACCTTCAAAGAACATTTTCCCAGCCCTTACATCAAATACCAAGTTATGGCTTTAACTCTACTACGAGCCATTATAGAAGCAGACAGCACTATGAGATACTTACACTTGCATTTGGTGTCTCGAACAACGTTCTCTCCCTCAATGTCTAGCTGGAACACAGAGTGAGAACGAGAGGACTGATCGTTCATGCAGGTGCGGGCAGTCGAGCGGTTTTGGTTTGCCAACATGATCAAGTTGTGCACCTGAAACACAAAGAAATGCAAGTAAATAAGTATCAACACACACACGAAGAGACATTTCTGAGAAAGTAGATCTGTTGTCATTTATTGTACTCTTTACAATTAAGAGAAAACCAATTATTTTTATAAACCAACTATGACTTCTAAACTTATGAACCTGTGACTTAATCTTAAGTGTATTAATGATGCTACTGTAAAATACTTCTTTTGAAACACTACCTCATCTTCATTGTTGACTTTTTGGTAGGTCAGGTTGGTAACTGTGATCTCAGTGTTGGACACCTTCCTGATCTCATGTTCAGGTCTCTTGTTTGGTTTTCCTGTGTACAGAAGATCTCGAAGGGTCTCGTTGTAGATCTCCACAAAGCTGGCAGTGAAGGTGTACTAAAAAGCAGAAACGGCACATTAAGTAATGAGAAAAGGTCTAAAAGTAGTTACATTCGAAGCACGTAAAGTTACATCACTCATAATTATGTTACAAATGACGCTATAAATACTTAAACTGAAATCCTTTGTTGATCTTACCTTCCACCCTTGCTCACCGAGCGCTTTGGCAGACTTATATATCTGCTTGACAGCACGAGGAATAACCCCCCACGATTCCTCCAGATCTCCTCCTTCCATGGTGAAAGTCTTACCGCTGCCGGTCTGCCCATAAGCAAAGCAACAAACGTTGTACCCGTCCAAAGCCGACTGCACCAGCAGGGAAATCTCTTCGAAAACGTCGTTTTGACCAGTGCGTGGCCCAAACACACGGTCGAAGCTGAAGTTATAGCTTTTCTGTGTGTCAGTTGTGCGACCGGTGTGTGACTAGAAAGAAAAAGGGGAAATTGAATAACCTCCTAGCGTGCTGTCAAAAGGAGATTACTACAAGAAATCAACAGTAGGTAGGTAAAGAGGTAAATTTACCTCCTCCATTTTGGCAAGCGTGAGGGCTTTGTTGTCATGGGCCGGCAACTGGATATGCAGAATATCAGACTGATTGCTGTTCAGAAGTGGGCGGACCCTACAAAAGACTCTGATGTTGCCCTAAAACAGAATGTAAAAGAACATTTTAATATGTCAACAGACAGATTATACATACAGTTCACACATGAAATGATTCATCACTGCTTACTTTCAGTTCCTGAATGGTGTTGTGGAGTTTCCTTCGCTCCATTTCTCCAAAATGGAGCTCTTCTCGTTGATGGGCCACTATCTCTTCAAGGTTCCTGACCATCTCCTGATTCTCCTTCAAACTGTCCTGACACCGGCCCAGTGCAGACGTCTGAATGGAGAGCTGAGTCTGAGGAAGACAAAGGAACACAGATTGATAATTTACACCTACTCAAGACAAAGATAAAAACACCTCAAATAAAACAAAAGCTTAACTCATCTCAACTAATCTGACCGCTAGTGGACACGCATGGTGGATGTACCTGTACATTACGAAGCTCAGACTCCAGATGGTCCCTGAGTCCCTCCAAAACCTTGTGCTCCTCAGTTAGCCTGTTGAGATTTTTCTGGAAATCATCTCTCTCTTTTGAGGTCTGCTCCAGGTCATCGCTCAAAGTAGCCAACTTTACCAGCTCGTCTTCACAGTCCCTAAAACAAGAGGAGCAATATTAGACAATGAAGCTGTGCCACCAGGATAAGTTATACTCAGTTTAGATTTTTAATTCACTAACCTGAGGCGCTTTTTGAGGCCATGATTCTCCTCTTTAATTTCAGCTTCACGTTTATGAACTTTGTTTATGGATTCTTTCAGAGTATCGTTCTCATGATTTATAGATTTGACTCTGCTCTGATAGTTATGGACCTTGGCCTCCATGTCACTGACTTTGCCCTTCAGGTCCCAACCTGGCCTTCGGGACATACCTGTAGTTACTAAACATGAATGAACTCCAATAAGTCGTCTTAAAAGTATAACAATCAGTAGACTATTTTATTCTGTTCAAGTTATTTTTACCTTTAGCAACTGCTGCGATTGGTCTTTTTTGGTCACCTTAACGCAGAGACAATATTCATGTTAAGTTTTAAATAGATTTATTTACTTAAAATTTCAGATGTGATTAAAAGATATTCCTATAAGTACAATTTAAATACCTCGGGATGGGGCAACAGCCACCGTTGCCGCTCCAGTTGGACGAAGAGGTTTGGCTGATGAATAGAGAGATAAATATAAATCTTCCAAACTCTAATACAATTGCTCTTTTATTCAGAGACCTTTAAAGTCATGAGATGGTAAATCACAGCATTACTAACCAGCAGCTTTGACTGGCACAGGTCGTCTTGGAGGCACAACACTAGCAGGTTTGACCCTCTGGTGTGGCTCTGCGTCCACCTTACGCATTTTCTTCTGAAGAAACAAGAGTTTATTTAGCATGTATTCAAAACATCAAAAAAGCAAAATAATACAGAGTACATGTTAAAAAATAGACCTGTGCAGGCTGTTGTTGATCCCCATCCGTGCCATTGATGTGTGCACGTTTCCCAGACATAACTGGGAGGCGGGATGTTGTATTCTGAAAAATAACCAATATGTTTGACAGAAGTACTATAAATGACCTTCAGAGGCACACATTGTTTTGCATGTATGACAGGGGGCGTAGGCACTTTCAGGATATAAGTTACAATACAGAGGAGTTTAAATATAAGTTATATTCATGTATTCAGCACTCAAACTTGCTGTTGTTGTATGTAATGTAATTTATGCATTCATCTTACCGTATAAATACATGTTTATTTTGATATAACCCAAGCTTCAAATGCATACACAAACGTTTACGTTATTGCAAAATCTTACCTCTTTGTTCATAGATCTTCTTTAATTCTTCCTGAAGACAAGCACAAACTAAACACAAAACCCAGACGTTAAAAACGCAATTTAACGTTAGTTAGCCTGGTAGATGTATTATCTCTTTTAAAAACAGAAACAAATAAACAAAGCTCAATTTTCGTTGTTTAATTATTAATATAATGAGAGCTGCAAATGTGAATCCACGAAAAACAAAGAGTGGTTGCGTATAAGATCGTATTGTATTTGAACGTAGCCGACGTCAGTCGTTTAACTTTTTAAAACACACATATTCGCCCAAAATAAACGTTATTTTGATCAAGAAAATATAATTATGTTCAACACGCATTATGTTACAATATTTACTGTTGATGTACATAAATAAATAGGAAAACAACCCACCTTTATATATGAAATTAAGAACTACGATGCTAAAACACACCCAACACACTCCAGTCTCGTAGCCGTTTGGATTTCAATTTGAAAATGTGTTCGGTGGCTGTTCGGCCACCACTCATTGGTCGGATCTGAACCAATCAATACAAAGCACAGAGAAGTTCCGCCTAAATGGGCGGGAACAGTCGTTTTCAATGGATAATTCAGTTCACTCAAAAATGAAAATTCTGTCACAATGCATTATGTATAAGTATTAAAATGCGTAAAAAGGCAAAATAAAACAAAAAGTTAGAAACGCATTGGGAAAAGCCATTTATTTCAAATTCATATTTATTAAGAAGCATAATGTGCGCATAGATCATGACTTTATAATCAGACATCAACATCACACATTTCAAACACCCGACTTAAATGCATAGCTTACATAAACAATAAAAAACAAAACAAATTTAAGACCTCACATGCCGGAAGTCATTTAGGCGGCGAGCCTCTTTATCATTTCGACCTCATTTACCGGAAGTACAGTCGAGCGGAGTCGGTCGGACAGCCCTTCGAGAGAAAAAAAATAGAAAAAAATTGAGGGGAAAAAATCGGTGAATCCAAGGGGTTCGGGCGGATTTGGACGAAGTTTCCGAACTGTCCCAGCCCGGAGGAGCCCTGGGGGTTGAAAGGGAATCGCCAGCACCGGTAATTAACATAGAGTTATGAGTCAATTGTGAATTATTTCTCCAAATATGAGCAACTCTCACGGGCGCTTCTCCCCCTGTCTCGCCAGCCGGAAGTCTGCATGAAGCTGCGTCTCTTTCGCATTGGCGTCGACGTTTTTTTCTCTCTTCGTTTTTTTATCCTCGACTTTTTTTGTTTTTTTTTATTTTCTCAGCGAGAGTAACCGAGAGAGGGATGGAGGCGTAGGGGCATTATTGTTAGCGAGCGGAAGTTGACATGTTGTTGAGTTTGTGGCAGTGCTTCTTTACGCGCAAAACAAAAGCTGACATTTAATGGAGGCTGGTTAACGAAGCCCCGATATCACTGATGGATGTTTTGTATCTTTTCAGCTACCTTGTTCATGCATGTTATTATCGGCAGGCAGGCACTGCCATTAGATTGCAGCGTCCAGACTGGGCTGTTCTTGCAGTATAGAAACATGTCTGCAACCCTTGAAAAACGAATTATTCAAGAAGTTGCTGGCGTGGTGCCCATCCCCTGGTTTTATTTAGGCATGCATACGAAATTAAATATTACGTCAGATTATGCACATTATTCTAATAAACTGAACGATTGTTGTGGTTTTGCTTGTATCAGCAATTGCAGAAATTCAGGAAGTTCTTGTCGCAGGATCGCGAGGCGTTTGTTTTGATGTCTATTTATGGCACGCGCTTGGTTGCGCGCCCATGCAAGATATGAAACTACTTTCCATCTCTAATGCAATAAAGAATTTCAGCAGACAAGTTATGTATATATGTAAATAAAAGGCAAATATTAAGAGGGTGTAAATGCTGTGATTTTATTCTGCTTTTGTGTTTTTTTGTTTTTGCTTTTCCCTAATTGAGTAACACCCACAGTATCTCTAAAGACTTTGTTTTATGCGTGTCTGTTTTACACATTTGCGCATGCATCATGAATCTGAAACCCAACTCTTGCCTGTCTTATGATAGACATGTGGGTCATCCACTAGAAAGATGTCCATACACTCTTTGCCTGAACTCATAAAGGCATTACTGTCACAAGAATAAATATGCATGACATGGCGGGTTGGCAGATGATTCAATGAAAATATGTGAGTCTAAGATACGGGTTACAGCAAGTAGCCTTGTTGGATTGTGTGGGACGCTTGGGTGTCAAAGCGAATGTTTATTCCCCAAGTAAACGCACATTTAAAAGGACGCACCGGAAAAATAAAAAGGCGAGGTGTCATTTCACAACTGTTTCCAAAGGCAGAGTGGGTGTTTTACAAGTTATGTTGCTTTTCAATTTCAGAAATAATGGAAGATTCCCATTTCAACTCATCATACTTTTGGTCTCCCGTTTCAACAGTACAAGGACAGGTAGACACCTTATTATTGGACTCTCTTGTATCATTGCGTCTTTCGACGAGACACCACGCCAACAGAGCATATTCTAGTAATAAAAAAGACAAAACCATACAAGTCCAACAACAGCCCTCTCACTGTGCCCTGATCCATGTGAAAGTTACACACTGGAACCCGTGCACAAGCTTATCGAAAAATAAAAATAACCCTTCCCTCGCCGCTCTCCCCTTCATCCATTTGTTCGTTGTCTGCATTTATCTCTCAATTCATCCTTCCTCTTTCCTCGCTCCCTTTTTCCCTTGTTTTTTCCCATAAACTCCCCCTGTGATTTAGATCGAGAACGCCATGTTTCTGAACAAGATGAAGGAACAGCATGGGCCGGAGAAGAGCGCTTCTTTTGCGCACTCGTCCGTGGCGCACTACCCGACAGCGGTGTTGACGGTGCCGGGCTCAGTGGCGATGGACGTGGGAGGTGTCGGGAGGGTACCCAAACAAGAGGGTGGAGGAGGAGGCACTGGAGGTGGGGCAGCAGGGGTTCAAATGGGTGGAGTGGGAGCACATCTGCACCCGCCTCACACGTCCCAGAACATCACGGTGGTGCCGGTACAATCTACTGGCATCCTGACATCAGGTGGGTTTTCAAGGTTGCAATGTAACTTTCACTAAACATCGGGAAACCCCCATGAGGACGGAGAAGGAGATTTTAGTATATGAGTGTATAAGTTAAAGGGTTTAATGATGTTTTAGTGTGTAAGCTGTACAATATGGTATTAGTAAAAAAATTTATTTATTCGTTTTTTCCTCTCAGCTGGGTTAGTGATCGCAACTCCTGCTTCCTCTCAGTCCTTTGTGTCTGGACCGCCCACCACAACCATGATTGTGTCTGCATTGCAAACAAACACAGGTAGACACCTTTACTAACCTGTCTGACCCACTCACCATCCCTTTATTCTTTGGAGATTTTACATATTTGTAATAATAATGTTTCTTTACACTGCTGTATACACTAAACGAACTAAGGTTCATTAATGTAATATATATTAATTAAAAAGTAACTATTACAATGTCTTTAAAAATTAAAATTCATGCAGTGCGTAATGTTGCAGTGTGTAAATGGAAAGCAGTCTGCCAAGTTGTAAAGCCGAAAGTGAACGAATAACAAAGGTATTGGCTTGCGAAGGAGTCGACCCGGAATCACATGAACGAGTCGTCTGTCGTTCTAATTTCAGTTCCGGGTCAGATTTGCGTCGGTCGGTGTAATGCCCGCCTACGTTCCACTGCGACACTGCATGCGGTAGACCAATCACAGCAGACTAGACCATCTGATCAGATCAGAGTAGGCTGACAGAAAGGAGGGGATTAGAGAGATGATTCAACGAACGAATCATTTGAGAGTCAGTCAAGAAGTGAGGTAATAATAACTGCCTATTATTAGAAAATGAAAGTGTTCTTACACCGTGTAAGTTCGTGAACTTGTTGTTGGACACCCCATAAACCAAAGTAGTACCTTAAAAATCACAAAATATTTACTCTTCAAGTAGTTAAAAAAGCAACAAACCAAATTTTTTTATATTTATCGCATAAAATATATGTGTTTTAAAACTTTGTATGTGTAACTTTGTAATAAAATGCAATCTTACAAGCTGGTATTATATATATATATTTCATTTAGTTGGATGCTTAACCAGTTTATAGTTTTCTCAGGCTTTTTATATGTATTTTTTTTCAGCGAGAACCAGGTTATACAACACACAAGAGGCGAGCTCTAGTTCTCTAGTTTATCTAGTTCGTTTTTATGCAGAAAGTGGTATTAATTGAATCAGACTCCATAAACTGGATATGTCCGATAAGGGAGACAAATAAAACTGTGCAGTGCTGAAGCTTCCCAAAGCCAAGACGAAGAACTGGAGATTTATAACAAATAACAGCCACACAATCTAGATCAGTGGTCTCCGACGTGGAGGTGGCCCGCATGAATTCTGTAAGGTGCCCGGCAAACACAGTGCTCAACAATACTGCTCAGCTCTATATGTTGAGAATGTTCTGCTCTTTTCTATCAGAGGCTGGCCTGCCCCCCTCCCTCTATTTCCACAACCATTGTGAGTAAAATAGCACACATACATTTTTAATAACTAGAAGCACTGAATGAAACCCACTTCTACTGAAGTGAAGTAGCGTTTCTAGTTACCTTTATAATGTGTTTAGAAATGTTCTGGCTACAAATTTGGTCTATAAATGTGATATACAGGCATAATAAAAAGAATAGTCATTGCCATAGAAACAAACAATGGTTTGTGGTCGATTCCTAATCTTTGGCCCATGGTTTCAGTGTTTAATATCTGTATTTAGGATTGAGCACATGCTCATGTTAGAGGATTTAGCTTTAGCTATATACAGTACTCAGGATCATGTTAATGTTTTTTCTTTTTGTTCTCCTGGTATGCATAGACAAAAAAGAGGATGGCAGTATTCCACCAGCTGTGGTCATGCCAGTGCCCTCAAAGCGTGGCAGAAAGAAAAAGTCTATGATGCCAAGAGCAGCCCACACGCTCGCCACAGGAAGTGATGCACTCATTCTGGCACACCTGGCTGCCGGGGGACAGGTGAGATGTTGCAGAGGTGTCGTAACAATCCGTACTTTCATATAAATAATTTTTGTTTACATCATTTTCCAAAAAGTTGAACATTTATAGTGTTGAATTGGTAATTTTGTTGTTTATTTGTTTACTATATTATTTGATAAAAATGCAATTGAAAACATTGTAATAATTCAAATTGTAAGCCTAGTTAGTAAAGAAAGCTTGTATCTGAATTTTGAGTTGAATCTCTGAAGCACTGAAAGTTTACCAGAACTCCCTCTCCCCTCAGCACAACGCGAGCGACCCCTACGACCTCTCTAATGATGAGGATGACCCTCCAGGCAAGGATGGAAACAAGTCCTACAGGTATATACAGTCCAAATGATGGAGTAGATTTATAGTAACATGAAAAGGAAATTAGCCACCACTATCATTATTAATTTAATTTCAATTATTTACAAAGACAATGTTTTCTACAGATGCCGGATGTGTGCAGTGACCTTCTTCAGCAAATCAGACATGCAGATTCATGCCAAGTCACACACAGAGGCGAAACCGCACAAGTGTCCTCATTGCTCGAAATCCTTCGCCAACTCCAGCTATCTGGCGCAGCACATCCGCATCCACAGCGGGGCCAAACCCTACACCTGCTCCTACTGCCAGAAAACCTTTAGGCAGCTCAGTCACTTACAACAACATACACGGTACAGCACACAATACATGCCCGTCTGTTTATGTTACTTGTTGTTTGAGATAAGCATCTTTCTCAATGCTTTCTCTGCTCTATCCTAACTTCATACTATTACATATACTGTTAAACACACACTCTTATAGATAGGATGCCAGTTTAGCATATTTTCTGAAGGTGAAAGCAAACCTTTAGTCATCAGTCTAACGCTAATCTCATTTCTCCGCGCTTAGTTTGTTTTTAAACCCTATTCCACAGGTATTAGTATTACCTGGGGACCTCTAGTCATTTGTAATAATTGCAGAGATTGTCTGTGATATTAATCTCGTGCGAATCGTCATTTGTAAAATAAAATTCCCCCACAAATAACCTACCTTATTTTGACGAACACCGAGGTCCTGTGATAATATTAGTACCGTGCAAATCGGCTTCTCTGTGACTTGGCGGGCTCATAAATAATTTTTCGAGGTTTTATCCACCGTTTGCGAATAATGGAGGCTGTTTTGAAGTGTTTTGATATTAATTTGGTTGCTGGGTCATTTCCATACATTGCCACAACTGTTATTTTGGCCGCGAGTCTCCCGTTTATTTATTTATCATGGAAACGCTTGTGTGATCTTCTGTCCGGTTCGCGATCACTTCTGTCGGTACTGTCATATATCAGTAAACAGCATACAACAATAGGCTTTACAAACTATACGCAAAGCCTTTCCATCACATCCGGGAAATAAGTCAGTCAATACGAGTAAAATCACAGGCTTCACTTATCCCGTGCGAATGCGCCACATGAAATACAGATGTGGGGAGGTCGTTTATAAATCCACGAGGTCCCCAGAAATACTAATCCCGTGTGAATAGAGCTTTACACACATTTTTCTTTTGTTTCATTTACTCATTTTGGCACACTTTAGGTCGCTTAATGTTGCATCCTTAATGTGCCATTATTTTCTATATTGTGTACTTTCACAACCTGTTTGACTTTTCATGTATTTGCTTTTCCTCAGCTCATGTTTATTGAATGCCTTATGGGCTTCCAAGTACTTTACATCTCCGTTGGTTTTACACTCTGTATCATTTCATCTCTGTTTGTTTCTGTTGTTTTTGAAACATTATTTCTTCTCTACGCTATTATTTGAATTGTGTTATCTTCTCTTCCTCTCGTTTACCTGTTATATTTATTTCTTATTTTATCTCTATGTATTTCTTACCATGTTTACCTTCATCATTCATATGCTTTTCATCTGTTTAACTTTGAGACATTCCCATGTTGGTTAAACATTGGCTCTGGGAAAGTCTGAAATGGCCCTATACCACACAGAAGTAAGGGACAGAGAGGGCAAAAGGGAGAGGGTGTGAGAGAGAATGAGACGAGAGAGAGGATGAGAACACCGTGCCTTGTGACTCAGACACAACGGAGCACACTGCTATAAGCATGAAACCGACAACACATTTTAAAACGATCATGATTTGATCCATATTGGTTCTAATACATCTCTCTCTTTGTTTTTTCTCTCTTTTCATCCCCTTCCCTTAATCCCCTGTTAGAAACCACACAGAGGGCAAACCGCACAAGTGTCCTCACTGCTCCAAATCGTTTGCCAACTCCAGCTACCTGTCCCAGCATATCCGCATCCACAGCGGCGCCAAACCTTACACCTGCTCCTACTGCCAGAAAACCTTCAGGCAGCTCAGTCACTTACAACAGCATAACAGGTAACAGACAGGGAGAGATAGATGGATAGATGATAGATGGATAGATGATAGATGGATAGATGGATAGATGGATAGATGGATAGATAGATAGATAGATAGATAGATAGATAGATAGATAGATAGATAGATAGGTATTGAACCACCCCACACATTCTTCCTCTTTCTTTCATCCTGTCATCTCTTGTGCCATTGTTGTGAGCTCTTATTGGTAGGCTTTCTAGACACATTGTTTGTGGTAAAACAGTGTAGAATGAGAATATATTAATTTTGATCTCCAGTTAATTTCTTATTTCTTATTTTAAAGGATTCATACTGGTGATCGACCATATAAGTGTGTCCATCCTGGCTGTGAGAAAGCTTTCACCCAACTTTCCAACCTCCAGGTAAATACATCTTCAACTGTGCTTCAAGAAACTTGGGTCAGTTGTCGATATACACCAATAAGGCTTGCCAAACACAACACTTTTGTCAAAGAGTTTAGTAAATCAAAGCATGGTTATTCTGTTCGCAAACTAGCTAAAATGTTATTATACACTCTTGCTGTAGAGTAGCATGTCAAAGAAAAGTGTTCATTTGTGTTTTGTGTCTTTTCAAGAGCTCACATTTGATTCCTGAACATGTATGCACTAAATTCTCTGCAAGTCGAGTGTAAAAGCACATGCAAATTACGTAAATGTTAACATGTCTCCCTGTTTTTCAGTCTCATCGAAGACAGCACAACAAGGACAAGCCATACAAATGTCACAATTGTAATCGTGGTTACACGGATGCAGCCAGCTTGGAGGTTCACTTGTCCACACATACCGTGAAACATGCCAAACTTTACTCCTGCGGCCTCTGCAACCGAGCATACACATCTGTAAGATTCTGCTAACAATTCCCAAATCCGTAACTTCCGGTGTTTTGGGTTTCCAATTGTGTTGTTTTTGTGTTTCAGGAGACGTATCTGATGAAACACATGCGTAAACACAACCCAGATCCTCTGACTGTAGCGGCTGCAGTGGCTGCCCAGCAAGCCCAGCAGGGCCAAAACCCAGGTCAACCGTCAGGCGGGGGGAGCGGCCGTGGTCGCGGACGGGGCAGGGGCCTCGGAGCTACGGGTACAGGACCAGGAACAGCGGCTCAAGGGCAGAACCAGCCGAATCCCAATCCACCAACCAGTTACTCAGTTACAGAGGGAATTCCCTGCCCCTTCGACCTGCATCAGTACAAGACCGTGTCGGCTGGAGAAATCCAGTACAAGGGTGCCAGCGTTGCCGACCTGGCGGCCCACAAAGACCTCTGCCTAACCGTCTCCACCTCTGCCATCCAGGTGGAGCATATGAACTCGTAGAGGAATTCAGAGAGAGTGAAAAGACATTGACCATTAAATGGAAAGGGAATAAAAACACTGCCTTGGGGAAAAAAGCAAGAATTCCAAATAGAGAGAGATTTGGCAGGATTGCAGATGGAGGACTCTATTGAACGCGACGCATGAACTATTTGAAAACGTCTTTCTTAAGAGTTGCTCTGCAGTGTCACTAAAAGGCCTTACCTCTCATGACAGCTTTATATAATAGGAATGGGATTTGCTACGTAACAGGAATCATGGGTTATTAAAAAACTATATCCATTAATCGGGGGAATCTTTATCAAAACCATCCCATCAATCTGTTGACTTGCAACCCAAACTATGATGTAACCCACTGTGTTATTACTACACAACATTACACCTGTTAACCAAATTGCATGTGTTCCTGTAGCTCAATTGTAAGAGCTTTGGTTAGCAAGCAATGTTTGTGGGGTCATTCCCCAGGGATCACACATATAAATATTAAAGATGTAAATGAAATGCACTGTAGGTCTCTTAGGATAAAAGCATCGGCCAAATACATATAGAAAGATGTTGCACATTTTGCACCAGCATTTTAGCTAGATTTACCCTATGATGTTAAATACAATGTGAATTAAATTATATATAAGCTGTTAAAGTTTATACCTTATCAAACTCCCAGCCCCTGTTATGAAGTTGTAATGCCTTTTATGACGCTGCTTTGCTGGCCTTCTAATGGACATTTCAAGTAAAAGTGAAAATGGTTTGTCATTACCAGGTCAGACCTGTTGGAAAGAGGTGGCTAAAGACTGCACTAAAGTGGAGAGGGATAAAACAGAAGCTAAAGCTTATATAGGAGATGGCACTTAAAAACTTTTCTATTCATCGTTTGTTTGATCATTACATTTTAGCCATTTATTTGTATGTATTTTTCTATGTCTTTGTATGTGTGTGGTTCGATTGAAAGCGCATGTTGAGAACATTTATGGAAAGAGAGGAATGTGTGAAAACATCAGTTGTCCGTTTTTTGTTAACCTAAAGAGTTTAGTCATTTTATATTCCCTTGATCCTTCCTACATAGTGTTTGCTTTTTTCCTGGAAGGGAGAAACAATGGTTGTGGAAACAACAATTTGGTTACCAGGTACTACTTAGTAGTGTTTTTTTAAAACCTTTAATATCAATTATTATTATATTAACAGTTCTTTCATGCAGTTATTATCATCATTATTCATTGGGCGTTACTGTGTATGTGTGTGTATATATAAAGACGTGTTCATTCTATAAAGGGAAGGATTGCTTTTCTGGTCCAGCTGAAATATAATTTTTAAAAAATGTGTAAAAGGCAACACTAGAGATCAGAGAATGGGAGGTTAACATGTTCCTTAACCATTTATTCACTGACCTCCATGCTGCCGTCTGTGTCCAGTAAACAGCCAGGTGATTGGCTGATCCTCCATGTATAACCCCTGTTGTAACCCATGCTGTCTTTGTAAAAAACACAGTTCTCAATATAATTATTAGTGTTGCTTCTGTCGCTCCTACTTATTATTAACTAATCTTTCAAACGACTTCACTGTATAGATCAACACTCATTCATCCAACGTAACAGTTTCTCCTTATATGAACAATAAAAAGTTACACAATTAATATGTAAAAATCATGTTATTTTACAATGTAAACTGTATTATAACCACAATATAAGGGAATCACTTTTTCTACTTCCAAATGTTGATATATTAGGAGAATTTCTGTAGTTTATTCAGTATATTTTGTGGCATGCACAATTCTGCTTTCATATTGTCACTACCCCTCAAATATTATTTGATTTAATCGTACAGTTCACAGAGATAAAAACTGCTTTTTCTTTAGAACCAACTTGCATACTTTGTTATTTTAAAGTAACAAAATGCCAATCTCTGGGTTAATATATATAATATATAAGAGTATATAAGGTGTATTGTATATACAATTTAAATTGTCTTACCTGAATGATTCTTACCTTATTTGCAAATCCCAAGATTTGGAGATTTGTCTAGTCAGATGCTTTTATTATAACTTAAAAAAAATGAAAGACCAATCAAATATTTAATCACGGTCTTTAGCCAATCAAATTATTGTCACCAGGCATATTACGCATACGCATCAACGAACGTTAGAAAACTAGTATTTTTACCCCCAGACATCGATTTGTAAAATCGACTAATTATTTTGCTTTTACAATCAAAATATGCTGTAATTTTTAATGATAACTTGTTTATTTTTTATCAATTGCGGTCACTTTTATATTTTCGTTCATCTTGTTCAAGTATAACGTTACATCGGTGTAACGTTAACTGCGATGGTGGATAGAACGAGAGAAATAACTTACACTAACTTTACACACTTGTTCACAAATGTTACTAAACACTTACAACTCCTTGTCCAGGTCCTGGTAATCTCAAGGTTGGACTACTGCAAAACTCTCCTTGCTGGTCTTCCTGCAAAGGCTATCAAACCGCTCCAGCTGGTTCAGAACGCAGCAGCACGCCTCGTCTTCCAACAGCCCAAAAGGGCTCATGTGACTCCCCTTCTCATCTCTCTCCACTGGCTACTGGTTGAAGCCCGTATCAGATTCAAGTCACTTATGCTTGCCTACAGGACTATCACTGGATCTGCACCGGCTTACTTTCACACCCTCCTGCACTCCTACACCCCATCAAGATCCTTTCATTCAGCAAACCAGCGTCGTCTTGTATTGCCTTCCCATAAGGGCAGTAAATCGCTCTCCCGCTCATTCTCATTCACAACTCCTTCCTGGTGGAACATTCTTCCTAACTCTGTCCGTTCAACCACATCTCTCACAACATTCAAAAAACTACTTAAAACCCATCTCTTCTGTGAATACTTAACAGACAACTGAAAAAAAAAAAACACACTAACCCTTCCTCTCAACAGGTAGTGGTCTAGCTTTTGTTGAAACCAGTAACTTTGTATTGGCACCTAATTTATTATGGCTCCTGTATGACATATCGCTTATTGCTCCCTAAACTCTTTGTAAGTCGCTTTGGATAAAAGCGTCTGCTAAATGTAAATAACTTTAATCACTTAACAGTTCCCAGACTATCAGAAAATTTGCAGGTTCTTGTTGTAGTTGTGTACTTGTTTTTATTTAAACTGAACAAATAACAACTAATATTTTATGTAGTGAGTTTAAGGCATCATAAGCACAAATAGTTTATTCTGGATACATTGGTTATTTGTTAGTCTTTTCATGCATTAGTGTGAAAGAAACCATAACAGTTAAAACTGGTGATTTGGTTAAACAGGTAAAGTGATAGAGTGGAAAGCCTCTATTATAGAAATGACAAATACAAATGTCTTCTATGTTTTATAACACACTGACATAGCAGCACTAGCCTACACAGCTCCACAGTCTAACTAATGCCTTCAAACATTTCATAAACTATACAGTATATGCCTGAATAAGATAATAATCAAGTTTATTCTGCTCACCAATAATAAACGGACAGAGCTTCGATTGATGTATCTCTCTTATGATATCAAATATTAAGAATTCAACATTTTAAAGATTGTAAAAGAAATACAGAAAAGGTATCGGACATGAACGGTAAGTTAATTTTGAATTGCATACAACATCTTTGAGACTAAACAACAGTAACAGTGTTACACTCATCATTATTAGCATGACATCAGAATGTTATCAAGTATTACATAAGTGACAAATAATAGTGCGCATGAAATGATTAAAATACGACAATAAGTCAACACAAGTAACTTTAAAATATACTGACATTTAAAAATAAATCCTTCCGCATAAATATTAATGTATGTGTATCACATAACCAGGTAGTATTGTAACATAAAACAACATATTAAATACTGCAACAGTACTTCACTATAAAAACGGAAAAGGAAACAGTTTGGAAAAAACCTGTCCTCCCCTGTCCTGTCAGCTTTTCTTGTTAACTCTATTCCTAGAGTAAACTACAAAGTGATGATCACTCAAATCTTTTACTTTAGGACTCTCAGTACCAACACATACTGTATATAAAATGATTCAACCCTGCAGTCATGAATGAAAACTTGACATATGATACTGATAAAATAAATAATTCCTATTAAAATACAATTACATACACACAACTACACTATTCTCAAACAAATCTAACTAAACTATTAAAACTTCCATAAAGAAAAGTGAAACTATCTAAAAATAGATGACACAGCATCAGTTACTCACTGCCGTCAACACATGCTGTGGCAAAAGCTTATAAATGCTTACTTTCCTATATGAATCCCTTTATAGTACTTTAGTGTTCAAAAACTCAACAACAACTAATGGAGACGTCAACTGTAACCTGAATGAAACGTTCTGTCATTGTCAAAAGCTGTAGTGTCTGATGGCATTCAACATAGACATTAGAAAATATAAAGAACAGCATTCTTTCTTTAAAATGCACTTTGGGTTTTGGCAGCAAGGCAGTGTTAGTAGACAGACTCATGAACATGAAAAAGAGACAAGCAAAAATATGCATCGAGGAGAAGGATAACACTAGAGTAGGAGACACACAGAGTTACAAAAAGCAGACTAAAAAGATTTCAATAAAATGACACCAAGATAGCAAGAACAGTATAGTGTATGCATACTGCTAAAAGTCATGGGTGTGTTGGCGAACGGGTGGGTTTAACCAGTGCGGGCCACCTAAAGAGGAAGAGAGATTGATTCGGTGTCACTTATGTATGCAAGTATATGCCAACTCTACATATTCAACTAATAATGTCATGATTGTTGATTATATGTCTGTTTATTGACATTGGTTACATATGCATTACCAATGCATATGTACATTTTTACCTGGGAAATGCTGACCCCGGTCAGTTTCTCAATAGTTTCAGGCAGTCTAGTCATGATGTCCAGCACTTCACCTGTCAGCTTGGCTGCACCAATCTCTGAACCTCCACTGGAAACCATGGTAACCTTTTTGGTGGCCAATAAAGGCTTACTGATCTCTTCTGCCATCTAGTGTAGGACAGAAAGAACACAGTCAACCATCAAGAAAATGCACCAAATCAAGCCACGTTCAAACACTAGGAGGCGCTGTCTGCTTTTTAGGATTTGGCTGTAGTATAATCTCTTAAAGATGATAGTTCTTTAAAGTTACATATAGTATTTTGTCATATTAAAATATCACTATTAACATCGTCTCACCAGTGGCAGTTTCTCCAGAAGCATGTCAACCATTGCTCCTTCCTTGTACTGCTGGAAGGCCTCAGCTTTCTTGGCCATCTGCTCTGCTTCGGCCCGACCTTTAGCCTCCACAGCGTACGCTTCAGCTTCTCCTCTCACCTGATCGAAACATTTTACTCAATACAACTGAAGGTAGGCATTTAGGTCATAACTTAAATCCATAAACAAACTAAATATCTGTGCTGGGTGAATAAAGTGAATTAATTGTTTAATCTGAACTGATCACTTACTCTTATGGCTTCTGCCTCGGCTTCAGCTTCCATGATCAGTTGAAGACTATTGGAGAGCACATGATAAAGTAATATTATTGTTAAAACCTAATTTTCATTTGAAAAAATGGACCAAAAACATCACGATATCCATCTCACCGGTTAGCTTCCGCTATCTTCTCCAGCCGGTATCTCTCTGCCTCAGCGGGTTTCTTGACTTTCGCCTCCAGCTCATTCTCTTTCCGTGTGATCTCCTGTTCCTGCAGCGTGATTTGCTGCGTGCGCTCCACCACCATCACCTGCATCTTCTCCTCCTCGATCCGTTGCTTCGTCTTTGCCACCTAACACAACATTTACACAGTAGACGCTTTAAAAGCTTTGTGGAACACATGATTTTGTTATACCGTATATTTTTCTGAAATAGTACACCTGAAAGGCTTGGTTGATGATTTACCTGTAACTGGTACGCCATTTCAGACTCAGCTTTTTTGGTGTTGACTTCAATGTCATAGGTGGCCTTCTTTAGCTCATAGTCTCTCTGAGCCTTAGCCATCTCAATCTCGTTTATGTATTGGGCTGATACCTTCTCCTGCATTGCATGAGCCTCCTATATACAGAAATGAGAGACACATAATGTGTAACATAATACTACCGGTAAGAGGACGGCTGACATTCATCATAAAAAGATAGACTGCTGCAATAGAGAGAACTCTTACCCTGATCACAGCATCTCTTTTATTTTTGGCTTCCCCAATACGAGCATCCTTCTGCACCTGTGCCGTACGGGCCTTTCCCAAAGAGTGCAGGTAATCCTGAAAGAAAGATTTTAAAATTTTATTTTGAGACCATGTGGCCATCCTTAAGCCTATAAAACCCTTCCCAAAACAATTGAACTTTCACAAACAAGTCGAGTAAACAATAAACCTTTTCTGTTTTTCTTTTCTAAAAAAACAGACCTGGTCATCGTGAACATCTTTAAGTGTGTAGCTGACACGCTGATGCCCATGTTGACAAGGTCAGATGAGGCCACCTTGAAAACCTGCTCAGAGAACTTCTTGCGATCTTTGTAGATCTCCTAAAAAACAAATTTAACGAAATACAAAGTTTCCGTACCATATAAACTGATCAGCATTCACACAAGTTTTGTTTAATGATGCAGCGTGCAATCGCATTCAATTTAAATTGAATTGTAAGTTGCTTCGTAAGCTGGTTTCAGTATAAGCATTCTCCAAAAGTTCTCAATTTAAACACAAACTGTTTACATGCATGTATTTACCTCTACAGTCAAGTGAGCAATAATGGCTCTCTGGTGACCCTCCAATGTTTCCAAGGCAATATGGGCAATATCAGATTCTGACTTTCCCATGAACATCTGACACGCCGCAGCCAACATCTGCTTATTCTGCCCTTGAATCTTCATCTGTGTCAAATCAACACTCAGTTTTTATGTTTATTCTACCCTATGAAAGGTTGTTTACAGCTTATCAAAGAATATAAGAAAACCTGTGCAATTCCAGTGACAGATATTGGCACTCCGTGACGCGTGTAGACTTTATCACTTTTTACGTTTAGTGTCATAGTGTTCAAAGAGATCCTGTAACAGAAAAATAAAAAGGAGTTACTTAAAAAACACACAAATACATCGAAACACTCAGAATAACAATAATACCTTTGGATCTGCTGAACACATGGAACAACAAAGACTCTTCCACCAGAGATCATGAGTGGTGGAGAGCGGCATAAACCTGGGACCGGTGTGACATCAGCATGTTAACTTATTATCGATTTCTACAAAAATGTATTTTGAAAACACAACTTTGTGATGTGTTTTAGTCTTACCTGACACCACCATTGCCTCGTTGGGACCGCAGGTGTAAACATCTTCACACTTTGGAGCAAGCGTCGAATCACGTGACGTGAAATTAAAGGTTTAAAAAAATGAATTATTCATGAGGAAATGCATTAATGCAAATATTCAGGGAGACATAACTAATATGTGTAATATTTTTATTACAAGAATATTGTAATCGGCACCCTAAAGCCTTCCATGTCTTTAAGTGCTATCGATTGGCTGACGAGCTTCTCAGAAATGGTGGGCTCACACACGCTAGGCGTCGCTCACCAAGAGCATTAACCCACAGCATGGACCAACGCTTGAGTAAGAAAAAACAACGACCCTTTATCTCGCCTTTAAACACAATAAGCTTTACAATTTCGCCGAGTTTCACGACAACCTTCGTATTTTATAGTAAAATGTGTTTGATGCCGTGAATACTGAATCCAAGCAAGCGTCGAGGCTCCAGTAATAATGATAACGCGCTAACTTAATTATAGCACAAAGACTCAAACAACGGATGTTATTAAGCCCTCTGCTCCAACAAAGCACACTGTTTATTCGTAGTACATTCAAAATAACAGAGATGATCAAAACTGACCGTGAATAATAATATTGTATACAGGGACGGGAATGAATCAATCCAGTGTTTACGTTTATCACGTCACATCAACGTAAAATCGCTCGGAGCAGAATGAATGAAAAACCTTGTAATGAAACCATAAAATGCTTACCGTTGGTTGAGTAATTAGTCAAACAAATAACGGAGTTGATGAAAGCACCGGATTAAGGTTATTCTGTTAAGCACATACGATAAAGCCGCAGTAAGCAAGCTGTTTCTAGCAGCGGTAGAGATGGCGCCCCGCCCGGATCACAGAAGCATAATGGCGCCATCTCATGGCGGGATTGAATTACAGCAGAAAACGCGCTCCGAGATAATAACTTGTCTGGTATTACGTGTACTACTCTCTCTCTCATTCGCTTTTATTTATACTTTTATACTTTGTGTGCTATGAATACGTAGCAAATATCATGTATGTGTGTAATGCATACGTTTGTGTAGTTGACTAGTCTTAGTTTAATTAGCAGTTATTATGGGTTGTGTAGGAAATGTCATATTTGCCATATTTTCAAACAGGATGTGTATTTTAGGCGTTTATTGATGCGTGATAAATATTATATTAATATAAATTATACGATTATAAATCATTTGTCCTACTTTAAATGATATATTTTTGTTGATTTTATTTTTCTGTTAAAAGTACTTTAGGTGGTGTAGTTATTTGGAATAATCGTGTCTAGACCAGAGCCTGTTCAAGACCATCTGTAAAACACAAGTTGCTTTCGCAATGCATGGTTGAGAATGACAATGCTTCCGGATAATACCGACATTAACCGAGCGTCGCCGATCTCCAGTGCTCTTTAAAACGAAATCAGCCGAGGGCTTCCAGATAACGCCGATTTCTAAAGAAGTGTCTTTCTTTGGCAGATTGGGGGCGAGGAAGAAGGCTTGGCAAATAGAAGGAAACCCCAAATCATCCTTTTTATTCAGATTTCGCCTTCATTTCATATTTTTGACTATTGTTTGGATCACATTATTTGGATCACATATACAAAGGTAACTATAGCACTTCTTTACAGAATGGTGGCTTGTAAGATTCGGGGGGCTTTCACATGGGTGAGAGGGAAAGGGTTAATGATGCAGTTTATTGTCGTTTTCACTTTTCGCCTGTTCAGAGATATATTATGAGCACGCGATTAAAGGCGTTTTCTATCATTAATGTAAGGCAAGGAATAGTTTGTGTGGGACAGGCTACGACACGAAATGAGACATATGTGTAAAATATATGCTAATCATTTCATAATAATAAACGCAATGGGCATTTTTGCTCATCTATCTCAAAGATTGAAAATCCAATGCCTTGAATGAGAAAATCGTATTAGTTACACGAGAAAATATTGATTTATAGTTAATGAATGCAGTCTCCCGTTGAATGGGACATACAATACACCCATGACATACTGTTATTAAAGGCACGCGTGTTTTTTTTAACGCCACGTCGCTGAGCGTCGGCAGACCAGTAACGTTTCCAGTTTATTTATGTTACGCAACCGGCACACAAAATCTTCCGTTAAATATAAATAATATGACAAAATATAAACAAAACAGCGTTTTCTCTTCTGTAAATAATCCGCTTTAAGTGTACACTTACATAAATAGAAAGAATGATGGAGCGGTTCGTGTATGATGCAAGTGTAGGTGCGTTTTGGGGATTGTATAACAAATCTTATTGTAACCGGGTCTCCTGCACGTCAGGTCTACGTCCAAATGAAGCCTTAATGGGGATTGTTTTATTCCTGTGTGTTTGACGGGACAGCACGAGCAGGGGAGTGCGACACACCCTTGTCGCATCAGCCAAACAAAAAGACGCCTTTAAGACGCAAGACTACGGACAAAGCCAAGGATGTGTGAAGTGCTGTGTGGGCATTCTCAACGGGATCAGACGGATCCATGTAAAAAACCAGTCGTTTAACTGGTGTTTAATTGGAAGACACACGAGCCAGCGATTAGAAACATGCAGATGCCGTTAAACTGATGAAGAAACAGCTGAAACCATCCTGATGCATTTAATGGAAATTGCATTGGTTTAAATGCAAACTATAATGGTATATAACGTGTGAGGTTTCATCTGGCACCATTAAAACATAATTGCCCGGTTTCACAGACAAGGCTTGAGACTAGTCCTGGACTAAAATGAAAGTTTGCGCCATTTTAACTGAAAATAAATTGCTCTGCCATATATTTAAATGTGTCATTGTTTGTCTCAAGATGCACACCAGTAATGTTTTTATCAAAGGCATTTCATTAAAAGCGACTTAATATAATTCATAGTCCTGGCTTAAGCTAAAGCTTTGTCCTTGAAACCGGGCCTATGACCTCAAAAAAGACATTGTAATAGTTTTAATGGTGATCCGCTTATGGTTCACAATGGTGTTCATAATGCAATCCATTAGAATTATAGCATTATGTTTTCATCAAAGTTTTTCTTTTTTTTGCACTCCAGCGGTTGTTTATATTCATATAGGTTATTTAAAGACATCAAATGTGTTAATCAACGCACAGAATAATGAGATCTTTTGTTTTAAACGTGCACCCATTTAAATAAGGAGCAGATGCAGTTCACGGTCATGCTGAGGCGCTCAAATCTGATTCAGTATGAGGCCGGAGACTACCTTGGCAATGCATGAGAACAAAGCAGATTGTCTCTCTCTTTCTCTCCCCTTCAGGCTCTGTCTATCTCTTTTCTTGCTTATTAAGAAATTAAGGGTTGTGATTATTGACTCAGGCTTCTATAGAAGAGATAATGAATGAGATAAATACTGGGAGAGACACAAAAAGACAGATTTGAGCTTGGGGTTCTGGCGGACGTTTGACAGTCAGCAGCCTTCAGTCTGGGCAAGCAGTCCTTCCATCCACATGATCTCATAGCACCACAGAGCTTGTGTTTGCCAGTAAATCAGCTCATTTAATCACATACAGTTTCTCAGAGAGAGAGAGTGCTCTGTCAGGCCGTACGGTTTGATCTGAAAGCGCTTTTTTGATCTTGTATCTGTGGTTGGATTAAATTTGCATGAATGATTCATGCTTAGGCCTTTAGTTAGATAACTAGGTCTCTTAGACAGCGAAAATCCTTTTTAATTATCTTTGCTTACTGTCATTTCTTATTTAGGCTTAAACGTGCAATATGTGGTTTGTGTTTTTACTTATGTATTAATTCCATTTGAATTGTAATGTAACATAATGCATTTTGTTCTCCCTTACTTTTTTTCCACAGAAGTCTGTCTAAAATGGGCCTTGTGTGTGTGGTGGTCCTTAGTACCCTCCTGTGTTCAGGTAAGAGTAAAATAATGCTTTTCACTGCTCTTCCGATTTCATCTTCGTATATTCATCATGTATTGTTTTAAAACCTTCTTCTTTCGTAAGAGGAGGAATGTTGATACTGCTGCTCTGAAAGTAAATGGTGAATGAAGTCTTGCGTCATAGCATGGAGGGAAGAAATTTATGTGGGTTTGGCAACACGAGAGTAAATACATCTGTATTTCTATTGTAGGTTGATTTAAAGCATGTTTCCGACAGGAGACGTTAATAAAAAAGCATGGTGTAGATCTCGTAGATATATTGCTTAAATATCTTTTTTCTTGGCTGACAGATTTAACGATCGAATGCTTTATTTATTTTCAGGCTAACATTTTGTTGCATAAATAATTGGACGATGTTGGACTGCTAGTGCATAGTTGGCGGTTTGACTTGGCATTATTCCTAGTATTCTTTTTATAGTGGGCGCTGTAGAGAAGGGAAACTTCCATATCCTTCCCCTTGATATCTGACATCTCAATCACTATTAAATGAGTGTTTTTATGTAGCCAGTAAAATATGTATATTTATATATCATATAATATATTTTTAGGACCTGTGTATGCAGGCCATAGAATTATAAATGCGGGGTGTTTGTGTTCTCTTTCTGTCTTTACAATTATAATGCAATGCAGCTTTTCTGTGGCTCAGTGGTTAGAACAATGCCAAGGTCATGGGTTCAATCCCAGGGGATCGCAAATAGTCAGAAACAAATCTATGATACAATGCAATGTAAGTCGCTTTGGATAAAAGCGTCCACCAAATGGATAAATGGAAATGCATTGACGACACATGGGGTTTCTTAGTCTGAAAACATTTAAGGTTTGTTTAATATTTAGAAATGTAAAAAATAAATGAAGAAAAAGCCTAGCATTAAACATGTAATAAAAACCTATTCTCCTTGCTCTTCTCCTTCATAACTGCTGATTTGTGAGTCCAACATGACTCCATTCCTGAAGAGCTATTAGGGCAAATTTATTGCCATTTTGCAGCGGTTATATAGACAAGCTAAATTTGATCTAATAGAAATTGGATCTGTCATATGAGCAAAAATTAACTCTCCGGTGAGGTTTCAAACTGTCTTTGTGAGCGAGTTCATTTAACAGTATGTTCAATTGAATGAACTTATAAACTCTGCAGGTAGCTAGACGTTTAGTAAAATAAGTCATTGCACAACATCCAACGCCTGAATGAAACTAAAAGTAAAGTTATCAATCAAAGAGCAAATCATTTTAAGTCTCTCAGGAAGTTTTGGGATTTATAAAAGAAAGAACTTAGAATAGAAAGGTCTTGTTGAAATCTTGATCTTGTTTTCTTTCTTTTTTCACAGTTTGGTCATCACCATTAAAGGTAAAATGCCTCCAAAATGAATACCATTCAATATTCTTTATTATCTTATTATGGACAGCTTCACCGTCCCAAACTTTCTGTGTTTTAACTTATCTGACTCAAATGCATGTCTTTCTTCCCGCTCTGCAGCAAAAGATGAACACCGTACAGCTTTTTTCGGGGAGGATGTTCATATTCCCGTGCCGGCTTTGGACGCAACAGAGGTGACGTTCATGCCGAGGGTGAATCCGCTGTCTGAGCGCGCTCTGCTGAAGAACGGGAAGATTGTGGATGTAAGAGCCAAGCTGAACGCTTACATCAGCCACTTGATTCTGGAGGATGTGGGTGAAGAAGATGAGGGAACGTATGTGGTGAGGAATTCTGCGGCCCCCGCTGATGTCAGACGGATCATTCTCATTGTTAGAGGTATTTGTCACGGTCAATGGATATCTTATTTTATGATCATGATAATTGAGGAGAGTGTAGTTTTTGAATAACATTTACATGTTTACTTTTGCACCAAATATGTTAGTTTCTTATAAGCATTTTCCACATTTCGAGTTTAAAGGAACACTCCACTTTTTTTGGATATAGACTCATTCTCCAACTCCCCCAGAGTTAATAAGTTGAGTTTTACCATTTGAAAGTCTATTCAGCCTATCTCTGGGTCTTGTGATAGCACTTTTAGCATAGCTTAGCATAGATCATTGAATCCAATTAGACCAGTAGCATCGCGTTCAAAAATGACCAAAGAGTTTCGATATTTTTCCTAATTAACAACTTTTCTGTACTTATATCGTGTGAGCCTATTTCCAAAAAAAGTGAAGTGTTCCTTTAACCAGAGATTCTTCCTGAGCCGGTTTAGTTTAATTTGTTATTGATTTACAATGATTGTTAACCCGGTTGTTTACTAAAGCAATAAAACACAAAAGGACAATAACTTTACTTTAGGAGAGGTGCTCACGGATGTGCTCTTTTATTTTATATGAAAAAATGCCCCCCCAAAATAGTTGTCAATACTAGTTTCCCACGAGTCTTTTACAATTTTCAGTTCTGTTTTTCTTCTAGACTGTGCGACAGAGACTGTGGTGAAATACGGAGACACGTATCATATCCCGATCAACCCTAGCATCGGTCCATACACCCTTGAGTTCAGGTCGGTGGGTCAGACTCATGTTAACGTGACCACAGAGGAACCACCCATATTACTTCTCAACCAGACGGTCATCACGTCCGAAGAGTACGAGAACCGTCTGACCATCAGCGAGAAGAGAGTCAACCTTCATCTGGTTACAGGAGCCGATGAGGGCACCTACACCATCATTGACAGCGATGGCAAAGTCAGAATGAGGACCTGTCTCAATGTGAAAGGTGATAAGTGTATTTAAAACTTTGGTAACACTTTACATCAAGGTAGCCTTTATAAAGCATGTATACATGTGTTTATTAATGATTAATAAGTCATTTACAAATGCATTATGAAGCAGTTATGACTATAATCAAGTTATTGCTATATCCCATAACCCAGATCACCAGATCTTTGAGCACCTGAATTACGGAGGAACCCTGAAGATCAAGCTCCACGTGGACTACACCAAAGTCCGAATGGTCTACATCCCAGACAATGACCACAAGGAGCGACTCATCCTGGACCAGGGCGAGCTGGTGATGCCTCTGGACCCTGCTTTGGACGGTCGAGCATCTGTAGAAGAATCAATGTTCTACCTGAGGAAGGTCAAAGTGAGCGACATGGGTCTCTTCAGAGTGATGGATTTTTCAGGCTTCCGCATAGCTGACGTCTACCTTCACGTGGAACGTGAGTAAAGAATGGAAGATAGTTTCTGAAGCTCGCATCTGAATTGTTCATCTTTCTCTTATGCCCATGATCCTCTTCTTCCCACAACAGCTTATAAGTTGCCACAGCTTTACGTGGCGATCATCGCCCTGCTGTCTCTGCTAGCGTTTCTGCTGCTGGTGTGTCTGCTGTCCTGTCTGATTAAAGTTCACCGGCGGGCGGAGAAAGCGCGTAAGATCACCCTCATCGCTCAGCAGGCTGGCAAGAGCGAGGGAGAGGTGTTCAGACAGGTAGATAAATGCAAGAATAAGTGTCCAAATCTCTGAAAAGATAAGAATATTACAAAACCTTTGAATTGTTTGTCTACCAAGATTTAATTATCCCAGATGAAAGATAGATGAGTTTTGCTATCAATATTCAAGCTTTTATTGTTGTAATATAAGTCGGGAATACAACGCTCATTGAATCAGTTAAAATTTTAGCAAATGTGATATCATATGTGTCAAAAATGCGTGCGTGTGTGTGAGTGATAATTCTTTTGTCTTTGTTCCTTCTCTTTGCTGTAAACCGAAATATTACTAAGCTGAATTATGCACTATATACTTTTACACTTGTTTACTAGAAGACAAAACTTTTAGTAGGTTGATGGTTAGACCTCAGAAATGTTAGACCCCATTTCAAAGCCTTAAATTCACCAATCCAGTCTTGTTAGCCGCCTCATCCAAAAATCTATAAGAACAGAATCTGTCCAGTTTTGTGTAACACTACAATTCGGGAGCATGTGTATATTCAATGATTCCACCCACGGACATTCATTTCAAATAGCTGTTGTGGTGGTTTTGTAGTAGTTAACGATTGATCTGCGTTGCATTTCTCCTTCCTGAAGGATCATCTGATGGATTTCCCAGCGGGTGAGAGAGCTCTGCGTTGTGCTGTTGTTTGTTTTCTTTCGAGCTGAAGTGATGAATCTCTATTGGTGTTGTGGTGGCGTAATAGGGCTCTTAAAGACCTTCCTTCACTCAGTGACTGTGTATCCTGTTCATTACTTTCGCTTTGTTTTCATCTCAAACTGAGACAAGTAACTTCAGGTGTATTGCTCCTATCTAGTTTTACTTTGAGTAGTTATATCAATTTAAAGGTATATACACCTGTGTGTTAAAGCCTCTGCTGCGCTTAAACACACATGCACATATGGACATTTAATGTGTCGATATGGAGAGGTAAAAATAATATAAATCTATGTGTATGTGTGTATGTGTGCTGAATTCTGTGTCTATGTTGGTGTGAGTGTGTTTGTTTTTATGAATGGTGGGCAGTGATAAATGGAGTCAGTCATAGTAATATCGTTTTTATTCATACAAATATTTTTTTAAATATTTTTTACATTAATATATTTTACATATTATTAATTTATTAAATACTGATTTTATACTTTGTAATGTAATTTGGCAAATATAAAATGTCATTTGGATTATCCGCATGTAAAAAACGTGCATCCTACAAACAAAACAAATACAGTACACACTACATGTAAGTGTAGTATGCTAATCTAAAGATTCTGACT
The DNA here is from genome assembly GCA_006030095.1 of Triplophysa siluroides. NCBI lineage: Eukaryota > Metazoa > Chordata > Actinopteri > Cypriniformes > Nemacheilidae > Triplophysa > Triplophysa siluroides. The sequence goes on from VCII01000054.1 coordinate 719,403, forward strand.
CTGAAATTAATCATTTGCCAGCCTTGTGAAAGTCTTCTGTGTTTGTCTTGTCATTGTGTTTACCCGCAAAGCCTTATGGGTAATTGTGAATAAGGTTTTTTACTATATTCTCATACTGTATAAATATTGTGACACTGAGATGGGGCAGATACAGACACTGATACCCTGATGTATGTTGTTGTTTATTAAACTAACAACAAATAAAATATCAGTGTCTTCGAAATTGTTATCAGATGTATTCATATACATACGTATGGTGTAATTTAGTTTTCACAATGTTACAGTATACAGTATATTTCATTTCACACTTGGTTTGTTTGCTTGGTCCAACTTAAGTCCGGCAAACAGACCCCAAGTTCAGTACGCTCTTGCTCTCATTTTTGTATTATTGTGGGGCCAACAATGGCACAATGTGGACAATATGGACAATATGGTTTTGTACGTACAGTATATAATAGCAATGTTTTGCAGGTGGTTCATGAGGCTTACACTAGATTCACAGAGGAATCCACGGTGCAGTCCACATGGGAGAACGTCACAGAAAGCACGGAAGTTGAGATCAAAGTAAGCAATTGTGAAATGTAAACAAAATAGTTTACCTCCAATATTTGCGCATTCACGTGTTAGAATGATAATTTTACTTTTCTGTTAGGGTCTCGAGGTATCCAAACCCGGTCAATACCAGGCCCTCCAATCTGACAAAAACTTCTTGGAGATGAACGACTCAGGCGTGGAGTTCACCATATCCGCGCTCCCTCTAGACAGCGACACGGATGTACCCGACAATCTCATCTCTCACAAGGCCCTGCTTGAGTCCGACACCCTCGCCGGTGTCGCCCCGGCCGTTTCCGAGGGCGAGCACAGCGCCACTCGCACCCCTGACTCTGTTCTGAGCGCCAGCCCTGCCACCCAACCCAAATCTGGGGCTCACACAGATGACGGCCTGATCGAGCGACCGCACCTGAGGAAACGGCTCTAGCCAACGGGCTGGATGCAAAGATAAGCAAAGATGCGTCGCCGCTTTCCGATAAAGTCGCTGTGGTGGATCCAAGTAACGCAAGCACAACCTGAGTGCCGCGGAAGGGTGCGTTTCACCAACCAACTCATCGTGTCTTCTTTTGCGCCCACTTTGCATCCGTAACATCTCACCGCTTGCATTGCTCATCGTGACACGTGGATTCATCTGATGTGTAACAAATGGTTTGTTGGAGAAGACTGCACACTTAGAAAAAAATGAATAAAACATGACGATGGAAGAAATGGTTTATGGTTCTGCACTATGCATGCATGTAAATTGAGTTCTGCTAACAGCCGAGTGCTGGATTAGAGAGACCATTTAGTGCATGTGAAGAAGAAAATAAAAACCTTACACTTTCAAGACGCACATACGGATGGTAAATATTTCAGACGGTACTCATGCAACTTTACCAGGAACTGACTGAGACTAAGTTTACAGCAACTGAAAAGGAGAGTACACGGGTCACATATTTTCCAAACAGTTCACCTACCAGATGCCAAAAGAATACATTTGAACATAACGTTCTTCATTTCTAGATCAATTTGAATGCAGTCTTTGCTCCACCTGGTGTTCCCGGACTTCCTCTAGTGACTCGCCACCAGCTCAGACGCGCAGTGCTGATAATCTTTGTCAATGCTAAACTAAACACTCTTGTTCAGGATCACACGGGTGACAGGAGTCTGATATGGTGGCTCAACGTTGTAAATAGGATAATCTGCATTGAGGGTTTTCGTCCCAGAGGGGCTCTGCTGGTGGAACGGCTTGTGTCAGCAGTTAAAGGTGCTGACTACACTTGGGCTTTTCTTTGTCTTCTTTTCCTCATCCACTCATACCATCCCCTATTCTTCTTAATTTAAACATGTTTTGAACAGATGAGAGGTCTTTGGATAGTTGGAGGTCCATAGTGAAAAGTGCTCTGAATGGTAACCTTGTGTAGTGTTTATCACCTCATTGAACTTTTTGTATTTATTACATATTTGTTAAGAATATTTGAACAAAGATGTCGACAATTGGGCTTGTACAATTTATGAAATTAGTGAAAATGATTCTGCATGTTGGCGCCGATAGCCCTTTGGTGAGCACGCTGACCCGAGTTCGATTCCAAGCTTGGGAGTCCTTTACCGATCTCCCATCTGTGCCCAATGCATTCCTGTCATACACCTTTCCCTATTAAAAAAAATTAAAATAATGTAGGAATTCTGATGTAATTATAAATAGTTAAAATTAAAGTTAAATTCACCTTCGGACAACTTCTGAAACATCAACATACATATAAAACCCACATTCTTTAGATAACATTTTCTTGGAACTTAATCATAAACTTAATTGTAATCATTATGTTTACTAAATGCATTTATGCAGAGAATCGATGTGTGTGGAAGATTATAATGCAATATTAAAACGAGTTAGCTAGCCATGGGGTCGTACCCTGATGTTTCATGAGATGGGGCTTGACCTGCTGGTAAAACTGCTACCTCATGTTTTGATGTCTGCAGGACGCACACACACATAAAACAGAGACAGGGTGAAAAAATAATAATAAACAATTAAAGCACAATAAAAATTAAAGCCTTGAAATGCTCTTGAAATTGCAGCTAATGTTAAAACAACGGTTTGCATAACGAAATTATGATAAAGACGAAGAATCTCTTTTGATCTTTGAATGATTCCCGTATGAAATGCGATTACAGAGCAGTTTGCTTGTCATTTTTAAACGACTTTCTAAATTCTGCTGACTTTGCGAGAACAGTCAAAAAACGTTTTGTATTGTATTGATGCCAGTGAGATGCATTTGATGATCAAGCTTAAAAAAATCGCTGCAATTTTTGACTAGCTTTTATTAAAGACCCCCATTCCTTCACTTCTAGTGTTAAGATTTTAATTTTAGGGTTCTTGTGTATCACACCGAGTGAATGTGCAGTTATTGGGCCTTATGAAGCAATATTAGTGTGAAAGCACTGCACACACACACATGCATACTGGGTAGATGCAATAGTATGAACAAACATACACCTTCTGTACATAAATATATTGCATGTAAATGATCAATTATCTTTCTATCCAATGATTGCTGGCTTCTCTTTTTACTCACAATTACACACAAAACTTAATGGCAAAACATAACGGCGAGTTATGATCTCCCATTCAACAAATTGTCATGCTTTACTAATGCTTTGACTGCTTTTTATCTTATCACTTAAGAATGATTTTAATTATGCAAGACACAGCAAAAGACTATTGTTACTCTTATTGATTCAATTATACTCTTTCTTGTATGCACTGATGTCATAGATCTAGTATATACACAATTTAAAGAGATACTTATGCATGCTGAACGAGGTTGCTTGTTAGAAAGTTCATATCACAGTACTTTGTCTCTGATGAGAAGTATTCTTAATGCCAGTGTTCATGTAGTGAAGTCACTAGAATAGGTAAAAATGTAATAGTTAAATTAGTTTTGGTATGTCACTTCAGATTTGATTCATAATTATGACATGTAGAGTCATTAAAATGACGTTTATGAGCAGTTTGTACCTTTTCAATTCTTGGGCATTTTAATGTTTGTTAATAAAAAAATTTTTTTCATTTCTCACCAGGAAATCATATTTCAAAGACGACCATTTTAAAAATAGCTTTAGTGCTTGTTAAGGTGCACTTCGGGTATTTCACACCTGAAGTTTCCCACAATAAATGTACCAATATATCATTTTGATATTTTTGACCATTTGAAGCGCACAGTAAATATATGCTGGTTGTATTTACAGTTAAATCTTGGTATGTTATCGATTGTATTTGATTGTAAAAATATGTTTACCCCGACTTTCTAAACTATTCACTTTGGTTCAATTGATGTTTTTAAATGCGCATTTACAGGTAGCCTACAGTACGTCTAAATCATAATCCTACATAAGAATATGCACTTATCACACAACAGGCTCTTTCGCATGTTAAAACAAGATTTCCCAGTGGTATAGATTAACATCAATACAAAACCATCCCTGAAGCCTGCTCAGGTGTGACCAAACCTTTGATATCACATCATTCAACAAGCTCAGGAGTGTGTGTTCTTCTAAATTATTGAAGATAATCACATTTTTAAATGTTACATGAACTGATCTTCTGCCAGTTTACACGCTAGAATTCTCAGGAGAAAGGTTTATCAAAGTTATCTGTCAAGACATTTTGTTCTTCCAAATAACCATTGAGAACCATTGATTCACAGCCCGAGAATGAAGACCATTAATGATTGATATTGCTTTGATGGCATGAGATTAATGACAGACTTAATGTAACTGCGGATATTAACAATACTTCACAGTCATGTACAAAGTAAAGACGATCATGTTTTTGGCTGTACTTGTGGCAGTATGTAAATTATTTTACTTTAAGCAAAACATTGATTTTTTTCTGGAATGAATGATGAAAATAAAGGACCTTTGATTGACGTTTCACAGTTTGTGGGCTTTCAATGCTTTCAATGATTCGGACTCAGATTTCCATGAATTCCAGCACCACGTGGATGTGACATCCAGTGTTAAACTGAGTCACTTTCTGAAATTTAAAATATTAAAATACAAAAAATGTAATTTCATGAGAAAATATGCATTACACATTTTAACAGCAGAATTAGATTGCTTATATATAGCGTGTTTAGATTTAACAGTAACCCCACTACAATTATTTCAATTCATAATTATTTCTATAAAACAGCTTTACTTTAACTAAGAATAAGAACCATATAAAACAAGAATATAATGCATATATCGAAGGTTTAAAACGTAAAAATAATGACATGTTAAAACTCTCCATTGTAGTTTTCCAGTCTCCTTGACAACAGAGACGGAAGTGATGTTGAATTTCGCGCAAGGAAACCAGCGCGGCTCTCGGCGCGCCAAATTTCAAAGCACTTCCTGCGCCGGGAGGACGATAAGATTGACAACGGAGCCGAAATAAAACACAATAATATCTTTTCACAATAACTCACCCTCCTAATTTGGGCATGGCATGCTTTTGTAAGTGTTTTTCAATCATGTTGTTCGATGAAACAAAATGGTTGTGTATGTAAAATAGCTGTTTTTAGGTTGTGTGGTGCGTTCAACTATATGCTTACAGAAGTAGCACGCTAGCTGCGTGCTGCTATACGGGTACTTTCCTTTTGGGATTGAGCTCTGCTTATCAACTGTTTATCAGTTAAATGTTTGTTTTTGTGGGTTTTGCAATATCTTGAAGTATTCATTGTTGAAGTAGTTTGTATGGTGTCAGTGGTAAATCTTGGGCAGTGCGTGGACGATGTAACGTTACAGCCATCGATACTATTTGATTATGCATCGTTTCATGTCATGCCATGTTGTTTATTTAAAACTATTTGTTTATGTTAAAGTAAGCAAAATAAGCATTGTGCAGCTGTCATTGCATAATAATAAAATATAGAAGTACCCATTTTAAGCAGAACGTTTTGTTGACTTGTCAGTTTTGTTAAATATTTGACATTAAATGTCTTGTTAAAGTATTGTTATTGTTTTTTCCAGAATGAAGATCACCAAGTGACAGCATCTGACTGGACACATTCAATGCTAGTAGAACTCTTATTTTAGAAAATTTAGACCGAAAATATCCAAGCCAAACTAAAATATAATTTTAGTTTGTCCTCCAACTGTGTTAAGTAATATGTCATATCAGCCTGACCAAGTTTAATTTTAACATCAGTGCTTTTATAAATTATAAATAAATACATTTCAAAAGAAGAATATCTTCAATGGAGGACATTTAGTCTTGTTTAATAGAAGTGTTGCCAGCTGTGTTGCCGTTTTCCTCCACATTTATTTGTGGAATGCCAAAATGTCGACAGGAGTCCAGCCGTGTTTTCAGTTGTTAAGGATTGGATTGTCGTCCAATGCGAATAATGTCAACACAAATGGAAATGAGTCACCGGACTCTGTTCGTGACCTGTACACGTTTCGACCAGAGCTGCCCCAGTGTGTGTTCCGGCTGGGTCGGGCCGCAGAGCTGTGTGATGTCACCCTGGACTCGATGACTGTGTCCCGTATCCACGCTGAGCTGCACGTGGAGAAAGTAACTGATGCCTTTGGAGAAGAGGGGTGGAAAGTCTGTGTGAAGGGGCGCAGCAGTAATGGTGAGTGATGTGGTCCATAAAAACCATTTCAAATACCCAGTACATACCGTTAATTGTTCGTATCATGTTGCCACACAATTTTTTCATATCGTGGAATAAGTTGAAATAAATTCTGCAATGGAGGAAATAAAAACCTCTCTGTGTTCTACAGGCACATGTGTGAATGATGTAAACCTCCAACAGGGAGCCTTATGCGAGATCTTCGATGGCGATACCCTAAACATTGGCGGCCAATCAGGGAAGACTAGCCCAGAATTCTACTTCCTCTTCCAAAAAGTAAGAGTCCGCCCTCTGGACTTCGATGCCATCACTGTGCCTAAAGCAGGTGTTTTCTCATCCGACATTAAGAACCGTATCAGAACGTGCTTGGAAAGTAAAGCAGACCCCGCGTTGGATATTTCTAAACTGTCCATTAACAAAGCCACGGTCATTCTGAACTCCATCGGCAGCCTGAGCAAGATGAACGGAAGCTGCTGGACGTTTAAGAAAAGCGATAAAACTACCAGTTTAAAAAACGCCAACACTCCAGGGTTTGCGGCTTTGGCCCCTCCCTCCACTCCGCCCCCCTTCCAAACCGACGGTGAGATCGCATCCAAGTCTGTCCCGCCATCGTCAAAGAGCCGACGCAAGTCAGCCCACACCGTTCTCCTGGAGGACGACAGTTCAGACGATCCCGTAAATCGCAGAGATGCGGAGGATGGAAGGAGAATACAGGCGAGGAAAAGACGGCGACTTTACAAGTCCGAATCAGACGTGTTTCATCCTCCTCTACCCAAAATGGAGCAGAATTGCAGGTCACAGTTTGATGTGTCGAAACACAACGGCAGCACGGCACCTAACAGAAAGTTCAATCATCATATCACGAACATGAGTCACACCAAAGGCATCAATTTGACTCCGCTTCACCAGCAGAAGTCGTGCTTGTCGGGTCCTGGAAGGAGACAAAGAGCGAACAGCTCTCCCGTATTTGTGGCCCTGGGGACGGGAGGTGAGAATTACAACCTGACCTCACCATCAGCGAGGGCATCCAAGACGGAGAAAGCGAGGGGGGCGATTTCTCGGTATCAGGCCTCGACAGGGTGAGCAGATATTGGGTCACACACACTCAAAGATGAATACAATCTCAAAAAGTCATGCATGTTTTTACAGTCAAAGTACATTTTAGTAGAACATTTTATTGCTAGATATTTTGGAAATGTTTATACATTTTTGGGGGAATTTTTAGTTAGGGAATAGTTCAACTTCAAAATGAAAATTTGTTCCTCATTTACTCACCCCGTTGTCATTTTAAACCTGTGTGATTTTCTTTCTTCTACAAAAAAAAGAAAGTTAAAACAATGTTGGTAACCAAAACCTGTTGGTCCCCATTGACTTCCGTTGTATGGACGCAAAACCAATGCAAGTCAATAGGGAGCAACGGCTTTCTGTTACCGTCATTTTCAAAATATCTTGCTCATACAGGTTTGAAATGACATAAGGGCATGTAAATAATGACAGGAATTTTAATTTGTAACGTGAAATATTCCTTTAAAAACATTAGCACTACAACATGTATTCTGAGCTAGTCAGGTGTTGGCAGCTCAACACATTAAATAAAATGTGTTTTTTTAAGTTTTAATGCCAAGTGTTTTAGTTGCATTTACTTATACACAACTTTTCCTATCTCTCTCTGTAGCCGACAACGCGGAAGACCCAGAAAACATCCTCCACCCCGTCCATCCCTTCCATCACCCTCTTCTTCCTCATCCTCCAGCTCATCTTCCTCCTCATCGTCTTCCTCATCCTCCTCTGAAGATGACGACGAAGAAACTGGGGTCACGCAGGGCGTCGAACCGTGCGCATCGGCGTGCTGTCGCTTCCCGCAGCAGGACACCGTGCAGTGGATCCAGTGCGACGATTGCGATGCCTGGTACCATCTGGACTGCCTGCCGCACGACCGCAACCGAGCCGCGCTGCTGCTCGACCCGAATGCAGACTTCCACTGCGGCTGCCGCAGAGGCAGAAACCACTGAGACCATGAATCAAGCTCGCCTTCAACTCTTTAATAAACCAAATATGCTGAAAGACATTGTGTTATTACAATCAGACGCATGGGGGATTGGGAGATTGCTTCTTGGCTCTCATATAGAGAAACGCTTTGTAGTGATGGCAGGAATAAATAAGTGTGGTATTAATGTTGTCTGCAGTGGTGCTAATTGCTTTGAGGGGTGATGTAAACTGGTTTGGCTCAGATGGATGTTCTGAACTTGCACACCAGCTTGGCAGGATGGGTTTCAAGAGCATCCAAATGTGCTCTAAGCACTGAATCCCATTAGAACCAGCACTGGATGGTTTCTAGCCAGTTACAATATATAATAAATATTTACAAAGGGGGATGAAAAGGTGTGGACTTTGAAAAGCTTAAAAAATATGTTTGTAAATGTTGAATACAGAAAATGATATTTTAAAATATTTTAGAAATGAATGAATTCATTGTTTACCCAAAAATAAACTATACACACCAACCCTGAAAAAAACAAAAAGAATTTTGCTTTTTTTTCCTGCCGACATTCTTCAAAACATCTTCTTTTGTGTTCTGCAGAATACAAAAAGTCATAGAGGTTTGTAATGACATGGGGGTCAATAAATGATGGAAGAATTTAGATTTTTGGGTAAACTTGGTTGGACTTCAGTATGCTTTCTTAACTAGATACTTATTGTTAAGCATGCTTTATCCACATAATGGCTTTTATATAATATGTAATCATTAAATACTGTATAAAATGTAAACAAGTGTAGCTAAAGGCAGTTGTGATGACTTATTCATGAGTAAATTAAGTACAAAACTTGATTCGATGGAATATTCTTAAAATGTCAATGCACAGAAAACATTTAAAGAGAATTGTGGATGGCTTTTTGTTATGTGGTCTGCTATTAACAAGCTTTGAGTGTCATCTCGATTAACCGATGTAGTCGTATCTGTTGTAGAATCTGAGATATGAGTGTTTAAAATACTGTCTTCACTTTAACTCAACATAATAGATATGATGAATCACACTCATAATGTTTGTCATGTTGGGAATTGAGAACTGAATAAAGAATTATATATTTAAAATATAAACCGCCTGGCTTTCAGTGGAAGATATTTTAAATGTGATTATATAATTGTACATTTCTGTGTTATAAGGATCTGTATAAGTGTGAATGTTGTGTATACAGCCTGAGTTTTTTTATGAGCACAGATGCCAAGAAGTGTGAAAAACTAAATTCACAAAAACAAATTTTAGACCCACAATATCCCCCCAAATGTGGTTTCAGCCTAACAGAGTTGTCAGAACAATTTTATATCGTGCAATGTGGCTGATTTGTGAGCTCCCAGAATGCATTGCAGCATTCATAAATAATGCAGTAACTGTAAGAGAGGGACTATGTGTTATAGGGTTATGGTTTTGCTGCTGGCTAACATGTTGTTTTGTCATTACTAATTTAGTTGATCATCTTTTTGCATAATGGGCTATTTTTTGGTAATGATTATTTGTTTGGTTAAGGTGGTGGATGCGTGTCTATAAAACTATTGAATGTAATGCCTTTGCAAAATATTCTCAGAGTTTATTTGATATAAAACTATATCAAATATTTAATATCCCAAAGAAGTTTCTCTAAAGAGAAAACAAAACCAGGGTTTTATCCTCTTTTTAGCGTAACCTACTTTCTCGGCTTTGCAAGATATCATCAAACGTTGAGCGATGTCATTTTAAACCAAAACTCAACGAAGCTGCACAATATGTGTTTACATGCTTTTGCCGTTATTTCAACTCCAGGTTTTAAATTCTTGTGGTTGTTTTTGAAAATGTACAAAGACAAAACAAAAATCCTGCACAGCCAAAGCATCAGACTCTTTGTGCGGCTCTGCTTTTGATCCAACTGGACAACGCTGCCGTATATTTAAGAGTGGAGTGATTGTCAGATAGAATTCAGTGGAATTCTTTCGACCTTTATGAAGTCTGTGACCTAAATGTCTGGATCACCTGTTGTCACATCACATTCTGTCTCATCTGTCCATTCGCTGAACATCCCTGCTGCTCTGGGAGGCATTTGTAACACCCTGTGGGCTTCAGGTCAGTGGACACCTATACCTGTGCATTACAGAAGATGTCTCTCTGATGAATGACTTATATTACCTGTCCTCTGGTCAGATAAAGTGAAACTCCAGTCTTGTGGAATTACATTAGCGATGGCTATTTTATGTTTGCAGAGTCGTTCCTTGAAGAATGCATCCTTAAAAACCCTTTACACAAAAAATATGGTTTTATTATGTGTAGCGATGTTTTTGGTGGGCAGTTTTTATATAAATGTATATTAGAAACTTATATTTTGTGTACTTTAGTGAGACAATGGTCAATTTGTGGTTATGGCTTTACTACAAAGAAAAAATAATAATTTTTGCATGTACATGCTATAGCTAAGCCACTGTAATCTCTCGTGCAGGGTATTTTTGTATGATCAATACATTGTTGCACAATATGTTAAATTTAATATTACAATTTTCATTAACTATAATAACTTAATACAATAATAAGACAATTTCACCAATAGGTCATGTTGAATTAAATGAATAATGAGAACTATAATGATAGGCCTATTTATTAGTTAAAAATGAACTACATTAAAAATAACCAGCATACGACATTTTCACAGCTACAATTACAGATGGGATAATGTATTATTAACATCATTATGTGTCCAGCACTGAGCACAGACAAAATGTGTGTTTCGCAGGTAGGCCTAACTTACTCACTGCTGTAGTCTCTTCACACTAGCCCATAATTCTTGAAATATAACTATGTACTGTACTGCAGAGATTATCATGTCAAGCTGACACGCGTGTACATTATCAAGGAGAGATGGGCAGTTAAAACAGAGGTGTGAAATCTTTACTGGCTCTTCCTAATGAGGCCAATGGATTGCAGTTCATCCGTGTTGCCATGGCGACGCCTCCTGCAGTCAATGGAAGTGTGTGGCGAAGGCAGGCTGCAGCAGGACCTGTCAGTCGCAAGACAAAGGTGAAAGAGAAAATCTCATACAAGGACACTCAATACTGCAGTGTTAGTGAAAGTCAGACTTAGAAGAGATGAAGCAAATAGAGTTGTTTACAGAGGAAGATGAATAGTCATATAAAGGGTACATCTTAGCTTAGTAGTAGTTTTGCAAGGCCGCCAGGGGGCAGACTTGTTCTGTTAGCTCGCGCTTCAAAGTAAAGAGTCACTTGCAAAACCAGCTCACACCCTGTGGCATTGAAGTCATATTATTGCTTGAAGGTAGTAACATAAAATAAACGCTTTCTTTGCAAATTCAAGCCTGTATACATTTCAAAAGCTTTTTTATACAAAATTACCACAAAGTAAAATAAAGTGGTGCACTCGCCCGGGGAGGAAACATTAAGGTTAACCACAGCAGCAGTAAAGTTAGCGCGAGCGCTTTCAATCGTATGCAGGCCTACTTTCATTATTTGATTTGTCTGTTTTTAAATTTGAGAGTTTAAAACGCTAAGAGTGTTTAGTTTACAGGTTAGAACATTTCTACCAAAAATTGGTAATATGGTAATACAAATGTTATTCAATAGGCTGATTAAAATGGTTTCCACATTTTTGCGACAATAGAACCACAATGGATTTCCTTACGGGGAGCTTTATCATATAATAAAATATATCTATAAAGTTAAACTTAAAAGAAGACATAATTTAGTGGTAGTTTAGAGCATGATGGACTGCAGCAAGATGGCACAGCTCTCTGAACATGTCTCTTGAGTTTTAGATTATCAAGGTGATTGACAGGGATCTAATGGGATCACAGTGCGTGAAGACTGCTTTCAGCTTGCCATCCACGTGCTTTCCTGCCTCAAAATGTAGACATTTCTCTAGACCCCGGAGTTAACCTGACTAACAATGCTAACATTTTTTGCACGAAAACAATGAACTTTAACTTATTTGTCAACGAGGATCACATAATGCGGTATACATTTTTACAGGTTGAGACAAAGTCCACACATTAACCACAGCCATTAACCTGCTAACAAACCGTTTCGTCAATTCAGAGAACCTGATGAAATTTTGCTATATTGACTTTTATTGATGTTCTTGTGCTTGCCTTACAGCCCACACAGACAGGCACAGACAAATGAATCGTGATTCGAGATAGCACATGGACATGGTTGGCGTGTTGGTGCGAATAGGACACAGGTGCCTTCATCATGTGCCTCGGCACATATCTCTTCTCCTCCCATCATCGGCGGGTTGATGCGAGTGGATGGATGATAGCGCTACCGTGGAAACGGCTGAGTGAGTTCGATATCTGCAATATTCTTTTCACTCATGCCTAAATTTCAGATCACTGAGCAGAAAGTACACGGGTAAATCTGAAGGTTTTATGTTCGGTACACCTGGTTACACAAACTCTATGGGGAATTTACAACAGGTGGTCACTTGTCATGAATGTTCTCAATTCAAAATAACTGTTTGATTATAAAAAAATATTATTATAAAGAATATTCAAAATTATTATTTAATTGTATGTTTAGAAAACATAAAGTGACAATAGCAGTGGCCAATAAGCCAAGGGCCAATTTATAACAAAAAAATGATCCAGATCTCACTACATTGTATGTCTCCTCTTGGAATATATCACACAAGTCATACAGGGTGTTTTCACAGTATTTGATAGCTTGACAGCCTCAGTTCTCATTCACATTCATTGTGAATGTTGGGCAAACTATTCCTTTAATAAAAACATCACACATATTTATATTCTAACAGTCTTGTGTGCGCACATTTATTTGTGCACTTGAACTCAATACATCACAGACAGAATGATTATGAGACCGTCACTTAAAAGTGACATGACCTTATGATGACATTCCATTACAAACACACACACAGCAGTGGGACTGAAGTTTGGTGTGCGTGTTTATGTACACTCAGTCAGGACCATTCTAAGCAGATCATGGTTGACAAGCAGACGTCCCACAGCTCTGTTATGACAAAATCCCTCCATCTCATTCCTATTCTCATCTGTGTCAAAGTCCGCCTGCAAGCCACAGATAAAGACTGCACGGCCGTAATCAACTCAGTGCTTCTACTCAGCTGTAGCGCTTACGCTGGTTACCAGCAACGGCATCTTGCTGAGAACATGTCAGAATGTAGGACACAAAAAGAGACCATTTCAAAACTTTTTCATTTTTTCTGAATTTACTATTTATAGGTAGAATCGCCATTTTTGTTTCATTGTGTGAACTACTAACAACATTTCTCCCAAATTTTAAGTACAAATATTGCTTCGATTTGAGTTTATTTGCAGAAACATTACCTCGATTTTGATCACATCTTTCATGTGTCTTGTCATGCTGTCAGTCTTTCACATTGCTGTGGGATGACTTTATGTCACTCCTGAGGTTTGATTTTGTTGAAATTCAACAGACACTGAAATGGGATGGCCACAATACATCTTGTAATGCTGAATAAATGAAAATTTGAAATGGTCTTTTTCCGCAGCTGGATATGGACATACGACGCAAATAGTACTGTGTAAAACAAAGTTATTGGGTTGTGTTAAAATAGAAAAAGGAAACAGAACGGAAAACAAGAAGCAGTTGTGATTTTTTGTGTTTGACCTGAAAGATGTTTCACTTCACTGTTTCTGAATGGTTTGTTTTTTCATGCCTGGTCTTGACATTGAATGTTTGCAATATTGATTTCAAACTTATCACAAGAATTTCATTACATTAGCATTTACGCCCTTTATTCAGAACCTTGAAGGACAGGAGTAATTACCTCCTGGCTTTGTTTCTAAAAAATCTCAGAAGCAAGATTTGAGAGGTTTCTCATATTTTTCATGCACACCAATTTCTCAGAAATTATGGATGAGATGAATCAGTAAATGCAATCTCCTGACTCCCCACAGACTTTTCTTGCAATTCAAATCCAGCCTTTGACTGCTCTCATATATTCAGAAATACTCCAGCTTTGTCTCGACTGTTTACCTCATACTGTCGCCATGCTTAAAGTCTTCATGCTCGCCCGAGGTTGTGTACACTCTTCAAATACCCGTCTGTTCTTGGCTTCATTCAACGCGCCCTTCATCCACAAGCCTGCAACTCACAAGTGGCGACTTCATCATAAACATCTGATTGATGGAGTGATGCTGAGATGGTTGCCCTTTTGGCAGGTTCCTCAATCTCTTTATTGTTAGTGTGACCATTCAGTCTAAAATTCCAATTTGAACCAAAAGAGCTTCACAGTTTGATGGTACAGAACCTTGTATTCACTAGTGCTTTAGAAATCTGTTTCAAGAGGCCAATATACTGATCCGAGGAACCTATAATGTATCATCAGGAAATGTTTTCTCAAAAGAAACATACCCAGAAGGACATTTATTGTTCAGAGGTTGTTCTGTCAAGGCTCAGGAGATTTATTGGAGTCTGAGATCAGTTTAAAATCAGATGCGTGTCATGTACAGTAATTTATCTAGTTACATTTAGATGTTGCTTGACGAAGAAAGATTAAACCACACAATAGGGAATTAACATAGCTTGCGGGGAACTTTTAGACAGTCAATTATAATAAATGCAGTGGAAAAGAGGCAATGCAATATAATACTAGGTGTAGATTACAGAGTAGCCAAAACAAATATTTTATTGGTAGAATGTGTGGAATAAAAGAATAAAAAATGAATGAAGGTGAAGAACTTGTACGGTGCACCTTTGCAAGTTTGTGCAGGTCTGGTTAACCTATATACCAGATATTCAGCACATAGGTGGGAATTGAATAGCAGCCATTGAGTGACTGAGCTATTTTGTTCTATTCTGCTATTGGTCATGATGGCTTTATTTTTCTCAGCTGTGCACTGTACACGCTCTCCTTTTTATTTTCAAAATGTCCTGCATGTGATGTATAAATATATAAAGATGAGAGAGAAGAGCCCTGTTGAAAGAGGAAATGAGACATAGCTAACAACCTTTATTGCTTCACACATTCAGTTCCTGCTATTTTTTCACACGCTCGCATTTAATCCTTTTTTCCGAATGTTGTATCCCTGAGGCGAAGTTATAAATGGCGGGGTGTTGAGAGGATGTGAGCTGATCAGAGCGAGCCACTCATTATGTATCTGTGTGTATGTGCTACGTTTCGGACCCCACAAAACAACAAATTCTATCCTAAAAATAAAGGTGCAAAATAAAAACATGCTATATGGTTCCAGAGTGAAACTTTCAAGAAATAGTTCACGCAAAAATAAAAACAATTCTGTTTCCAAACCTGTGTGACTTTCTTTCTTCTCCAATACACTAAAGATATTTTGAAGAACGTTGGTAACCAAACAACACTGGACTGCATTGACTTGCATAGTATGTACACGAAACCACTGAGACATTTCTCAAAATATCTTCTTCTGAGTTCTATAGAAAAAAGAGTTTTGAACTCGGTTAGGATGAATAAATGATGACATTTTATTTTGGGTGAACTAACATCCACAAAACCGTTCTGTTTTACAAAAGGTTCTTTAGATTATAAGAAGGTAAAAATGATATTGTGAAACTTTGCTGTAGTTTTGCAGCAGGTTGGCCAGTAACTTACTGTAGATTTAATTTACAGTTTTGTTTTAAATATAAACTTACCTATAGTTCTTAGACAAAATATTTTAGGTCACTTTACTTGTTATGTGAATGTATCAAAATTGAAGTTTTAAACATTTTTACTAGAAAACAAAACAAAAATGCTTAGGAAGAATTACATTTTTAGCTGTGTTAATGCCAGCAATGGGACCAGTCTCTACTTGCTCATTTCGAATCTTAAAAGTCAAAGTGTTTTAATTTTGATTCAAGTAAAGTTGAACTCAAATTGAAAACAGTATTAGGTAGTAATTAAATCTACAGTATGTTCCTGGCAAACCAGCAAAACTACACCTTTTGTAGCACCTTTATTTTCAACCGTATATACATGGCAAACAGACAACTTATCAGGGGATATGAATGGAACAGTTCACAGAAATGTGAGAGACACGAGAAGCGTGTATGTGCGACATCTTTTCAACGCGTTTGCATTTTACAATTTTCACACAGGAAGCGAATTCTCAGAAATCTAGAGCTAAATTAAGACGTACAGACTGTCGTTAGACCTGTTGTTCTATCAATCCATATATTTCTTAACAATATGTGTGACTCTCTTATAAATGTAGTCAAACCTGTAGACACACACACACTGACAGATCAAATGTATAGAACCAGTATAAAAACAAAGTACTTGATTTCACAGTAATCAACGTGTGACTAAAGAAAATGAAGATAAATGGAGTAGCCCACTGAAAACGGAGGTATGATGAAAGATGTCTTATCAAAATGTGATGGTGTTAGGAACTGTTTACAGTGTTGCCCGTCAGTGTCTGTGCATTCGACACGCAAACTGGTGCATGCATAACGCACAATCACCCTTCTGCGGGGTGTTAGCCTGCTTTGGCCTTTAATGCGTTTAATCATAGCGTATTATCAGCGACCCCCTTGGAGTGCCATTAGCAGAGCCACACTTAGCTGGTTCAGTTTAATGGAGTCTTAACATATAGTGTAATAATGGAGGGAGGAAGGCAACAAGCGTGAGAGCAGCAATAAGAAAAACCCACAGTAAGGGGGATGGACACTTCGTAGGATTAATCAGACTGTCAGAGCGCTAGAGTTATGCCTGTAAAGGTGTCGACGGGCAACTGATAAATGATCACATTAAAGCAGTCGCTGAGCTTAATCAATCCGAGCCCGCTGGGCTGAGCCGCGGTACAATCTCTCAAAAACCTCGGACAGAAGGGACAAGCCTATGCGCGTGTGCGCGCGAAGGAGGATTCCGGTCATTTTTTAAGGACTGTCAGATTTTGACTGTTAGACCCGTGGTTAAGACATTGTGTTGTAGACAGTGACACTGAATGCTTGAAAACGTATCATTAGTGCCAAACTGTCGGCGATTGTTTAAAGCGTTTAGGTCGGTGAACGGCAATTCAAGCTATCATTTGGCCCAGACGAGACATGGCCAAACGCAACCGATCACATCGTCTGAGTTGAAAAATACATAAAGATTTTAATAGGATTCAATTTCTCTATGTCCTGTGAGCGGAATAACCGTGACTCAGCTACATTGTGGGCTATTCTGGATGCAGCTGCTGTAGAGGGTCTGAGTACCGTTAGGTAACATCGTAAACAAAAATCGTCTAAACCTTTCATTTCATTTTCTGTGGAGTGGAAAAGGTGCATTTGAGGGTCACGGGTTGGAGATGCGATAACGGTCGACTGTCTGTGAAAAACATGACTCAAGTTTACATGACTCTTAATTATGAAAAGGATTTTCACTGCCAGAAATGCTGCAAATTGTGTCCGGATGGATTCTGATTACACCTAGGATGACTTTCTATATTCATCCATCAACTGGATCCATCCATCCCTCCATCCATCACGGTCTAGATTTATTTTAAGACGCAGCAGGGTTGAAACTTAACTCTGCAGGAAGGCGGACCCTCAAACTGAAGGCTTGGTGGTCTGTGTATTGATCCGGAAGATCTGGATCTGCATGGAATAGCAGACCACAAGAAATACAATCACACCACGTTTTGGAACATCTGTATTCAACACTGATGATTTCAAAAAAAGATAAAAAATTGAATTCCAATCCATTTGTTTCATATAAATCGTGCTCAATCCGACTCCTGGAAATCTAACTTCCTGCTGTTTAGCTCAAACTCTAATCAAACACACTACAGTCATTACAAAGAGCTAATCAAGGTCATGGGGTTCACGTGTAAATTACAGCAGGTGTGTAAGAGCGAAGTCGCAGCTAAACTGACAAAAAATACATCTCCAGATGCAGGTGGGATTGGGCACCTCAGGTTTATTTGGTAATGTGCGGTTCTTTATTTCAGGCTGGATCTGTACCAAAAGATGTTGTCTACATAACACTGAGAAGGAAAACATTTTATATGTGTGACGGCTGTTACGCGAAGCACATCTCAAAGTATTCATACTACAATGCGCCTATACAACCTTCAACCTCCAAGGTTTCTTTGAAACTGTCAAGCCGACATCAAAGTTTGTCCCGACTAATTTTCCTCTTCTATAAACGCAACTAGTAACCGTCTGCGCATAATGGAAAGGACGCTGCGTTCCTTCTGACAGATTTAAAAGTCAGGGCCAGGTCTGCGCGTCTTGCATGCCGATGAACGTGGGCGCGTAATTGCACACAACTGTCAATAGATGGCACAGCGAGGTCACCGATTAGTATGCAAGCCATTCCCAGAAGAGAAGACTGCACCGAGCGCACTTGAATTCATCAATCTTGTCCCTCATTTCTGTTCATTATGCTTTTGACTAAGTCGCGTTTTGTTGACACTCAATCAACCATAACAGCAGGAGTCCATTTATACGTACAACTTCGTCGAAACCACGCGATGCGTTATTAGAGGAGATTAAAGTCGTGCGCGTTAACGTTTGCGTCTCTTGCAATGCGCAACAACATATGAGTTGGTCACGCGTTGCGTTCCTAGCGCAGACGTCACGAGTCGCACGAACACACTCATTGAAAATAATATATGCGCCATATTTTATATTTGGCTTGAGTAGCAAATGCACAAATGTAATTAATCTATTTACAGAACCAGATATAACCTTTATAAAACAGGAGGGCGACTAAACGCGTAAGGGTCTCTGGTTTTTAAAGTTAAGTGATACCAATATTCGCCTAATGACATCCAAAAGTTACCCAATTTAGGGAAACCAGAAATTCGAGTCCTTCCGCGTATCGAAACGGCCCCTCATACAAGTTCTAACTATGACGTGACGCTGCAATGACATCACGACCAATTCCACCGCTCGAGCTTGGCAGCGTTTGATCGGACAGAAGAAAGCTGCGCGTCGCGTCAGGCAGAGAGCTCGCAGCATTCCGCCGTTCGGGCTCACCAAAAAAACATACCTGTACACACGCCGGGAGGAGGGCTTTAAAAGCTGTCGACACATGCGGGAGGGAGACGACCGGAGAGATTGAGCTCCCGATCCGACGAGCGAAACCACACCATCACAGCGGCGCGCACTGAAAAGTGAACGAGCTTTTATGGTAAAGTTGCAAGGATTGTTTTAACCACCCCGGACTGCGTTGGTTTACGAGAGCGGAATGACCGACTTTGCGATGGTAAACTGTTGCCTGCTTCTCGGCGCGTGTCTTCTGGCCAGCCAAGGTAATGTGACACAGTAACCTGTGGGTTAATCTTCGCTTTGTCTGCGTGCGCGCTTTACTATTGTTATTTTGAACACGTAGACGTCATTTGCATGATGTTTACAGACACTGAAAGCTTAACATGAAGTCGGCCGTCCCAAGTGGATTGAGACGCAACTATGTATCACGCTCGTGCACGCTGATTTCTACAGCTTACCTGTTTATCTGGCTTATCTTGGACAACTTAAAAGCGCGACTGGCCGTAACCCGTGTTTCAGTGCGCCATGTTACGCAAGGTGTGGCCTGTCATCAATGTTTGCGTGCGCTGTACGACAGCAGCAGGTGTAATTCTTCTGTCAACATTCACTTTAACGTGAACGTCATTATAGCAACGGTGCAGAACTATTGCATATTTTTATCTTTGTTTATGGTTAATGCAAAGCATGCCCGAGGCACCAGGGTATTGGTATTTCTTTGTGAGCTTTACCACGTTTTGGGTCACAGTGTCTTTATTGGGTGATGCAAAGATGTCTCCAATATATGCAAGTTGTTACAATGTTTTCAAATTGAATCACTGTAAGACACCATTTCAAGTTACTGTTCTACTCGCTGTTAAAATTGTCACACTGGTCTTGGTGATGGTTCTGGACATTTACGCCCTGGTGGCTTGAGCAGCTGTGATTTGATGGCGTCTTGGGTCTCAGAGGGGCTGTTTTGCTCTGATAAGGAGAGACATGTCTGCGGTTTGCTTACAGGTACACGGATAGGGGAGGGCAACTC
This sequence comes from Triplophysa siluroides, assembly GCA_006030095.1. Lineage (NCBI taxonomy): Eukaryota > Metazoa > Chordata > Actinopteri > Cypriniformes > Nemacheilidae > Triplophysa > Triplophysa siluroides. Next base: position 739,546 of record VCII01000054.1, read on the forward strand.
GACAAGATACTGGCAACTGTAAATGATTTCAGATTCCGGGCCGCCTCTGTGCATATATTTCCCATGAAGAAGGAGGGAGCGTCCTGGCCGTTGGATAAATGAGTTTTGGATGGATGAATTGTGGCACCTCAATTAGTCATGCCAAGATTCAAGTGCTGCTCAACTTGCGTGGGCACACTGTGGGGTTCGCCTCGATTAATTTCTTTGTGGGATGAGGCGTTTTACACTTCAGGACCCGCGGTGGGTTATTATCATGTGTGCGAGCTATTCCTTAGACTTTTGGTTACCCATTTATCTTTTTGAGATGTGTCAAAGGGTTGTGTATTGGGCGATCTTGAGGGATGAGGTGGAGGCTCCTCATAGTTGTCATGGAGATCTCTTTTCAGGGGGCTCACGTGGCATCCATCTTGTTTTAAAGTCTTTGAAGGGAATTGGAAACATTATTGCAAAGTGCTAAATTCAGCTTGGGATCGCCGAAACCCGACAAATGGAAGTAGATGTTCTATATTGACTTCCCCTGGTCCTCCATTACTGTCAAAAGCAACAAATGTCAGAGCGGCGCCGTAGAGCAACGGAACCGTGATAATGTAGTTTCCTTGTATTTTTTTGTTTCTTCTCCCCGAACAATAAGCTTCTGTGCCGACAGGTTCCTAAGAACAAAAGACTTCAGTCACGGCATTGTCCAAAGGAGAGTGTAGAATGAAACACACACCTCCAGAAGAAAACCTTTCTCTGTCTTCCCCTTTGACACTCACCCACACCCACGTCGAGCATGCGAAGGGGGACTGAAATTGCTAGCTTTTTGAATGAGTGCCCTTTCCCCGCACCCCACCTTTTTCCAGCAGCCATTCAAAGCTCTGTCTCAAGTCTTTGTTCTGCTGACATTAGTGATCGGTCGCTTTTAAGACCCCTCCGTCTCTGTAGCTTCCATTGTTTATGAGTGTCTGTGCATGAGCAAAAGTAGTTCTCTTTTGAATGGCCAGGTTTCAAATGATCATATGGGTGCAGACCCCCTTCTTAGTCTCTTTAAAACACTTTTTTTGGGGCTAACTTTTCCCCAAATTCTTCCAGAACGGCTCCGGCATGAAGCGGTGATTTGCATCGTGCCATGATCATCTGTGAAATTGTTTCAATTAGTTTAAAGGGAAAGTTCACCCAAAAAGAAATATGATTTTGTTCACCGTCATCTCCTTCAAAACATTATTTAGTGGAACACAAAAGAAGATATTTTGAGAAATGTGGAAGTCAGTGGGGTCCAATGTTGTTTGCCTAACAACGTTCTTTAAAATATCTTCTGTTGTGTTCTGCGGAAGAAAGAAGGCATGTAGGTTTCTTTTGAATGACACGAGGGTAAAACATTTATGAAAAAAATCATTTTGGGGTAAAATATCCCGTCAGAAAAGTCCTGTTGTATGTGCTTGTGGGTGATGTTCCATCAAAAAAGTTAGTTTACTGCATCCCATTGCTAGATCATGTTACCTCTCTGAATGTTGGGTTTAATACTTTCAAGTGTTATTTGCACGTAATGTGAGCATGTTGTGATAAGGTATCTCTACAGTAAAATTCTGATGATTATATGCCGCACAACGGAGCTGACATGCCCCCCTAAACTGTTGTGCAATGTAGATTAAATTTAAAATGACGAAGTTCCAACAAACTCCACGTAGGTGAAAACTGTTTGGTAGGCACAATCTTGTGCGCTGGACTTGAAAATATGCTGCAGTCATAAATAGGGATTCAGATGCTACTGCATAACAGATGGAAAATCTGTTCTGTGTCTCTGTCCGTCTCCCGATTGATCTGTTTGTCTTGCTCGGTGCACCGTATAGGAGATACTCTGTCTTTGTGTCTCTTTGACTCCCCTCCTCCCTCGTTTTCTCTTTCGTCCTCTGCTCAGCTTTGAGGTAGTCATACCGTGCTGTTAGTGAAGGCCGGAGGACTCCTGGAGCCAAGCCGCGCCGTCTTATCACCCACCACTGTGCCTGATAAAATGAAGGCTAAAGAGAGGGATTTCTTGTGTGGGCTCGAAGATCAGCCTTTTCCGTGACCCCGGGCTCATTCAAAGGGTTTTTCCGATTCTCTTAAAACCTTCGACACTTTCATTTCTATCAGGCCTTTCAGAGAGCACCTACAGGCATTTGATTACAATTCTCTCCGAGCATTTTCTTTATTCTGGTAGACTATTCTGCAGTGAATTCTGAAATAACCACAACACATAGAAACAGTTTGTAGATATGTTTGTTTAGCTTTTGTAACTATTATACGTCTGAAATGTAGGTTTCTTCTATTGATTTGTACTGACTGAATGTTCAGCGTTCAGCTGACAGTGATGCGTCATCATCATATTTGCATTGTGATTTGGTCTTTTACTTCGTGCACCCTTTATAGCCGCCTTCCCACTTCAAAGGCTCCGTCGCATTATGTGTTGATTGTCATATACAGCTGACAGCAAACAAGACGTGTCATGAGAAAAATCAAAGCCACTCTCGAAGTAGAATTTCATTTACACAGACTCTTAAAATAACTAAATCTACTTAAAAACTTTGTATTCGCACATTTAAATTGCTCCTTTAGAAAACGTGAATCTAGGTATTTATTTCAGATTTATGTTTCTTAAAGTGCACCATGGCTGGGCCTTTTATCTATCACATGCGTTGGTGGTGGATTAAGCACATAAAGTACCCTTTATCGGCTCTGGATATGTAATACAGTTTTTTAGTGTTTTATTAAAGTATTAAATCAAACTCTAATGTTTCTTTGAATATATTTTCGGATAAATAGGAAATAGACATGAATGATATATTGTTGATGAAGTGAACAGCGTTGGCTACCCTTGATACTGCCCCAAAGGAATGCAATGATTTTGACTTTTGAAACGTTTTGACTTTTGATTACATAATGCAGTAGAAAGCAGGTTAGCTTCCTCTTCATCTGACAGATGCAACGTTGGGAGGCGGCGCTGCGCTGCACCGATTCATTTAGATCCTCTTGAGGGAGGAGCTGAAATTGGCTTAATTACCGTCTGATCTTTAGAAGCGAGCTGCTTGATTGACTCCTAGCCTGACGTTGTTAGCGCCGAGGCTGTTAATTGTACCGGCACACATGAAAACCTAATCCACCTTTTTAATAGAAACCTCGCTTCCACCTCAGCAGACCTCCACCGTTTACAGCCGTGTTAACCTCATTAACAACAATAAATTTCCTGTCATCTTAAAGAAGGCAGGGCGGCTTACACGAGCTCATTTTCCAGGCCCTGCCTTTTATCTGAGAGATGAGTTTGAAGACCATGTTAGTTGCAACTTGTAATTAAACCTTGTTGCGTTCCACGTGCCACACGAGCATTTTGAGTCTTCGCAATATATCAGCACGGAAGTACATCACAATACTTGAGTCGAATGTTTTCTGGAGAGCTGCTTGAGCGAAGCTTAGAAACAACAAAGTAGGCAATTTAAATGCACAATTTTCCTCTGTTTTTAATATCTCCGAGTCTGTCAGGTGATAATCAGGGTAAACGGAGAAGAAGCTGTTATTCCGAGACCTTAAGAGTAAACAAAACTTAATAGATATAACGCTTATCTCTGGTTTGGGTTTTAAATTGGGTTTGGAGAATTGAAATGACAGGCATGTCTCCAGCCAGAGACTTAAACCCTGAAGAGATTTTTTTCCTCGAGTCGCTGCGATCCAAAGCTCCGAGTTGAAGGGTGAAAGGCTAATGCTGTTGGAGATTTCTATGGTCCTCCAGTCATGGAGTTAAAGAAAATGTCTTCTGTGGGGAATTGTTTTGAATGTTTATTCGAGGGGTGAACTGAGATGTGTTGTTTTTTGTGTGTGTTTCTCTTTAATTCCATCTGACTGGGCTGTTACAGGTCTGCAATAATTGTTTGTAGCAATGAAGAAAAGCTACAAGAAGTTTTGGTAATGGAGCAGAAGTGGTGCGGTGATGAAAACTCTAAAATTGTATAAAATGGCACTTGTCTGGATAACTAAGAGTAAAATCACAAGGATATCCAGCTGTGGCGACACACTCCAGACACATTAAGCGCACTTCAACGTTTTCACAAGGGTACTTTGACCACGTAGGTGTGCGTCTGGAAGTGGACACTCACAAATTTAGAAAATATATATCCGTACGCAGGCATCTGGAGGAAATTTGTATTGCTCAGAGGCTGCTCTTCGCTAGCTCTGGAGATTTGGGCCAGAAACACACACTACATAAACTCTTGCTTCACCAAATATGATCTGAGAGGAACCCTGACCTGAGGAGACACGCTAATATTGCCTCTTTAGGCCATGCTGAGAACGTAATTCATACATGTATTGCATTATGAATTCTGCTTTGATGCGTTCAGTTGCGCTCGCTTGGCCAGAAGCATCTGTGTTGTGTAGAGTCGCACAGCTCAGATGATTTGGTTTGCGAATAACTTAAAGGAGTAGTTCACTTTCAAAATACATTCTCATGATAATTTACTTACCCCCCATGTCATCCAAGATGTTTATGTTTGTGTAAAAGAAATTAAGGTTTTTGATGAAAACGTCCCAGGATTTTTCTCCATATTGGAGACTTCAATGGACTCCAAATGGTTGAAGGTCAAAATTACAGTTTCAGTGCAGCTTCAAAGGGCTTAAAATGATACCAGACGATGAATAAAGGTCTTATCTAGTGAATCGGTCATTTAAAGAAAAAAAAAGTATATGCTTTATAAACAGAAATGCTCGCCTTACTCTGTTCTGCGATGCGAGCTCATGTCTACACAAAATACGTAATTACGTTGAAATGGTCACGCTTGACGTAGGCGGAAGTACCGAGTCAGTGTTTACAAATTGAACGTGCAAGTTTTCAACGTAATTATGTATTACGTGAATTCATGAACGTGTATCGCAGAAGAGAGCAAGGCGAGCATTTGTGTTTATAAAGCATAATAAAACCTTAATTTCTTTTCGACACATCAACATCTTTGATGGCAACAGGTGTGAGTAAATTATCATGAACATTTATTTGGAAAGTGAACTACTCCTTTAATGAGAAATATACATATATGTAAAGACTTTTGATTTCTTTCTTTGATGTTTTGTCAAACGATCACACAAATGAGTCTTCTAGATTTTATTCTTCTGATTAGGTCTTTATTTGCTCTCTCAACTTTATTTGTAAGGACAGATCTCTTTTTTTAACTACGTGAACGGTATGGCAGAGATTGGCATGATCGTTTTCTCTCAATTTCTTGCATCCGATACCCTTCTCGGTCTGTCATGTATAACCACATGTGATAGGTTCAGCGTCACGTCCGTTGACACTACACAGGTGATTGCTCTTAGATCCAGACACTGGGATCATTTTGGGATACTGGGATAATTTTGGGATACTGGGATAACACTGGGATAAAATAAGTTTTCAGAGTTTGTTCGTACTGTGTTAGCCGAGGCTATATTTTCAAGTTCTCTCAGCCTCTCTCTCCCTCTTTCTTTCTATTGCACCATCTCCCAAAATGGTGATCGGGAGAAAAAGAGAGGAGCCACAGGAAATTGACTGTAAGTCAGCCGACAGAGGTTAATTCCTGGTCATTAGACAATCGTGGTCCGAATCATAAGAAGGATGTTGAATGTGAAAGCTCTTTTTGGGTTGAAGAATAAGTCATTTTTTAGAGTGAAGGTGTTGAATTTGTGTTGAATGAAAAAGGCAGAGCTGAATTTGAATTGACTTGGACGATGAACGCATCACATGCACGCCGTTGGTGGGTTGTCTGTGTTTTCTGATAGGGTGTCGGTGCCAAATAAAACGCAACTGAAGACAAAGCGCAGTCATGATGGCGAAATGAATAGGATCCTTATTTTTGCAAATGAAAAGAAAACACTTGACACGTCTGTTGCGGCTTTTAAAGCGCGTGTGTTCCATCCAATGTATTTTAGCACATTTATCTGTCACTAAATGTTTGCCAAATTACACATCCACAAAGCATATACAAAACTATTCAAGGAATAAGAAAATAAATTACTTCGTTGTAAATTTTTCAGTTCAGTCATGTTAATAATTTTGTATTTTGGGCCGATGCAGTTCATGGATTTGATAATCATACACATTAAAACCGTTTAATATAAAAAATTGTAACAGTTTGATATATATTGTGTTGGGCTAAATATTGTGCAGTTTAGTCGTGACTTAATGTCTAATGTAAAATCTGGGTCCTGAAGCAAGACCAGTTGAGAACCGCTGGCTTGTAAATAATGCTAATACCTGTGTTGGCATTCGACCAGCCTTTTCTTGTGTTATGATCTTACGTGATGTGTTTTTAGAGTAGATCATTCTTATCTTTTATCAGCTGTTACCTGTTCTGCTCTATCACATGATCAGATAAGGGCGGGTATGGAAATGCCCATTCCAGGGTAATTCCTGGTTTCGCTTTGTCGATGACAAGTTTCTCAACAACGTCATCGACTGTTGACTGTTTCTGGGAAGTCATTACTCATGTTTTATCCTGACTTCCATAAAACATAACGCAACACAAAAACAAGCTCATTATAACATAACTTAGCGACCTGTCAGACGTTTCTTTGAATGTGATGTTTTTTCATAGCAAGTTGTTTGATTGACAGCTCAGAGGCTTGCAATAAGCTGTAAAATTGCCTGGTTTTACCTGGAATGTAACCCTCGGTATAAATCCCAACAGTCTGATGAATCACAAAGCTGCGTTGCATTAATTGACGAAACCTAACTCGGGCTTGATAGCAAGACAAAGCATAGTGTTGTGTTCAATACCCCCCAAATAAAGTTACGTTGTGGGGTGTTATCAAACACATTTCCTGACAGCTCTACTTGAGAAGGGAATAATAAAGGAAGGTGGGATTTAGGGCTTGTGTGCTTTAGTGCACTTGAGTGACGGTTTAGCATAAGGGCTGCCATAGGCCATGTGGCAATCATGACGCATCTGAACCATTCTGGAAACAATGATTGTTCAGACGGAGCCTGCCATGAATAACTTGTGCGATTCAAAGAAGAAACATTGGTTTACAATAAATGGTTTCATTTATTGTTCCACCTGTGAAATGACCTACATATTCCAACCACCTGCCATAAATAACACTTCACAATAAACCAGGAACGTGTATTGATAAAGTAAATAACTAACTTTTGCTTTCATTTTGAATCTAGCACACTTTTTCTGCTTCAGATATGGCTGTTTTTATAGAGAGGACTGTTGATATTTCAGTCCTGTTAAGTCTTGCTGAGTCTTCGCAGGGGTCCTACGCTTGCACAGATGCCAGGCTGGTCATGTGGGCATCCTTGGCATGCCAGGAAGCTGAGGTAGTCTGGTCCCCTTCCAGATGCCCAGCACTTGCAGGAACGGAGGAGATAGCCAAAGACTCGCTATAGGCTGGAGTCCTCCACCTCATGTCTAAGAGGATGAGTCACGCTTATATAGAGCTGAGGACGTGTGTGTGTGTGTGTGTGTGTTTGCAGGAGTTTGCTATATAGACACATAGCTATGTCTGCTATTAAAATACCTGCCTGCAGTAATGGAGATGCTTGCTTTCAAACGAAAACATTGCATTCAATGCGCATCAGGAGCTGTGGACTGGTTGGGAATGCAGCCAGTACAGGTTTTTTTTTGGCCAATGTTGATGTCCAAAATACAAAACATTTATTTAAATAACATTTTCAGTAATTTTTGTGTTGATCCTATAGAACACACATGCTGAGATAACGTGTAGCTTGAATGCACTGTAATTGGCTTTTAGATGAAAGCGTCTGCTGCACGCATGCATAAACATGAGCGTCCTGTTTAAATGCATCCGATTATAGATATAAACGGGGTTGTGTGCGTCATGTTGAATGTCTAATAATGTGAAACGTTTAACATCATCTGACACTTTAGGCTGTGAATTTCTTCTGGACGTTTTTAATTATACACGATATCAGTTGTCCGCGTTTGTTGTTGAGCATTTATTTCTGAGTGTCTGCCTTCTTATTTCAGAGTGTTAATGTGTTTTGTAATCAGTGTGTGTGTGTTTGTGTGTGTTTGTGTGTGTGTGGGTGGGTTGATGCTCTCGGCTCAATACAGGTTACCCCTTCTCAGTCACACATTCCATTACCATATATGGGCAACGGAGCAAGACGAAGCAATTACTGTAGACCACGGTGCTCTTTCAATGGATCCTCCTCCCTCTCCTTCTCTCCATCTCTCTCTTCCTCTTTTTCTCTCTGTCTGTTTTTTTCATTTGTCTGTCACTCTTTAAGAACGTAGTACTTGAGCCCTCTCTCTCGCTCACTCTCTCTCTCTCTCCTCACTGTTTCGTTCTTTCTCCTTCACTCCTAAATGACCCCTTTACTTTTTTATTTCCTTCTCAGTTTCTTGCTCCAGGGCTTGTCTGCATGCGAATTCGTATGCTTTTCATACCTCCAAAGCTTGTACAAAAGTTCTCGTATATTTTTTTGGCCTTCATCACTTCATCGGCAGGATAGTGAGGAGAGGGGTAAAGGGGACTGTAAAGGATCACAAGTGGGGATATGTGTCATATGTAGGTCCAAAATGAGTTGCGATACATTCACAATGTTTATTTCTAGCAGTTCAATCACTGGGAGCCGAACCTATGAGGTTTGCATTGCTATGGTGCACTGTTTGAACTTCTCTAGGATGCACACTTGTCTAAATCTCGTATATAACTGAATGGTACCAATGCAAATCAAAATGCAGCCTCCGTCTTGTTCAGTTTCCAGAACTCTTCACGCAGATGTTCCGGTGGGTCCCGGCGACCCGGGCCAAGGCTTTCTGCGCGTGTCTGTTAAAGAAATTTCATTTTAGGCCTTTACCAGCCGCTCTGTTGACGCTCATCTTATCAAATGCTTTCCTTCGCCTTGATGCCATTTCCTCGCCGCGTTCGCTCATGGATTGGTTTCGATTTAAAGTGTTTTCTCTGCTGAGATTCAGAACAATGGAAGGTTTTAATGCATCAGCCCGCTAGAAAAAACATAAATGGCCTTGTCAGGCAAAAAAACATATCTCGGTTCCTTCGCTGTGAAAAGGACTTAGCAGAATTACCTGTGAGAGCTAAATTGGCTTTCTGCCCCTGTCTTCTACACAGTCACCCATTCAGTTTCTCTCACACTTGTTTTCTCCGTCTCTCTCCCTCGCTTCTCTTTAAATGTGTTTCTTTTATACGTTGTAACGCACAAAATCTGTAGGTACTGGAGAAACGCTCTCTCGTCCTCTTTTGTTCTTCTGTCTCGTTTAGGTGTATTGAGAAGGTCAAGACTGTGTGTCTATTTTAGCCCTTATCTTTGTCAATGACCCATTTCCAGTCAAACAGAGATGCCATTCTTTGATGTCTGACGGACCGGCTCAACCTCCCTTCCTCCTCTTCGTCTGTTTTCATTTGTCGCCTTACTTTTTTATGCCTATTTATTTCCTACTTACTTTCATCTCATCTCAACTCATTGTCATTATTGAAGTTTAACTACAAGACTAGAGACACACAGGGGTATTGGATGGATGGAGGTACACCAAAGAAAGCTTTAACTATAAAGATTTTTCTAGAATGTGGGTAGGGGAATTATGGCTCTTTGGCCCCAGGGCGGAGAAGGCTCACACACTCTTATGTTTCGACCTTTCTTAACAGAATAGAAGAAAACCATGGTTTACACATTATTGTGTGCTTAAGTGTAAAGGCCTGATAACTACATTTGCGTCCACACCAATAGACAATAATGTTGTTTATTAAAAGCCTAATAAAAGGTAAATCTTTACATTTTCAATGCTGTTTTAAGAAGTTGCTCTATAAGTGATTCCAGTAATATTGTTTCTATGTATTGTTATTGTAATAGTTGTGGACTATTATTCTCATAATTTTGGAAAGATTTTTAAATCTTATTGTTATGTTATAGTTGGCGTTAACAAAACAAATATGTAGTTTATTCACCCTCATGGTGTTTCTAAAGTTGTATATGACTCTTCCATCTTCCAAAAGAAGATATTTTGAGAAATGTCTCAGTGGTTTCATGTCCATCAATAGAAGTCAATAGAGCCAATGGTTACCCGCGTTCTTCAAAATCTACCGTGTTCTGCAGAAGAAAGTCATACAGATTTGGATTGACACGAGAGTGAATAAATGCATTATTGGGTGACCTCTCCGTCTCACTTGTCATACATTTCAAACCTTAATTTACGTCCCTGTTTATCGTAAAACAATGTTTTTATTTAACCAATAGCGCCATTTGAACAATTTGCTTACCCTGGTCAAACACTCTTTTCTCTGCACAACTCCAGTCTAGTTCTTATCTAGTTAGTACGACATTTTCATCATTTTATTACCAGACTATGCAAATATTATAAACGATTATAGCGTGAGATAACAAACCTCTCTATCTCTCTTCCCCTTCTGTTCTGGATATACACTCCTAATCTGTCATTCCCAGACGCTTGTGCCCGGCTCAGCAGACATCATTGGAAAAACTGTCAGTGGAAGACATGTTTATTCTCTCTTTCTCTCTGTCGCTCTTACGGTCTTTCAGAAAGTCTTTCAGTACTTCCCCCGAGGTGCTTTCTGCCATCTCTTCATTTGTATATTTTTTGCTTATGTATGTGTTTTCCCTCACTGCGAGCCGCTACTGTGTGTTTATCTGGATTGAGTGCGTCTGTGTGTGTGTTTGAGGCGGGAATGAAATTATTCGAGAATAAGCAGACGGACCAGCAGTGCAGGTATCTATTATCTTTTGTCTGTCAGCTCCGCTCGTGCTCATGACGGGCAACGTGCCAGATGTTGGGATGCGGTTGCGTATAATATCAATTAGCGCATAGGTTTTCCTTTATTTAGCTATATCACTCATTTATTTGGCCTTATGTGTTTATGCGTAGGTGTCGACCGCACCGTGCCTGTTTCTGAGTAATTAACTCTTCATTTGTGTGCACGCTCGCTTCATCAGGTGCCGCTCAGTTTAAAGAATGCACGGGTCTGTTCACGCTCTAGTCTTCTCGATTCAGTTGACAGTTCCCATATTGCAACAGAACCGGCCTTTACCAAATGTGTCAGTCCGTCTCCCGCCGAGCGCTCTGACAGGTTATCCACTTCTCTATCAATCTCCTGCAACATGCGCTTCTAACTGCCTGAAACGCAAACCTCTGTCTGTGTCTGTCTGTCTGGCTCTTCAGATGAGGAATATCTATCTTCCCATCTCTCTCTCTCTCTCACGAGAGTAATAGAAAAAAGCATGATGTCTCTCTATGGGGTAGCTTTATTAAGCCATTACACGGGAACTCGGCAGGTACTTTGTTTCCATCAAAACATCAGTTTAGCAGTGTAAAGCGTTCCCTTTCTTGTTTATTCCTCCCCATCGTCTCTTACGTGCAATATTTGAAAATGTAACGCTCCTAATAGCAGATAATGGTGGACAGTTGCGTTACAGCAGGTTCATGAATGTCAATTCAGATTCGAGTCGTCGCTTTGTTTTCTGTATTGTACTGTATTGTAATGTGAGACTGACATCGAGGGCTAATAGCGTGATTGATTTTGCTTGTAAGATAATACACTATGTTTCTATAGTATCTCAGATTGCATACTCCAAAACTGGCACTTCTTTAGAAAAGCATAAAATTGACTTTCCCTTAATCATCTCTCCGAACCCAACCGTTCTGGGGTTTGTTGGAATGTCTGTGAACCCTTTAACGTAGACACATTCATTTGTCAGAACTGTATTTCTTGGCGAACTTCGTCACATTTTCTCTATAAAATAGTCATTAGCGCTGACAGGGTGGCTGTGTCGGTTTCATTTCTTGCTCGGTTTAACCAGTGTGAATGAAAAATTTGATTGGGGGCGTTTGGGAGAGGATTTAAGATTTCCATTACAGATCTCATAATGTGCATTTGGCGAGCCGAGCTGATGGCATGAGCTAGTTACTATTAGAGCTGAGCGTTAAGTATTCTACACCACCTCTCAGCTGTTTGTTTAAAGCCTCTTTGCTGTACTTGCGTTTGATGTATGCCAGCGTATGAATGCGTTTGTTATGCCTTATTTCACCCTAATGGTGCTCGGCTAGTGTTTGGCCCCGGGACCTGTGAACATCACTTAGAATGAATCTGTGTTTCGACTGATCTGAGAACTTAATGTCTGCATATCGGTTCCAAAACAAACCCGCGTGGTCTGTGTTTTGATTTCATTCATTGTCTCAATGATATTCTGCTCTGTGTTTGATTTAAGTGAAGTAAATGCGTGATTAAAATGAATGGCCATCGCTTCACATACTCTCTTTAAATGAAGGTGCTTAGAAGGTTCTTCGCAGCGACGCCATAAGAGAACCATTTTTGGTTCCACAAAGAACCATTAAGTCAAGAAATCTCTTTCTTACCTTTTCATAATCTAAAGAACCTTTATTCGCCGCAAAGAACCTTTTGTGAAACAGAAAGGTTCTTCGGATGTTAAAGGTTCTTTATGGAACCAAAAGGTTCTTCTATGGCATCAAAGAACCTTTTGAAGCACCTTGAGTGTATGTGATGGATTGAATAATGTTATTTTAATTGAACCAGCTGGTTTTAGTTGTCAGCCCATAGCAGAGTTGTCCAAATCGACTGTGATGTAAATGCAAGACGCAGTTTGACATGAGGCACCTGTTGACGGAAAAGCGCCATGGGTGCGAAAGTGTGTGTTTGCTCTGTGGTTTGGCGGCTCGGATGCATCATCTATTAAAGGCAAAAGAGAGCACGTAATTCGGGGACAGCAACTTCACCTTTCACTCTTTGAGCTGTGTGAATGTGTGCACGTGTGTACGACTTCAGATGGCCGAGCCTGATACGCTTTCCTCTGAGGGCCCGCTGACATTTCAATTCAACGTCCATTCAATCCAGCTGTCGGCAGAACTGAAGTCATTAGCAGCTGCCCACCCAGATTTGACTAAATGTACACACATGCGAACAATCATCAACTGATAAGACTTCCCCTCCGGCCACGCGCACAAAGAGGACAGATGTTGTGAAATTTGCATTCTACAAACCCCTCTCTCTTACTACTTCGCTTGCGTTTTTCCCTCTCGCTTATAACCGGCACGCTCTTTTGTGTGCCCATTTCTTTTTAATCATCTCCGATTCTCATCCTCCCACATTCTTCCTCTCGTTCCTCATCCTTTCTCTTTCCCTCTGGTGCCAAGTCATGGTAATGCTTCTAAAGGAAGTGGTTTTCAAGTTAATGTAGGAGCACGGAGCTTCGCCACAGCAGCGCGAGGGGACGGGAGGCCACGGGGCTGGGCAGAGGTCAGCGCGGGTCATTCAAGAGTCCTTTTGATAAATATGGAACAGCGACCCTGAAGAGGTTAGAGGAGTTATTGGGTGTTTTGGAGCGTATCCACAACGTATTGGCCAGTAGCCAGAAGGGTTGTGGATATTGGTCATTTCCTTTACTCAGATATTTGAGAGATAAAGAGTGGGACAATGGGGTGATGGAGTTCTGCCTGTGAATGTTTTTATTTTTAGTTTATACACATACATTAGTTGAATCACATATTTTATGCCCTTTTCGAGATGGTTTGCCAAGGATAAAAATCTTTAAATTGAACTCGACGTAAAAAATGTTTTTTAGCCGAAATGCTATATTGTTGCCATATTTTTATGTGTTTCTTGATCGATCATTGCTGTTATGTCGGAGTACGGTCCTCATGGCCATCCCTAATAGAAAGATATTTGGAAGAATGCTTTGTAAGCAAACAATGGCCACCATTGACTATCATAGTAGGTAAAATTGCTTGGTAAATTTCTTTGTTCTGGAAATATATTTTCCTTTCCTGTGGCTCAGTGGTAAGAGCATTGCGTTAACAACGCAAGGTTGTGGGTTCCAGGGGATTGCACATACCTAAGTATAAATGTATAGGATAATGCAATGTAAGTCGCTTTGGATAAAAGCGTCTGCCAAATGCGTAAATGTAAATATTTTGAAGAATGTAGGAAAGCAAACAGTTCTGGGGCACTTTTGACTACCATTGTAATTTTTCCTACTGTGGTAGTGAATGGCGGCCAAGAACTGTTTGGTTACAAGCATTCTTCCAAATATCATTCTCTGTGTTCAGAACAAAGAGATTTATACAGAATTGAACAACTCGAGGGTGAGTAAATGATGAATTTTCATTTTGGGGTGAACTGTCCCTTGAAGTCAGATTGAAAAAGACAACCCAAGTCTTATTTGTACAGCCAAACACCTCTTGTTCTTGACATAAGAAGCTCAGACCAACTTAAAGCTGGTTTTCTTGGTTTTATTTGGTGTCTCATCATGTCTGCTTTCTAACCTGCGTCTGAAGGGCACTCGACTAGGCTGGCACACAAACTAACACCTGCAAACCGGCTCGGCTGGTTAAAGCTGCTTCCTTCAAACTTAAATTGCATAATGCTACATGAATGTGAACAGTAAACAAACCCTCATGTGATACACAAGACGAGCAGATAAATTGAATTAACTGACAAGGCTGTCTTATTATACAAACACATCACGTAAAGAGCTACTGGCATACGTCCTGAAAACCCAAAGCTTTATTTCATCTTTTCAAAGTATGTTAAAAACATTATGGTGGTACACACGGAAACTTTCAGGCGTAATATTTCCCTGCAAGACTGTCTGGGAGCAAGAGTTAGAACCAGTAAAGTGACCAGTAAGTGGCTGTAGATATATGTGCTGGGTGATGAGAGCTTATCAACAGAGGAGCAGAAGAGAGACGATAACAGAGCTTTTAGAAGCATAGCTTAGCTTATCTGTAGTGTTCAGCGTGACTAGTCTTCTGGGCTTTGGCCACTGTCTGCACGGCCTGGCCTTGCATTGAAACACAACACTGGAACAATTCTCAGTGTTGCACGCTGAACCGTGTTCCTTTTCTTTCAGAAAGGGCCCACACAGAGACACCCATACACACTGTTACCCTGAGTGGGCCTCATGAATCTGCCGCAAGCCTGTTTGTAATTTGTTCGGTGTGCTTGTGTGTGTGTACAGTGTGTAGTCGTTTTGGGGGGACGGAGGGAAGTGGGAAGGGGGATTGGAAGAGAAGAGGGAGCAGTTCTGGTTATATGCATGTTTGGAGTCCAGGAAATTGTAATTTCCCCTCATGAGCGCTCCTTCTCCATCACTCCACTTTCCCGCTCATTCTTGCATGCCTTTTCTCATGTGGGTGACTCAAAACCGCTCTTAATAGACGCAGATAAAACGCACGAGGAGGAAACATTCATCTGCGGTGCTTTGAGAAAAGTTCATTTATTTGCCCGTATCTCTTTCTCTCATTCATTTCCCCACTGAGTGTGAAGAGGGTTTGTCAGCAACTCATTACTTTCCTTTACAACCTTCCAGACTCGTAGTCTAGCTTTATCATTCTTTCTCTTTCTTCTGCTCTTTTCACACGATCATTCTTTTGCTTTCTCATCTTTGCTCCCATCTTCACTGTTTCTTTGGCTATCTTTCTTTGCTCTCTTTCTTTCTTTGTTTTGGTTTTGTTCTTTCTTTCTTTCTTTCTTTCAGTCACTTCTTTCTTTCTTTCCTTCTTTCAGTCACTTCTTTCTTTCTTTCTTTCTTCTTTCTTTCTTTCTTTCTTTCTTTCTTTCTTTCTTCTTTCTTTCTTCTCTTTCTTTCTTCACTTCTTTCTTTCTTTCTTTCTTTCTTTCTTTCTTTCTTTCAGTCACTTCTTTCTTTTTCTCATTTCTTTTAATCATTTTTCTTTCTTTCTTTCTTTCTTTCTTTCTTTCTTTCTTTCTTTCTTTCTTTCTTTCTTAATTATTATTTATTCTTTCTTTTAATCATTATTCTTTCTTTTAATCATTATTCTTTCTTTTAATCATTATTCTTTCTTTCTTTCTTTCTTTCAGTCACTTCTTTCTTTCAGTCACTTCTTTCTTTCAGTCACTTCTTTCTTTCTTTCTTTCTTTCTTTCTTTCTTTCTTTCTTTCTTTCTTTCAGTCACTTCTTTCTTTCAGTCACTTCTTTCTTTTTCTCATTTCTTTTAATCATTATTCTTTCTTTCTTTCTTTCTTTCTTTTAATTATTATTTTTTCTTTCTTTTAATCATTATTCTTTCTTTTAATCATTATTCTTTCTTTTAATCATTATTCTTTCTTTCTTTCTTTCTTTATTCATTCCTTCCTTTCTTTTTTATCCTTTTTTTCTGGATTCATTCTTTCCCCTCTCATGCATTCTATTTGTTAGTGTATACATTCTTCCTTTGATCCTTGTATGCTACTTTTTTTTGGTTGTTTTCCCTTCTTTGCTTTGCTTTCCTTTCCTTTCGTCTCTCTCTCTCTCTTTCTTCCACCAGCTGTTTTGTATGTAGTGAGAATTTGACAAAAAGAGACACCTATATCCTGAGCTAATCTGTGACAGGAAGAGAGCTAGATGAAGAGTGTGAGGATGGTTAGTTGTGTATGTGTGTGTGACGCCAGGCATGATTGGAGCTGTAACACTTCCCGATTAAACACACATTTTAATAGACACTGCCTCAGGAACGAGAACATGTGCGGCTGAGAGAAGCAAGAAGAGAGAGAATGTCAAAACCGTGTGCTTTCATCTCCAGAGCTTGCATAAGATATTCATGCACAACCTCTATCATGTACACATGGCCCCTGTGTGCTCTCGAAACCACTTCAATGCTTTGTTTCTTGCACTTTCACCTTTTTTTATACGTATACTGTAGGATATGTGGATTTGGCTTTCTCATTTCTCTCTGTATTTCTGTACTTTTTCTCAGTACATCTCTATTTCGAAATCTGAAATTGTCTCTGTATCTTTGTCCATCTGTATTCTCAGCGCCGCCATCCGTTCCTCTAATTTCTCCACCTCTATTATTCTCTCATCTCAATCCACTCTGCCCTCTCCTTTCTTTATCGCCTCTCTCCTCCCAGTCCCTGCCCTGTTCTTGTACGCTATCTGTCATTTCGCCCGCTGCGTAAATGGTTTCCTATTTCCACATCCAACAAGCCCCTCCGCTATTCCTTCTTTCACCATCATATTTGTGTTCTCCGCACAAACTACATCTCTCTCTCTCTTTTCTCAGCGGTGTTACTTAGGGCTGCCCATACCAGGTTGAAGTGCCCTACTTTCTCTAGCCCCCTTTCCCACTCCCCTCCCTGTGTTGATTTATTCACATGCAGAGACGAGAGATGGACCGATAGATATCGGCCAAGATTGAAGCGGAGGGGAGGCATGGAAAGGGGGCGTCGGTCTAAGAGGAAATGACTTGATCTGACATCCATGTTAAACTGGGGTTGGCAGGGTAATCAAAGGGTTAACAGATTAACCATCAACTACAGGTTTAGCCAAGAGTCGCCTGTGGCAAAACATCTCTGTTGTGGCAAAGAGTACAACTGGGTTTGCATTTTAATTCGTTCACTTGTAACAGGCAGTAAAAGTGTGTATCTCGCTTAAGGCGGTACCACAGTGTTGTGTGCAAATGCCTGTACATTTTTTATAAATTTAATGTTGTAAAATTGCATCTTTAATAGGCAGTTGGGTAGTTCACGAATACATGTGTAAATGTATCATATTTTGTGACGGCAAAGAACTAACAATGCAGATAAATCTCTATTATGCCATTTTATGTTATAAATATAAATAATGTTAAATAATATTTTATTAACAGTTTGTTTTACATTTTTGCCGTCACCATAGAACACATGTACGGTATATTTGTCAACAACCCATTTATACATTTGCCAACTGCTGTGACTGCTTTGACATCATATCTCCCACCAATTATGCCCAAAACACATTTACTGATGCTCACTATCCAGTTACCTTTCATGCAATTAGTTCTAAGATTTGTGACGCTCTGATCCTAATCTAGCGTACTATATAGGACAGATCGTATCTGAATGCGAGGTGCAGCATGTATCCATAGTCAAGTAGTGTCCAAAAGATTATGCATAGATCTAAAATCAGATCTGGCTGAAGTCTGGTCTCCATCTGTTGGTATTTCATAGCTTCAAATTGATTTCAGCACAGCATTGGAATAGAGACACGGCATGTTATGCTGGAATTAACGTCTTGTTTCTCTTAATAGAAGCAACAGCGTGGGGTTGTTATAGCCGAGCTGTTTTTGGTGACCCCGACCGCACCAGTAATGTGCTTCTAAATGACACTGATGGCCAGCGACACGGCGAGTATCAACAGTAGATCATACAGCAGAGGATGTCACGAACCCAGTCTGAGCGTGCCAGAGCGCTCATTGATCGAAAAGACGTATACACGGATGTAGTGGCACGCTGGAGACGGTCCAGGGCCTCCGCGGTTTGATCACTCCATTACATTACGGGCCACAGTTATAAGACTTTATTAGACTGGATTTGTACTCCGGGGAGTTTTAGTGGAACCAGTCTTGTGCATGGTCCGTGTGCAGATGACAGCCTGCGAGGAGTTGCCTAATTAATTAGCTCAGTGAAAAGAGCCGGAAAGTGTGGCTTTTTTATTCGTATGTGCAGTCGTGCAGTAAACCATAGATAACTACTGAACTGCTGTCATTTTAACCGATACAAATTCGCTTTTAGTTGCAGAATTAAGCAGCGATTGAAGATCGGCAGTAAAGTCCGTTTAGGGAAGTCGTGCCACTCGGTGGCCATCTTTGCCATGTGCCTTGGCGAGTTAGGTCATTTATTATGTAATTCAAACAAGACGGGAATGGGAATACCGATATTTCTACCATCGCCAGCTAAAATCCCTATTAAACGACATATGTAAAAGCAACATTTATTTTATTGTTATTATTTTTTGTTTGTTTATTTTGTAATTTTTTTTGTTGTTATTGTTTTTTACTGTATGGTGTTCTGTTTATAAAAATGTTTAATAAATAAAACGAAAGTAAAAAAACATAAAAAAATGACGTTAACTGTACAGTAACGTTTGTTTCCAATGACCAAATTGCGCTTTAAAACATAATTTTTGATGTTGCTTTAGATACTACGCATGCACAAAGCTTCGCTAGGCGTCCATATTGAGGGTTGCGTTCCTCCCCATTTATTTCAATGGCAGTGATATTAATATCTTTGTCGGGTGACGGAGAGAGAGTCAAATAACTCGTTTTGGGTTTAATTACGCACAGGTGTGAGAAAAAAGCAAGAGGAAAAAAGGGGAAAAGAATTTTTGTTAAATTTAAAGCTTTAAAGTGCTAAACTGAAAATGGAAAAGTAAGAAAGCGACGGGAAGGATATGTGTACTATTGAGGACAGACTACTAAATGGAAGCTGAGAGAAGATTGAGCAAGACCCAGCTGGTGAAGAGGGTGATCAGGAAAAGCTAGAAAAGAAGGTAAAATATGTAAAAAGGACTCGAGTGAGAGAAAAAGTGAGAGCTCAATTGATGGAGAAGTCTAGGCGGCACTTAGACTCGAACGAGAAAAGGAGAAGAAAAAAGTGTGGGGGGTAACCTCATTATACGTGTAGGATTCTAAAAACAGGAAAACGGAGTGCGAGTCTGACAGTGAAGGTGTCTGTAAAGCTCGCTAATGAGCTGACGTGACGCGAGCCGGTGCGAGAGCAGATCAGAGACGGCGCGGAGGTGATGATGAAGATTAGGGAGGCCTGGCGCCGGAGTTTCCCACTGGAAAGAAGCTGCCGTGGGAGATGGATGAGGCACGGATTCACCAAATTAAACTCTGCACCGGCGCGCAAACTGACACCCGATCACGGACTCAGGTTGGATCAATGGCTCTCCCCATCAGAGGCGTGTTCCTCAGTCTCTGATCTCAGCCAGAAGCAGAGCTAGACTGTTATTCGTGCCGTGACTTTAGAGCTCATCGTGGACCACTGTGTCTCGGTGTGTGACTGTAATGTGGATGCTGTGCGCTGCTTTGTTCTGAAGCTGGTTTAAGTGATTTGGAAGGAATGTAAGAATCTGCCCGCACAGAATGGTAGATCTTACAAGTTGTATGGTTACTTCTCGCAGCAGATTCCTTTTAGAAAATGTTAGTTTAGCCGCAGGAAAACTAAAGAGAAGTTTTCACTTTTGCTTTTCTTTGAAGGTGGAGGTGCGTTTGTAGTTTGTTTTTGTAAGCATGACAAAGAGTAGGAGTAGTTTTGCAAGATGTGTGAGCTCTCCACCCATGGTGTTATTCTAAGGCAGAATAAAAAAGAAGGGCCTGATGCACTGGGGCTGTCACGGTATCAGATTTTCATTGCTTTATCTTCGCGGCCATTTTCAGGGTTACAATATTATCACAGATTTTATGGAAATGATAACGTATTTCATTTATTTTAAATTTTAATAATTAAGCATTTTCTTTTTTTGCAAATAAATCATTAACATTTATTGTTAATTTTTTTATTTTATATTTTATTAAAAAAATCGTTCAAAATGTATAATAATGTCTAACGTTTTTAATAGCATAAATGTATAATGTAAAATACATTTTGAATTTATAATAATGGAGTTCACGCCACAACTGTAACAATAATATCACTGTAAATGTTTTATCAGTCTGGGAAAAAATGACAATCAAAATCCTTTCAAATTGACTTTGAATAAACAAAACATGATTGATGTGGAACCTGGATACTGAAGTTGTTATTCTTAATATTGATATCCTTACAGTTATTTGTCTCTGTGTGAATGGGCCTTAAGAATTTCTCTTTGAGTTCATTGGTTTTGGACTTTGAGCTGTTATATCTGGTTAACACTGTTTCGACAAACTTAAACATCTCAGATATTTTAAGTTTGGCTGGTAGATATCGAATGTTGGTTTTGCAGTATAAACACCAACAAGGTTAATACGTAGATTTAACAAAACCATTTGGTGTTTAACGCAGGATGAACTAACATTAGAAGTTCTTCAGACACGAGTCAGGCGTCAGTGCAATCTCTTATAATGTTTTGTCCATTTGCTTTTCTAAACCACTGAACGGCTTGTATCATGTATCACTTTACGCTGATGTGGCTAAATATCAATATTACCCGACACAATTTTAGTCGATAGCTGAGTGCTAAATTTCATAAATGTGTTTATTATGAGGAGACACCATGGCCAACCCCGCACAGAACCAGCAGGAAGCCTTGCAGATATTAAAGTGTATTTTTCATTGAATATTTTTGATAAATATTTAATAATGCTTTCATAATTTTGTATAGCGTTCTTAGTTCTGCAACCCGTTTTGCCATCCTTAAATCCATTCTGCTGATTTACACATGTTTTTTTCCCTTGCATCAGTGCAGAATATGCCGAAAAAAAACCATCTGGTCCTGCATATGGCAAATTAAAAGATAAAGAGGTGGGAGAGAGAGGGGCCATGCGTTCAGAAAAGAAGCGTAATAACTGCGCAGTGGCTTGGTTGTTCAGTCACGCTTTGTGAAAAGGAAGCTGGATGCTACCGCAAAAAAGCGTTTGATAAAATCACAGCGCTTCTTGACTTTGGCTTTATCTGCTTTAGGACCCAGTGCCTCCCTGTTCACATGCATTTCTAGGCCATTTGTTTCCTGATTTGCCCCCAGTAGGTTTGCCCGACCACCCAGTGCAGTTTGCAATCGAGTTCTTCTGTAGCCAGATACGCCGGGCCTTCCTGCCACGATTGCCCTGGTTTCTTCTGATAAGTGCGAAATTAGCACAGCGGAGGTTGCGGTGAGCAAGCTGCCATTCGGAGATGCCGCAGACTCCTGCTCTGGGATTGCCAACTCACCCGGGCTCTTTAAAGTGTGGAAGTACCCTTTTCCTCCGAGCCTCTCTGAAGACTGATGTGCTGGTTTTTGTATATTGTGTTAAACCCCTGTGCTACACATGTGCCTTATGAAAAGATTTCTCAGTTTAAGTCGAGCAGCCACGTGGGTCAGCAAGGTCTTAATGCGAGTAGTCCATCTTTGGTTGCGACCAGTATGCTCTGCTTTTAGTGTGACGAATAGATGCAAGCGTTATTAAAAAATAATGTTCAGAGTGCGCAGGGGAGAACGCAGAGGAGCTGTACGCTGTCAAAAACGCATTTCTGCTTGTAAGAAAATCCTGCATCTTGTTTACCCGGTGTCCTTCGAATAGATGATTCCAACAGTTTGTTCTTAAAAACAAGGTAGATGTTTGTAGAATGTAAAATAACTGGTCTTTCAGTCTTGTCAGAAGGAATTGCGGTTTACATATAGAAAATAAAGCACAATTTTGGATCAATAATACAGTTACAGTAATAATATATTTGACATTTGAACATCCCCTGTAATGTTACAGTACTTTTTCTGAGTTCTTGTTTTGTTTTTCTTTGTCTTTTTTTCACATTATTGTCAGTTTATTCTCTTACTTATTCTGCTTTTATGAGAGACAAGAGTAGCACTTTAAGGCCCGGTTGCATAGACATGGCTTAAGGCTAGTCCCAGGCTAAAATGAATGTTTGACCGGCCTTAACTGTATAAAACATGGGCAAAAATATCTTAAAATAAATCTGTGCCATTGTTTTGTCTCGAGATGCACACCAGTAATGTATTTTTCTAAGTCATTTTTATAAAAGCGGCATAAATATATTAATTCAACTTAAGCTTAGTCCTGGCTTAAACTAAGCCGTGTCTGTGAAACCGGCCATAAGTGTATTGTAATCTTTTCAAAATCAAATCTTGTTGGTTGGTTTTGTGCTGCATTAACAGTACAAATATGTATTTTAATATTATTTAGGATGCGATATAATCCAGACTTTGTGCGATTTGACCCTTTGTGATGGCCAGCGAGGTGGGAATCGGGGTGCGTGGACAACTGAGACTCTGCTTAAGACTTTGTTTGTTTTTGGAGATGGGCGTTGACGTGTCGAAGCAGGCAGTAGAAGAGAAAAAAAGAGGAGTGTTGAAGTACAAAACGCAGATGGAGAAAG
Organism: Triplophysa siluroides; assembly: GCA_006030095.1. Taxonomy (NCBI): domain Eukaryota; kingdom Metazoa; phylum Chordata; class Actinopteri; order Cypriniformes; family Nemacheilidae; genus Triplophysa; species Triplophysa siluroides. The sequence continues at coordinate 762,313 of VCII01000054.1, forward strand.
AGAACAGATGTCAGAACTAGCAAAGCTTGGAGGCAGAGCAAGCCAACTATTGACAGCATTCACGTATGAGTAATACTGAAGTTGGATTTACGTGCCAGACCTTTTTATGTACAGTACCGGTTTGGGCAAGAATTGCAGGAGCACTTTTTTACTTTGTAGACTCCGTCCATCTGCCAATCCATCACTTCCTCTCTTTTCTCTGTCCTTCTTTCGTTTTCGATCTCCCCTTGTCTCTTTCTCCATCCCTCTGTTCGGTTGGCACAGACGAACTCTTGTCGCCAGATGTGACTGCGAATGAGCAGCTGTTGCTTTGACACCCAGCTGCCTCCCCTCTCGCCGTCGCCTTGACGACACTGACTCCTATCACCACAACAAATGTTCCTAGAAAACAAGGGGCATGATGGAGATTGCAGCCCTTTCTTTTTTCCCACCGCCACCCTCCAGCATCCCCCTTGTCTTGATGTGTCGACACACCTGTTTGCATCGCCCTTTGATCACATCTTCTTTTCGCCGGCGTTATTTTTCAAAGCGGAGAAGGCCAACCTTTCTCGCGGGGAACCGCACATCTGCGGTATATTGTTAAAGCCCTGTTCTAACAAACCCCGGCGAGCTCGTTAGAAGCCAATCAGGAGACGGATGCGCCTGCATAAAGATGAGCGCGCAACAGGGCTGCAATAAAGAGCGTGTTAGTCCTCGCAAAGGGCATTGTATCATCCGATCCGGGATCGGATTCGCATCTGCCCGCTCAGATCAAAGTAACCGTAAGCTAATGAGCACCAATGATCTACAAACAGCCTTCAGACTCAGAGCGGATGAGAGTGGAATGCAAAACGCAGGACACTGTGTACTAAGATGATGGAGGACTTTAGAGGTGGCGGTGCAAAGTAATCTTGGCTTAGGACGTTTAGATGTATTGTGATTGAGAGGCGTAACATCTGTGTGAGAGATATGTGTCCGCGTGTGCGTGAAAAGGATTAGCGTCTGAAAAGCTTATGATAGGCTTAGGAATGGAGAAAATCCGAGGAAAGGTGTGATGCGAGCGCCCATCTATGTTTGAACGGACAATTTTTGTTTGTTTTTTGTGGATCCAACTGGACCTTGACCCTAAAGATATGTTTTGGCTGTGTGTCCGCGGCACATCCCAATCCAATATATCGTTGGTTCACACAGATGAGGCCCGAGATCAAATTATCGGGTATTGCTTTGCTTCCGTGAAGGACGTGCGTGCGGGGTTTGATTGACAGCTAGATAACCAATATGGTAATCTTGTTAGATCGCGGTAACGTCCTTCGCGCTACACAATGTCCGAGCTCTCACCCAAGGTGAAGCTTACGTAATATAATTACTTTTCTATGCCCCTTGTATGTATTTATGTTTTATGCACAGATTGGACTCGGGGTCCTTGAAATCCCATGATCTACAGCGCTAGATGTGGAGCTATGTGAGAGAGGAAAACCAAAGATCGGGTGCTTTTAATCAGAGCACCGCTCGCTATGGGGAAAATGCGACAAGCAACCTAATTTAGAGCTCCAAATCCCAAAGCCATCAGTGTGTGTTTGTGTGTGCGTCGGCTTGTCTATGCATAATAACACCAGCGAATGGAAACACCTGACGTTCAGCCCAGATAAGCTGTAGCTGGGCGGTTGTTCTGCCTCGTTCAATTCCAAATACCGTGTTATGATTAAACGCCTAGATATAAAAATCCCCAACCTTGCTCGACACGAGCTTTTCTCTCATCTGTAAAACGAATAAAAGTAGATTTGCTGACTGTAGAGACCGTGATGCCATGATCTGTTTGTCCATAGGCGCACCTCGTCTCCGCGCGCTCGCGCTTATCTTTGAGAGAAAGGGGAATTGGAAATATTTGGTGGTTTTGCTTCAGTTGTGTCGCTTTCTTCCTCGCGGAGTATTGATAACGTGACACGGTTTTAATTGAAAGCATAGAAATGAACATCTTCAATTACTTATTCCAGCGTCTATTGTAATCCTTCCCGTTTCTTTTGCTCACTTGTTAACCTCTATTATTCTCAGGGCGCATACTCAGTGAAGTGTGCTCGGCGACAACCGCTCTCATTTAGGGGCTAATCACCCGGGAGGGGAACGCAGTATTTTACCACAGTGGAAGCTCATAAAAGTACAGTGGGAATTTCCTATAAATATGAGCGCTCTGTTGTGCCATCTGTTAGGCTGCCATCTCCTTCCCGAATCGTGTCTTTGTAGGGATGCGTGCTCACTGTTAGTTCAGAGGCTGCACTCGGGCTATAATGTGATTTGGGGGGTAAAGTGACGACAGCAGCGCTCGAGGGGATGCGTGCTTGTGCGTCTTGAGTTTGTTAGGCTTGGGTGTTTACCAGATGGCTCACTTGGGCTTCATTATGGAACGATCTTTACCTTTGTGACCGACTTTCACGAACATGCTTTACTGTAGAAGTGCATACAGATGTGTGGTAATTGATTCCAATTCATTCCCAGATGAGCGCTCATGTGGTCACATGTGAGATCTGGAACATGCCTTGAGTACGCACACACTCCATTACACCCTCATATGTTCGAATTGAGTCACGTTTGCATCCCCTTCCGCCGCCCTCTCATATTTGCCACGGTGAGGTTTTCCCGTAATGCGATTAACCTTCGATTCAGAATGAACGAGCCTCTGAAGACCACATCGCTAATCCTAAACATATGAGTTTCTCTCTCCCCCCACTCCCAACTTCCATTCTTCCTGTTTAAGCACATGATTTCTCTTTAGTCGCTCTTATAGTCCCCATCTACTTGGGAATTCTGGGTAATGCAGTCTTTCCAAATGCAGTCTTTCTCTGGGGAGTTTGCTGTCGGCACGCTGCAATTATGGTGGCGGTGGCTTTTCTTTGTGGCCCTGACGTGTGGTAATATGGGAAAATCAATGCTTCGCTCCGACTGCGGAGGGAATATATTTGTCCAAGCGCTCGCTCGAGCTCTAACGCATTAGACACAGCCGGGCCCGCGACGGCTCTGTGCATTGCGTTCTCCTTGGTAGGTTTGCGTGGCTTGTTTACATGCTGGTGAGGTAATTGTAGACTTGTCCATTTTAGTGAGAACGGCGAGCCAACAACGCTCGTCCCGAATCAATTCTAACAAAGTGATCAGACCTGCGGCGGGCTAATGAGGAGAGAGAACCAATGACAGCGAGTAAATATGTTGTAACCAGCCCCCGTCTCCGTTCCCATTTAAGTGGTCTCTCCCTCCCTTCGGCTTTCATCCTCGATCTGTGTGTTCACTGTTAGTGTAAGTGTACAACCGGAGGATAGAAAACTGCCTTTAATGGCACTCAAATGAGCATTGCTGTCCAGCACCTCGAGGCCCTTGGCAACAGAGCACCCAGCTGGAGAATAATGGAGGTTCACGTGTGTGCAGCCACCTGCCTCGCCACTTCAGTTAGTTTATCTTTCTGTCATCTGCTGTTGCTCTAGTTCCTTGTTCAGATTTTTCTTTGTGAAGTGGATAGTTTGGTGTGTGTACTAAACATGTTATGGATACTGAAGACGTTGAAATGTTTCCTGTAGCTCAGTGGTTATAGCAAGGCGCCAGCAATGCCAAGGTGATGGGTATGATGCCAGGGGATTGCACATACCTATGTATAAATGTATAGAATAATGCAATGACAGTCGCTTTGGATAAAAGCGTCTGCCAAATGCATAAATGAAAATGTTAATGCCATAAAAGATCTTTAGAATCTTACGTAGACTGAAAGAGACTTTAGATGCTTCTGATGATCATAAATAAAATTTCAATGAAATTTTCACTTATTCTGTAGAGATTTACTGTAGTTTTGTTATTACACAACATGTTTTAATCTACAGTGCAACAGTTTTTGATACACTTAAAATACTCCGTCAGAGGGCTAATTCAGTCTTTAGGTTTTAATTTGATTATTTACCTATATAACTATTTACTTAATTATCGTTTACTATAATTAATTATCTTATTTGAATGTATTATTTTTTGGTAAAACTTTACATTAAGGTTATATTTCGACGCTGTCCTTCCAAAACCTGGATGTCCAAATTCATTGTTTTTCAGGAAATGGAGAAAACACTTTTTAAATGTTTCAATACTGTGTTGACAAGCACCTTTTAATACTTTTTATTGGTTAGATATGTGCAAAACCCAGTGACAAATATAAAGGTTGACTAGTTATTTATGGCAAAAAATAAAATAACCAAATATGGAAATACAAGGTTTTGGATGGACATCAGCGATTTGTTAACAACTTTGTTGACGCATTTGCTAACATAAACAAACTTTGAACAATACTTGTACAACATTTATTCATCTAGTTGTTAATTTTGGCATTTAATACGTTTTTAAAAGTTGTATCTCTTAGCATTAGTTAAAACACAGTAAACTCGCATTAATGTTTGTATTGACTAACATAACATAAAGGATTAAAACATGCTGATAACCATATTGTTCACAGCTAATGCATTTACTAATGTTAACACATACATCCTTACATGAAAAGTGTTACCTTTTTAATTGCAAACTCGATCTTTAAGTTTTACTTGGCATGAAAGTCTTAATATCTTTCGTAATTTCTTTACAAACGCAGATGTAACTTGTTCACTTTTCTTCAAAATCCAGTCATCTCTTTGAATTCTTTCTCTCTTTTTCGCTCATCTTTTACTTCCTCACTTTTTTCTTCTCTCGCTCTGCTGCACTCTCTTTCTCTCATTCTCGCAGGTTTTCTCTCCTCCACCTGTTCACCTCTGGCGGATTGGCTCCTGTCCTCACCTCTGCACCAGCTTTCGCTCACTCGCTCACTCACCCTCCCTTTCCTTTTTCTCATTTCTCCTGCATCTTTATTCTTTTATTATCTTTCCCTTCTGCTCTTGTGCTCTGCTGTTCCTTCACCTCGGCTGCGGTCTCTCTGTTCCACCCTTTCACCTCGTTCGGCAGCTCCCTTACCATCCTCTCCTGCTCCTCTCTCATTTTTAGTCTGTGCATTCATTTATTCTACCTGTCTCACCCTTGTTTCATTGCCAACCATTCTGCATCATTCTCCTTCTGGTTTCTTTTAACTTATCTCTCTCTATCTCTCCATCTCTCCATGCTCTGTTATTTCCTTAGCTTGTGAATGGGAAGCAGTGGTGGTGGGTGTACAGGAAACCTGTTTGAAATAGTGTAGCTGTATATATGAATATATAAATATTTGCATTGCATTTTTTCATGCATTTTCCTTCCCCTATTTCTCATTAATGTAATGCAGTAAAAGCAATAGTTGAAAGATACTGTTTGGTAAAGTATGATGATTTATTAAGAACTACAAATTAAAATTGACTGTAGTACAGAAAATATCTGCATTTAATGAGAATGTTCAAATAAACTGCCAACAAATAACTTGAAAATGCATATATATCTATATATAGTATATCAACTTTATATATACTGTTTGTGTGTAAACAGTTTTGTGACACAATGCGCAAAATTCTTGATTTATGTGCCTCATACATGTTTTGATGGGTTTGGTTGGTTTCTCTCTCATTCTCTGAGAGTCTTTCCTCCTCTCACCCTTCTCATCGGTTTCTCCCTCTTTTCCTCCTCGGGTCAGGTGCTAGCAGCATAAATGTTGCTTGTCAATAATTTAATAAGAGAGGACTGCCTCACCCTTTTTCAAACAGTCATATCAATAATACATGAATGTGAATGTAGAGTAGTGTTGTTCGGCCAGCCCTTGCTGTTTGTGTAGAAAACCGCTAAATATATGTGTAAATAAGTTAACTCACTCACTCACACGTACGCACGCACACACACACACACACACACACGCTTGCTCTCTCTGCATGAGGGTTATGAGAAATAATTCATGTGGCGCGAGTCTGAAGACCACATCTAGGGCTTGTATGCGCAGTATGTGTGCATATACATCTCTCTGTGTAAGAGAAGCATTTATCATGTGTAATGTGTAAAGGCAACCGTGCTTTTTGTTTCCATTTCAAGCGCGCTCGCTCGGGGATGGGGAAATGGGCCCCTACTGCACATGTGCACAAACAAAGGCGCACACACATTCGATCTCCTGGGGAAAAACGATGGGGCCGCGACTGCTGTTGCTGCGGTTTCACAGGGTCCTCGGGGAGGTCGGAGAAACAGCATGTCTATCTCGCGAGTGCAAAAACATCTCGAATCTAGTACACCTCACTTTGAGCGTGCTTTATAAAGTCTCACGACAGGTAAAACTCTTACCCTCCATTATTCACGCACATTGACGTTGGGAACGCACACACATAGACGCATGCCATGTTTTTCTCTATCACTGGTATACGGCACCATAGCTCGCACACTTGATATTCCAGTACAGTAGGGGGAAAGCTCTGTTCCAAATCCTAGTGAGCCGTCTAGACACCATTTCAAGGCAACATAAGCACTTTCCAAAACTGAGACCAGTTCCAGACAGAAACATTAATACAATGGCCGAAATTCAAATGTATCCGTCACAAGCACATCAGTGGCAAAATGCACCCGACAAGTTCGGTATTTGTTTGTGCTATGCAATTTTATGCTTATTAGAACAGAATTTGATTAAGCTTAAAATGGTAATGAAAAATCTCAGTTTATTAATTTCGTGTCCAGTCTCGTGTGCGGTTCTCGTGAGGTTTGCTGCCTACGTACGCCGTTCCAAATCAATCACTTGCGAGCGTCCGTTGCAGTGAGAGCGCTCCCGAAGAGGGAGAGAAGACTTTTTGGAACAAAGCTGAAGTGTAGAAACCAGGAATGTGCCAAGTGTTAGGGAAAGATGAGAGCGGCCAGCGGAACCGTGTGCCAGAGAGCCGTACGGGAGGCTAATGACACACTTCCCATTTGAGAGAGAAGGGCCAGCCTGCAGATAAAGGGCCACGGATGAAAGGAGAAAAGCTAACAAAGGATAAAAGAATGAACTGTAAAGTGGAATGAAAGTGAAAAGAATAAAAATCGGAGATGCACGATGAAGACGGAGGCAGACAGACGGGGGAGCGACGGAGATGAAAGGAGGAGAGTGAAGGGAAGGCTAAGAGGAAGGCACAAGGTGACCTTGGAAAAAAGGGGCACTAGAGGGAGGAAAATAAAGATGCAGGAGAGAAGATCTGACGGGGCGAACAGCTTTAGGCATCGTGCAAGCTTGGAGCTGGTGTCTTATGTCTGGATGAGGGTGTGTCCCTTAGCATACGTTTGACAGGGGGTGTGTGAGTCAGAGATACAGAGGGTTTATAAAGGATAGAAGATTACTAGGTAGTGAGAGACAGATGAGAGGTCGATACAGTCGAGGGAGGGTGAGGGCAGCATTAGAAGGAGTTTGTTTCAACAGTGGTGAGTGAGAGCTCCGGTGCTGTTAAGGATAGTTGAAATAAAGCGAATGCGTAATAAATGAAAGAAAGAGGGATGGAGGCCGGGGCTCGTATAGAGAATGAGGTGAGATGGGCATCATTTCGATGGCCGTTTTGCTGTGATTACGGTGCGTGTAGAGCTAATGGATTCGGAGAGGTGGAGGTGATCATGGTTTTTAAAATTATGCCATCCATGCCATCATTGTGCCGCAGGGAACGTTGAGGTCGTGCGGTTCACCAAAGGGTTCGCATACATTCTCACACCCTTTTTCCCTCTGCGCCTTCACCCTATGCCCCAATCTGTTTTTTTAATGACCTTTTTCTCCCGCGGGCCGCCAGGAGATTAAGGATCACAACTGACTTCAGTTATACAGTTTGAAATAAATGTCCTCGCATGTGGTGGCTTAAGGTGCCTTTGGTTAAGGTTTTCTTTTGATAAATATGTATGCGCATTCATTTTAAAGTATTGTACCGAGCGAGAGATGTTGTCGGAGAAATGCACCGTCAGAGACTCATAACGTTCACCCTGCGGCGGGAGAGAAACACATTCCTGTGAAATTCCAAAAGCGTGCGCCGTGTGCGCTCGCGTGGCATTCACCGTGCTAATTATTTTCCAGCCGCCCGCTTCCATGCCTTTGTTAACTTCTTCAAGGCTTTCACACATACGCGCTCGCAACAGGCTCAAGGCTGACGGGTGCTAGAAATACTTCACTGAAACCCGTGACCCTGGGGAAGGCGACCCTAGAAGTTTAAGCCATGGAGTTCCAGTCAGCGTGCACGTGGAATGATGTCACGTATTTCGAGATGGAGAAAGCCTTGTGTTAATGACTAAAACATGCGTCTGACTTAGAGGGTATTTTGTCTTTGATGGAAAGGGATAGTTCCACCCTCTTGTCATTTCAAAACTGTATGACTTTCTTTTTTCTGCAGAACATAATAGAAGATATTTTTGAAGAATGTTGGTAACCGCACAACGGTGGTACCCATTGACCACTATTATATGTACACAAAACCAATGCAAGTCCATGGGTATCGCCGTTGTCCAGTTACCAAGATTACTTCTTTTGTGAAGAGGTTTGTAATGACGTTTTCGGGTCTTTTAAAACGATTTAAATACTTTATACAATTATAAATTCTATTTGAAAAACTTTGGTTTAGGATACATGTCTATCTAGTCTAAGAAGAGCACATTTTAAATGTGTATACTGATGTTACATCTACATTTCTTACATAAAACATTTTAAATCTTGTAGTTATTGTTGAAACAGACGCCCAAGGATATTGTTTTTCTGCTTTGCTTCGACTCGTTTTCATAACTTTACAGGTATTAAATAACGAAAGCCTTTTCAAATAGATGAGCTTTACATTAAGCTTATGCGCTCTTGTTAAATTGCTTCTTTCCCTTAAATGTGGTTCGTTTGTCATTCTTAAGTAAAGCACCTGCCTCGCTCGTACGGTGTCATATCAGTCATTTACAGACAGAGAAGGACACCTGGTAGAGGAAAAGTTAAGGTTGGCTGAGCGAAAAGTAGATTTAAATGTGATAATGCGAGCTATATTTCATTTTAGAGTAGTCTAAAGGGACCAGACTGAATCTGTGTGTTCTGCTTGTCTGTTAAACCATTTCTATTTTAAAAGAATTAAATTAAATTATGTAATTTTACACATTGTTTTGTGTTTTATAAAGGACAACCTAATGATACCGTTGTTTTTTTACATACCTCTTAATCGTAATGTTCAATTGTAAATCATACTTTTAATCTGTAAATCGATAAAGCATTTGTTTTAGTTAATGTGCACATGCTACCCCATGGCATCCCTCTGATGCTTATAGATGAATATATTAATGACTTTAAAGGTGAATATTACATCATAAATAATAAAAGCACCAATGAGCTTTGCATTAAGTACACAGCCAGCTTATACGTTAAACTGCTTCTTTTGCCTTAAATGTGTGTGCGTTTTATTTAAGCGCTTATAGAGAGTCTATTCAAGTTCATTTATCATCCTTAAGTAAAGCCAGTGAGTCCCGCGCAGACACCCCGACTGTTTCAGAGGTATTAAAACCAATGCAAATAGATCCGTAAAGGAATACGAACAGAAGCACTTGAACACAAAAGGAGGGGGAAACATGGATATGCATGCAAATGAGAGAGAGAGACCTGATGCATGTTGTTCTTTACTCTATTATTCTTTTCTGCTCTTGTTCTCGATTTATTTAAAAACACACATCATGGAGTTGTTTCATTTTATGGAAACTAACAACCAAAAACCTTGTACATGTACATTCTCACCTATGACTCATCTGTTGTTACGTACCGAAAGAGTAGGGAGAGCAATAGAGTTATAAGCCAAAGATAGATGGAAACAAAGAGGAATGAAGCAGAAAGTGAGCGAGAGAGAGCGAGGTGAAGAAATAGAGGTGAGTGAATAAATGCTTTGTGTTTCTGTTTCTTATTCAAGCGAGCTGGTCTGACAGGCCATTGTGTTCCTTCAGGGGGAATTCTGCGACACTGAGTCACACGCGGGCCGTCGTGTAATGAAAACACATACTTCCTGACATTAAAGCCCTGAAATACAAATGCAAAACAAGTGTGTGTGTGTGTGTGTGTGTTTGATCCATACCGCCATACTTTAATCCTTGGCACAAAACTTTGGCATCTTATATAATCTCGTTGGAGGCATTTCTAATTGAGAGGAAAGTGGATGCCTGAAGTTAGATGTAATACACTTCGCTCTTCTGAGCACTGGGACTGCTTATTTTTCTCTGCAATAATCCTAAGCCACTTGCTTTCACTCCTCCATTGCAAAATTTCGACTGTTAAACACCAAAAAAACGTTTTCATTTTCACAACGATAACTATTAAGATGAGTTGAACACGGACTACCGTCCACACCCATGACAATAAAGTTGTGCTTACCCTAAGCTTGTGAACTTGTTTCACATTTAAAATGCGCACACCCTTTACATTTATTTTTAGAGACTGTCAATGTTTTATCCTTCATCAGCTAATGCTTTTTTTAGTTTAACGAAATTTTTGACTTCATACTTTTCATTATTATCCTTGGTAGGACGGTGCATTTATCTGGAGAAAGGCCTTATCTGCATTCTCAGCATGATTCAGTTTGATATCGATGCGTGTTCCAAGAAATCCCTGGTATATGAAATAAATATTAGTTAAGAGATTAGACAAGTAGAAGTCCATAAAATATTCGTCCAAGTACACATTCGCATGTGTGGCGCTTGGCCAACACATTGTTCCCTCAGTACATAGCAAGGCCTGTAAGATAGCAACGTTTCTTTTGTGTTGTGTACTTGCATAGAGCGTTGGGTATTTAAACAAACATACTGTATATGTACAAGGACAATGAGTAATATTTAGCATTTTCTTCTCCGTACACTGTTTTTGTAGTTGGCATTAGACAAAAGATCTCACTGCTTGGTTGCATTCAGTATGCCTGAGCTCTTTCGGAGACGCTAAAGGGATTTTAACAGAGCGAGGAATGCTTTCGCATTGTATTGAATTGCAAGTATTTTTCTAGTATAACAAGTCGAGCTATGTTTATGTATCATTTTATGTAGTCACGACCCCGCATTTGATAGAACTAATCCTCTTCAGGCTGCGAAGCAATTTGAGGTCTGTCTTTTGAGTGTGTTTGGGTGCGCTGATAATGCGTCTGTACGTTGTGAAGTGCCACTGCTTTGTGCGCGCGAGCATTCCTTATTCCACCCGTGTATGTGGAGCAGCTCTCCTGCTACTCGCTGGCCTTTGACTCCAGTAGCTCTGAGCTGGAGGTCTCTCGCTTCTCTCTCCGTGGGAGCTCGCTAGAGTCTGCACACCACCCGATCCAAAACGTGGGTTGTTTATTTTAACCTGCCTTTGTATTGGGCCGGGCGAGAAAGCAAAGAGAGAGAGCGAGCTACGAAAAACCTGAACTTTGCGGTCTTCTGCGTCGACTCAGAGATTTGAGAGACTGGGATCATAGCCAGTGGGTCAAACTTTCAAGCGTGTAAAGATTGACGTTGCTGTAGCAGACGTGGTCCTTTCAGATGTTGTCATCAGCGAGTTATCAGGTTATAAAGTTTACACCATCAGGCCCCATAAATGTCACACTGCCTATTATGATGTTATGATCGCTTGACTGTTAAGGATGTTATCGTGATGACTTAAAACCGCATAACAGTCAGAAACTAAGATGTCATGTTTTTGGCTGAGCGAAGTGTGTTAGTCTGTGACGCAGTGATGGTTTTATTAAAATAATTATGCAGTCCATAGTACACACACGCATACACAAATAAAACCGCACGTACCAATATGAGGTGTGTTTTGTCACGCAGTGGAGATCCTAATGACTTGCAATTATTGTAAAATGTCCCCTAGAGAGATATAAGCCATGGTTATATACAAAGTCTACGTGAAATAAAAATCGAACCCAATGTACTTCCTTGATACACATTGCTGGTGTTATCGATTCAGCGGTGCACTTTATTCCTAAGAAAAAGCATTTGTCTTCATAATCTTTCATTAAAAGGTAATAACTTCTAAACAACGTGCCTTTTCTGTCACAGATTCCTTCCTTTTTAACCCCTTAACTACTGAGAAGCTAATTATGAATCAATTCCATTCATATTACTGCATAGATTTTTTTTAAGTACAGTAGATGACAAGATTAGAAGTTATTTGGAGAGAGAGAGATGGGTACAGGAGTCTGGAAAGCACCATGTGACCGGACTTGAACTCATGAAGTGCTATTGCGCAATATGTCGTCGTGCAGCCCTGCTTGACTATTTGTGCCAACCCATTGTTTGTTTTTCATTATACGTTTCACTTATAGTAAAAACTGTGTGCACTGTAAAAAAAATATATTAGGGGAAAATATGCTATTCGGTATTTCACGAGGCATTTGTATTTCTGATTTGTGTCTGTGATTGTGATTGTGTATATAGATGCAGCGATGATGTGAGTTGGCTGAATCGTATTTTTAGTTTTTTTTTATTATGGACGTTCAAAGCTGGATAGATCTCATGCTGAGACGTCTGAACGTTCCGTCAATAGATATCAGACCTCTTGTGAGTTTTTAATCAGTCTGAGTCTGCACTTTTATCCCAGAGGAAGTCCAGGCCCTGGAATATAGTGTTTTTTCTTAGGGGAGCCTAACATCTGGGGTCAATTGTAAAATGTACAATCCTGATGTGATCTGTTCCAGATTTTGCGATGTGATTCTGAAACGTTTCTGTTTTCGCAGGGGTCTGGAGTCAGCGCGTGCGAGTGGATAATGAAATCACGGCGTATCCGAACGGGTCCGTCACCCTGCGCTGCGAGTTCACCAACAGCGGAACCACCAAACTCACACAGGTAATAATGAACGCTTGTTTGATTTGTCTTAACAGAACCCGACTGTTTTCCAATGACGAGTAATTGGTCCACCACAGAACTAAACAACCAACCGAAATGTGTTTTTTCTTATTTTTTGGAGCAGCTCAGAGTCTTAAAGTGAGCAATTAACCTGTAGGAGATCGCTTTTATCACTTCTGCTTTGGTGCGTCACACCTGGTTAAGACAATTGATGATTCAGTGGATGTGAGGCTACTGCAAATAAGTGGAACGGGTTACATGGAAGCAATGCTGTTAAAGGTTTCAAACCCTCTTTGCTTCTCAGGTCTCGTGGATGTTCGAGCGCGTCGAAGGCGAGAGACACAACATCGCTGTATACCACCCCACGTATGGACCGAGTTTCCCTTATACACCCTTTGATGGCCGAGTTCAGTTCATACAAGGCACCCTGGAGACTCCATCCATCAGGATCGACAGGCTGAGGATGGCGGATGCGGGCAGGTACATCTGCGAGTTTGCCACTTATCCCAGCGGAAACGAACAGGGAACAACCACTCTTATCATGATGGGTAAGTTACACGGTTAGGTTTATTTATAGGCCTGCTGCAGAGCTTTCTAAAAACAAGACAGCCTCATGACTCGGTGTGTGAGAACAGCATTCTCCTTTTTAGACTAGAGCTGGGTGATTTACTGTACAGTAGGTCAAATATTACATCTTGACATTTACATATTAATATCACAATGTATGATGTTTATCTTTATATTATATGTCAAATTGCATGCAAGGGTTCTTACACTGTTTCGCATTAAAAATTATTCACCCCAAAAAAATCCTCTCACTATTTTATTTACATTACCTGTATATGACACCTTCTTCTGTGGAACACAAGAGAAGATATTTTGAGAAATGTCTCTTGTGAAAAGGTTTTTTGTGTTCATATAATGGAAGTCAATGGCGGTCAGTATTTAGTTACCGGTGTTCTTCAAAATATCTGCATTTGAGTTCTGCGGAAGAAAGTTTTTTAGGTTTAAAATGACACGATGTTGAGTAAATAATGAAAGAATTTAAATTTTCGTTATGTTAGGTATTGTTATACATCAATATTTCAATGTAATATTTAAAAGTGCCACATGGAGACCTTTGTGAGCATGTTTGAGTGATGACGCAAATTGTTCTTTGAATTTGTTTTATAACCTCTATTGCAGTGTAGCCTACAGTTCGCACGAAGTAATCGGCGCAAATAATGAATCAAACTTTCCAGCTCCGACGCCATTTGTGCTAGCGACAATAAATCAGTCTGACTCGCACTTAATCGCTGAGTAATTCTTGCACTAAAAACACTGCGTTATTCACAATATTGCTTCATTCCCCGACAAAATCATATCAACTGCATCGTAAATATTCGATATATCACCCAGGCCTATAATACAGACTATAAACGCACGTCTCAAGATTGATGCGTTATCTGCAAAATCTTTAGCAACTTTAGTGCAATTAGGAATGGCCAGACGCTGGTGCATGCTAAACTACATTAGCTTTACTCACAGTCGCGTTTCTGCTGTCTGCTTTAATGCTTATGTTTCCCATTAGTCTGATTCATCATTTCAATGACTAACTGAAGCTATCATCAGAAACAGAGTGATGTTGTGAATCGTTGCTGCCTGTTTGTTATTCGTCATGTGGAGATATGTGCAAGCTTCTCGCTCTGTTTGTCCTCCACGCTTACCGCGGTTACATAAAGTAACACATTAACTCTGTCTTCATTTGGTGAGGTTGTTTGTGAACTCAACGCGCTCTCTCTCACTCTCTCTCTCTCTCTCTCTCTCTTTTTACTTGCGCTATTATTTTATCTCTCATGACTTTCTCATATGACTCTTTAGCTAATTTAAGAAAAATTTCACATATAAACATGTCGGTCACAGATGGACAATATATATGGAAAACAAGCAAACAAATAAATACAAATATATCTAAGTTTAATATAGTAATAAATAAAATGGATATGATTAAAAATATACTTATTTCCTTTTTTTATATATATATATTGTCCATCAGCTATACATGAAACTGTATATATTTGATAATGTCTTAATAAATATATATAAATAAATAAAACAACCCGACTGTCCAGCCGTCTGTTGTTTGTGTGCTCTGCCGCAGGCCTTCTAGCTCAAAGGCTTCCACTGCTTGATGGACAAAAATGTCGAAAGCGAACTCTCCTTCATAACCTCTTTCCGACTCTCTTTCCCCTTCAGCCAAACCCAAAAACTCAGCTGCCCCCGTCCCAGTGCAGGCCGGCTCTTCTGAGGTAGTCGTGGCACGTTGCGAGGCCGCCCAGGGAAAACCCGAGGCTACTATCTCCTGGAGTGGATACATTGACGGCCGCTATAACCACACATCAGTGCCTGAGAGCGACGGCACCGTGACTGTGAAGAGCGAGTATCGGATAGTCCCGACTCCATCCGACAACGGAAAAGAACTCACCTGTCTGGTGAATCAAAGAGCGCAGGACGAACCTCAGCGGTTCAACTTGAAGCTGGTGGTGGAGTGTAAGATACAGACACAAACTCACTTTTGTTTAGTGGTTTATTTTCATTTAAATATTATACAAGTATGATAATATATATTAAAATATTATGTATACAGTAAATATTTAAAAATTTCAGTGTAGTAACATTTTCCTTTTTTTTGTATCATTTTAGTTTGTATTTATCAATTTATATTAGGTTAATAAATTAGTTTCTCCTTTTGTTTTAGTTGGTTTTCGTATCATAAAAATGTGTTTTCCCGTAATGTTGTATCTTCACATTGCATTTTAAATGTTTCAGATTTAGCTTTTGTTAACGACAGCGACACTCATATAAACTCGCTCATAACATCTTTTCTCCCTCACGTCTCCCTTCTTTTATCTGCAAATGCATTCAGCCGTTTCTGTCACAGCCTCATATGTCTGCCTCAACACATTTTTCACATTTTTTTTTTCTTGAAAGCTATTTACAGAGTGTTCGAGGTGTCAGTGTTAGCATAGTCAAGCTGCAATGTTTGGGGTTGTCGGAGATTTGCAACTTCACCGTTCCTTTTATAAATCCCGCTGTTGGAACATCCTCGCCTCTTGCACTTTCTTTTATTCCCTGTTTCTCCCGTATGTCGGGGTGTTACCTGAGCCTCGCTGTGCAACCTTCAGCATATCTGTATCTTTCTCCCAGCCCTGAACGGCAGATAATCAGCCTTTGAAATGTGCTGGCAATGGGATAGACAGGGTTAGGGAGTAACCGACAAAAGTACAGTTTTCCAGTGGCGTGACGGAAGCTTAGCTGTTTTCAAATTAATGTAGCCTAACCAGTTATGTTTTTTAATGTCTCTCTCCTCTTCCTTTTTTTAGATCCCCCCACTGTGTCGATAGATGGTTATGACTATAACTGGTATATGGGTCGGACTGATGTGGTGTTGACCTGTCAGGCCGATGCTAATCCTGCACCTACTGATGTGAAGTGGACCGCGTGAGTGATCCTCCATAAATAAACTCTCAATAGTGACGATAATAATAATATATACTCAGAAGGTCAATAATTGTCATTGACCTGCCCATATTACCTGTGTCAGGTGGGTTAAAAAGATATTTTGTTAAGACTGTACATTAGACAATGACAATACTTCTGCAGCATTTATTAATCATGTTCATTTTAATATTTTCTAATACATTTTTAACAGCTAAAGTTCCAACTAACGTGAACAATTGTATTGGCATTAACTAACATTAACAAAGATGAATAAATGCTTGAAAATGATATTGCACATTGTTAGTTCATGTTAGCTAATACATTCACTAATGTTAACAAATACAACCTAATTGTAAAAAAAATTGTGATTTGGATCATTAAAATTATAATCTTATAAAAATGTATTATTTTTTTTAAACATTAATATATTAAATATTTTTTTAAATAATACGTACAGTAAAAATATGACAGATTTATAATAACATGATGTTGAGAAAATAATTGAATTTTCAACTTGTGAACTATTAATGACAATGCGGGCCATGTTGTCGTTGTTTTTTCATTGTCATTATTATTAATCTTGTCCTAGCAGAATGCGTTTATGTGCTGTTGCTGTTCGTGTAGATGTGTAATCGTTGAACTGTATCTACAGCATAAGCAAAGTCAAAGATAACAGTTAAGCTGTTAACAGAAGCCACAGGCTAATTGGCAGCGAATTGCGAAAGCATGTCTGCCTCTAGCGTAATACAACAACAGCCTATTAACGCTTCGCTGCTTTACCTTCATTTTCTCAACAAAACAAAGGAGCATATGAATCGATACCGATCGAGAAACAACATTTATTAACAAGACCGGTTGCGTGACAGATGCTTGCGTGTATAGCAGCGAAGTTATACGTTTATTCACAAAGGTGCACCGTAACAGATTTGCCACATATCGCACTAAATTGCATCTTTCTGATTCGATACATGGTTGTCAATCAAAAATGCAACGTTTCTGTTGGATCAATGTAGTACAGTTTTGTGAATCACCTAGTGACACTCAATTTGCAAATCTGTAAAAAGACTTATTTAACAATTGAATACACATCTAATTGTTCAGATATACTTGTGAATGCATTTGTGCTTCTTTAGCATTTTTGACAACTGCTCATGTGAATGAATCACGGATATAAGCGACTGATGTGTTAACATGCTCACAGTAAGGACAGATGACACTTGCGAATATAAGTCAGACGTGTCTTGTTTTAACAAGTGAGGTGTTAATCTGCAAATCCAGCAACTCTCCATGATTCTAGAAGCTTAAAAATGCCTTAGCAAATTAACATTAAAGAAAAATCGATCATTGATGGAGTGACCTGGTATGCTAATATGAAGCCGCTTTAAGATTATCGCCATTGGCTGATTTGCAAAAGTGGGTCTGTCTATATAAATCTGGTGTCTGTAGCTTCGTCAGCATCATGGAGACTTTTAGATTCTACTTTCTTGTATTATAATTTGACGTATGTGATGTTTTGTTTTGCGCTCGTGTTTCTCAGTTCATCTGGTCAGTTGCCAGCTACAGTACAAGTGGATCAGAACAAGCTGTTGGTGAAGAAAGTGGATGAAACCGTGAACACAACTTTTGTATGCGAGGTGAAGAACAGCCTGGGATCTGTAAAGAAAGAGCTCGCCGTCACCGTCATCGGTGAGTATGTGCACGGTGCAGGAATGCCACACACACGCAGGTACCTGTGTATGATGCTCACATTGTTTTAAATGTTCAGTCCTCGGGATTGTGTACACAGCACATAACACTACAGTTTCCTAACCAGGTGCAACGAAACAACATTTTGTCTCATGCATTTCAAACATGTTTTGGTTGTTTGAAGCAGTGACACGTCGAACAGACGAATAACTTGTTGCTCATAAGTTGCATCACGCCTGGTTAGGACACCGCCTTTAGATGCACGACACCTCGCTCTGCACCGAGTCAAACACACACAAACACTAAACGTGGGAGCAGGGTTTCTTCTTTCTGTCTAAAAACAATCATGTTAGTATGCTTGCAGACGTCTCTTGTGGGTGGGCTTCAGAAGCCAGACGCTTGCTTGGTGGTTGGCCTGCCTGTCCACATTTTGGGGGATTTTCTGAACAAGTCTTTGTTCTTGGTGAAGTCACTTGGTGTGAGCCAGTTTGCCGGGTTTCTTTTTTTCGATTCTCCTTTCCCTTCCCTTTTTCCTAATCATACCTAACATTCGACTCCCTGCATTTTCCTTTAACCTCTCCTAACCAGAAAGCTGCTGCTGATTTTTCTTGCTGTTCTTATGCATGCGGTGATGTCCTCTCTCTTCTTTTGGGCTTAAAACCTGATCACACACGCACATTTGTTTTATTCGCAATGATGCGGAACGCCGTTGTGATGGTCCGTTTCTTGAAACGTTACTATATTATGTTGTCAGTCAGCCACAGAGCTCCCGCATTGCGAAATGCGTGCGTGCCCGCGAGCCGCATCGCTTTTGGCACTTTCTCATGCTAGAGCGAGCGCGCGAACCGCATTTAGAATCCGTGGGAATCCTTTTGGAGACTTCGATTGTCTTGTGGGAGAACAAAGGCTCTTTGTAGGCGCGCTGTAGCGAGAAAGTGTGGGATGTTGTTCTAACGTTTTTTCTTTCCTCTTGACAACAGTAGCACAGGGCAAAGTCTTATCGCTGTCATAAGCACGCCTGGTCCTCTTTTCACAGAAACGTTCCCGTACACCCACTCTTTGATGCAGTCACTATTGCACTCCCCTAAACTGTTGACACGAAAGACAAACAACACGCATAACTGTCATGGATGCCGTCACAGTGACTGGCTTGTAAATGATCTAGTTGACTTTGTTTAACTGATAATATTTTTTGAGAAAGCCATATTAGATCTGCATGAATTGAAAGGGGTTAGCGCTGGTCCGACATTCGCACATTTAGTGGAACGCGACAGAAATGATGAATCAAACAAGGTTTGCATTGCTGCTGTGCATCCTAATCTAGTTGAACCTGGCACTGTTTGCGCTGGTACAGCATCTCCCCACGCATGTTGAAATAAAATTGCAATTAAATTGAATGCAAAACGGCCTCCTTTTTATATAGATTCTGCTTATTTGTGCATTATTTAAGTCAGCGCTGTGCCTGGCACCACTGACCTTATGGAAAGTTATACCCACGTTGGCAGTAAATGGGGTTTTATTTAAGAGACATTTTCTAATGATCATGGCAGCTGTAATTCATCAAATGATGGAGAAGAGCATTATAGTCGGGCATGTATCCAGACGTGAAATGTAGTCGGGCACACTTTCAGCATTTTAAAGCGCTTTCGGGCGCTTCGAACACAGTGGTGGAGAGAAGCCGTAGAGGCCCGAGTTAAGTGTGACACATTGTGGCGGTCTGCTGCGATTTTGCACTCGAAGCTGGCTTGCGAGATGGGCAAATTGTGTTCGGTGCAAATGTTTTGGCTGGGTTTGCGGTGTTATCTGATTTGCATAATTCCCTTAGACAATTGGGTACGAAAACAAAGCAGACTGTATGTGGCAGTGTAACAGTTCTTTCCTAGTGAAACTTTCTTGCTTCGTGTGACCTTTTGAGCACGAAAGCATTTATTAGTTTTGTATATTTGTAATTCATAATCATCTTTTATTGATTCCCATGGCATTTGGGCAGCCAGATGGACTTTAGATTAGGGAAGAAACCGCGTGATGTGACTGTCAGTCCATGCCGACAACAGCTCTCAGCATTTTGTTTTGAAAGGATTACGAAGCGACACAAGAATGCGTTCTTGCTTTCGAGCATCGCTAGACTGATATATCTGTAAAGTGCTCGAGCTGTCGGTATGACCGAGACGCAGATCATGACAAAGCTCAGCAGATTACACTCGAGATGTGTGCAAACACAAGAGGAGCTCGAAACGCATCATATCTCTTACTTGCAGCCCACTGTATAGTAGGTGAACTTGAGTGTTTTTGCATGTATTTGTAATGATATTTATACTTTCTTGTTAAACGCAAGGCTTCAGATAAGTGTGTGTGTGAAATAAAAAGTGAAAAGAGATGTAAAAGGAGTGTGTTGACGTAATTCCCTCAAAGTTGAAATCACTTTGATTTCTTGTTTCTTTCTCTCTTTGGGTTAAGGGGGAACCTCAGCTCGTGCCAGCTACCAGACCAATCATGGCGCTTGCCAAGAAGGAGTGTTTCCCCATTTATTTCCTTTCCCTAGCCATTTTCAGATAGCAAATGAGGAAAACTTAAAGCTTTCGTTGTTGACTCTTGTGGGGGGATTCGAGAGGCCATTTAGCTGCTTAAATTCTTGGCCTGATTCTGCAGCTCTTTATTGGGTCTGATAGTGGCCCTCTGAAGGAAATCTGCAATTGACTTCATGCAAAAAGTGCACATATGCGGATGTCATGTTGTGTTTGGTTGCTGTTGGCAAGATTGCATTTGTTAACCAGCTTCACTAGTTCTGTTTAGCTAGCGTGCGTCTTGGATTGGATTGGACCAACATTTTATTCTGTTGTCAGTTGTTTCCGGCTTAAGCTGGCGAGATATTCAGATTAGTGCTGGAGTGATGTTGGTTATTCATCGATTTCTTCTTAACATTCTGGTCTCCCCTTAATCCTGAACACAACATCCTTGATCACATCAGATTGACTCTTTGTATATCATATCACGCAGTTTTCCTCGCACTTGGGACCGTGTGTGAATACAAAGTCTGCAACTTGGCATGTGAGATAAGGTGCGAGAGGACCTCGTTCGCGTGACATCTGGATGACGCTTATCGCCCATAGCTTTGAGAGAAAATCGACAGCGAGACAAAAAAGGGGCAATGAGAAGGCGAGGAGATGTTGCCCTGCCAACATTAAATGAAATGTCAGTGGAGTGGGCAGGCAAGATGACCTGGCTTTTAGCCAGTGTCCATCATTAGAGCTCATTACAGAAACAAGGGCTCACTTCAGAAACCTTAGGGTACGTTGCGGAAACATTAGGGCTCGCTTGTGTTGCCTTTTTACTTTGATCAATCTCAGAATTGAAAGCAGGCTTGGCAGGGTCTCGCTTGTGGCTATCTTACCGACCAACCCTGATTCTAATGATTTATAAGACTGTAAATAAGCTGGCTTCCCCACCAATTTATGTGTTTTTGGTTTCCTTTGTCCATTATACCCTAATAATTATGTTTTTTTTTTTTTATTTCTTTTCAGCATTTATTACTTCCCTCATTGGTATTCCATTTGTAATTCTTTCCTTTTCTTACAGAACGGTGGTACATGTATATTACTTTATTTTCTGTGGAACACAGGAGAAGATATTTTGGAAAATGTCCATATACTAAGTCAATGGTGTTGTTTTGTTACCAAAATCGTGACCCTTGTCCACAAATCCAGACGTAAGGGTTATTTTTTCGAAATTGAGATTTATACATCATAATTAAAGCTGAATGAATCCGCTTTCCATTGATATATGGTTTGTTAGGATTGGCCAATTTTGTTCGCGATTTTGCGAACAATGTTTTATATATTTATGGTAGGAAACATACAAAATATCTTCTTATCTCTATCGTTACTTAATATCCTAATGATTTTTGGCAATAAAGAATAATAGATCAATTTGATCCATACTCTGTATCGTTGGCTATTGCTACAAATATACCCGTGCTACTAAGACTGGTTTTGTCACATATATTCTTTAAATTAAAATACTTGGCCTCAAATATATTCTGTATTTCAATGTAAAAGAATGATAATTCAGTATAAAATCTGTTTTGTGAGTATGCTAATGTGTTGCTTGTGAAATCTATCCAAGATGCTCAGAGCGCCTCCAAGACGTATGAAGCCATGCATGTGAATCAATGGAGTCTTTACTTAAAAGCAGCGTTTTTATGAGCCGTTCCTTCAATTCATCTCATCTTAAAATGCGCCAGATCGTCCATACCGATGCTTTAATGTTCGAGAACGAAGCGCCCACCGTGACTATCCAGATGGAGTCGGCTTCATTTGTCATAAACATTTAGTTGGAGTCTCATTACCCGGCTGGATTTTCTTAGGAAAATAGTCCTTCCGAGTAGATTATGAGGAGCGGGCTGTCTCTCCGAGGACAGAAATGTGACAATGGAACATTTCTCACGCATTTCTACGCCGATGAGATGGCGGACGCAGTGAACCGTTGAAAAATCATTAACGGATCCTTTTACAGTTTAGCCGTGGTTAGCCTGGCTTAGCGGAGCTATTTCCAGCTCTTCCTCAACCTTGATATCTCTCATTATTAGTCATTACCTGAACACATCTTTAATACATACGTGCTCTGCATAAGATTCGTTTTATTGGGGAAGCATCACATTGAAAGGCCTAGATCCGGGAGGCGTTTTTGGGAGATTCTGATGTTGTAATCCACTCAGCCATGCTTATGCCCGGGTGTTTGGTGTACAATGCTCATGGTGACTTAAGCAGGACAGAACAAATCACGATAGGCACCCTGGGATTATCGCCTGCCGCAGATCGAAACTGAGAAACGTGAGTGTCAGAAACATCCTCCTCCTCCGGAACGGCTTCACCGCCTCGCTCTTTAAGCCGTCAACCCTGTGTGTTTGTTCTTGTCTTTGACAATGGGGTTATTAGGATCTCAAAGCCCTATTTTTCATTGGAATCTCTTCAGTGTTACATGTGACCTACTGATGTACACACTCCATTATACCATTCAGAAAATGAGTTTTTTCCCAGTAATTATTTTCATTCGGTTGAGCCAACTCTCCGTATCACCTTTGGCAGCACCATTAGTGGTCGCCACGTCACTTGTCAATTAACCGGAGCTTTAGGGAAACAACAGGAGAGCTCCGTGCGAGCTGAATCCGCGCGCCCCGAGCCCTCCAATAAATCAATAATGGGACGTGCGAGACCGGTTGGGAGGAACCGCCCGAGGCCAGACCTGAGATTTGAGCCTATCCTTTACTGGCAAAGGAAATGCGATCAGCCCGTTCCTTCTATCCATCATGCCTCCCGCTGTCAAAAACCTGTGTATTTTAGCCGAAATAAATTAGAATATAATGATCGCGTTCACGCGGTGCATGTGCGGATCGCTCCGGTACGCCATTGTCGCGTGATTGATTGCTTGCATAGAGGATGCAGTTCTACCCGGGGTGGATGTATTTGTTTTTTTATGGATGGGAAGCATTTAGAGTTGAGCGAAAGTGGATGCCTTTGTTGCATCATTATATAGAGTTTGGTACAGGAGCGCTGCTCGCAATCAGCGTGTAGAGTTGGTGGTGGGCTCGGTATAAACCTGTTGCTCAGAAACATGCATAATGACACAAAATGACAAGCTTGAGCGTGGGGATTGTTGTTCGTGTAATCATGTGGCTTGAGAAAGGTTCTCGTCTTGGTGAATTGAGAATAACAAGTGTTTATTAAAGGAATGGTACGCATGAACGTCTTTTACTCCCCCTGGGGTTTTTCATTCGAGAGCAAAAAATTGTTTTAATGGTCTATGGCTTATTATATTTCAAGTCCATGTGAACAACAGTGTTTTGGAAATCAGATGGTTTTGGAATGACATGAGGGTAGTTTAACGTTTTTCCATTTTTTTAGTTAACTAAAGAGTTTTTTTTAAACAATCCTTTTTTCCATCAATTTACTCATAAAATGTAAATTAGAGGAATTTTCAGAGTTTCCCCCTGAACTCGATTTTCTTATAATAATTGATCACATCAAAGTGGTTGAAAACTGTAATGAACTTTTCACCTCAGGTTGTTCTTTTTTATGCTTTTACGGCAATTAAAGACAGAAATAGAGGCATTTAAAATGTTTTAAAATGTCAAAAGTGCTTTTTCATTTCCTGACAAACAGTGAATATACAGTTGAAAGAAAAAGTATGTGAACCCTTTGGGCTTACTTGGATTTCTTCATAAATTGGTCATAAAATGTGTTCTGATCTTCATCTAAGTCACAACAATAGAGAAACACAGTCTGCTTAAACTAATACCGCACAACATTATACGTTTCATGTTTTTATTGAACTGTAAACATTCATAGTGCAGAAAAAAGTATTGAACCTTGGGTTTAATACTGGTTGACCTCCTTTGGCAGCATAACCTCAAGATCAGACCTGCACAACGGTCAGGAGAATTTGGACCATTCCTCTTTACAAAAGTGTTTCAGTTCAGCAATATTCTTGGGATGTCTGGTGTGAACCATGCCTCGCACAAAAGAGCTCTCAGAAGACCTACGATCAAGAATTGTTGACTTACATAAAGCTGGATACAAAAGTATATCTAAAAGCCTTGATGTCGTGTCCACGGTAAGACAGATTGTCTACAAATGGAGAAAGTTCAGCACTGTTGCTACACTCCCTAGGCGTGGTCGTCCTGTAAGATGACTGCAAGAGCACAGCGCAGTGAGGTGAACCTAGAGTCAGCTAAACTTACAGAAATCTCTGGCACATGCTAACATTTTTGTTGACAAATCTACAATAAGGAAAACATTAAACAAGAACGGACTTCATGGGAGGACACCACGGAGGAAGCCACTGCTGTCCAAAAAAACATTGCAGCACGTTTGAAGTTTGCAAAAGAGCACCTGGATGTTCCACAGCACTACTGGCAAAACATTCTGTGGACAGATGAAACCAAAATTGAGTTGTTTGGAAAGAACACACAACGCTATGTGTGGAGAACAAAAGGCACAGCACACCAACATCAAACCTCATCCCAACTGTGAAATATGGTGGAGGGGGCATCATGGTTTGGGGCTGCTTTGCTGCCTCAGGTCCTGGACGGATTACTGTCATCGATGGAAAAATGAATTCCAAAGTTTATCAAGACATTTTGCAGGAAAACTTAAGACCATCTGTCCGCCAACTGAAGCTTAACAGAGGATGGACGATGCAACAGGACAACGACCCAAAGCATAGAAGTAAATCAACAACAGAATGGCTTCAACAGAAGAAAATACGCCTTCTGGAGTGGCCCAGTCAGAGTCCTGACCTCAACCCGATTGAGATGCTGTGGCATGACCTCAAGAGAGCGATTCACACCAGACATCCCAAGAATATTGCTGAACTGAAACACTTTTGTAAAGAGGAATGGTCCAAAATTTCTCCTGACCGTTGTGCAGGTCTGATCTGCAACTATAGGAAACGTTTGGTTGAGGTTATTGCTGCCAAAGGAGGGTCAACCAGTTATTAAACCCAAAGGTTCACATACTTTTTCCACTCTGCACTATGAATGTTTACATGTTGTGTTCAATAAAAACATGAAAACGTATAATGTTTGTGCGGTATTAGTTTAAGCAGACTGTGTTTCTCTATTGTTGTGACTTAGATGAAGATCAGAACACATTTTATGACCAATTTATGAAGAAATCCAAGTAAGCCCAAAGGGTTCACATACTTTTTCTTTCAACTGTAGACATCGGAGGTTTTGGAAGGACAGCAACAAAATTAAGGTTTTCCATTTTTGAGTGAACTAATCCTTTAAGTCTTGCAGAAAATGTCATGATTAACAATGAAATTAATCATTTTTGAAATCACTTTACTCCAATTTAAGATGTAAATTAGAGAATTATCATGAGTTTTCAGAGTTTCCCTCTGAACTCAATTTTCTTATTATTAATAACATTCAAAGTGGTTAAACAAGGGTGATTAACTTTTCACCCCAGGTTGTACATTTTAGGCTTTTAAGGAATTTAAAGACAGAAATCAGGCATTAAAAATGTATGGATATTTTGTTGGGATGAAAATTGTTACAGTTTATGAATGAAATACTTTGCATTTTGCTCCTGTCCTTCTGAAACCTTGAAATATTTCGTGATTTTTATGTTTTGCCGTAAATCATTATTATTAGTCACGCTTTATGTTTGCCACTTGGCTTTGCAAATATCTAACCAATAAAAAGTATTAAAAAGTGCTTCTCAATATTGACAACACAGTATTTAATCATTCAAAAAGTACCATGTTTTTTTTCCCATTTCCTGAACAACAGCTCATTTTAACATCCAAGGTTTTGGAAAGACGGCAACGAAAGGTTTTTCATTTTCGAGTTAACTAATCCTTCAAGTCTTGTAAATGAGGCCACTGTATGCATGCAATCTGAATTTTACACTGAAAATTTTCATAAATTAATCATTTTTGAAATCAATTTACTCATAAGATTAGAGGAATAATTAGTTTTCCTCTGAACTCAATTTTCTTATAATTAATAACATTCAAAGGGGTTGAACAATTGTAATGAACTTTTAACCACAGGCTGTACTTTTTAGGCTTTTAAGGCATTTTATAACAGAAATTAAGGCATTTAAAACCCAATGAAATTTGTCTGAAAACTATTTATGCATCGAGTACTTTGAATATGCCTCGCTGTCCAACATTCCAGTATAGTCGTGTCTTAATAAAGCCATTTATTTAATAACATTGGCCATTTTTAGCTCCGTCACACTGGCTTTTAATAGCATAAGTGTGTGCGCTGCAGGGCAGCAGATTCCGGCTCATATGTGTGTGTATGAAAATGGAAACGGGTTTTAATGTGCAAAGGGTTTCCAGCATGTCATTAATGGAGTTCAGCTGAATAATAATGTGCCGCAGTTATGGCACTTGAGGAGCACGGCGGGCGCGCTAAAGGTCAGGAGATCTGGAGAGGTGCTTTGTCCACAAGCCCATCAACATTCTCAGACAGTAATGACCTTTAACAACTTCCACGACTTTCTAAGACTCACTCGCGTGTGGGTTGTAGAAACTCTGTTTTCGATAACGTTCATAAAGGCCGGCTTAATGTTTTATTAGCCCTGCAGTAGATCGATAGCCGAACTCTCGTCACCTCGCAAGACTTTCCAAAATGCTGCTGCCGCTGGCCGAGCGCCATTTAATGGATTACAGTTTAAATCAGCGAGGATCTTAAATTGTGTTTGGGTGTCAAAGAGTGCGAGACCTTTTTAAAACTACAGCCTACAGTCGGAAAAAGAAAAACCTTCAATTGATTTCATTAAACTGTAGAAAACTTTTCCACAGTTATGTGGAATAATGAAGCCTTTTTGGCGAAAGAATCATATTCTGCAGAGACAAATTTGAGGGATTTCATTTTGCATGTTTCTACGTAATGCCATTTTATTTAAAATATTTACAGCCCATTTTGAGACGGGTTTCCAGCATTCGGCTCTCTTCCAAACATTGACAATTGCTTATTTGGTTTTTCCTGGCAACGCAGCAAGATTAAGGAAACGGCTATATTTTCAATTAGCAGGAAAATAAATTTGAAATTGGGCCCGGTGTTGAAATTCATACTGGTCTAAGCTGATCTTTAAAGCATGGAAATATGATTTTAGTGTTATAAAAAAGGCTTATTAAATAATAAAATGGTTTGCTGCTGGAAAGGTGGAGAGCGGTCAAAGCGTAACATAAGCCAGTTGTTCTGTCGCAGTCTGAGACACGATGAAGCAGTGCTCTGTCTCTCCTCATCCACCTCTGTCTTTTGTCTTATAGTCTCAAAGCTGGATGTCGAGGGTTCACGGATACTGTCCTCCAGCCCGATGAATTATGGATCCTGAGCCGTGGCATCTGCCAGAGATAGTGTCACAGAGACTGAGGTTAAGAGAGAGCGGAGATGTTAGCGGCTTGTGTGTCTATGTTTAGTCGACAGGAGGGCTTTAAAGAGACTTTCGCAATAGGTCACCCAAAAATGAACATTCGGTCTTTATTTTTTCAACTTCTTTTTCTTTCTGAGGAACATAAAGGGTTGAATTTGGTTTAATTTTTACACTGATCTCTTGCATGCGACGATGGTGACCAGAGGCTGCATGTGTCTATTTGTTTTTTCCATATTTGAAACACGCCATTCACTTTCATTGTATCAGAACAATGTCAAAATCCTGCCTAACATCTCCGTTTGTGGTCAGTAGAAAGAAACCATATGGGTTTGAAAGCACCAGGATGAATTCGTGATGACAGAATTTTCATTTCTGAGTAAATTATTCCTTTAATACGCTGGTGGATTAAGAGGGTAAAATTGTCAACAAAAAGTATGGGGGGTTATCCTAAGAAAGCGCCGTTTTAGCACTTCTCCGTCTCCTGGGGAAGGGATAAAGTAAACCGCCTGACAAGCTAAAGAAACGAGGGTTTGAACAAGAGCGTGGGAGAGCGAGAGATTGCGTACGCTTGTTACATTGCAGGGATATTAAGTTGTATCCGTGTCGTGTGGGAAGATATTTAATGTGGATATACGTGTTCGTACACATTTCCATCACTCCTGTTTATTCTTTTATGAACTGTTACTCAGTAGTGGAAGACAGTGTTTTGAAAGCCAGCTTAAAAAGGGCGACAGGGATTTTGGGAACCCTCTTGACTCGTCTCTAGTTGCCTGAATCTGTAATGACTCAAATTGTCATGGTAACAGGGGAGATTGCTGGAGGTGGAATTTGTGATTGCTTGGCCGAGAGAGGAATAAGAGCGGTGGAGTTGCACGAGTCTGTGTGCCTTTCTGTAAGGCCTACTGGAGTAGATACACAGTCAACTTGAAGATCTACTATACTTGAATCAAGCAAACGCTTACTTTTTTTTGTTTCATTGTGTTTTTGCTCATACTGGGTTTTACATTCTGGTGCATAACTCTTGTATACCTTATATTGTGAGTCATTACTTTCCTTTTTTTTATTTAGTTTTTATATATTATTCTTACAAAATGATGGTAGACACAACCTAACTGTAAATGGGTAGTTGACAAATAAACCGCACATGTGTCCTATGGTGTAATATAGCAGAAATTTTGAAAATTAAGTTAAATCTTGATCATATTAAATAATATATTTTGATCATATTAATTAATATAGTATACTATATAATAATAATAATAACAGCAATAATAATATATGATTTAATATGATGAGTTGAAAATCAAAAATCATGTTTTCTTTGATCATGATATAAATAATATTAGTCAAACTGCAGTTGGGTTGTTTTGATTAAGTAATAATAACTCAAATAGTGCAGCTCACAAAATAAACAGGAACACACAATAAAAACATGAAACATAACGAAACAACATGATTTTTTTACATTTTTAAAAACAGTTTTTGCAAACAAACTCTTAATATATATATTAATATTATATATTATTTTAGTCTCACATCCCAGGACATATTTACAGTTTAATTGTCAAATACCCAATACAACATCATAATACATTGACAAAAAGAAAACAGTTATTTTACTAATATTGTGAATGTCAATAAGGGGATTAAATTAGTAATCTAAAAATATGTATATAATATATATCATATTTAATACAGTATGATATTCAAATAAATAAATATTAATTTAAATAAATAGAATATAATAATATATAAATGAAGTATAATAGTATAAAATGAGTAAAATAATAATGAAAAAGTTGTAATAAGTAATAAAGAAGCATGAAGCATTATGCACTGTGGCAGGATCTTTTGCTTTGGCAAGCACTTTAAACATTTTTAATCAACTGTAGAGATGTAGATTTTCTAGCACAGGGGTCTGGTTGCCTTTTTAAGTTATTGTACCTACTTACAAAAAGCTCAAAGTCGTACACTTTTTGATAATTCTGTATTCATTCTGCATGTATTCAACATCAGCTGAAGGACCAGCATTATTTATATATTGACATGTGTAAAACAGTGGTAACCGAAATCAATTCGGTGGACTTGCACCATTAATGTCCTTCAAATTGAAAAGCCTCGCTCTGTAATCTTTTGATTAAATCAGAAAATAAATACAGTTACACTTCTTGACATCACGTCTGCGCTCTCACAATATAGACATCATTTCAAGTGCATCCTTGCAGGTTGCGACATGAAATGGGGCTAATCCCTTCTAAAGCAGGTGTTCCTTTAGTGTTTGTGACTTGGACGCATTCCCGGTATTTGGTTGGAATGCGAAGACTGACCGGTTAGTTGCGGGAGGGGGGGCAAGAAACATTGTTCATTGTAACTCACAGCTCTTCTTCTTTGCATGATCACACTGTGACAGTCACGGTTTTTCTCCACTACTCCATTTGTGTGTTTCTCTTTCTCGCTGTCTTCTTGCGTGTCCGCTGTGCCGCGGCATAATCTCACCTGGTCAGCACCCAGGCGTAGAAGGAACGGACGTTTGTGTTGTGTTCTCACGTGATGGGATCCGGCAAACTTGGCTCACACCATACGACTTGTAGCTGGGAACTGGGGGCGTCCAAAAACGTTTTAGAACAGAACCAAAGAGTACACCTCTCCCTATGGTGAAGAGTAGCAGTGACACCACCAACATCACCAGGCGCCACAAGATCAATTCTGATGTGTTTGTGCTCCTCTGCAGAGTCGACCGAAGACCCTTCCAGCGCGGGTGTGGTGGCCGGCGCCATTCTGGGCAGCCTCTTGGCCCTCGTATTGGTCAGCGCGCTGGTTGCTGTGTTGGTAACGCGTAGCCGACGCCAACAGCACGGGTATTCGGGCGACGGCGAGCAGGGAGGTTACGGCAACAAAACTCGTCTTTTCGGCGGCAAGAAAGCTAGCAAAAACGGCACCGGTGCAAACAACAACGGGCCGATCTACACGTATCGCGAGGGCGAGCCGGGAACCCTGGCGGCTAAATGCAACGAATTCCCGCACATGACCGGCGGCATGCCAACCGCCCATGACATCCTGCTGAGCGGTGAGCTAAGCGAAGCACAGCGCAGGAAGTTCGAGGCCCTGAACGACAGCTTGGAGGAGGAAGAGGACGAGAGGTACGACCGCTTTGGCGGACTGCCACCCAGCTACCAAATCCACCAGCGCGAGGAAGACTGCGCACCGTACCTTGACGACGACATGGAGTCTCAGCGAGACGGCTCCATCATTTCACGGACTGCCATCTATGTCTGAACAGCGAGGAGACGAAGACGAGATGGATGTGCGATACGCCTGACTGATATTTACTTGATCCGTACTTGACCTTTCGAACAGTTTTAAGAAAACGTGCCGTGCAACCGGTTAATGTTATTTCTGTGGAAAAAAAAACACTCATCATCTAGACATTCAACATTTTAATGCTGCTCACATCGTAATGCATAGTTTTGTGTGAGGCATAATATGAAAGATTGACCTGAAGTATTTGACATTCGTGCATTCGGCGGGCGCTTCTATCCAAAGCGACTTTCAGTGCTTTTAAGGTAAACGTTTTGTCAGGAAGTTTTGTTCTTTAGACATTGTGATTGTTGTGTAACTGTAGCTTCTTGATAATGCCCGTTTTCACAAGACTTTCTGTGGTTTAGTCACTCCTGAGAGCGCAATAGTTTAGGCCCTTTAAAAGGTTTAGAAAGTCTTGCGATGAAGTCTTTGCCGGGAACATCATCTCTGAGAACAGCTGGATCTTTTGTCAGCGAAAGACACATTGCACCGGTCGTTCCCGGCATCTAGGTCGTTCGTCTACGTGGCACTGATCAATTCAGCCGACGCTCAACTTTCCCCGTTTTTTAGCTCTTGTTCATTAATCGGATGTCTTGTTACGGTAAAGGAATTTTCTCAATGACTCCAGGGGTTCTAGGAAGAGGCGTAATAATGTTTTTCCCTCCCCTGCCTCTGCAGAACAGCGTGTTCCAGGCGATGTTTAATTCAGGAGGAAGGAAGTGTTGTGCGTTAGCCGCGCGCGCGTCCTAGGCCGATGCTGTGAGCGTCCAGATTAATCCAGTTATGTCAAAACTGTAGAAAACCAAGTCGAAAAACTGCAAACAGGCCGCTCGTAGGAGCGAACCAAACGCCCACAGTGTGACTTCAACCCTCTCCGCCAGACAAATCCCTTGTTTTCCATTAAAAGAAAAACAGTGTTGACACTCCACTAAAAACAGATTAAGTTGATTGATAGAAACCGTGGATTGGTGGCTTCCTTCAGAGAGCGCCACTGACGTGCCTTCGAGTTGGAGGATTATATGACCGTGGAGTGCGGACGGACCCTGGCGGGAAACGTTAAGCCGGCCGGCATATGCTGCTTGGTTCAGTCGAGTCCACGGTCTTGAAAAACTGCCAGCTGTGAAAAAGGTCAAAGGGTAATGCACTCTCGCCGTATGCTCAGCCGTGAGATTAGGCCGCTCGGTTTACAGACTGGGCTTTTCTTGAGCGGGTCAGCGGTTTGTTTTGAAGTTTAGTATTTAAGCTTACTTTTCCACAAAAAAATAGATATATGTCATTTCAGAGGTTTATTGATGTCTACTGATATAAACTGTGTGTGTAAAAATGTGTGTATTCCAGATGTGTTTGCCGTATTTGGTCAGCGCATGTTTTGCATAATAACATGCGGATTGTATGGATTCTTTGGCAGCGCTTTGAATTACTTAAGCCGTGAGTCATTCATCCTTGGTTTCAGAGTAGCGAGACTTCGGCGGAGGGAAGTTAGACCGATAATGACAAAGAATCCTCTCGCTTCAGCACGCACACACCAATGTGATATCACCCAGACACTTCCTCCATGCAGCAGTGCAGATATACCGAGAGTTAATTTGGAGATTATACTATCTGAACCCGGCGAGTGCAAAGGCAGTAGCTAGTATAGCCTACAGAGACGTTCACCCACGCTCGCAAGATCCTTCATTTTTTTTGTTGCATCACTGCACTGAAAAATAAGGATCGGAAAGCTATTTTCCCAGAGCTCCCGTGCCTCGATTTATTCGGGCTTATATTACCGGCCGCAAAAACCAAGATGTGCAGAATGAAAAGGGGATGGAATAAGTGAACAGTGGGTTGTTTGCAGTTGCAAAGGTATTAACGCCACCAAACCGTTTTAGTTGTGAAATTGAATCCGCGTCGGGCAGATTCATGCATTCGGTGAGGCCCGTGAGCTGGGATATTGCGGAGATGGTCGGGCACGTTGGAGTTCTAAAAGAAGTTTGATTTTTCCTACCTAGCAACATTGCCAAATGACGTTTTTGCAATGAGCGTCTTAGTCGAAACTTTTGTTGAACTTTAGTGTTATAAGAGAAGATTTGTATCGAGGGTTAGATATTGATACCTTGTTCTCATTTGCACAGTCCCAAGGCTACATAGAGATCAAATATTGGGTGTCGGGTGGATCTGTCAAAAGCATGTCTGGGTTATATTTCCCCCTAAAGTCAAAAGTGTTGTATTGAGCTTCAAGAAAACAAAGCCTTATTTTGAGCACTATTAAGACTTTCTGCATTCAGATGCAATTTTTGTCTAAAATAAGCACAAACATTATTTCCCAGACTGTCTCAAATAATAGATGTTATTCTTTTCATCCAAAATATATAATATGTCGAATTTTATGAACTCTGTGTTTTTGAGCCATGGTTGGGAAATGTCCATATTTAATCCAACCATGGCTTACAACAACCCAACATAAGTTAATTGAATCCCAACAACTG
Organism: Triplophysa siluroides; assembly: GCA_006030095.1. Lineage (NCBI taxonomy): Eukaryota > Metazoa > Chordata > Actinopteri > Cypriniformes > Nemacheilidae > Triplophysa > Triplophysa siluroides. The sequence goes on from VCII01000054.1 coordinate 795,828, forward strand.
GGTTTGTCCATATTTTACTCGAGCAAAGGCTGAAACAAAATGGTTTAGAGTGTGGTCCAAACTTCTGATTTGGGGCTGAAATATGACCAGGACATATTTTCATGACATTCATCTACGTTACAAGTACGGTTCACAATTTTATGACAAACAGGTATATTTTAATAATAAGCTGATGTAAGTGCCTTCTGGGATGTGTTTTTAGCCTAGAGATGAAAGTTGGCCACAATTCATTGGAGATTCTGTAAATGAATGCCAGAACTAGATATTGAAAAAAAGTATAAAACAAGTATAAAAAACAAGATTCTTCGAGACGACGGCAAATTGCCCCCATATGGTGTTCTTAATGAATGATGTAAGTCATTATTGCCCCATCAGCTGGGGAGCACTTCCTTTGCTGATTGTAACTTTCTCGTTTTACTCTGAAATGTTGTGTTGTAACGTTGTCTATAAAGAACAATCCGATGGAACGCAAACTTAGACAGCCAATCACGGCTTACTTCCTGTTTTTGTGTAAATAATGCTATTCGACACAAATTGCTCATACGTATCACAAACTGCTGTACCACAACACGTCTATCAGAACTTCAATCTGTACTTTTGTTTTTATTTGTTGAGTTTGTGATTATAATGGATGGAAATACAGTGCTATTCTGTGAGGTGTTGATGGTGTGTATCTTGACGTGACGTGTCTTGTGCGTGACACATATATATATACTGTATATGTATGTATTTATCATCAAGATATCCAGTAAAAGTGTAAGTATTTATCAGTACTGTAAATAACATTAGAGGTCACATACGGACAATACCAAATATAAAAGCAGAAGTACACTAGATCAGAGTAGATGAGAATAACCTCAGTTGCCTTGATGCGGCGGTGGTGTTGCCTGCTTCACACAGGTGGGAGTAATGCCTATATAGCAGATGTAGCTTCCCAGACGCACACTAGTTAGTATGGACAGTACAGTAGACTGACGTTCACACATCACATTATGCACTGACACACACACACCCTTCAACACTTAACCCGTATGCATACTCGACTGTAGCTTAAACATGTCTAAGATTGTCATATTTCACTCCAAAGTCGACAATGAAACGTTTCTGCGAAATTATTTTTACGTGACATATTTGATTTGCACATTGATGGCAAAAAAATACATTTCAATACTCTGTTATGCAAAAAAAGTTGTATTTATCATGGTAGCATTTGTTATATTGCTTTTAATGTATGCAAATTTTAATAATAAATTCCTAAATTCTGGTAATGAGAAACTAATGAGAATAGCCATAGAGAATCTTGAGGAAAATGTCCAGATGTGTTACGGTAATGAGAATTTGCATGCACATGCTTAATTTCCATTAAAATAATGTCACAATGCAGTCTCAATGGAACTAAATATCATTTTTTTCTTTGGATTTGGAGTCAAATATGACCTGGACATGTAAGATTTACCTTCAGCGCACCCTGTTGCTGCCAAGTATTTGTTCTCCACAAAAAAAAACCAAGGTACCAATTACACTGACATCCAACAGTATAATCCTATTTTGCAAAAGACAAGATCAATATTCTTCTAAGTTTCCACCGTTCGCTGGTCGTGGGGTTTTATTACCCAGAAAGATGAAGAGGGAACCGCTGGGGCATTAATCCTCTTTGAAAATAGTGCCACAGCGGGCAGAATACCGCCGGGGTAAAAACCAATGCGTTTGGCATGCAATTACGCAGCCTGTCCTCGACTACTGTTCTTTTTTTTGAAAACAGAAATGGGTTATAGCATCTTCAGTTTGCAACTGCCTCTAGTCTCAAAGCAACTCGGAGCCATTAAGCGAAATTGTGATTCCGCACAAGGTGTTTTCCCACTCGGTTCCGTCTCATCAGCTTCTTGTGGATACTATAAATAAATTAGAGAACGAGCAAACGCATTACTAATTGATACGCAACCCTGAATTACCTCCACGTCGTTCCATTGTTCTGCGTTTGGCTTTGCTGCTTTTTTTGTTTTTATTGTGTACAAGATGCTTGGTCTCTCTTTCAGGGGGAAGGAACGGTTTAATGACACACACACACACACACACACAAAGACACTTCAACTTGTATGGTGTGTTTAACTGGAGCAAAGAAGAAAAACGCTGTACGTTCCAAGCCCCTGTTTGTCCTGTCACATTATTTTTGTATACTGGTTGTAATTAAAACCTGGTGGATTTCTAAGTATTTTGTCTTACGTGTGTTTGTTGACCTCATGTTTCCTTCTATTTGTGGTTTTCTGTGGAGTGTTGCTTCAAGCATCAAATATGTAACGCTGGTTTCGAGGGCCCTCATAGTGCAGCCATGCGCAAATTCAAAGCTTACACAGCAGGTCCCAGAATGAAATCACTTTTGACCCCCGTCTGACTAGGACTGAATTGAAACTCAATCCTGGGAGGATGTTGGTGCGATATTTTTTTTTTTTGCATGATGGGATTCTGAACTGTGCTGAGAGCTCAACTTCTTAAGCACATGTCTGGACCATTTTGAAATAATTATATGATGTTAGGTTTTGGTGTTACGGTATTACTCATTATTTGGTTTTAAATAGAATTTGCAGTTTTAACAGTGCGCATAAAGCTGAATTGTGAAAATAATTGAATGCTTTTAAGCACTTAAAAAAATACCGATTCTGATTGGTTGGAAAGTAAAAACGGTTCTTGGTCTCCACGTCGTGCATTCGATTCCTTTAATACACCGCTATCCGTGGATTATACCTTACATAAGTATTTTTATTTGAATGACTTTTTCACAATGATGTTAGAATTATATACTGATATTAATTGTATTACAAGATATAAATAATAAGATTATTATATTATATTATATTATATTATATTATATTATATTATATTATATATTATTATATATTATATTATATTATATTATATTATATTATATTATATTATATTATATTATATTATATTATAAAATGGTTACAAACTCTTTCTCTTTGCCTTCGTATTTTAAATGTGATTTGTTGATCAAAAGAGTGAACACAAAATAATTTGATTGATAGCATTATATCAATAAGATATTGCGATAATATTGTCGTCTTTAATACTTTTTGGCCACAATTATTATGTAGTGAAAATCTGATATTGTGACAGCCCTATTATAAACAGAACACTATCCTCATAAACATTATTTTTATCGAAATATAGACCTAACCCGTCTCCGGTTTGGTTGGCAGTCATGCCTGTGGGTCTGTACCGGTAGCGTCCACACACTGGAAGGAATCTTCCCAGCTTTCTGTAATCCTTGACATGCTAATAGCTTTTGACAAACCTGCAGCCCATTGTGTGTCCGTATTCTCAGCGAGACACCCCTCAACCTTGAGGGCCCACTTCAGGCACCCGCATCTGTCGCCTTGACAACACACTGCCACTGTTCTGTCACCACCTCTTTCATTCCTCCCCGCACAAGGACGTGAGCTCGGGCAGGGTCGGCTCGGCTATTGTGCGACGCGCACATACACAGATCACGCTGACAAGCTTGTAAGAGCCTTTTATGTGGCTCTGTATTATTGTTTGATTAGGAAAGATGCATCAGTCAATGTTTGTCATTGATTAGATGGGAAAGGAGCGATCTCTTGATAATCTCATCCGATTCTCTTCCGGTCTTTATAGATCACAGACAGAGATGATTGTCACAACATCATTGCACCAAACTGTTGTTGAAGTTTCTGAATAAATATGTGTCGACATGTTCTTATTAGAGATCTTCAAGTCGCCCGGGTTCACCTATGAATGTTTGTGTATATGGATCCAGGAAATGTTCACATGTAATATGCCCAGAAAACATTTGATTTGATTTATTAGTATAAGTGAATAGAAATAGTCCAGAATCTTAGATTTTAGCGTGGAGCAGTAAAAATACACTTTTATTTTGGAAATATAAGCAAAAATGCGTTCACACGGATTGTTCACACAATTGTTGTGAATTAACAGTGTTGCACACGTACAGTCATGAGCTCATACGTCTCGTCCAACAGAAATTTTCAGGTATCTTTTTGTGCATCGTCTTCGTGATCGAAACCCAGATACAGAATAACATTAAATAGAGCGTACTTATTTCTTTTGTTCAATAAATATGGCATTTTCTCTGGTCTTGGGATACAAACATTGCGAACGCAACAGACATACCAGAGCTGATAAGTGTTTAATAAGGTTTCTTGGGAAATGTGCCTTTGTGATTTTATTTTCACAGTAAACGGGGACAAACTGTGGGTGCTATTGGAATAAGTGCTGTTTCTCCAGAAATGTCGCCATGCCCTTTGTTTCACCTCCTTTAACACACATTTTTCCTGCGGCTTCTCTCCCTGTTAGTTTCACAATGTTGTTTTTTGGCACACCGAGCACCGATAGGCCTCAATTATCCGGTGTAGTCGAGTGCTCAAAGTTTTTGTTTGGCCTGGCTTCACGCTGTAGTCAACCGGTCAATAGCAGGTCTGCAATTTACACTAAACACGGCAAAACAATGTTTCACAATCTCTCAGAGATCTCATTTGCTGAGATACATACATACAGAGCCTGAAATAGTGTCATCTGGTTCCTTTTTTGCTTTCTAAAGCATTTTAGGAGAAATCTCTGAGACACATGAAGCTTAAAGCATTTGCCATGAAAGAGCAACATCTGAGCAAGACAGTTTTAAAGTCAAGAGGGAAAAACTCTTTAAGTTAAATGAAATACGTGTGTGTCTATCAAGCACCGTTTTTGCCCCAAACTGTTTGTCTTCTTTATTTTATAGGTTCACGTCACAATCGTTTTTCTTGTAATATAAAGTGATCTGTTCATTTATCAAGCTCCTGTACGGTACTTTCACGAATTTCTCTTTCTGCCTGGAGAGGAAGGGGAGCTCTTTTTTTACCTATTACCTCAGCCATCCGTTCCCTGGGCGTGAAATAATTCACAATTTCTCAGATATTATCTTTTTCATTTTGCCTCGTCAAATTCATTTGAATTATTTTATCCCTCCGCTTTTAGATTTATTCATTTCGCAGCCTTTTGTGCTTAGACTCATTACGGTTAACACCCCCGCCAGACACACAATTTTATTAGTAGTCTTCCCTCGAACCCCCTCATGGGGTCTTAAGAAATTGAGACATTACCAGCCAAACGCCCCATGCTGAAGTAATGAGCCACTGAAACGTGGCGGGGGGTAGTGAAGGAGTTTTTTTAATACCGCCTTTTTCTGCTTCTGCGGTTCGTTTGCAGTCTGTGCTGAAGATAAAAATGCGCTAAATGTTTGTTATTGAAGGTTTTGTGCCACAATGCCAGTTCGGGTTTCTTGTGACCTCGTGAAATTCTTGTGAAGTTTTATGGCTTGCAGCGTGCTGGAAGCTTCAGTCTATAAAATGAGCCTGTCTGACTCCAAAGCGAACTCCATTTACTTTCAAGTAATGCAGTGACAGGCAGTTTAAATATACTCTCCAAATCAAGTAGACTTGGGCAACTTTAGATGCTTTTACCGGAGTTCATGTGCCACGCTCACCGTGCTCGGATTGATGATGTACCACGGTTCAAACCTTAAAGCACAATGTGAGGAGAGACCAGCAAGAATTTATTCACCCGCATGTCTTTTAATGTGACTCTATGTGACTCTTTCTTCGGTGCAACACAAAAGATATTTGGAGAAATGTCCATACAATGGAAGTCAATGGGGCTTAGTGTTGTTTGGTTACCGACGTTCTTCAAAATATCTTCTCTTTAGAGATCCGCAGAAGAAAGAAAGTCATACAGGTAATGACATGAGGGTGAATAAATGATGACCCAATTTTTTTAGGGGGTGAACTGTCCCTTTAAATGTATGTTTAATGCCATAACACAATGCCATGCTGTGATGGAAGATGTTGAAGAAACTTAGAAACCATGTCAGATGGATGAAATGTTATCATCCATTAACATCAATAATGAATGTGTTGTAAAGGCTGTGGCTCATGTTTAGCTCATGTACTTCTTCTTGAGATGAGATGAGTGACGAATCTGGCTGGTGACATTGAGTATCTCCATCCCGTTTCTCTTCATGGTTTCTAACTCTATTCTTTCTGTTACCCTCTCTAATGAAAGAGGCACAAGGCCAAAAATAAAACTAGATTTGAGCTTCAAGGAAGCACTGATGCATACACAACAATCAACATAAAACAGCTTCTGTGTAGACGCTATAAATAAATATTTGATTCAAATCTCAGTCGAGCTTTGCGTTTTATCGATATTGCATTTCTAAGGCCGCTACTAGTTTCACGCTCTCTATAGGTAGACTTGTTATTTAATCTTTACTAGTGAGGATTCTATGGATTTAGGCTAAAACATAAAACTAGGTTTTAAGCATTAAACTGCAGGTTACTTTATGTACTTTTCCATACATTGAAGTCAACTGACTTAAAACTCCCTCAAACATCGTACTCGACAATTCAACTTATAATAATGAATCATTATTATGTGCTAAGCGTTATGATCGGAGTGTGGATTTTTTTTTTTTAATGTATATTATTATTTTCATGTATTTGCTCAATAAATAGTTTTTGTTCATTTTCAACCCCAAAAAGTTACAGATTGCAGCATTAAAGAAGTGGTTCACCCAAAAATGAAAAACCTGTCAACATTTACTCACCCTCTTCTCATTTCAAATCTGTATGACTCACTTTCTTCAGCAGAACACAAAAAAGATAGTTTGAAGAATGTTGTTAACTGGCATTCAACCACTTGGATTGGTTGTGTGTCCATACAACAGAAGTGAATGGGTGCCGACTTTCTTCAAAATATCTACTTTTTAGTTTCTGAGGAAGAAAGAAAGTCATTTAGGTTTGAAATGACAAGAGGTGAGTAAATGATGACAGAATTTCAATTTTTGGTGGAACTTTTAAGTAAACCGCAGAAAATTCAATATAGTATAAATAAAGAAATCACAGTCCGATAAATGTCATGTAAACGTGTTTATTTCATGATGGCTTAATAATATTGGGTTGACCAGGAGAAGATTAAAACCAATGTTATAATATTAACAAGCAAATGCATTATAAAATGTAACATTTCTGGCATGATCAATGCATTTATTGAGTCGTTCATGTTAAAAAGGTTCTCTTGAGTCTCTTTATGTATAGGACCTGTGCTGTATGTGGTCAGTTTCCTCCTCTCTGAAGGTTTCAGGGGAACTTCTAGCCCTGTTAAATGTTAATGCGTTTTTTGATTAACCATCAAGAGGAGCAAAGCCTGCCTTTGGGGAAAATAGGTACAGTATGTAAAACGTAAATACGTGCGTGTGTACTGTATATATGCGGCGGTGTAAGTGTTGCTGTGGGCTGTTCTATACGGATCAGGAGTGTAACCCAATCATCATCCCTCATCTGACGCTCCCTGCCCTCCAGCCGTGGAATTAAACTCTCTCGCCCTTCTGCTTGATGCTCTGCTCTTCCACCACTCGGCACGGATGACCTCACAGAGAGAGGTTGGGGGGCACATCGGACTGTCTGGCTGCTTTAGTATTGACGTTTCCTAATGGTCTGTCTGCGTCGAGATAATGGGGGAATGGGATTGGCTGTGACTTGAATCTTATATTTCAGTGACGCGTGTTCGGCTGTTTTACGTGCCTTCTGTAGTGGGCATATACAGTCTGTAGAGGCCTGGGTTAAATGTAATAACTGTCCATTAGGTTCAGCAAAGAAGAAACCATGTTAAGCGTGTAGGGATCTTTGGTCACGGTTATTTGCAGAATAAAGTTTTTGAGGTTACATTGTGGGTTTTTTAGAGAAGTGTGTTTAATTTCCGGGTTCAGATACAGTAGATGGCTTTCTATATGGAACTAGAATATAAAGACCTTGTGGTATTATATTAAAGGTACTTTCTGCAATAAAATGGTACAAAAAAGGCTGGAAAATTGGATTTTTCGCATGGGTGACGTGGGTTGCTTAACCTTCAGAAAATGTCCCTCCACCTCAGCAACTCTGTAAAGAATGTCTGTAGAAATTACGGTATTACTGACAGCAGTTTGCCAGTAACTTACTGTAGATTTACATTTATGTAATTAGCTGGCAACAGTTTGTTTAAAGATAAATGATCATTAAACAATAACAAGTCTTTATCCTTACAGAAAAAACTATAAAATAATAACCTCGTGCAAAGCATGCTGGGAACCAAAATTTGAATAAAGCAGAAAAAGATTTATGTTGATTTCTGGTTCCCAGAATTATTTGCATGAGGCTGTTATTTTATATTTTTGTTTCTGTAAAGATAAAGACTAATGTTTAATGTTCATTTATCTTTGAACAAACTTTTGCCAATAAATTAGATAAATATAAATCTACAGTAAGTTACTGGCAACTAGCTGCATAACTACAACAAAAATGTTTAAAGTGAATGATAAGTGCTGTTTTCTTTTTGCGTTTTATATGAACCTTCCCAGGTTTCCACTCTTAACTCAGTTAAGACATAGTGTGTCGCATGTTTATCAAAACAAAACAGCCCGGGATGAACGCAAGAGCTCATTCTGTGTCGACATTAGAGGTGCTCCGATTGATCGGTCGCCGATCATAATCGGCCGATAATCACTTTGGGAAGTATGATCGGCGGTCTCTATAAAGGCCGATTCAGAAAGGCCGATCTGATGACGCAAAAGTGTCGAGACATTTATTTTTCGTGCTATGAAAATGGCTTCACCGGTCTGGCAATTCTACAAGGTGTGTGAACACGTAAAGTAGTGTGATATGAGTAGTTTTCAAAGTTAGCTAGCGATAGGAGAGAGCGAGATAGTTCAGCAGCTCGAGCTGCAGAGGTCACGTTAACCGAAAATTCTCTGTGATTTTTTTTACCAGTAATGGAAAAATCTTGAAGGTCATCTGTCATTTTGACGGACTATAATAAAGGCGATTTGTAATTCCCCGTTTTATCATTTCGTGTCATCAGAACGTGATCGTGGATGGGCTGAACGTGATCGTGAGCGGCAGGAGGCTATCGCGAAGGGACGTGTGTGTTTCCTATTCATTAGGAAAATGTCTCTCTGCGTTTTCTCTGTTCAGTGAGCGGCAGAAGCAGCACATATATGACCAAACCACAGCTTACTTGTGACATAAACATTTGCTTGTAATTAGATTATTATTTTATGTCCGACAACAGAAACATTGAATATATAAATGAAAAGTCTAAAATGAAAGTCTAGCGCAACCTCTCCTCAGCTGTCGGTAACAGAGACGAAGCATAAAGAAATATCAGATTATCAGATGTAATAAATTTGCTATGATCACTGCCACTGTATATTGTGGAAGACAAAGGGTTTCTGGGACTCATGTCACAGGCTGCTATGTTTAATGTAAAAATGTTACTTGCCAATATTCAATTGTCAATTCATGAGACTTTCTCTTCTCTTAATTTGAATACTTGATATAAATTGTTGTTAAATATAGTTGAATAAATAATGCAGAGAGAAAGGTTCAAATAGCTCCTGCGATCGATGATCGGTATCGGCCCCAAAAATCCTGATCGGATCACCCCTAGTCGACATCCCTTGAGTTTGTTAAGCAGTAAATCATCCACATTATGTTAACAGCAATCAATATACAGCAATCAATATGTGTTTATTTATGCAGAAGGACTTTGTTCAGTTTGTCTTTTTTGTTTATAGATCATACAGCAGATGAGTGAATGTTTCAGACCTAGTATAGATTTTTGAGAACAAGCTTATAAGACTGTAGTGTACGTGTGAATATGTGAAATACAGATGGACAAACAAATGCCTCGGTACTCAAGCTCTTTGTGTTTTTGTTGTTCATCCCTCTCCTCTTCTGCGAGGGTCTCCCCAGAACTGACCCATCGAGCCCCCCGCACCCACACAGTCGCCCTCCGTGGGTCTTTTCTCTCATTCATGCAGACAAAGCCGCTTAGGACTTATTTTCATGTTCTTCAGTGAAGTGCTACAGCAGTTTGTGTTTCCAGAAATAGTGTTTTACCTGAGCTTTGTTTTTCACAGGTTGATTTGCAAAGAGAGAGAGACGGATGGTATGATGTGAGGCATTTGGTGTCAGTGTTGAAATGTACTTTAAAGGATGAGTAGCTTGACAAGCTACAGTTTCAAAGTAGTTAAGATGGAGTCAAGCTACCCCAGTACAAGGAAAAGCTTTTGTGGAGTGTGAGTTGGGGGCTGCGGTGTACGGTTAGTGCAGTGAGCAGAAGTAAAAACAGTTTGATACAAAAAGATGGAAATATTGTACCCACATAAAGTCTTGGACCTTGTTACCGGTTCATTTACTATAGACCACTTTGTCAGATGTAAACATTGGATTGGAAGCACTTCCGGTTTTATTTGTATTTTATTTTTAAGACTTACATAATCATATATTTATAGCTATATTCAATTAACATTTTGATTCTGTTTTGTTCTGTTGGTCATATTTTGTTTGTGTAGTGTTAAAAAACTGAAACTGGAAGTTCTTGACCAACGTTGGATAAGCATTGGACAAAGCTTGGATAAGCGTTGCTTACGTTTTCCAAAGTGGTCTATAAATAAAACAGTGATGCAGGACTTATACAGAAAATGTAGCTTATATATAGCTTGGATTTTAGTCCGTACAACAGTACAATGTGTTGAAAACTCAAAAAAAAAAAAAAAAAACTGTTGAAAAAGACTATTGTGGCAATACAGAGAAATTTAATTTTGAAAGGGATTTTTTTCTTAGTTTGTAAGTGAAGACGAAGGAACAGGGAAAGTATAGAATAAGAGTAGAAAAATGGAAACGTGAGCCATAAAAAGCAGATAAAAGATTCATTTCAGTCTCTCTCGCCACGAGTCTGCAGAAAATTTAACGTTTGTGTTTTATCCCCATAAAACGAGTTATGCTAATTGCACCCATGCCGAGTTATTGAAATCAAACAATTTAGGCCAATTATTTGTCATTTTTAAAAACATGAAGCATGCTTACAGCAGTAATTAAACTGAGGACATTAAATGCTACGGTAAATAACAAAGTAAATTGGCTTGCTGGTTGTGTAACTAAAGGAATGCAACATTTCAGTTTTCATTTTTTTGGAAGTGTTCAATTTGTCTTTCAAAGTAAATGTAACGCCTACAGTGTCTCTTATAAAACGCAACAAAACTAGAACACTGGCATTATAACAAACGGAGCTGTCCGCGGTGCAGTGAGCCGTGATATTTTAGATGCATTTTGTTTTTCGCTTGCAATTTATTGTTGTTGCGTCATGCTTGGTAGCATCACCCGTAGTGAAATCTCATTGGCTCTCTGCTCTGTACACAACGTCGAACACGGTCAAGTTACATTGTACTGTTGCCTACAGTACGCGACCGTCATTCATCTCTGTTGGTTTCTTCATTAGTTTCAGAACGCTTGCAGCTAATCTGTTCAATTTCGCTGGAGTAACAACAAGCTTTTAATTTCAAACAAAATGCTAGTAATGCCCACCGGTGCAACGGAGAGGTTGCACGCGCTTGTTTTGTGCGAATTGTTTGTGTAATGTGGAGTATTGATCCGTAGCGGTTTCTGTGGATTCGGATGCAGCACCTCCGGCAAGATCCGGAAGTGTATTAGTGTGTTAGTATCTGCCTTAGTGTTTTGTCATGGATGACACATCTGTAACACAGAGAAAACGTTAGTGTGTATTTCTGGAAATTCGTCTATGTGTGTGTGTTTATCTGCAGACATCCATTAGTGCATGACAGGAGAGAGTCAGACAGGAACACTACGTCTCTCTGCTGGAAGAGAAAGCGATACGGTGGAGACTGTGAAATGCACCCGTGTCCCAGCTTTTCCTTTTCTCGTCGTCCTCTCTCTCTCTTTCTTATTGTTTTGCTTTTTTCTGCCTGTCACTCTTTGAGAGCGCAATACCTGAGCTGGACACTTTTTCAGATAACACGCTGAAGACTGTCGAAATTTGTGCCCAATGTGTCCCAGTTGTTCCTGTCTGTAGATGAATTCACACAACAATTGAATGCACAAACAGCATCTTATCCACTAAGCACATGCAAGGCCATTGAACCGGGCGATAAATGTTCTGATATCTTTTTGGTATATATTACCTCGGTCTTTCTTCCAAACAGATGTTTGCTTTTTCTATTGATGGCAGCAGTTATTTATCACATGACGATCAAAAGATCATTAAATGTGGGTGTAGGGCTTTTTCCGGACATGTTCTACAGCGTGTTCTGCATCTTAAAGATTTGCATGACATGTGCAGTAAATTGCATCATGTAAAGTAGAAAACGCTTTTTGTGAGCAGATTGCTTTAGTGAAGTATAGAATATATTTTGCATACTTACAGCTTAAATGTCATTCTGTACCTCCAGAACGAATATATCTCGCCGTGAATGCGTCTTTGTGTTGTGGGCCAATGCGTGCAGGTGGGCGCATTTGGGACGCTGTTTTGAATTTGCCTGGATAATTATTTCTGCTAATTATAACTTAATTATGATGTTCAGCAGACAGTTTTTAGCAACATACCTGTGTTGCCAAGTCCAGGTGGACCTTTCGCATGCCACTGACGGTTTGCGTCACTCTGGAACTTGAAAAAAAGAAAAACTTGTGCGCGTGCATGCAAAAAGCCAGACGTTTGATGACGACGACAGAGCCAAGCGGGCGGATGTTCTTCCTTTGATTGCGGCTGTCAGTGAATTAAGTGGATTGGATTGGCAGATCGAGCGTTTAAAAGTGTGATATTTCATACCTTTGACTGGCAAAGTATAGGGTTAGTCTCGCTACTAGGAATAGCTTTTTTAGACGGAATTGATTTTGATGCATTGTTTTGTGTGTGCACGCGCGCGGCTGCAGGCACTCTGCGTATATCATTCAATGTTGAATCCATTGCTTCCCCCTCCCACACAATTCCCAACACGCGCGCAGCACCCACCCTGACACACACGCACCGCATCTTTAATGCACCCAGAATGTCGAAATGATGCACCTCATTTTTCACACACTTCTTTTCCCTTATCTCATCACTTTAACAATGGGAATGAGAAATTGGATAGAGTGGTTGAATAAGCACGGAGCGAGCGCGAGATTTTATGAGCGCGCGCAAACAATGCGTCGCCGCAGCGACCGAATTTGGTAATTCGATTAGATCAAGCACCGTTCATAATTAAAATCAGCTTTTATCGACTTCCTTCTCCGTTAAATATAAACAGCCTTTTAAATAACAATAGCAGACTTTAGTTTACAGAAGTACAGCAGTTTTCCTGCAGGGGAACATATGTCTTATAAATCTGTTTACGCAACATTCCTGGCCGCTGGAAGTTGGAAACATCACCTGTCTCAGATCTTCAGTTCTCGTTCTCTCTGTGTGCGAATTCAACACCTTGCTATTAATATCCATTCAGTTCACCCGAGGAGCTGATGCGTTGTTTCAGTTCTCTCTCACTTTCAGTTGTTTTATTAATTTTGCTCTTCTGCTCCACCGCCTATCCTCAATCTTTCAGCTGTAATCAATGTCTTTCCCTCATGCACACAGAAACAGGCCTAAATGATTCTGATGGCTTTGTTATTTTATTCGGTGCTCTTTCGCACTACTCACCCCCCTCGACTCAAGCATTGTGCGCTTCAGGAAATTGTAGATAGTCAGAATTATTTATTTGTTCATTTGCATAATTTTTTTATCTAAGGAACCATTTATTTTTATGATCAACATCAGCGCACTTGTTGCCACATGGAACATCAAACTTTCTACTATAGAGGTGTCACAAAATCCTACCAGTATTGACAATAACCGTGATGTTAAAAACTATGATTATCGATATCTTGTAAATTATTACGAGATTATTAACATTGTAGTATTGTAATTATTCAGCATCTCTGTAAGTTTTTCCATAATGGTTAGAAACTCTCTCTCTCTCTCTCTCTCTCTCTCACTCTCGCTTGGCTGCGTACAAAAAGTGCAAGTATGTAAACAAACGAAAAGAAAGATAATTATAGTAATAAAAATAAAATAAAGTGTCAACTTTATGTAGTGCAACTTAAAGTGGTTTATAATATATGGAAATATTTAAAAACAGAAATAGAGTAAACAAAGATTTACAAAAGCAAAATATACATTAAAGTAGCAGAATAAAGTAGGGATGCACCGATATATAAATTTGGGCCGATATCGATAGCCGATACTTTTAACATCGGAAGCCGATAACTGACCACGTTTACATGGACAACAATAATCCGATATTAACACGATTAAGACAATACTCTGATTAAGAATGGGCCATGTAAACAGAGCTTTCTGATTGGCTTAATCCGTCTAAACTCATAATCGTAGTAAACACAAATCGAATTAAGACGGGTGGAGTACTCCTATTTTAGTCGCATTATCGAAGTGCGGTATAGACATGTGCGCAGCTTAATCGCACTATTACCGGCGAGTAGGAACTTTTGCGGGATTTTGGGACAGGTTACACGCATGCACGGCAGTGGACAGCCGTTTCGTTTTACGGCAAACAACATGGCTTCCAGCAAGAAAGCACATTTTTGGTCCGAACGGGAAACAAGAAAGATGCCATAAATTCTAGAAAATAAATGAAACACCAAAAACTGTATGTGGTACATGGCGAAGACGAACTGTTTGTTGATACATGAAATTATGGAGGAAATGTCGAACGGCTTATGATTTATATTGGCTATAATATAACGGCCTAAATTTTATTATCGGCCTATACAATTACATTAAAAATGACCATTTATCGGCCAATATCGATATGGCCGATAATTTATCGTGCATCCCTAGAATAAAGGGATATAATAATATAATGTTATGTACATATATTGGAAGCATCAGGTCAGGGCAGATTCATTGTTTTCTCTTTTGTTGTGACAGGCAGACACATATTGTAGCTAACACACAGCAGTCCTTGTGTTCTCCTAACACATACGGCAGTCTCTCATCGTTTGACAGACTTTCAAACGTCTGGTGTATGGACTTTTTCATAAAACATTGTCCGTATATTCGTGTACTTTCTGCATTCTGTTAGGAAGTAGAGTTCCGTCTCAATTTTGTTGAGCTCACATGGAAACAGTCTCTGGTCCTGTGGCAGCCATGTTTGTCTGTTTCTGCCCGTCTCTATAGTGAGTTTGTGTGCACTGAGTCTGTATCTTGTCAACGTGGCTCTTAGTTTTTTATCCGTCACTGTGTACAGTGAGAGGATTCATTTCTTTGCTCATCTCGTGGTGTTTCAGGGCTTTATAATGATATGAGTGAGGGTCACTGTGTTTTAGATGTTTCCAGAATTTGATTCCCCTTTTTTCTATCTTTATGATGTGTGGATATTTGCCTTATTCTGCCCTGCATGCATTGATTGTTGTGTGCCGGTGCACTTGCAAGATATTTTTACAGAGTTCTGTATGCAGGCTCTCAATTGAATGTTTTTCCTATGTAGTAAAATCTTCAGTAGATATTGTGACAGTGATGTTATCGTGAGTTATTTTGTCCACAATAATCGTGTAAAATCTGATATCATGACAGCCTACTTTCAACCAACAGCCTTATGGCTGGAATACACTACAAGACTTTTAAAATCTGAACAGGTTGTTTTAAAACTAGACATCACACACTTGCAGACTTTTTGAAAGTTTCAGATAGAAACACACTAACTTATCAAATCTGCAGACTGGCACGGACTTTCTTCAACAAGTCCAGACTAAAAATCTGGGCAAAATCTGAGCAAAAGTTTTGTAATGTATTTTAGCCTTTAAAGTATACCACATTTTATTTTTAAATATATACATATGAAATGTGTGTGTGTGTATATATATATAGCAAATGTCTGCATTTCATTTGCTCAATACATATGTATGTGTGTATGTGTGAATTTAGTAATATATTGTTTATATTTTCTAGTTTCTAAAACATAACAGAATAATATTGAGACATGTATTTAATATAGAAGCAGGTTTCTCTCTCTCTCTTTCTTTCTCGCGCTCTCTCTCCACCATCTGTACTTCTCACTTTTATGTTCGTGATGTTTGCTTTGGCCATTTTGTTTGGCCTCTCTTTTTCTCTCTCTCCATATCTTGGTTTCTGAAGGCCACTAATACCTTCCCACATCTTTTCCTGCTTTTATCTCTGTCTATCTCCCTTAAGTCTCATACAATCATCACGGTCTTACACAATCAGAATAAGGTGCTTTCATCGGGGCTTCTCTCTGTCTTATGTTGATACACTCTCCTTCTGTTGTGGTTCAGATCACGGTAGCACAAAAGATCCAATTGTCAGATGGCTTGATAGAGAGCATCACTCACTGAACATCATGTACGGACAGCGCATTTCATGTTCTCTGCTTTTTTATATTCGTTTTAGTTCTCACCGTTTTCTGGTACCTTGTGTTGTCACATACACAAACAAGCTCACTATGGAATAAATCAGCACACGGGAGGACTCCACTGCTCACGCTGTGCCTCTTACCACCCGTGTGCGCGTCCCCTCAGGTTAGCGTGATGGACGACTGGGACAGCGGTGCGCACCTGAACCAATGATGACACGTGAAAACCAGTCAACATGCTTTAAAAGAGACCCGTTAAACCGCAGCTGGCTTTCCATGCATTCTGTACACGCATTAGAGGATATCAGCATTTCTCAAAAACTATGACACAAGAACAATTTATTTATCAGACTACCCCCTCATCTTAAAGATATAACCCGATTGCATTAAAGGAATGGGTTGAGGGCGTGTAAACGCTGTCATCTGCCAAATGAATTGGCTCAAATCTGATCAATTACGGTGACACGTCTGATAAAAATCAGTCAAAACGACAGACACACACAAAAAATATTGAAGAAGGGATGTTTTTCTGAGAACGCGAGAGCAGCCGAATGCTCAAAACGAATTTGGAGGGGAAAATAATTGGCAGTGCAAACATACTGTAAAATAAATTTTCTAAAAATGTTCCCCACAGGTCCACAAATCAGCGGGAATGGGTCACTCTGGTGGAGATGAATGTGTAATTAAAGAGTAAACAGCTCGGCAATTTGGACGTCGCCATGTGTGGAGATGAAATGATGGCTAAACACATGAGCACTCGGCTGGGATTCATTTAGAGGGTTCACATCCATACCTGTGACCTTAAATGAGAAATGTTTGTGACTTGCTTTTAAAAAAGCGTAACGTGTGTAGTAATATGAACTTAAAATGATGTTGTTGGCTGCTGGTTGACAGTGAAAAGTAAATGGAACCGGCCCATATAAGAAAGATAACAGAGGTGGTCTCTTTAAAGTGATAGTTCACCCAAAAATGCAAACTCTGTCATTATTTATTCACCCTCTTGTCATTTCAAACCTGTATGACTTTCTTCGGCAAAACACAAAAGGAGATATTTTGAACAATAGAAGTGAATGGGTAGCGCCGTTGTTTGGTTACCAACATTCTTCAAAATATCTTCTTTTTGTCTGTAAGGTTTGCAATGACAAGAGGGTGAGTAAATGATGGCAGAATTCTCATTTTGGGATGACTTTCCCTTTAATATCACAGTTGTTTCTCCTAGATATCAAATATATTAAATAGAGCGCAAATTGACTCATTAAGAACACAAAAGAAGATATTCTGTAAAATGTTGTTTACCAAAAACTGTTTGTCCACATTGACTTCTATCGTGTGGACACAAAAACAATGCAAGTCAATGGGGACCAACGGTTTTCTTTGACCAACATTCTTCAAAATATCTTATTTTTGTTCTGCAGAAGAACGAAAGTCACACAGGTTTGAAATGTCAAGCGGGTGAGTAAATGATGACAGAGTTTTGGGGTGAACTATCGCTTTAAGTCTCATATATTGCTCTTAAGAATCAGAAATATCCCAAACGTAAGTTGAAACACAGCTCCTTCAAATCTCCTGATCCATGAAAGAGCAACATCTGAGCCATAACGTTCTCCTCTGGGTGAACGTGGAATTTACATTGGGCCAAAACAAAACCCCAGAAGCAGATACGGCACTTGGCCTTCTCATTTCAGAAGTGCGCCACGCGCCACTTATCTGCACATTACCCACAATGCATTCTGCCGCTCACCCCATGATTGATAACAGCGAGGCAAGCGGAGTGCTAATATATAGGCAAGTCTTGAGACGGTGCAATTATGTGCATATAATTATAATTGATGGAGTGGCGCACCGTGTATTGAATGAAGTCCGTCAAAGGATGTTTTGGTTTGATTGAAGAGTCGTGAGGGAGACTTAAATCAGGAGGAAAAGTGTTGAATTTCCCATCAATCAGCGCGGAGAAATGTGAACGGGAAAATGGCATAATATGGCTTCACCCTTTGATTTGACGGTACATGTCACTTGACGTTTCTTTGAATGAGTTGCGTGGGGGCCGGAGTACAAGTTGAGCCAATTCGGTTGGTTTTTTATCTCCTTCAAAAAATGTTTCGCAGAATGTTCACATTGCTGTTTTCTATATAGTAAAAGCACAAATTGTGATTCTTTCAATGGTCTGTTCTTTATACAAAGTTGTTGTATGATGTCAGATTTGCACAGTATCCACTAGTGTGCCTTTGTCCCTGTTCAATTTGCTTTTGCAGTAGAAAACCCCCAAAATATTTTTCAAACGTCTTTTGTATTCAGCGGAAGAAAGAAAGTCATGTTTCCGTGAGGGTGAATAAATTACCGCAGCTTTTTTATTTTCGGAGGAACTGCTCCTTTAAAAACGTGTGCGTTAGTTTTCAATTGTGTGCGAGACGATTACGCTTCATTGTGTTTCACCGCTAAACAGGGTTATTTCAATCTCAGTTCAGTGAATCATACATGATGATGATTCATTTCCAGAACATTTTCTACTGAGCGAACGTGAATCCAGAGCTGATTTTTGCAGCACTGTGCAGATTACGGATGGAATTTGCAGCACTCACGAGCTGAAGAAAATAAAATACTCTATTTTTGCAGGTCCTGGCACTAAGTCGGGCAATTACACATTATATTTTTTTGCAAGCTGAATCACTTTGTGTTGATGAAGTCGATTATCGCGTGCTTCCACTTTATTTCTTTATATTCGTATTTGTATTTTTCCTGTTTACTTTTTTATCGCTGTTTCGCAGAATGTCCCAGAACTTCATTGGCATTTTTCCACTCAGTTGAGTAGCAACTTAACGTGTGAAGTATGACTAAGAAATTGCACAATAATGTGTGACTAAGTGTGCGTATGTGAAGATACGTCCACCTACAGTTATACAGCGTTGCGTAACTCAAAACATTCCTCTCACGATCGGCCCAGTTTTCCCATTTTATCTGAATGTGTCTGAATGTGCGATTGAAATCATGTGAGGCTTTGTGTGTGTTTTAAAGACCTTCAGAAGTGTTTTTCTTGCCATCTGTAAGACCCACTGTGTCTCTCCCCATGAATTCGGCATAACAGCATGAAACGGCACACACGAACACGCATATGCACACCGAAAAGCTAAATATTAACTTCAAAAAAACAAAATGAAGCCTTTGTACGGAAACATTGGAACATTTTGCTCAAACACACACACGCTTGGTGCATTAAATGTTGTATTATATATGGTACCATGGTGTATTTTTTGAATGGCTTGTAATTGAGTGTAGTCGTGCGGCAACCTTATGAGCACACTTTGTCTTTGAATTACTTTAAGGTTTGGATGTTCTTTTCATATTTAATAGGAGCGATGAATATTTCATCAGATCCTTGTTTAATATTTGTTATGACGG
The DNA here is from genome assembly GCA_006030095.1 of Triplophysa siluroides. Classification (NCBI taxonomy): domain Eukaryota; kingdom Metazoa; phylum Chordata; class Actinopteri; order Cypriniformes; family Nemacheilidae; genus Triplophysa; species Triplophysa siluroides. The sequence continues at coordinate 815,488 of VCII01000054.1, forward strand.
TGAATTGGATATCCAGTCTCAAGGCGGTGAGATGTTCTGCGCAGGATTACACGTGTTGGATAGGATCGTGTGTGGTTGTAGTTTTGCTTTCCGTCTCCCAGCTATAATTACACCACTGTAGCGGCTATGATGAAATGAAGGTGTGTGTGTGTTTGTGGATTAAACGCTGTATTTCCCGTGCTGCCGAGCTTTAATCTCACACTTAGTCTCAAGGCATGATACATTCAGATTTTGCTTCGGTATGTGTAGAGGTGTGTGTGTGTGTGTGTGTATGTGTAGAGGTGTGTGTGTGTGTGTATGTGTGTATGTGTGTGTGGGTTGGTACCAGCCTTGATGTTGACTTTGTGGTGTGTGCTGCGTGTGTTTGATAAAAGACCCAAAGTGCGTTTAGATTTCACAGAGTAAGAAGCATATTTACCAGCTTTGTGTGTTTGTGTGGACGTGCTTCTGTGCTTATTTTGTTAGTGCTTTCGGAAATGACTGAGTAAATACATCTATACTTTCAGAACATCAGAAACAAAATTCTGTCTGTCTGGGTTTGAGGACATTTCAACTCTGAGTCGAAAGAGTTTGTAGACGTGTTTAATATTTGTGTTTTCAGTTCTTGTGGCTGTTTTCTTGCGTGTACATGTAGGTGTATACATATTCAGCTGAAGTGAGACAGCTTTGACAACCTCTATTCAGAGACCTCCTCTATTGGTGAATTCAATTCACATTTGAATGCCGTATCTTTGTTATAATGACAAATGTTTTAATGGGATGATTAGAATAAACAATAGAAGTGGTGACATTCAAGTCTGTCTGCATTCAGTTAACTGTGTAAACGTGTTTGCATGCATGTATTTAAAGGTCCAGTGTATGAAATTTAGCGGCATTTAGTGGTGAGGTTGCGAATTGCAACTAATGGCTCACTCCACCCCTCACTTCTTCCGTTCGAAGCACTATGGTGGATGACGGATGATTAAGATGTCACCACGTTTCCGCTTTTTTGTATAATGTATTTACGAAACGCGCTCTGTAGAGCAGTTTGTCCGTTTAGGGCTACTGTAAAAACAACATGACGTATTCCATGTAAGTGGACCCACAGTGTAGATAGAAATAGCTCATTCTAGGGTAATAAAAAAGGACTTTTATACACTATAATATTGCATTTCTGTCGATAGATCCTCCAAAAAATTACACACCGGACCTTTGATTTAATGTGACCCGGTCTATTAAACCCAACTAAAGTCATTTCTTCTGGTTTTCAATATAAAATCATATATAATTTAAAGAACATTCTGTAAAAATACTAACTTGATTTCTTAAATATTGACTGAGTAAGGCCAAGTCACAGATTAAAATATTCAGGAAGCCACCCTTTTGTATTTTTAATGCTATATAATAAAACAATGTGTAAATAAAATATTTTTTTTTATCATTTTATGGCTAGGTCTTCATTGATGCTCTTAATCTCATAATTTAATAATTTAAAACTGGATTTAGCAGATGGGTCAGATATTTGAGACGGCCATTTTTTTCATGTCAAAACTTCCCTGACGTTAAAGTGGTACTCGCTATTTCAATCTTAAAAAAAAGATGCTTGAAAAAGATTGTCACAGCGCTGCCACGGAACAACCATTTTTGCTTCTCAATCTACTCGTTTTATAAGAACCATCTCTCTTACTTTAAATAGTCTAAAGAACCTTTTTAAACTACAAAGAACCATTTATGAATGTTAAAGGTTCTTTATGTAACCATACAGTCAAAAATGGTTGTTTATATAGCATTGTGAAGCATGTTTTTTATGAAGTTGTGTCTTATAAATTGGTTAAATTATGCTTTAGGTTACGTGTAATGATATCTGCAGGGTTCTGCGAGAGTTACATTCAGAGGTAGTGTTGACGTATAGTTAAATATCATTATCTTAGTATGAAAACCACAGAGTACATGAGAGATCCTCTCTAATACAGTATAGCTTTTAAAATGTCTATATGTGTGCTATTGGTGAGATAAGTGGCAATTAGAGGAGGAAGAACATGGCAGATGGGAGAAAGCGAGAAAAATGAGTCAAGAGTGGAGAAAGTGCATGTCTCTTCTCAGCAGCTGAGAGCTCCAGATGGATCCTGACCACAGTGTGTGTGTGTCCATGCTATACCATATTTGAGTACTGCACTCATCTCACGGTGTGCATGGCTGCATTATGCATGTGACGTGTTCTGTGTGTACGTGTGAAATGCATTTGTTCGAGCTTTATGGCTGTCAGTGTAGCTTTGCGTTACTCTGCTCTTCTGAGGTAGTGTTTAGCTTTAACGTGGTGAAACATGTCGGTCCCTCGAGGCGTTCCTTCAGTGTGTTGGGTTGCAGCTAAACAGCAGTGCGCATGTGCATTTAAGCATTTTTCAGATTCTGTGCTACAGAAGCGTGCCCAACACATACACTATAAAATGAAGTGGAACTTCAGCCCTCCGGAGGTGGATTTCTTCTGTGTCATTGAAATGAGGAGTTTTCATTGATGAAATGGAACTGGACATCATTGCGTTGCTTTTACGAGCATCCACTCAACAAATCTAAGACTAATATGATTCATAATTCACACATGATTCACGATGTGTTCATTTCAGATAGCAACTGTGCGATGTTATGTGCAAAATGCTGTGTATGTTATGTTAAACTTATTACAGAAATGCAATATAATATGTCTTCAAAGGTGTACAAAGACCTTAAATAATAAAGTGTTATGTTTTTATTACCTATTGAATGAGCTTTTTCTGTCTACATACACCATATCCCCTTAAGTGGAATTTAGCATGTAGTTTCTACAGTAGCCCTAAACGGACAAACTGCTCTTAAATACGTTATCTCCTTCGGCGAAGAAACAAAAACGTGACGACATCTTATTGCTGTTAACCGTCGTGCTTCGAAAGAGAGAGATGGAGTGAGCCGTTGGTTGCAATTCACAACCTCATCACTAGATGTCGCTCAAATCTCCACATTGCTCCTTTAATACCGTCTTTTGGTCGAAGCTAAAGAAGATGCCAATCGTCTGAGGCTACATTTAAAGAGTGAAGTAAGCGATTTCCAAGAAACAATGTTGAAAATTGAGAACAACGTCCAAACAAACAATTGTGTAAATATTTGATTGACAACAAACACTGATGTGGGAGAAAAGCGAGCAAGCAGCATTCTGTATTTTAAGGGCGGTGTATTGAAGTCAGCGGTGTGTTTCTTTTGGATGGGGGCGTGTATGTGTGTGGGTATCGGTTTTAAAAGTCAACACCATTTCAGAAATCGCTCCTGCACTTTTAAACCTGAAAATAAACAGTCGAATTTATGCCAGATTGAGTGCTCTCATTAAAGCAAAAGGGGGCAAAGCAATTAAATTCTGAAATTCGTATTAATTTAACTTTTCGCATATGTTATGCTGATAACGTAATAAAAAACTAACATCATGAAATGCAAAAATATCTAATTTAAAAAACAAAATTAAAATTGAAATGCATGAAGAAATACTTTCACTAGTCAGTAGTCTCTGACTTTTGAGTGCAATAATATATAATAAACCGCTCTCTCTCTCTCTCTCTCTCTCTCTCTCCCTCCGAGGGCTGACTTCATTTACTGTGTATATATGAATAGTCGTGTTTGCTCTGTATTGAGTGACTTAGTGTTTGAGTTTGTCTCAAGTTATTTAACTTCCATTTCTCTGCCTCATTCGTAAACACGCTTCCTTTCTAAACACACCATCGGATGACCAGCGGTCGTCGACCTCGCTTCACTTTCAACCTGCATGTTCATGTAGCGCGCTGTGACCACCTCAACATGCATCTTTTCACACATCTTTCATGTGCTTTTTCCTCCTTTTTTCAAACCCCTTTTTCTCTTAAACCCGTGTTAAGAAATCGACACAATTCACTTTCAAATGTACTCCCGGTGTGCTCGACTATGGAATTATGCCGCCCATTTGCAACGGCATCAAATGCTTTTACAAAAGAGCTGAGAACAAAACTACGAAGGGAAAAACTAATTATGTTTTTTTTTTTTGTCCTCGTAGTGTTTAAGTGCACAGTGAGGGAAAATGGCTGACAGGTTGGCAGCTTGTTTTTAATGGGGAAGGATTTTCCGAAGAGCACTTTGAGGCGAATCTGCATCGATTTTAAGCTTCAGAATGTAGTGCCGGAGATGTGTGTGTAATATACAGGTGGTGTCTCTATTCTGCTACACTGTGGACAATGTGTGTGTGTGTGTCAGGGTAACCTGAAAGGGAGAATGAGTGTGTGACCAAGAGGAGCATCTGTGAGATTTTGCGTACGTGTGAGTTCATTTCTCACGGTGCCGAGGGTTCTCGGAATCCATGGCAACCGGGTCTGACACGCCTCCGGAGCAGACTTGGGAATGTCAAGCTTGTGCGAACCCGTCAAGGTGTCAGCATACAAAAGTGTGTGTTTTCGCTCCTTTAAAGCTTTGCTTTTTTAAGCCTTTTCCATTAAAAGCGTCACTTCACAGCTCTTGTATTCTTTTTTTAAACTTAGTGAGGGAACTTCAGTGCAGTAGAGCTGGCAGACAGACCGAATGTAGCCTGGGGGAAAGTTAGACACACACAGACGCACACTGCTGTTGTTCTAGTTGGCGTCCGGTGTTTCACCTCATCATAAATTCAAGGTGACCGTGACCAAATTTACATTAATGAGTTGTCAGCTTGTTTAATATGCTAATAAAAGCTACTACCCGCTGTGACTTGAGAGTATATTAAGAGCTATGGATGTGTGTTTGGAATAGGAGGTGCAAAATTATGGACTTTAATGACATTTTCTTGTGAATCCTTCTGTGTGTGTGCTGCGATGAGATTCAGCGGCGTTTGCCAAAGCATACTTGATGCGAACAAACCCCCAGCGCCAAATATTATTTGGCGTATAACTCATCTCACACCGCTACGGACTTGAATGATGCTTCAAATCATGTGCCATTTTGGGGAGATGCGCACCATTACTTCTCTAAGAGAACTGATTTACAGGCTTCACCTGGCAGATAAAATGGACTTACCTTGGAGGAGAGACTTATCTAGAAACCAGAATTTCACAGAGACTTGGCAGTGGGTGTCCACTTGGCAACAACCCAGAGGCACACAGATAGTTACCAAGTTTTGTGATGGCGAGTTTGGCACACAGGTCCCCATCACTCATTTTCTTGATTTTTGTATTAAGAAAATGTATTTTATTTTGTGTATAGACCAATATGGAAGACATTAACAATGCTGGTCCAGAAGAACTTCTTGTTTCAGTTTTTATAACATTGCACAAATGTTTGAACAGTATTAGACGCACACGCCTGACTGAAGTAGACTTCCGGTCTGTGTTTGTTTATCGGTTTGGCTAGCGGCTAATACTATAACTATTTAGGGTATTTTTTTTTTTATTAATATTAATATTTGATTGTATAATAATTGTGTTTAATAAACATTTTGTTGTATTTCATTGTATATTCATTTTATTAAATTAGCGATTTGTTGAATGGGTCGTGTAACTTTGTCGCATTTAAGTTTAGCCAAGTAATGTTTCTTTTACTGGTTACCCAAAATAATACTGGCTAGACATTCTTTAACTTGCTAGGTAATGTAATTTACTTTTTATTTATTTTGCTTGTTATCAGAAATATTCTGCAGGGTCTCTATTCTTTGCAGATGTGTACCAGAAGTTAAATTCGGGCTACAAAAGCGTGCATGCGCAGTAACATTTAAGTTGTTGCTTTAAAACAGTCTATACAACCAACAGAAAATTAATAACCGAATCAAAATGTTAAACGAATATCTTTAAGATGTAATTATTTATGTAACATTGAAAAAATAAAAGCGGAAGTGCTCCGGGACCAGAGTTTACTTTTGGGAAGTGGACTATAAACACAGTATCCGTCTACAGGGAGCAGACAAATGTCATTGAAATGTTCACATCATCTGAAAGATGTCACATGCGATTTAGCATCATATTGGTGTATGTTTGATAATCACGAGGACTGTTTCCAGCTGTTAAATCACTGAATTGAAATGCAAACGGCAATTTTTTAATCACTGTAATCATAAATGTCAAAAAATCACCAGTTTAACATCTGAATGACTGATTTGTATTGCACATTAACAAATCCGTTTAACCTGACTTCTTCCAGAATATAGTCATGCATGCATGCTGCCCATTTACACTATATAGCAGTATGTCACAAATTAAAATTCACGTGAAATCAAATTTGATGTGATTTAGGTTTTTAGTGTAAATATGCCTCAAGGATATCTATAAACTAGTATGCTCCAAAATATTGACAAAATTCACATTTATAAGATGAAGAACTTCAAAACCTACAGTCTCTTACTTCCCCCAATATGGGTCCACAATTTTTATGACATTATTCTGCACTCCAGCCTCCATTCAAGACAGTTAAGTCATTTAAGTGCTATTTTAAAAGGAAGAAACTTGCCGTTTCAGTGGAAATTACATCAACACATCGATCAAGGTTACACATTTCAGGGAATCTTAGTGTGTCTTTAAAGCTTCCCCTCTATCCAAAAATGAATGCTTGTAAGGGCAGAGGCCATATCGATGTGCCTGACTGCGCATACAATCCCTATGTAACTCTCCTATTAATATCAATGTACTTGATTCTTTATACAATTAACAGCTTTTTATCCTGGTCACAAAAAACAAGAGAACCAAAAAACAAACTCATTTCAAATTCTATTTAGTCAAAGACTCTCTTGACAGCTTTCAGACCATTGAACATCAAAACCGAAGACAATTAAGCGATTATTTCCCATTTCTTGCATTCGAATGCATTTAGGAGAGGTCCTGGGGGACGAGCGCTTGGCTGCGAGACGCTGACTCGAACATTTCGCTCTGCCGCTGCAAATGCAAACTTCCATTTCTTAATGCACTTTGATCAGATGTTAATGGACTCTGACTGTTTACTCGCAGCAACGGTAAGCTTGCTGTACTGTGCCCATCATCTCCACATAATGTATGTTGTATTAGCGGCTAATGACGCTAATAGGGCCACTAGCACTCAATGGAGTGATGAGTGGGATGTCCATTTGTGAGGCTGAGTGAGAGTGTTTTGTGCTCTGAAAGTGTTTGGGAGAGAATAAGTGGGAAAGACCAGAGGACTTTATGCAGGGAGATGGGTTGCTTTGCGGGAGTAAATTGTGTGATTGTTTGTCTTTGCATTTCTTTCTAAATGCGCTTTCTAAATGAGGCATTGTCATGTCCTTGCACACGAACCCAGATCTGAATTTTAATGTTGTTATATATATTATTTTAGATGGATAAAATTCAGGTCTGGGTTTTGACCAAAGAGGTAAAAAAAATCCTTAGATGTGTACCCCAGAGCTTTGTGTTGAATTGGAGCACAAGCCAGACCCTGTCGAGCATCAGACCTTTGAAAGACTGACCTCTTTTAATACATTTTCTAGTCAACTAGTTATGAATTACAAGTGGACATTTACCAGTTTAGAATCCTAGAAATTTGTATTTGTATAGCACCTTTCATTTTTTTGACACTCAAAATGTATACAAGGGTCAATGACATATAAAGACCACTAACCATGTGGTGCGACCAAAAATATCAGTAATTGCATTAAATATATAAAATTTTTTGGCTGAAATATGAATCAGAATTTATCAGAATACAGTATGCTTAAGTGAATGGTATTTTAAAAATGTTTATATTAGTATGCAATTTTCACAAATTTGTTAATTTTGTTAATTCAAGTAGACAAAATTATTGAACAAAAATATGAGATGATTACTTACCAAAACTCATAGAAATGCAAATACTTTGTTTCTAAACACTTAACATTCTAAAGATTTGTAAAGAAAAATGTTAAGCATGTCAAGGAAATGACAATTTTGAAGACTATGACCAATTCATAAATCAAAAAAAGGTAAAATCACTTAAATTTTAATCTGCATTTGTGCACACCACATTCTTAGTGTTTGAATAACTTTAATAGATATTATAATTTATTTGTATTTTAAACTTCATGTCATTGACCCATAAATACTTGTAATTTGTATATTTTTTTCTCAGGTGTTGACTTTTCTGTATTTTTATGATTATTGCTACAGTATATCTAAATGTATTGTTTGTCTGTTTAACAATGTTGTACAACTTCTGCTTTAAAACGTTGCAATTTGTAAAAAGCGCTATTGAAATTAACATCCCTAATTGTCATTTACACAACGTATTTCTCTTATGCCACTTGGGATGAAAGTGCACATAAAAATCTATGTAAATCTACTCCTTAAATCCTGACAAATGCATATCGCTGTCATATTGCGTTGTTTATATGCACACTTGTGCGCACACATTGCGCAGGCGGTCTTTAAACCCATCAGTCTTGAACCGCTAAAGGTCGGTTTCCTCTAAACTTCGGCTTTCACTTTATTCTGTAGAGCTGTTGGAATGACTTTTGTTAAGTCCGTAATATTAACTGGAGATAAAAATTCAATTCTTTTTAATAAAGACTAAGGCCATCTTCACACTCGCTTGCCATTGTGCGCTCTCCGTATCTCTTTTCACGTCGGAATAAGGAGCGTACGTTTTCTGATTGGTTTTGGTCCCCGCTACAAAATCTAGAAAGCTCCAAAACACATTCTGCAAACACGTTTTCTCACAATAGAGAAATAAGAAAGTCTTTTTTACATCTGCCATATGGTCTTTTCCTCATTGTGATGGAATGGAGCCGGAGATTAAAATGAAGTGAATATTAATGAAACGCTTTTATTGAGTTAGCTTCAGACATGGAAAAAAATATGTAAGGAAACAGTCAGGTTGCATCCGGGGATTCTTTGATCTTGAGTGCGAGAAGAAATATCTACACAGCCCTTTGTTTTCTCTGCCTTGTTTTCCTCCATCTTGCCGTCATGATTATTTATATTTCCTTTTCTCAACCCTCTTGGGATCTCCCCTGGATGAGATAAGAAGTTAAGGCCGTATGAGTGAAGGATGTGGCCCGTGCCATCGCCATAGGGCTCTCCATTAAAGTGAGATGTGTGTCGAGTGGTCATATCCTAGTGAGACGGCCTCTCTGCATGGCCCATGAGTCTATCACTGTACTCTAGATAGCCGGGTTGCATACACAACCTATGGTGGAGGCTACGTGAGCTTCAGGCTTTCCCAAACGTTCCTCCGCTCTCATTCTCTCTCTTGTGTTTTACTCGTGTATGCAAACAGTGAAGTTTAGGCCTGATGTTTGGATGCATCTGTACATGACTACGATATAAAACGCATACACGTGATATTAGTAAATCATTTTAAAATCAGACAGAGTTGTGCTGCAGGCATCGCTGGATGGATGGATGTTTTTGGATGAATGCTGGGCACTGGTGTTCTGAAATGGATTGTTTGGTTCATTGGAGATGTGGATGCCCCAGTCTCAACCTTGAACCCGGGGACATAAACAAGTTGCCTCCTATAGAAATGAAACGAAACGAATGATGGATAGACACGAGGAGGAACAAAACGAGATGAAAAATGAGAGATAATGGCTTAAAAGTCAAGTGTTATTTCAGTTCTTGCTATACTTTGTATCTTCCAATCTCTTAGAGCTTCCATAAGCCATTTTTCTATTTTGAAGAACCTGTAATGCGGCATCAACAGCCTTTTTTAATCTCCAAGGTAATTATTTGGGACCCTTTTAATAAAGAGAGTTGCAGAGGAGGGTCCTTGATCGTAATAACCTTTAAAAAAAGTCGTTTTTGAACACGTTGAGAGGATCGTGGAAGAACAGGAACAAGAGCCGGGCAGCCATTTTGTCTTGCGCTCCAGGCAGGTGGTAGATCCAGAAACTGAAAGCAGATGAATTTATTATGTGCAGCTGAGCTCTAAACAGAAGGTGAAGAAGGGAAATGAGAGTGGAATAGAAAAAATTGAAAAAGATGGCACGGACTGTGATGTGGGAGTTTAAGCACATTAAGACAATCGAGCTGCGGCATTTTGTTTCGGCACACCGTTGACACGAGAAAAAGAACAGGTTGAATTATAAAAGAGGAGAACAACGGTTTTGGGGCTTTTAGTTCATCTTTTTCCTGTTTACATGTTGAGAAAATAAACAATATCAAATGCATATGTTTGCCAAACGTTCGTTTTCTTTTAAAAAACTGAACAAAATATCGATGACTCATCTTGCACTGCACAGATGTTCGTCCAATCGGTGCTCTACGACTAGGAAGTAGCAAATCGGTGCTGTCCTTCTGAAACCTTGTATGTCCAAATTTGCTGTTTTTCAAGAAACGTTGTAATTTTAAATTGCATACTGTGTTGTCAAAGTTGACAAGCACGTATTAATACTTTTTATTGGTTAGATATTTGCAAAACCCAGAGACAAACAAAGGGTCACTAATAATGATGAATAAAAATCACGAAATATGGAGGTTTATAGTTAATATCTGTGATGTACTTTTTTTGTTTACAAAATAGAGCCTAAACTGTTTTGATAGCATATGTCAGTACATATAACGCAGCAATGATTGAGTGATTGTATGCGTGTTCAAATAAAAAAATATGAAAACCGATTTATCGCACGACTGCGCTGTCAAAAACACCAAATAAAGCATCGCACATACGATAGGGCGGGCAGAACAGAGCGCCTCATGAATAGTGAAGAGCGCGCCGAAAACAGTCATTCCACAGAAATGGAGGACCCCGTGTGCGCTCTTGACTTCAGGATGTCAGTGGTTAAGAATAAAATAGCGCAGCGACGGACAAATTGTGCCGATATTGAGATGGGCTTCAAACAATACAGCGCAATCGACTCAGGAGGTATTCAAAGAGAGCAGGAGGCCAGAATAAACCATCACACATCATAAAATATACAGACCGTATCAAGGGCGTGATGTACATTAAAGCGCAGCATATGTTGAAAAACGAATGATTGAGGGATTCCAAGGATGCTGGAGGAGAGGATCCTTGAATGAGTTATAGAGGGTGGCGCTTTGCTTGTGCGACATTCAGATAGGAGAAAATACAGAGAGTGAAATAGAGACTGACAGAAAGCAGATTGGTCCCCTACAGAGAGAGAGAAAGAGAGAGAGATGACTGGACGAAGAAGGGGGTCCTTGAAGTTGAGACAAGTAACCCATTACAGGAAAAAGAAAATTGTGTCATTATTTATGCATCCCCGTGTCATTTCAAACCTGTTTGTTTTTCGTTCTTTGAGGAAAAGAGAAGCTTATCTCTACAACTAAAGTGATTGTGAATATGTGTATGTCTCACAGTCCATATTGCATCTGTCAATAGGAAAATGATGGATTGGAAAAAAAAAAGCTGATGTGGCAAAGATGGGACCTTTATGTCAAAGATTTGGAATACAGCTGGACTTGTCTTATGGCCTTTGTGTAGTTCTTACAGTCTCTTAGCCCCTGGTCACCATTTACTTTCATTGTATTGGAAAACCACTGTCAACACTCGGCAGTGTCAAACAACCCCCATTGTTCTTCACAGAGAAAGAAAATCACAGTCTTAGAATGACACGAAGATGAGGAAATGATGACAGAGTTTTTATATCTAGGTGAGCTGTGTCTTCAACCCCTCTGTGCTTTTTCCTTTATAGACACAGGACAGCTGTTACAGGGTCAGTAGCATGAGAGGGATACAACACACACACACTCATACAAACGCACACATTGCCGTCTCGCTGTCATTCGTCTTAATCCACAGACGGTTCAAATGAGCGCAGCCAAGTGTTGGATAAGTAGAGATTAGCTCAGATGCTGAATGTTGTGAAAATCTGGAGACAAGCACTTACACAGCTCCTACAGCAGTTCACACAACTCTCATACTGTCAGTATGTTGAAAATCTTCGTCTTTTGATGGTTTCGCAGCACTTTGGATGCGAACACATGTCTTGTTTCCTCAGGGTGGCTGCTCGGACGTGTCTGGTTGTATGATTTTGTATGTGTAGTACATGATCAGATTTGCTTCTCATCTGTACTCACAAACACTGACAGGTTATCCCACAAGCCCTAAAGCTACTGCTTGTTTTGTTTTGTGCGCAATTGCACAGAATATACTATTGTTTTACTTTTCGGAAGTGAAGTGGTAATTGTCCATGTCATGGTTATATACAGAAAAATATGATGCGGTATATAAAATAATACATTGTCTAAGAGCACTTCCTGTTTCAGTTTTTATCTCTACAAAGACGTAACAACAACATACAACTATAACGTAAGATTTAAAATGACATCAAAATGTTTAATGAACATATTTAGGACTAATTATAGATGGACGAATAAAAAGAAATTCATCAATAAAATTTGAAACAGGAAATTCTTATATTTAAAAAATATGATATATATATTATTAAATAACAAAATAATATTATTATTAAGATAATAACATTTTTATTAATTAATAAAAAAAAACAATTTATTTATTATTCAATCTTTTTAATACAGTAATTTATTAACAATTTATTAATCTACATATTTTCAGATTGACGGTATTATAGACGATTTCATCGGATGCACGCCCCTAGACCAAAGTTAACTTCCGGGTTGTTTATGGCTGTAGTATAACAAGTAATTTTATATTGAATTTATATTAATATAAATGAATATACATTTTTTATTGTATATTAATTGTATTATATTCAATTAAAACTACTCAACTGCTACTGAGTGTATGTGGTTGCCAGTTTCTAACTGGCCTAAATCCAAGAGTTTATATTTGGATTGAACATCGTACATATGTTTTCAATAATCATTGTATACATCAATACTGCATATGCACTTTCCAAACGGATGATGAAAGTTATATCCTGGTGCCCAGATGTGCCTGGGGTCCATACGTAATCCATATTTTTTTGCCAGTTGCATTGTTCACCAAGCCGAATTTATATTTCTGATCACATAGGGAAGTAATAGCACACCTCACCTCCACTAGCTGCACAATTCGATGGATCATTTATGCCTCTAGCACGAGCGTGTTGGCACAGATGCACGCTGAAGTCTAATACTGCGAGCTGGGGATGTTTTAAATCCCTAACCTTGAGCAATACTTGTGCTTCCTAATAACAGTATTCCAAGCCTTCTCTTTTAAAAATAACCGTTCTTGAATGGTTTGCAACATCTCAATTTTGGCTAGAAAGAAAGTGTTTCTTGTTGTGCCATGTTAGTAGCATATTTCTCTTGGGATCAGCATACAGAACATAGAAAAAAGGTATTTTTCTTATGAAAGGAATCCCACCTTTATTATTTTTAGGAATCTCTTAATTTGTTTATATTGATGGGAAATGTTGAACAGGATGAACTTATTGTGAACCAAAAGGAATACTTTTATGTTATATAAACCGGTGTATCAGTCAGAGAGCCCATGAGATGCTAGAAGACGGCCATAGTGCAAGTCAGGGAGGGTTTGTTTTATTAATTCATTGCATCCAAACTGTTGGAGACAGTTTTGCTGCCAGACACGCAGGTGTTTTGCAACACCACATGAGACTGTCCAGACACACACCAGACACACACTGGCTTGTTCTGGACCCGATTATTTATGCATGCAGTATCCAGGTAACCACTCCATCAGGGAGGTAAGACACCATCTAGCGAGTCCCACCGTTGAGACAGACCCGAACATAAACACACAGCCACCAATGACAAACCAGGACATAATCTTGTGTTAAAGCTCTCTGCAAACTCTTTAATCCGATCCATTCCCGTCTCTGTGATTCAAGCAGTGATATTTGGTGTCTATGCGGTCTGGTTTACCAAAATCCATCAGAACTGCTGGAGAAAAGATCTGGTCTCGTGAAACCAAATGTATTTGGCCAAAATGGGTCCTGGACAGACTGTCCTCGAATTCTTTTTGTTACTACGTGCTCGTTCTTTCAGGCAACTCAATGACGGCAATTTTGAGTGATTGGTCTGTATGAAGCTTACTTTAGCTTGAATTGTTCTCTCCTGTTCCTGAAAAAAGAGGCTTTTTCCATTCATTTGGTTCACAGCACATACGCTATTATGGAAAAGAATCAATCCTACCATTTAGTTTGACAAGACAGAATGCGTGTGAGTGAAAGTCGTGAAGGAGACGTCACGTGATGGACATCATGTCTTTGATGTGTTGAATGGGGATGCAGATGGATCAAACATGGACTTTGGCTACTGAATATTCAGCTCCGCAAAATAGACTTGCAGTCAGAAAGTGAAAGAAAATTCATGTTGCATGTATTAATCACCATTTTTAACTTAAAAAAACACACGCAAATGTGTATCATCATTTATTCACCCTCACGTCTTCATGTTGTGACTCTTTTCTTTGAAACACAGAAGATCAGAAGAAGAAGATCTTTTGTGAAATGTCGCAGTGTTTTTGTGCCAATACAGTGGAAGTCAATGGGGCTCGATGTTGTTTGGCTACAGCCTTCCTCTAAATATCTTCTTTTGTGTTTTACAATAGAAAGAAAGTCATACAGATTTCGAATGACATGAGAGTGAGTAAATGATGAAATATTTTTAATTTCGGGTCAACTGTCCCTTTAAGACACTATAAAATCCATCACGTACCACACAGCCAATCAAATAATTGCCTGTAAACGTGTGAACCCATCAGAGATGAGTATCCTAGCTCAATTCGTAATGGGAAGAAGGTGTAAAAGCAAAAACGTAAGAGGTCACACAAATAGGGAAGGGGTTAGTGAAAATACTGAGAGTGTGTGTAATCCTCTTAGGCCGCGGCCGCAGTGGGTTGAGTGGAGCTGTCTTTCTGCATATGGACAGATTTCAGGCGGCACGTCTCAATTATCATGATCTTTATAAAGCTTTTAAGGGCAGCTCAGCACTGTACAACCTCTCTCTCTTCCTTTCCTTCCCTTCCACTTCTCTTTCTTTCTAAGTCTGGCGGCTAAGTATAGTGGCGGGATGGTAAAAGAATATGGGAAATAATGGGATGATCAGAAGTCAAGCTGACGCTGATAATTATTATCATTTCAACAATGAGTCTTTTGTCAGTCCCTTCGAAACGTCCACCCACCTCTTACACTCGCGCGTGTTTTAATTTCCTCCTACACACGCAGGGTTGGGTTGGGTCTCCTCGCGAGGAGAGGCCATGTGCTCGAGAGGAAAAAATAGAGCGGCATAAAAGGTGTAGAAAGTTATAGGAGAACGACAGGAGAAATGACTGATGTAGTGCAAAGTGGTTCATTTTGTCCTTCTCAAACTCTCTTTTTAAAAAGCTCATTTTGCTTTCTGTTTTTATTCCGTGTCTTGCATTTATCTGCTTTCTCGCACTCCTCCTGTACTCATAACTGTGGATTTGCAAAGCAGTTGTGCTTTATTGCTTGTTGCAGTATTGTGTTTTAGTCTTGAGCCTTCTAATAAAATCACAATGAGAGCGATTCGCTCAAGGATTATTTCAAAGCTCAATGTTTTGGATTTAATTGCAAGTTGTTGAAAGACATTACTCAGCAAACGCAACATGACTTTCAGCTCCACATCAGCAGGAATTTTAGTACAGCGTTTTCTTCCCTGATAGCACACATTCATCTGGTTTACGTCTATTTGACGTCTGCATTTACATCTGCAAGACATCTGAAATACATAGTTTGCTCATCTGCAATACGTCTCGCATATGTCAGACGACCTATAGACATCTAGAAGATGTTTGTGATTTAGAATGGAAGTAAAGCTGATCTTTCTAAGATCTTTAGCAGATGTTTTCACGCAGCAGATCTCCAGATCTTTAGCAGACGTATTACAGACGTTCAGACGTCTCCGAGACGTATTGCAGATGAGCAAACTATGTATCGCGGATGTCTTGCAGATGTAAATGACGACGTCACGTAGACGTAAGCCAGATGGATTGTGCTATCTGGGTTACGTCTTCTAATAAAATTGCAATTTTCGATTTTGATTTTTCAGAGTTCCTCCCTCACCTTCACAAACAAGCACGGCAGCGCAAACTACAAAAACCTTTTCTTTATCATAAGCACGGAATGTATTGGTAATTTTAAGAAAGGACCCACCACCGTGTAAATGTGAAAAGAAAAGTGGTGTGTGATGCATCAAGACAAATCTGAAGCAACAGCGTGCGCTTTGTGAAGATATTGTTTGAATTGCACGATATGCGGTGATTCCATGTTTAGGCACGGCTGTTGCGATGAAGTTTTAAGTTGCTGTCTTTCTCTAATCGATGTGATAAAACGCACTGATATGTTCACACGCACAGGGCACAACTCCATCTCACCTGCTCTCTCTGGAGACTGAAAACATCGATAACAAAGACTCGTTTAATATCCAACGTGGTAAAAACAAATGCAGACGCAGGAGTCGTGCTGAGCGGTTATCAGCCTTTATCAAATAAAGACTCCTTTTTTCTAGTGTTCATCTTCTTCATCTGATCTCTCCACCTCAACGCTGCGCTTGAAAGACGACTGTTTTTTAATGTGTGTCCAATATTGGGTTAGTCCCGCTATGTTCTCTGTGTGAGTGAGCTTTCATGCATTACGGTGGCACCGTGCCCAGTTTCATCAAGAATCTAGTTTTGATATTATACATTCACGTGTCACCACGTGTTGTGGTTTTTTTCCGTTTTAGCTGGAAGGAGGTTTATCTGATCCCTTTGAAAGCAGGAATTCACATGAAGCGAGTTTAAAAATGACCATCTTTAAAAACAGCGACTGCAGCGCCCCCAATGGATAACATCGGTACTGCATATTTTCGTTTCTTTTAGGATCCACAAAATCTTGTCCTTCGTTTAATTTGATTTAATTTCATTGTTCTCTCTCTCCCACTTCGGCAACCTCATAACTTATCTCAAGAGTGTTTTATGGCATGACAATGGACAAGTTTCAATAGGAATGTTCAGTGCCGGCAATTTCCTTCTCGCTCTCTCTCTTTTTCGCCCTCTCTCTGTCTCGCCCCACTACACCTCATCAGTCGCTTTGAGAGCGGTGGGGCTTACTAATTTTAGCATACAAGCTTTGCCTGTGAATACCCCTTCAAACCGAGGCGCACTGTAAAGAACCTCATCAATTCAGCTTTAAATGTCTAACCGCATCGGGGACCATGAGAAGCCATGGGATATTACTGTAGTTCTTCAACCAGATTACGGGTCGAGGCGCAACCAGTGGACACAAACTCACATCATTTACTAAGTAGGAAATACGCCCACTGATAATGTTGTTTATTTGCACACTGGCTGCATGTTTTGCCGCCTGATTCACTGAAGGAATTATGCAAATTATACCACAGACGTGTCCAAAAAATGTGTTGAGTGCCATTTGCACGCGCCGGTTCTTTATTTTACAGGTCGGTTTTGAGTGCTTGAAATCATTTTTAAAAGATGCAGGGTTTGAATACCACAGTGTTCACACATTTACACCTTCAATTAATTTTACTGATGGTAAATATAAAAACACAATCTCATGGGAATTCGTAACCGTTTCACTAGTTGGCTAACTCGTTTCTCATTTGCATGTTTGAGTATTGTCGGTTTTCGCAGACGTTACTTTTAAGGGCAGGGCTTTATTTTTGCATTTGATAATAATCTCGTTGCGGTCCCTTGTGTGTCCAAATTGGCTGTTTTCAGGAAATGGAAAACACACTGAGCTTTTTCTGTGATTGCGTACTGTGCTGTCAAAGTTGACAAGCACTTTTTAATACTTTTATTGGTTAGATATTTGCAAAACCTAGTGATGAACATAAAGGGTGAATAATAAGGATTTATGCCTAAACATCTAAATCACCAAATATGGAGATGCGAGGTTTCAAAAGGACAGCAACGATATGTTGTTGTGTGATTCACAAATTACGAATGCAAATTTATACAAATGATCTTCCTAATAAAATAGTTATGCGTTACTGAGATCAGACTGAAATATCTGCCACAGATGTTATCGTGCTGTACAAATAAGATCAAAAACACATTTTAACATCAAAAACTTCATAAATATGAGATCTGTAGGCAATGCAATGTAAACACATTCAGTCTCTCTGTTCTCATTTATCGGACGTAGGTGCTAATTCTTTCAGAGACAACAAAGCCACGTTTATATATTCTAGATATATAAAGCAGATTTTCTGTATTGTTTGTTTTTCTAGATCAACCGTTGCCACCAGAGTCCAGCTCCACCGGGGCAGTAATTGGAGGGATCATTGCTGCTATCATCATTCTGTGTTTGATCGGCGCTGGTGTGGCCATGTACCAAAAACGCCGGCGAAGCATCGAGAACGGAGAGTGAGTATAACCACACACAACAAACACTCCTATTAAACATTCAGCTTTTTCTTTCTTTATCTCATGGCTAGAACATCTGAGCTATTTTCATCTTTTCGATTCACCTACATTGGCGGTATGGTACACATGTGCACTCATCTCAAACATCTCTCTGTATTTCTTATCCAGAGGCCCACCCAAACACAAGCCGCCTCCTCCCCTGAACTCAGGCAGCTCGACGGAAATGGTAAGCGGACAGTTTTTCCATCAGTCACCTCTCCAACTCTCACAACTGACATTCGCTTTCAACCTCATCCGTTTCAACTTCATTATACAAAATCGGGATGACTTACAGTTCTCCGGGCTATGCACGGCAATTAATACGGAGCCGGAGAAGAGAGCCGAATGCATGAACTGCCGTAAAAAAGATCTTTGAATTGAAACCTTTGAAGAACAAGCTTGGGACTTGAATGGGAGAAAATTGCACCGCTCAGAAATAGGGCAATTGTGTTTTTAATGCGGATAACAATTATTTTCTTTTGCTGGGCTGCGTTCAATATGCACATTTGTATTATAAAGTATGTAAAAGCAAGCAGAGCGGAGAGAATGAGAATTTTTAATGCAGCCCTGGGCTACGGAGGAGAGAGAAAGGGTTAACATGGGCTAATGTGTATCGATTGAGGCTTAATGTAGAACGTGTGGGTGGAGCTGATGTCGCGTGTTAGTGCGTACACGTGAACTTGTGTGTGTACATGTGCCTCTGAAGTGATTTTTGAAGTGTGTTCCTTATTTGATTTACGCCATTATCTTTTATGCTGTTTGTGTACAAGTGGGCAAAACAATTCTGGGATTGTATTTTTCTGCAAATCTTTCCTCTTTTTTCTTTTGTTTGACCTGACAGAGTTTTCTATAACAGATTGTTTTAGCAGATTGGTTTTGCTCTCGGAAGCCAGCTGGTTACTTGGTAGTAATAAATAAATAAAAAAACAAACACACGCGCAATTAAATAAATAAATTAAGTTAATTACTATTTTAAATAATAAATTAATTATTGTATAATTTAAATAATAAAATTATAAATAATGAAATGATCAAATTAGATAAATAAGTAATATTTAACAATAGAAAGATAAATGAAAAAATGCTAACACTTTTACAATTCGTTTTCATACCGAAGTGGCTAATTTGTATGAATTCGTACAATGTGAATCGTACAAAAACTATACTAAAGCCCCTCCTATAAACCTATCGTCACTGGCGCGAAAGCAAATCATACTGAAACGTAGGAATAAGGATAGTTATGAATACTCACAAATTTGTGTTGTAAAATGCGAACATGTACTAAAAATAGTGATTGATTTTCACTTGTTAATTCACTGTGCATCAAGTAACATTAACAGTTTAGTTTTTTTAACTTGACGTATGATGTTAATTACATGTATTAATAAATGCTGAAAATAAGATGAACTGTGATTAATAATAATACATAGTGGTGTTCTTCATTGTTCAAACATATGTAGTACCTTGTGGTAAAGTGGTACCAAAAAATAAAATACAATTCTCTCCATTGAGAAAATAATGTTTTTAACATTGACAAAACAAACGCAGAGTACAAACTGAATTGTGGTTGTTACAAACAGCATAAACAACACATAAAAGTAAATCGATCGGAGGCTGCACTTAAAAACAATTCACCTTGGGCTTTTGTATTTGCAAAGCATGTGTGTGTTTAACTGATCTCATGTGTTTGTGTCTGTACAGCTTAATAAACCACAGGACAACACCACAACCATCACAGAAACCCAGCCGCTCAGAAAATATGAGCCCAACTACTACGAAACCACATCTGCCGAGCCTGTTACAGTAAGAACCACATTCTCAAACTGTGATGTGTGACGCTAGTTTTAATAATAAACATTCAACAGCTTTGAGGTTTTTTGCAGTAGACCTACAACCTTCACTCTGAGGTCTTATTTTTCTTCTCATTTCACTAAATCCATGCACTCCTGCATTACCACTTCAGGCTGCATTTAAAGTCAACATTTCTGGATGTTTTTCTGATAAGAGTGCCACAGGTGAGCGGTGTACTTACCCAGTCTTGCCCAGGCAGCTTTTCACTCTCACGCTAACGGCAAAATCCGGTGACTCACAGCGACGTGCGGCTGGCGCTAACACTGCCAAAGGCTCTTTTATGTGGATTAATATGATGAGCTGGTTATTTCATCAGCTATGATAACCGTAAAGCCAATTACGATAGTGTAAGGCCAGACTCTGACAAGTACCTTTGTGATACGGCCCCCGGGGGACTGTTTTGGGCTTTCAATAAGAGCCTGTCTATATTGTCCCAGCCGATGTAGGCAAGCGAACTGAGAGATTCACTTGAATAACTTTTATTGGAGGTGTGAAATTAAAATTACTTTTTTAGCAACGCTATGCCTAAAGAAGAAACGGGATTTGTATCCGTTTTCCTTCCAGGCCTTCACAAAGGTGAAATGATGCGGGGCGCTACTGTCAGCATCTCATAACTGTGAATAAAATGTTCACCTTTCATAATTGGAAAGCAAATGGTTTAAACGTTGGTACACATACACAAGAGATGCTATCACACTATATTAGCAATTTGAAATTTAATTTGACGGTGATTCAAGAGGTGAGTTGGCCTATCGCATAGTTTCATCTGCTGAATCTTTATTCGGTATCAATTAACTCTGATAAATAAGAACGTACACTTTGTGCGCGCATCGTTTCTGAAGCTATTATACTGATGCTTAATGGCCGATTGAGGAACTATTAAATGGCCATTAGTACCACCTCACTGATTGTAATGAATTGTGAATGTGTAGACGTGCAGCGCGTGGCATCACGTCGCATCGGATACGCCCGACACAACTACATCCCTCCCAGCAGGGCTGTCTGCAATACAGTCATTTTATTTACAAGATTTCATAACTATTTACCCAATTGTAGTTACGAGTTTACGGCTGATAGATCTTGTAAGTGATTACAAGTATAGACAGTCTGACACGACTACAGTTGCTTCTGTTTACATTTAATTTATGCGTTTATCAGACATTGTATTATCCCAATCGATTTTCAGTGCATTCAATGTCAAATAAGTGTTTTATAAGTTTGTTTTTCTTGATGGCGCCATCTAAAGTCAAAGTTAAAACTCAAGTGTTTTTACCTTAGCGACTTTTTTGCCCCCTTTAGCGAAATTAGCAATTTAGCGCTAGCAATTTTTTGGACAATTCTTAGCTTCTTAGTCGTGTTTAGTCGCTATTTCACACTTGTTTTGTCTGATAACAGAAAATATGTGAATGCTCAACACTGGACCAAATGCAAACATGACGCATTGAGCATCTGACGACCCTTAGCGACCTTTCAAACAGGCTTTAGCTACTTTCTATTTGAAAAAGTTGGCAATACTGACTCCAGACAATGCTTTCAATTGTTTGTCCTTCAGGATCTAGACGACGACAACGCCGGCCCTCCGGCTAATGGCGGCGCCCCCACCGTCTGGGACAGTTCGGGTCATCTCCCGAAAAAGAAGATTCGGCCGACGAACCCCTTCCACCGTACGCCCCCATCAACCAAAACGATATGGAAGGTAACCACGGCTCATCCGGCGCTAACTTAGCTCGCGAGGAAAGTTTCGTGTCCCCGGCCATGTTGGTCTAAAGACGTAGGCCGTGCCTGCGATTTGCACTGCCACCGTCCTGCCCTGCCGCGCTCGCCCAGAACAGCACAGCAGCCCAGTCGGGAACACGCATGGAAAACCACCCAGCCTGGGGAAATTTCTCTTTTAACACGTTCTAACAGTTCATACCTAATCTCGTGGTTTTGTGCATGGTCCATCAAGATATTTATTAATACTTGGACCAAAACATTTGTCACATATATGTGTTTTTTGGATGTTTGATTATGTGCGACTATACTTCTGATAAGATGGATGGACACTTGAACAGCAAAACAAAACCATGAGAATAGGTTGTAAATCACTTTTGAGGTACTGTGTTATATTTTAATTCTGCTTAACTGAAAAGATTATGGAGAAAATACCAGTTGTACATTTTAATTTTAAGGTCTACTAAAAAGGTCTAAATATATGACATTTGCTTTCTTTTTTTTAAAATACACTGCATATACTGTCAAATGTGGCTTAGTGTAAAGTTTTCTTTTGCCGTCGTGGTGTAATGCTCTTTTAATCTTCGATAGCTTTCGTCGGTTTTGTGTGTTATGTGATGAGGGCAACAGTCCTGTGGTATATGCAATGTATTTTACACACAGCAAAAATGTATTTTTATATTTTGTATTCGGTGTCATTTTGATCAGTAACGTCAACTAAAAAAATGTACGTATGCATTACTTTCTTATTTTGTTTCTCTCAGACTGCTAAGTGTTTTACGTACCAAATGAGTCGTGTAAATAATATGAGGAAATAATATATACTGTATCGCCAGACTAACTTGCGCTCAACTCAAGCAAATCCAAAAAATAACAATGGGGTGAAAAATGCAAAGGTGTAGATTTTTTTCCAAAAAAGTTATTTTAACGGGTATTACTAAAGTCTGCTGATGTTTTAATTAATGAATTGTGTGGATTTTGTTACTGTATAATCTGCATGGCATGATTGGTCGCTTTCTTAAAAACAGTGGGCACCTCTCACATTCTTGCCTCGCTCCTCTGTTTTCCGGCCATAAACAAGCACAATCTCGTCATTTTCAGCGGTTGAAGGTTACAGGAGTTTGTATGCAGAAAAGCTGATGGTTTCTGCCTTTTGAAGCCCCACATTAGCATTGACATTGAAATGCACTGTGCATCATGACATGAGTATGGCCACAGCATCTGATCGCCTCTTTTTACCTCTATATATTTCTGTCATCAAAAGATGCGCCGTCCTGGTTGAAATTACTTAAGATACAGTTTGAAAGTCATTTTTAAAGGGATAGTTCACACCAAAATGAAAAATCTGTCATCATTTACTCACATGAAATCATTGCATTTACATTTAGTCAATTAGCAGATGCTTTTATCCAAAGCAACTTACAAAGTATAGGACAAACAATAGAAACATTATGTGAAATGATAGAGCTGGTAAATAAAACTGGTCTCGGTTAGCGTAACATAGTCTACGAAGCTAAGAATATCAATTTTTTCGGGGGTAGGAAAGTAGAAAAGAAGTAGAAGACTGTACTAATGGGTCAGATGTTGATCAGTTGCTGATGCGATTTGAATATGCACGAATGAGATTATATTGTCTGTTACACTATTTACTTAAATTATACCAAAATAGCATTAATACATGGGTTTTAAAGGGACAGTTCACCCGGAAATAAAAATTCTGTCATCATTTACTCATCCTCGAATTGATCCAAATCTGTGTAACTTTCTTTGTTGTGATGCACACAGGGAAAGATATTTGGAAGAATGCTTGTAACCTAACAGGTATTGGCCACCATTGACTACCATAGGAGGAAAAATGACAATGGTAGTCAATAGTGTGACAGAAAGGATTGCTTTCATACATTCTTCAAAATATCTTCTTTTATTATCAACAGAATAAAGATATTTACCAAGTAATTTTTCCTGCTGTGGCCAAAAACTGTTTGGTTACAAGCATTTTTCCAAATATTTCTTATTAGAACAAAGAGATTTTGATTTGGAGGGCGAGTAAATGATGACAGAATTTTTATATTTGGGTGAACTGTTTTCATAAATTTTTCCACAGTAGGTAAACTTTTCCTTTGGGATAGATTTGGGACAACTTTTCCACGTCACGGCACATAATTCCCTCACTGTTGTCTTTCAGTTTTGAATGTAATCTTTGCACATCCACCTAGTTGTCAATATATTATAGTGTTGTGCTATCTGAATACGTGGTCGTAATTGTGCCAAGGAGATCACAGTTGCACTGATCGTATCAACACCGATGGGGAACGCAGAAGACGAGGTGCTGAATCAAGCGTTTGAATGGTGACCTGGAGCCAGAAACTGGCACATTCACAAAGCACGTAAAAAACTGGCCTTCTTTAGATGGGTGAATAGATCAGAAGATACGACAGACAGGCAGATCGATGGATGGATGGTACAGCTCTCCTAGATAAATTAATAACTCCTGGGTTTTGAGTATTCATTGATCACATTCACTGCCTGATCTTCTGGCCTGTTGGACACGGAGGACAACGACAAAGCGTTTATTCTGTAGATGGCATGTCATTATGTCTGGGCTGTGGTCTCATCACTGATGCTTCTGATAAAGAGAATGCGTGTCGCATGCTGCATGAAACTCGGGGTTCGCTTACGTTTCTCTCCACGCATCCGAGATTTGCTTTAATGGTGCAGTATTATACCATCACCAAATGTTATACACTCATCCATAAAGGTTTCTGTGTCTTAAACTGTGATTTTTATTATATTGTTTGTTTCTGGTTTTTTGTTATTTAATTATTGCTTTTTCAGGTTTAAAAAAAAAAAATTCTGTCTTATATATTTTTCACAGATTGGGTTGTGTGATGTTTATCAATCTTTAATTAAACTAATTAAAGCCATTTTAGATTTTAAAAAAGACAATCAATATTATCTAAAGCGGTGTTAGGGATGCTGAGAAGTTCATGGCCTTTTAAATGAGTTGGTCTTTGTTTACCCAACAGTTTTTTTTATCATTTCTTAAATCTACTCTCCAGCCAAACCAACAGAGCTGCTGTATTTGAAGTTTGTACTTCACCGGAACCCTTATGTTAAGATTCATACTGGAAATCATCCTCAACACGTTTGCTTTAGATTTGCCCTGTTGTCATCATACCTGATGTGCCTTTTGTTTCTGGTTTTGAATCATTTTACTGTCACTTTTGTTTTGCTCCAGAAGATGTGATTGACTGTACAAACCACATAGTAAAATGTTTTTTATTTCAGATGTTCTTGTTTTGGGTTTTACATCTTATTTTCTCCGCCGGGATTATTTTATATGCATAAGTAACTTGTTCTATGTTTTATGGATCATTGTGATGTCTAATAAACTATAAGCCAATGTTGCAGTTTTGTGGCGTCTTAATATGCAAAACCTTGGTGGCTCTGCATCATCTAATGCTGTTATCAGTTTAGTTTTATACAATTCTAATGTCATAAACTGCATTTGTGGAATTTTCCTGAATGCTAGAAAAGTGTTTGCCATTGACTTATTGATTTCCCATCTGTGAGACGGCGCAGGATGAGGCTTACCTCTTGAACTCTTAAAATGTCAAAATCTTAAGGCAAACAGCAGCCTGCTGTCTAAATTTCAAGCATGACTTGAGGTAAATAAAAATGTAGATGTCCTTCGAGCTTTTGTTGAGCTTATGTTCTTTTGTAGGGGAAATCAGGATCTTTTACAGGGGCAACAGTAAATAGCGGCATTTTTCACTTTCATCGCACGTCTGCTTTTTACAGTTTTGATGCCTTTAAATGTAAACACATTTTCTTTTATTAACATGAATGATAGATGATAACACTGTCTAGACAGAGGCTGGGGGGCATTTGAACAACAGCTAAAAAATATAAGACACGATACAGATTTGTACAAATCTATTACTCTATTGTACCTTTCTGGTGCTTCAACATTCTCATTGATTCTACACTCTTACAAAAGCTGGCTTATTTTCGACCAAGCCTCAGGTCAAAAAGGGACGAACTCGTGTATTGGGTCAAATTGACCCACATTGTGAAAAAACATAATTTTACAAATTTTTTTGTATTTTTTTAAATAAATCTTCCACTTTTAATGTAAACTATTTTTTTTAAATCTAATTATACTGCTGATTTTTCATTTAAAAAAACGGTCAAAAAATATATATTTCTGGCGCCCCTGAGTTTTTTACAGTTTATTTGAAAAAAATACGTTAAAAAACTGTAAAATTACAGAATTTACCTTTTTTTAACAGGAATGTTTCTGTTTGACCCAACAACAGGTTACAACAACCCACATATGTTCATTTATAACCCAACGGTTAGGTTTATCCCTTGTTTATGTAATGCTGGGTTGATAATAGTGTAATGGCGTAAAAGAGCATTTTTATAAACCTCTCCCTTTGTGCTCACCATATTAGAGAAAGTCATATGTTTGAAACGACTTTGAGCTACAGTGACATTCTTTTCATTCCGGCGCGAGGTGTTCTTTTAAAACCACTCACCTTATCCATTTCCCTCTGTGTGACCTTTTTAGTCTTTGATTAAGATGCTAATGCCGTTGCAAACGAAATCAACTGTGTATTTCTTTTAAAGTCATTAGTATGCCTCGCGTCGCCCTAAACTAGCAGGAGATTGCAGGCTTCTGGAGTTTGCTTTTTGGTGCCCACCACAAGGCTGCTGATTCATTAGTAGCGTGTTGCCTGTGTTAATAGCCATTAACTCTTCATAGCTCTCTCTGTAATTGAAACCCAACTGGCCTCAACACTTGTGCACAATGACTTGACATCACGTTATGAGGACATAATGAATGCATTGCTAATTCAGCCTCTCAAGCGCGGGCCGCTACACCAGTCGTAATGAGCCCGGCTCGGCTCGTGACTTGCGACTTTTCTCAAACGTCGTGGCCTCTTTAAGCACCTGTCACCCTGCATCCGTTAGGCCCGTCTTTAATGAGTGGGATCTCAAGGCCTCGCCGCTGATGAGATGCAAGTTGAGCGTGGCGATTGTTTCGTGTCACAGCCTGTTAAGTCAGCTGTGGGCGGCTGGCGTACGACTGGGGCCGTGATTAAACCTTGATGGTGATGATGTGCAATCAGAGATTAAAGACGGGCCATTCACTGAAGGCTAATGCTCTCCTTAACCTCTGACTGCCAGGACGGAGAAGTCGGTGGGAGTGAGAAATGGGGACAGAAATGAAGCAAGAACAAAGTACTGGATAAAGGTGCAGAAAAAGAGGGCGGTGGCTGCCCTTTAAACTTACCCTTAACCTTTGACCCGTGCTTTTCATTTAAAGATATGATGTTGGGGCTGGGGAAGAAACTAAATGAAGATAAACATCAAAGTTTACACACCCCTTGCAGAATCTGGAAAATGCTGAAAATGTATTATCAAAATTAAGGTTTCTTTTTTATTTAAATTTTAATGAAAAAATAGCCCAGGCCAAAAGTTTACATACGGATTCTTAATACTGTATGATGTTACCTGAACAGTCAATGACAGTTTCTATGTTTGGTCATAGTTGTTTAAGGGTTTTTTGTTTGTCGAGTCATTAAACTGTCCACTGATCTTCAGAAAAATGATCCAGGTCCTCCCGAACCTTTGCTTTTTCAGCATTTCTGTATATTTGACTCATGTCCGGCAGTAACATGATGTTGAGATTCATCTGTTTACATTGAAACAATCAAGAGACTCAAACACAACTATTACAATAGATAGAAACATTCAGTGCTGCTCATAAAACCAACACGATTCATTTAAAGTCAGGTGTGTGTAAACCTCTGAAAATGTTTTTTGATGTTAATTGTTATTGTTTTGTTTATATATCTTTCAATTTTATTTAGTAATGTATTTCACAAGCTATAAAAATATATACATATATATATGTGTGTTTCTTGGGAAATTAAATAAAACTTTGTTAAAATTTCTTTCGTAAAATATTTATTAAAAAAATTCAGGATTTTCCAGATTCTGCAAGGGGTCTGTAAATGTTTTCAACTGTATGAGCAAGGATAAAAGTAGAAATGAGAGGGTTTTTCCAGATAATCGAGGAAAAATAAGGAAACAGTGCCCTCTGGTGACCAAGTATGGGGTTTGCAGATGTATAATAGCCTTGATGCATGTTGACATTTGTGTGTTTGTTTACTGTTGTGTTTTCTTCTTCTTCATGAAATAACTGGTCTTATTGTGAATAATTAATCAGTGTCTTTAAAATCAGAGTTTGATAACTTGCTCTTCCTCTGAAACCATTTTACAAATTTTTTTTTTTTTAACTTGTCTCCTTAAGTCACATGTCACATAAAGTCAAGTCCTGCTTTTTGTTTCTTCTTGTTGAGAGTATCATATTTAGCTGAAGGTCTTAGTCTGGTAAATGTGGTCCCTGCTAGTAGATATTGAAACTGTACATTTAAATAGCTACCAAGTCATTTAGGTGGACACAACATACATTTGTGGTGAATTCTTATGTTATGTGCACACTTCTCTGTCGTGGATATTTTCAACAAATCTTTGCCATAATTTCTTAATTTAAATCAATGCTGACAGACAAACTGGAAATCTACAAAAATCTTTATTTTTAACATTCAGTAATGTGCTTTGTTTCAATTTCATTTATAGGCTTTAGTGTGATCTGAAATCAGTAAGTAATGAGTCTCCTGCCAAAAGACTATTTGTTGGTTCATTTTTTTTCTTTAAATCATGGCTGTGACGAGACACTAATACACTTTTAGATCCTTTACTGTGAAAAATATTGTAAAAATGTATTTTTATAAGTGATGTAATGTAAATGTAAATATTAACATACAAATATACAAACAATATACATATTGATATGACCTGAAATGTAGAGATATAAACATAATATTTAAACAATACACTTTTGTATGATAAAACATGCTAATATAAAGCAAATAGCCTACTGCAACGGAGGTAATAAATATACTCATAAAGTATACAGTAACAATTAAGATCTTTAAAGCAGCATAACAGACAATCAACACACATGGCTAAAATAAAATTTACAAAAATAAAAATGAACACAACAAATTAAAAATTATAATGACGATCTAAAGACTTTAAAGAAGTACTTTGGGCTGTGAAAAATAAGAGGTGGCATTGTGAGATACTGTAATCCCCAAAAGTAAATCAAATTATATAAGGGATCGAACTCAATGTGTAAGACAAAACATGACTTACCAATCTCCTTCACATCGCCTGTAACAATTAAGAAATGAAACAATGAAACAGTCATTCAGAACAATGTTAACAGTTATGGTTATAAAAACAAAATTCACCTGTTAACTTTCGGCTCTTAACCTGTATGAACTTTCTCCACACCATGAGCCCCATTATAGCAAGAAAGACAGTGAGAGCCAACACACAACCTACAGAGATGCAGGTGACTTCAAAAGCTGCAATAAAACAACACAATATTTCACCATTTTAAACAATCAGTAATACACAGTGGTCCATTCACACAGCAGGGTTTCTCTGTAAATGCGTCTGTGAGTCCTGAAAATATACAGGTGTGAGTTCATTTATAGAATGCGGTTGTTATATAATAAACAAATTGTGTATGACTGCGACAGAATAATACAGGATTATTTAAATACTGTATTTCAAATACAGGACTGACAACCGTTTTCTGGTGCTGTGTGAACCATCAATAATAAACAACATCATTAACAGATTATCACTAAATTGTACAGACATACTGAACCCTACTTACTTTATAGCTTTTGTATAAAATACATTTAGTTACACAACATGCTTGATTTCAATCTCATACAGCACAATATTTATTGGTTTAGCTTTTTAGTTCAGAGGCTTAAGTTACAAAGTTAAGATTTTGTAGCTGAAGAGTAGATTTAGACTCTTAGCTCATTCTCAAAAAAAAGTGCAAAACTGCAAAGTAGTAAAGTACTATCAAGTAGTAAACATCAATACAGTACCTTCTAAAGTTCAACAACAATACCTGTTATGGCGGTCTTTCCACTTTCATCTCCAACTGTTAACAGATTTTAAAACCACTGTTACAAAATATTTAATAGATGTACAATTGCAAGTAATTATTTCATAATAAACAATAATGTTAAAGCAGTTTACTGTACCTGTTACATTCACAGTGAATTTTGTTGTTTTTGGTCCACATGTGGTATTCAAAAAGAATTTGACATTTGATGTCATGGCTGAACTTTCAGTGTCAGGACATGAGAAGCTGGTCAGCTGTTGACAGGGATTGTAGCTAAACTCCTCTTTACAGATTGTGGAGTCATCGTCGCTCATATTTTTCATAAACTTGTATGCCAATATGCAACATCTATCACTCTGATAAGAGACTCTGCA
The DNA here is from genome assembly GCA_006030095.1 of Triplophysa siluroides. NCBI lineage: Eukaryota > Metazoa > Chordata > Actinopteri > Cypriniformes > Nemacheilidae > Triplophysa > Triplophysa siluroides. Next base: position 845,659 of record VCII01000054.1, read on the forward strand.
GGTAAGATTGAACTTTTCTCCCACAAGAATGTCACATGTTCACATGTTATTTTTGCGAAATCTGCAAAAGAACAGTTTATATTTTGCTGTTATATTAAACAAAACTAAACAAAAACAGTTATTTGATCTCAAAACAGAATTAGTTGTCCTCTAAATAAATTAAAAGTGGATTCAGTATTTTTTCACCGATCCATCAATGCATTATCTCATCTGCATACACAAGTCTAACTCCAGCCCGGCTACTGTAAGCCAATACAAGCTCAACCTTTCCTTCCTTCACAAAGACAGACATTATTTGTGAGATGATCAATATGAGCTATATAGCACAGAATAATATTACAAAACGAATAATATAAATGCAGAAGACATATTACTGAATCAGCTACTTTTGTTATTATGCTATGGTGTAGTTGTAGTATGTGTTATGTAAGTACTGTAGTTTGTATTAAAATGTCTAAATACATTATGAATAGGTAAATAAATATGAATTGTACAGTAAGTGGATCTGAATGTGTTTTCTGTGAAAAAAATTGTATAAATTAAGTTACACAACCTGCTTGTCTATGAAAATTATATTTATTAGTTTAACATCATAATTTAGTCTTCAATTACAAAGGTAAGATTATATAAATTACAAGTTAGTTTAAGATTTATTGGCAGACTAACTAAACGGGGCAAATTAAAAGTAGACGGAATATCACATTTCCATAAAGACCAGCACAATCTATGAGCAACACATTATTTTTCTTTAGTGAGTCGTGACAGTAGTTTTTAATGCCAAAAGAGGCATTTGTGCTGGTGAGAGCTGTTAGTAAATCTGACCCATTCTCAATGCAAACAGTGCAAAAGTGCACTAAAGTTTATCAACAATACCTGTTAGGACTCTGTCATATTGTAAACAGATGTCACTGTAACCAAATGTATAATACATGTACAATTGAAAGAGATTATTTCATAAAAACAATAACTGGTAAAACTTACCTGTTATGGTCGTATCGATACCTATAAGAGAGATTATATCTCTTTGTTCGAATTTGAAGTTGAATTGATACCACGGATTGATCATAACTGTATTTGCAGTGTAAGGACATGAGAAGCTGGTAAACTGTTGGCAGGGATCGCCGAACTCCTCTTCACAGATTGTCTTGTAATCATCATCCATAAACTTGTAGCTCAATATGCAGAGGCTGTTGCCCGGAGGAAGAACTCTGCAGGTAGGAGTTATCTGCTCTCCCACATGTCCAATCACACGTTCACAAATGACAGCAGAACCTAGAGAGTTTGCTAAAGAAAAGTTTATATTGAATGTTATAGGTTTGAAGCAACTAAACAATAAGTATTTTCATAAAAAGAGCATGTCCTCTAAATTAAATAAGCTCCCAATCTTCAGTCAATGGAGCCAAAAAATTTAGCTTTTGTCGTCTGTCACAGTTTTGAATTATTTTTTTACTTCATCGGAACAGTACAAAAAAAGCAATAAGCGCCAAGACGCCAATAATTTTCGAAAGGCTAAAGGGTGTTGGTGCCTATAAAAGTACTTTTATATGGTTTATATTACAATTAAATAACCGAGAATATCTATTATGAAAAAAACAACTTCACGTAGGCCTAGACAGAAGTTCACTATAGCAGCTTAAACCCAATATCGGCACTACTTACTCACAAAGACCAATGAATTCCAGGAAAAAGCGCAACAGATCGCATGTTTGCTGTGTATTAGAGAACAACAACACTGTGTGATCCGTTTAAAGTTTTGTTCTGTTGCAGCGGTCGACTGATGTTAACATCTGTGCCAGTCAGTCATCCAAATGCGTATTAGACACCTCACCCAATAGACGATCAGAACTAAATGCATCATCACTAGTAACTAGGAAGCGATTGGCGGGGGTTTCCCTATAGGCCTTATTTAAATCTGTCTCTACAGAATTACTTTTACAATGATATCTACCATTAACCATAGGCGTAACCATTACTGCTGGGGAAAGACTGGTCGGTGGGCCTTAGTCGAAACGTTAGTTAGTTGATTCACGCTTTCGTCGCAGAGTCAGACTCAGTACACAGCATATATTCATTATAATGACGAGTAAAATAACCCAAGAACATTTTCAAAATTTAGGTGAATTTATGCATGCATATTGCATTTCTATAATAGTAGTGGCAATAGTGCATTTCCATAATAGGAGTATATTATGGAAATGCACTATTGAAATAAAAAAATCTAACTTAGCTCTGTATACTGTGTTAGGTTATATGAGACCAGTATTCTTTTTGATTGCACTTATGCTTTTTGTTGTCCTTATGCTGTCCCTATTGCTTCCATTGTTTACCCCACCTGTAAGTCGCTTTGAATAAAAGCGTCTGCTAAATGACTAAATGTAAATAAAAATGTACTAGCAATTGTAAATAAGAAGGAATGTCCATTGCTTGATTATTGTGATAGTCAATTGTGCATATGACTGTTTATTAGTGGGTACTTTATAGTTATTTATTTAGAATCTGAATTAGTAGATATAGTTCTTAAGGAGGAATGAGTGAATTCAAAAGCTATTGATTAGTAAAGTGTTGCACTACAAAATTATAAAATGCTACTCCATACTGATTAGTTAACACATCTTCCTTAGTAGTTAATAGAGCAGATATCAGTATTAATGAGGAATTACCTTTTAGTTCTGCAGTAATTCCTTCTTAGTTAAACATTAAGACACAGTATTCTAAAGTGTTACAATAAATTGTGTTGTTATATATATTATTTACCCTCTGCCTATTTCCTATTTATTCTCAGGGTAGGCAAAGATAGCCAGATCTGGCATAGGCTATATGTATCTGTTTACTTACTCTCCAAAACAGAAGACTCCTCCGTGAGCTGTCCGTATACTTCAGTCTACTTCAAAGATGTCAGTCAACAGACATCCTTGGAGTTTTATAATTTTAGGTTTTATTAATAACAGTTACAATCAAGGTTACAATCAATATACTTGTAACTAATAAAAGAAAATAAAAGCATAAAGTATGCAAGTATCAGTCTAATCCTCAAGGCAACCCAGTAGGCATCTAGCATCGGAAAGCCTGTCATGAAGAATCAGAATCTTATGATATCATCTAAGCTCAGTCTTTTATAGACAGTTTCTGAAGCCCCCACTCTCCTGATGTCATCTTGAGATTAGCCAACGCTTTTATCATTTGTCAATAATGCCACATGCTCCTTTATTATTTGTCTTTGGCTTCTTCGACACTTCAACAGATTATTCTTCTAGAATAATAAAATATTACTACATCAAGAAAATTCTGTGTTTTCTTTTCTTAAAAGAAAATGTTACATTTACATTTAGTCATTTAGCAGACGCTTTTATCCAAAGCGACTTACAATGGGATTAAAGGAGCAATAAGCGATATGTCATACAGGAGCCATAATACATTAGGTGCCAATACAAAGTTACTGGTTTCAACAAAAGCTAGACCACTACCTGTTGAGAGAAAGGGTTAGTGTGTTTTTTTTCAGGTTCATATGAAATGTAATAATACTTAAACATGCATTTCTACTCAAAAGCTTGTGATAGGTTTGGGTAAATATTTTCATGCAGTAAACATAGTAAATAGTGTTCCTTAGTCAAAGCTATGGAAGAGTAAATATGGGAGAATACATACAAGGTAGGACAATTGCATTTTTCTTGCCTTACTCAACAATTGGAAAACACTAACTTTATAACTGTTACCCCACAAGCTGTCAGTTACAGGTAAACCGTGACATTTTTTTGCCTTTACTTTTATGTTTATTAAATGTCTGTGTAAAATCCACCAGTAGATGAACATACATTGCACATAGGTAAAGTTTATTGAATTAGCCTATTTTTGTTAGTTGTGTTAGTTGTCAATGCTCAGTCTGCCTTCCGACAAGAAAAAGGTTCAGCAGGTGCACCAAACATGAAGGTTATTGCTGCACAGCACTGTTTTGTGAAAACCTTTTGAGATTTCAATCGATTTCTATATCTACTTTACAGACAACATACACCCAGACCCAGCAGAAAACAACAGTGTAACATGGCAAATAATAAGTAAAATGAAAATTTTTGTTATGGCTATACTTTGTGGTGAATTGCCATAGACCACTATCATTTTTATACTGACCTGTACAGTATTTTTATCCTCTAACCACAACCCTAACCACAATTTTCATTTTGCAGTGGTTCATCTGTCATTTCTAATGCAGTATCTGTGGCTGTGAAATAAAATAAGTGATACTGTGAGATAATGTAAACCTTTTTATATAGCAACAAATTTACATAAGAAATCAAACTCATTTCTGTGTCAATGACAACAATACTTACCGCTGCCCTTCACATAGACTGTAACAATAAAGAAGTAAAATGTGGGTAAATAATGATTAGAATTAAAAACTGAAATTTTCTGAACAATACATTACTTGTTTACAAAACGAAGTTCACCTGTTGAATTTTTACTCTTCACCTCTGTGGACATTTTGCACACAGTGAGCTTCTTTTTAGCAGCAAAGGCAATAAGAGCCAACACACATCCAACAACAACTGCAACAGTGACGGACACCAACATTTCACAATAAAGTTGTCAGAATCTGCAATAAATCAGCACAATATCAACACACAAAAATAAACTTTCTCAACACATTTATATTTATAGCTTTTGAAAAAGCTTTCTTAAAACCAAATTTACACAATGTTTTATAGTTATGCAAAAACACAAAATAGATATCACAATAGATTATCAATGAGTACAGGCATGTAATGCAAGATTGTGGATATTATTGTTTTTTCATGTACATTCATATTTAGCTATAGTAGCAAATTGCATGCAATTGTCTCAGTGGAGCTATCATGCTATGTCATGCATTCTGACTTCTTTACACTGTTAAACGTGCTGGCTTCTGATGTTTAACATGGTCAACTTGTTCAAAAACGAGTTGACGTATGACGTAATATTTCTGTACTTGATACACTCCCCCAGCACCCCAAATTGTTTCGGAAAGTTTTTTCTAATTCTGGATCCCAGTGTCATCAAAGGGATTCTATTCCTATTATTAGGCAAAAGCACGGCAAGGCAAAGGCGGAAGAGCCCCCCCAAGAGAGCCAACCGACAGGGAGACCCGCTTACAAATAAGTAGGGCTGTTCGATTCTGAATTTTTGAGAAAAGTCGATTGCACTTATGTCGATTCCTATTCCTGGATTGGGAATAGAAAGAACTGCTGTTTTCAATTCCTGCTCACTTCCCTGTTTTATACAGTTTTTTGTTTATTATTAAAAAAATTACACATTTTAATGCAATGCAATTTAATAAGCTGTGACTTTTTACATGTATTAATTGTTTATTGTTTCTATAACAAAAACCTTAACCAAATATGTCGATCTTGTCCTGCAATTCCAATGTATCATTAATAATATCATTAATAATCCTATTTACTAGCTGTTTTCAAAAATAAAGCACAGGTCAAATTACTATTTTTAAAGTTATTCAGCAGTGTAAAACAAAAAATACTTGAGGATAATAAATAGACCATTAGTAAATTGTATTAGAAATATGTAAGAATACGGTGCATATTACTATTACTGTTAAATGCAAGTACAGACAGGTGTTGAAAAATCAGCATTAAACAGACTGCCAAGTAAATATGTTGTGAGATGTAGGCCTACATGTAATTCTCTTCACGCACATACTGAGCTAATCGGTAGAGAGTAAAAGAAGATGGTCCGTTTGCAGTCCGTCTGAAAAGCAAATGTGCTTAAATGATTTGTTAAATGTGTGGATACATGTAAATATATGCATTGTGTGTGCAAAGAAAGCTTTTGCTTTTATGGATGCAGAATATTTTATGTCATTCCACAGCTCTAGACCATTTTTTCTATAGTCTGTACTGCTCACAACAAAATGCCATATTATAAAAGCTTTAGTTTATCATACACATACCTGCATTAGACTTGATGTTGTTTTCCTTGAGAAGTACAACAATCTCTTTCTCAGCTCCCACATGTTGAATGACACATCTGTAGACATCTGGGATTCTTCTTCCACTCCTCAGACTTCACTGAGAGACTGATGCTCTTCTGGAATGTACCATCTGCGTTTGTGAAAGTTTCACTAACTTTCACATCCTCATGAAGATCCTCATGATTTTTCTTCCAGGTCATTGTGATGTTTTGGGGGTAGAAACCTGTAGCATGACAGATAACTGGAGACGAGGAGTTCTTCTGTAGCAGAGACACCTCAGGTGCAACTAAGGAGGATGATGTAGAAGCATCAGTGAGGATGAAAAAAGCTAACACTACTATACTTTAGTCACATAATTTTCTTTGGCGACCACTGAAAAAAGTGTCACAAATACAGGGACCGCAATATGATGTAATTGTTTGACAATGGTTTTTGGACTGTAATATCTACTGCATTTTATTTACATATTAATTTCATTATTTCACACATGAGTACACATCATTACCTTTTTTAAAATGTTTTTATGTTGTGGGAAAACAGATAACTAAATAAAAAAATAACTTTTGGATATACTTTCATTGCCTGCTAACAAGGTATGAGTGATTAAGGAGAATTAAGCAAATAATATTTCTACCCTTTCTCTCCAGAGTGTTCTTGCCGTAGCTCACAAACTTCTGCAGCCGCTCAAGGCATGTGTTCTCCAGATATGCTTTCCAGTATTCTGATTCAGGTCTGTTAGCCTGCCATTGGTCCCTGATGAGGTTGGCTTTAGGATTCGCAGCGGTCCAGGTGAGTGTGTTCTTATCAAAGCTGATAAAGTCTTCTCCATTATAACCAAACTGCATGTATCCTCGACTGGTACCATCATCCTCCAATTTACAGCCGTACATCATCTGAAAGGTGTGAACATCTGCGAATAAAACAACATGAAATGCAATAATCACACTATGTTTAACCACGAACATACAATTTGCTTATATTTTATACTAATTATTTATACAGTACACTTTTGTTATCATAAGTGATCATAAAACAAGGCAAAACACTGTGAAATAAAAGAGAAACAGCTATTTAAACTGCATGTTTATTGTTTAACCGCATATGTGATACATCAATGCGTCTTACAAACACAGACCTAACTGTAATCTAATAGTTTTTGCTATAAGTGTTGTTGTATGGTTGTTTGTTGATTGATTTGTTTGTTTCAATATACCTGACATGGACTGGTTGTTTGGATCTATTATGATATGCATTAAGTTTTTGTATTTCTGATAGTAATCGATGAGATGCTGAGTCCTTCTGTTCCAGTATTCCGCTCCTTCATTCTGTCTCATCCACTCTGTCTTTGGTTCAGCTTTCATTGTGTTGCTGTCAAAGTACATGAACTGCTGATCATCAACCATCCCAACAACGGTGTACTTTTGGATATTCGTGTTATTATACACAGCGGTGCAGAAGTACAACATAGAGTGTGTTCCTGTGGACAGACATAGTGAAAGCAAAAGGTGGGAGAGATAATAGTTTGAAATAGCAAAAAGGCTTTTCTGAATTTAACCCATTTAAGATTTAACCCATTTAACATGAATGTAAAACTCTTTAAACTCTATTAAATGTGACCCTGCACAACAAAACCAGTCTTATGGGTCCCTTTCTCGAAATGTAGCTTTTTACATAATCTGAACGCTGAATAAATAAGATTTTTACTGATGTATGAGTTGTTAGGACAGGACAATATCTGGCTGAGATATAACCGTTTAAAACTCAGGAATCTGAGAGTGCAAAAAAATCTAAATATTGAGAAAATTGCCTTTAAAGTAGTTAACCAGGAGCACTGTGGCAGGCCATCCACTCACAACAATAAAGTTGATATATTTAAGGTAGGACATTTAAAAGAAAATCTTCAAGGCACTGATCTTTATTTAATATCCTAATGATTTTTGGCATAAGAGAAAAATCGATAATTTTGACCCATACAATGTATTTTTGTCCCTGTGCTACTTAAGACTGGTTTTGTGATCCAGGGTCACAAATTATAATCTTCTACGTGAGGAAGAGACCAGATGATTTAAGTCCATTGTTTTTGCATGTATAATGAGTGAAACTGGTCAACACTAGCTATCAGGCATGTGAACGGCAAGGACAAAAAAAGAACAGGCCGCACCCCCTTTTCCCTTTCCCTTTCCCACACACAAACACAGACACCAAACTTTCCATTTAAATTAAAGATAGCAACATATTTATATGAGACGAAAATCAATATTTTATCTCGCATTTTATCTCATATAGGCCTAAGCGCGATTTTAAAACAATTCTAACAGGGCAGAACAAAACAACATTTTTAAAAACGTTTATATTGAAACTTATAACATACAACCTGCCATAATAAAACCATAGAAACCTAAAGTATAGACACTAGCCTATAGGTTCATAAAAAAACATTTAAGTTTCACTATCACAATGTGGAGTAGGACCTACTTACCAGCAAACGCAAGAGGAATTCCCAGGAGCAGAAACGCTGCAGATCGCATTTGTCTTATTTTAGTTTTTATGTTTGAGAAGAATTAAGAATTGTATTGTGAAACATTACTGTTAGATCGGTCAAAAGTTTCCTCTTGTCTCTAAGTCCAACTGCATTCCAACGCCCTGTTAGTCCTAGTGATTACATCCAATAGATGGACAGAAGTTTCACCAGTCACCAGTAACTACACGAAACGGCAAAAATATCCCCTGGATAACAAAGTGCAGCCTAAACTGAAACCACAAAGAACTGACTACATGAGAAATATAAAGAAAACACAAAGAACCTCACAAGAACAAATTATTTTCCATCTGTCAAATATAGAAATATCCCCCCCCAAAAAATCATTTCTCTCATAATTTACTTGACCTGATGGCAATCCAATACTTCCTTTTTCCTTGGAACACAGAATAAGATGCTTTCCAGATATTTGGTAACATCTTTTTCACTTTCATTGTAAAAGAAAAACGTATCACATCTTCAGCATTTTGAACCTTTTGATTTCCAATAAAGATTGCAGTATTCTTTGAAGAACACATCTTGCAGGACATGCTTATTCTGCAATACTTAAAAAAATAAAAAAGTCAAAGCATTACAAAAAGAAAAAATCTTCAGAACTTGTACAATGTTATCATGCCGTTTATCAGTTCTACTTAAAATGCAAATAAGGCATTATGCTTTATAGTTAAAGTGAGTTTACCTTTTGACAATTAATTTTACATTCATACTTTTAGACAACGAACATTAGCAATGAGATCGTAAGTATTTTTAAGTATTCAATTATGCTTTAATGAAAAATAAAGTCATGAAATACGGTCGAGAGGGGGTTAACAAGTAAGGATTTATTAATGTAATAAAAGTACAAAACAAAACCCACGATGGGGTAAAACCAACAAAGCACAAGGGAAAACACGATACGCAGACAAGCCGTAGACCGACTAACACTTGACAATAACTAAATAGACCTCTTACACGACTGGACTTGGTTACAACAAGCCACAGCGTAAACATGCACAGAGGAATACCAACACAATGACCGAACACAGGACAATGAAACATTAGGACTATTTAAAGGGTTCAAAATCAAGAGGGGACAGGTGCGGGGTATAATCTAATTAACGAGACGAAAGGGCGGGAACGGACGCAGACCGGAGACAGAGTATGGCAAGCCAAAAGCGCCAAAAAAGCCTCTCTCTCTCTTTATGACAGGTTGTTCCGTTCGTTTTGCCTCAAAACCAAGAAATATTTGACAAGAAGAGGCAGAATCATGACAGATAACCCAAGGCTTATTCCTAGCAACTTTGCTCTTTTTTTGCACTATAAAAACATTAAGTTACCTAATTAAAAGTTAAAATTATTTAAAGATAGCCTTTGTAATAGAAAAGACATAGCTTAAGGATCTTTGAGTATACAACAAGATATTTGAGGCACCATTGATTTGTAGAGTGTGGAGGTGCGGAGGGTTGCTAAAGACTCTCCAAACTTGCTTGTCTCATCTTTAAAGAGAGGTGTCTTTTTGCATTTGTTCATCTGACTGTGAGTCAGTGTATGTGGCTGTGAAATAAAATCAGAGGTGGAATACAAACCTTTTTAAAACAAACAAACAAAATGTATAGAGATCAGAACACACTCAATTGAAAAACGCTCTTCACGTGGCCTGTAAAATTATGAAAAATTAAATCTGGGTTATTAAGGAAGTAATTCAGTGCAACATGTTAAGAGTCAGGTTTATAAATCTGAATTCACCTGTATAACACTTGTCTGAACTTTCTCCACAAAATGAGGCCAATTATGAAAACAAAGATTGTGATAACCAGCACAAATCCAAAAGCGACTGCAATGATGTCTTCATAAGCTGCAATCAACACACACAATATATATCACACTCTAAACATTTACTGCATATTACATAAAGTGGACCGCACTGTATGAACAACATGCTGAAAAGTAACAATAACTGATATTATTAACAAACCGTATAGCCTTAAAAGGATACTCCGCCGTGAAGTGAAAATTCTGTCATGAATTACTGAAGTCGTACGATAACCCTTGGACCTCCGTTCAACACAAATTAAGAGTTTTCTTTCTTATGTAGAAAAAAAAGATATTTGGAAAAATCTGGTAATCAATCAACAGTGGTCCCATTGACATCAATGGTATGGACACAAAACCAATGAGACATTTCTCAAAATATCTTCTTTTGTGTTTCACAGAAGAGCGATACGCGTTGTAGCATAAGGGACACAATGTCTCGTTCCCTCCATCAGGGAACCGAGGTTACATACGTAACCAAGACGTTCCCTTTCTGTCGGTCTCTCGACAGATGGGGTTCCCTCTGGAAAACGCCACAACGCCTATCGCGTCACAATCTCTAGCGAAGCGACGGTAACAGGCCTGGGCGTGTTAACTCGAGGCTTTCACGAGACTGTAGACTTCCAGTGTGATGGGTTGGGGGTCCTGAAGGAAGATGAGTAGGCCCTGACCAGCTACCTTTCACGGACGGGGCCTTATCTCTCTTACTGGCGAGAGGCCGTCCGGATCGGGTACCACCGGGTAAGCGCAACTTCCTTAATTAGGGATGCGCTGCAGAGGCCACTTTCTTCCCGGGGGGAGGAATAAGTAGATATAGATATGGTCTTGCCCTTAGGGGAGATCGCATGGAACGTGCGAACTGAGTAGTTAACCGCGAGGTGGAGGTCCACCTGGGGGAGGTCATGGGTTACCAGGAGTGGGAACCATCTCATGAGGATACATCAGACGGAACAGCCCAGGGAGGGGCTGTTACATACGTCCGGTAGCACTAGGTCCGCTTAGACCCATCTGATGGCTCACATGTTCTCCCGGCCTAAGGGGGAAGGCTGCTCTGCCCAGCTGACCCCCAGGGGGTGCATGCTTAGTGATGGAAGGAATGCCTGTTCTTTACCACGGTGTGGGGAGGAAGGGAGGCAAATAGCACACTGACCCAACCTACTGGAGGGTGGGGTGGTGCTTTCGCAGGCATACGCCCTCCCGGATGCCAGTCCTACATGTTGCCACGCAGGACATGGTCTGATACCGGGTTTACACGGAGGTTGTAAAACCTCGTGAAGGTGATAGGCGTAGCCCAACCCGCAGCTCTCCAAAGTTCCGCCAGAGAGGCGCCCCTGGCCAGTGCACAGGAAGTGGCATACCCCTTGTGGAGTGAGCCTTCACTAACGGGCACGGGCAAACTTGTGATTGGTATGCCATAGTAATGGCATGCACGATCCAGTGCGCCAGTCTCTGTTTGGAGACAGCCCTCCCCTTATGCTGTCCTCCGAATCAGACACAGAGCTGGTCAGAGCTCCTGAGCTCCGAGTGCGGTCAACGTAGAGGCGCAGTGCGCGTACTGGACACAACACGGACGGGGTAGGGTCTTCCTCCCCAAGGGGGAGCGCCTGCAAGTTCACCAATTGGTCCCCAAAGGGAGTAGTGGGAACTTTGGTCACGTATCCGGGCCTGGGTCTCAGGATAACGTGAAAGTAGCCAGGGCCGAATTTAAGGCAATCCGGGGACACGGAGAATGCTTGTAGGTCCCCTACCCTCTTGAAGGAAGCGAGCGCCAGCAAGAGGGCCGTCTTACTCGTCTTACCTGGGGAAAGCCTACTCTTGTTCTCGGTTGACCTGAGGTCCCAATCGATCTAGGTGCCGGAGCACTGCGTCCCTGTGTGTACCCAACAGATCTCGAGAGTGTGCCCAGATAGGCCAGTCATCGAGATAGTTTGGTACCCGCACACCTCTCTACCCCGAAGGGAGTGAGGGCGGCTTCCACGATCTTCGTAAAGACCGTAGGGCAGGGACGGACCGAAAGGGCGGCTCTGTCACGGGGGAGAGCCTCTTTCTCGGTTGACCTGTAGTCCCAATCTATCTGCGTGCCAGAGCACCTAGTCCCTGTATGCACATAACAAATCTCACGAGCGCCTCGCCGAGATAGTTTAGTGCCCGCACACCTCTCTCCCAAAGGGAAGTGAGGGCAGCTTCCACGATCTTCGTGAAGACTCGTGGGGAGGGGACAGACCGAAAGGGAGGACTCTGTACTGACATGCCCGACCTCCGAGATCGAGACATGAAAGTAAGTGTCGCTAGGTCACTTGCCATGAACTCATCTTGATATCCAGTAGACATCAAGATGTGCTTCTACGTAGCATCCTGACGGGCAGCTAGAGTAGGTGCCTGTTCAGGGTCTACAGATCTAGCAACCCTCCTTTCTGAGAACGATGAAGTACGGGTAACCACCCGTTGAACATCACGGCTAGAGGGACGAGGTAGCCGAGACGGATCATATCTCCTAGCCGCGTCGCGGTTTGGGCAAGCCTTGTCAGACTCCCAGGGACTGGCCGGGGACTAGAGGTACAATCTACTTCATCGACCTCCCCGGGGGGTTCGATGGCTGGCAGAGCGGATCTTCCGCTGTGAGGGAGCCCTCGGAGGGGCAATCGGCTCTGCTTACCTGCCTGGCGATGATGTAGCAACGTGCACTGTCTGTGAGAGTGTAGAGGGTTGCTGTTTATCCTCGACACTGTGTCTCGCCATGACGCAACGTCGAGTTGCCGAACACCGTCCAGTAGAGGGTGAGAGCGGCTGTGAAAATACCCAGAGAGAGAGAACCTCTTGAAGTGGGCTGTTGGGACGGGGCAGGACCGTCCTTGAATGACCTCCAAACCTGGGGTCCAGCCCGAAGGTGTTCTCGGTCTCCCTGGGGTCTTCCCGTGAGGGCCGCTTTTGGCTCCCGCCGCGGCTGCTGACGGGGTGGTGGTCTCCTCCTTGACGTTTTCTTCCGGTGGGCCAGCTGAATGAGGGGGCCGCAATCGGGGAACATCGAAGAGGAAAATTGTGGCAAAATCAATCATCAATGTTGGAAGAAATCACGAAGACCAAGAAGCCAAGTTTCAAAAGGTTTCAATCTTTATTTTGCTAGAGCAAGCCAAAGAGAGACAAACAGAGTTCATCTGAAAATGTCCAACGAATACATATCTGACTACATCTTTTATATTCTTCTACATCTCAGTTTAAGCCAATCATATATACCTGACATCACCTTCTTCAATCAGGTTTTACATGTCACCTTTTTTGTTTAGTCCATCCTCTTTTGACCTTCCATAGTTAAATATCAAGCTTCATATATCAGTATTTAACTGTGGCAAAACCTTTCTAAAACTTTAAAGAAAACCACATACATCTACAGTACATTCAAAGATGGATGGATGTATGTCATTCTGTCTTTTATTACAACAAGTTTAGTATACTTCAAAAGGTTAATACTACAAACAATAACAATTTTCACCACATGTGTTGTGTTTTCGTTCGTACCTTCGTACCTTGCAACAACTAATGTTTACAAAAGTGTGTGCGCGCTACAGAAATGTATATGTATGTGTGATGCTGAGCAGATATGGTACTACTTGGTGCCTACTGGTACTTCTCGGTGCCTAGTTTATGAGGCCCATAACCTTTGATCCATGAGGCTCTACGGCTTTTGCTAGGAGCTCACCGTCTTTTGCTAAGAAAGAAGTGTATGTGACAAAGACCTGACTTAAATGTATAAAAATTGAATACTATAATAGAAAAAAACCACCATAAGAGCATCCTGTGAAATATAGATATCTTTGATTTCAGCCTTTGAAATCGTATTAATGGTTAAAATCAAACTTTGTTGCTTGTTCTCTCCGAATGAAATTCTGTGAATTTAGCCTGGCTGATCCATATCTCTAGTAATAAACACCTGTAGATAGCAAATGTGCGTGCCTTAAAATGAACAATAAAGGTAGATTTTAAACCTCTTAATTGGCTATCATTTGAACATTTTAAAAGACAGACGCGAACATTGTGTCGTATCATGTGCAACTAAAACATATCGGTTTAAATAATAGAAAATGTATTGGTATTGGAAATTCATAACCTAAGAAAATCATTTTGCTTTGTGCTGTGTTTCATCTGATATTTCTGATGCAGTGCCTGTGAAATAAAAAAACAAGTGTGAGATACTGTAAACCTCTTAAAAGCAAAAAAATTACACAAGAGATGAAACTTATTTATGTGTAAACAAACAATACTTACTGCCCTTCACATAGCCTGCAACAATAAAAAGACAAAATGTAATTTGATAATAATTAGAATCAAACACAGTAATTCAGAACAATACTGACATGAAATGGAGGCGGCAGACGAGAACACAGGAACAGAGGACCCATTTGCAGACTTTAATCAACAATACAAAAACAAAAACCCACGATGGGGTAACAAAACAAAACAGCTAGGATAGGAACGGGAACATAAACATCGAATCACTACCCTAAACTGGACTAGACTAACCAGACAGGATACAACACTGGACATAATATAAATAACTAAACTAGACTTACGTGGCAAACACAAGACAAGGCAGGTGACAAGCAGAACACTCCACATACTGACAATGATCCAGCACAAGACAGAAGACACAGGGACATTAAGTTAGGGGTCAAATCAAGAGGAAACAGCTGTGGGGCATGAAATAATAAACAAACAATAAGAGAGAGTATGGCCCAAAAACCTCTCTCTCTAAAAGAAACAAGGAATCCTGTCCTGGTTCTTCTACAAGACCAAGAAATATAAGACATGATGAGGCTGAACCCTGACAATATTACTAGTCATGTTTTTAAAATGATATTCACCTGTTAAATTTGAGCTCTTTTCCTCTCTGCCCTTTCTGCACACAATGAGCTTCTTTTTAACAGCAAAGACAGTAGCGGCCAGCACAGCGATAACAACAGTAGTGATCACCAAAAATTTCACAATGTTGTTGTCAGAAGCTGCAAAAAAACAGCACAATATACCACGATGCAAACACTGAAAAAAAACATTAATAGATAAAATAGTTACAGACCTTTTCCAAACCTGCTTGAACTTAAGCAGATTTTTTTTCAGACAGTCAACTTTCACGCAGTGTTCAAGCAACAATGAAATATGTCACGTAAAATATCTGTTTATCGTACACATACCCGAGTTAGACTTGATGTTGTTTTCATTGAGAGTGACAACAATCTCTTTCTCTGCTGCCACATGTTGAATCACACATCTGTAGACATCTGGATTCTTCTTCCACTCCTCAGACTTCACTGAGAGACTGATGCTCTTCTGGAACGTTCCATCTGCATTTGGCAAAGTTTCTTCAACAATCACATCCTCATTGTGATCCCCATTGGTTTTCTTCCAATTCATTGTGATGTTTTTGGGGTAGAAACTTGTAGCATGACAGATAACTGGAGACGAGGAGTTCTTCTGTAGCAGAGACATCACAGGTGGAACTATACAGGGAGTAAAGAAAATCATCTTCATAGGCTTACACTAATCTACTGACAGCACACTCAGCGACATAAATATAGTGACAACAACATTGTGTCAGCATTTGATATAGTAAGACTTATTATCTACTTTTTTTCTTGCATATCCTTTTCATTGTTTCATAATACTCAACAGAACATTTTTAAGAAATCTAACAGAACTACATCAAAAGGGTCGGAGCAGACAGCCTCGTGGGCAGTGATCCAACACGTGGCGTGGTTGCACATCTTTCGATTCCCATTTCGTGGTCCTTTCCCGAACCCCCCCCCTTCTCTCTCTCCCACTTGCTTCCTGTCCTCTTTCTCACTAATTTGTACAAATAAAAAAGAACTGCATCAAAAAATGTAACTTCTGGATGTATATTTTTCCATTGTCTGTGATAGAGCGTTTCATCTGACGCGCGGGGCCGGGACTGCACTTTACTTCCGGTCTGTGCTCTGTGATTGGCTAGTGTCAAATTATATAACTATTTCTGTTTTATTTAATTTATGTTAATAATAATTTATATTATTATTTTATTGTATGATAATTAAACAATTTGTTGAAATTTGTTGTATGTTCATTTGATTAAATAAACAATTTGTTGATTTGGTCCCTGTAGTGGAGTAGGCGGGGCGAGACCGTGGTTCGAGACCGGTGAGTAATTGTGAATAAGCGTCAGCTGTGCGCACACCGGGCTCGAATCACGTAGGAGATTGGGAGCATATAAAAGGAACGAGCGACCGGACCGTCCATGAGAGAGGACCGGGCCCGAACATGTTTGTATTTATATTTATG
The DNA here is from genome assembly GCA_006030095.1 of Triplophysa siluroides. NCBI lineage: Eukaryota > Metazoa > Chordata > Actinopteri > Cypriniformes > Nemacheilidae > Triplophysa > Triplophysa siluroides. The sequence goes on from VCII01000054.1 coordinate 862,251, forward strand.
TTTGTGTTGCCGGCAGTCGTCCGTGAGGGGCTGCCGGCTGTTTATTTACTTTATTAAATATTTAAAATGTCTTCCGGTTCCCGATTCCTTCCTTCCTTTTTAATGAACTTTGTTACAGTCCCATTTAAAGAAACCGGTTTAAAGAAACCGTATGGTACATTGATATCTAAGTTGAGCTTGGTATCGCAGTCTTAATTCTAAATATTGGAGAGACAAGTTTAGCCAAGTAACGGTTCTTCTTGGTTTCTTTTTCTTGTTATCAGAAATAATCTACAGGCACTCTATTGTTTGCAAATGTGTGCCAAAAGTTAAGGGCAGTCCACGAACACATACAAACCCAGTAACGTTTGTTTATTTTGTCGCTTTGAAACCGTCTATAAGTTGAAAGCTTCAGAGCATTTGATATTTGTACCTTTTCTCTCCAGAGTGTCCCTGCCATAGTTCACAATCTTCTTCATCCGCTCAAAGCATGTGCTTTCCAGATACGCTTTCCAGTATTTTGTTTTAGCTCCATCAGTATCCCATTTGTTCTTGATGATATCAGCTTGAGGATTCGCAGCGGTCCAGGTGAGTGTGTTCTTATCAAAGCTGATCAAGTCTTCTCCATTATAACCGTATTGCAAGTATCCTCGAGTGGAACCATCATCATCCAGCTCACAGCCGTACATAAGCTGGAAGGTGTTAACACCTGAGAAAATCACACTAATCATTTCTGACTGGTCATTGTGATCAAATTGGTTTAAATGTCATATGAGCAGGAATGCTTAAAGCTTAAAAACTTAAAAATATTTACAATTACAGCAACAAATTCTGCCATGTTCTGCCATAAGACTGTGGTTACTTCCTGTCATAAACGATGCTAGTATATTGCAGAACACTACAACTGATAGTAATAGATAATAAACTGCTATATGCATGCACTAAGATGCAACACGCTTAGTTCTGATGAAGTTATAAGGGTAGGCTACTTGCAGTAAGTGTACTTGGATGCATGTTTCTTGGGTGATTTGTGTCAATATAGGCTACCTGACATAGACTGGTTGCATTGATGTATTACAATTTGCATGAAGTTTCTGTATTCCTGATAGTGGCCAATGACAGTCTGAGTCCTAACTTTCCAATAATCTGCTCCTTCATTCTGTCTCATCCAGTCTGTATTCGGCACGGCTTTCATTGTGTCGCTGTCAAAGTGCATAAACGGCAGATCATCGATTATTCCAACCACTGTGTATTTTTCAATATTCATGTCTCTAAAAACAGTAGTGCAGAAGTATTGCAGAGAGTGTTTTCCTGTGGACAGACACATTAAAAACAGTTAGAATTTAGTAGCATTTAAGTTTTACATAATACTTACATCACTCTTACATAGTGATTGACAGATGGTACACTTACATGTTTTGCTACACTTAAGTTTTTAGATACAATCAAATCAACTTTACGTCATCAACTTTTCATCATTTTAACTTAATGTTTTTTTATTTTGTCAATGTATTTACCTCAACTTATCAAAAGTGGCAATTTTAAGTTACACTTAACCACTTGATAAAATTTTAAATAGGAAGTTTAAATTAACTTTTTTCCTACACAGCGCCTTTCTTGTACCAGACTTATAATATTCTGGCACGTGCAGAGGGGGGGGGCGGAGGGTGCTTAAGCACCTGCCTTTTTGGCCCTTAATGGCGAAGGCAAAAAAATATTTATTTTTGTAATTAAAGGCCCTTTTATGAAGGTCTGCCCAATCTAACTATTAGTAAAATTAATTCATAATAATTAAACCCTACATAAAATGACCCCCACGTTCAGACGCCTTCAGTAGTTTAGCAACTTTTCCAGGATACAAACCATACGCGGCTGTCGCTTTCAGCGGAGCGGTGTGCTTGTCTTCTTATTATTGTTATTATTATAACTAGTAGTAGTATTTTACAAGAACGTCGAGAAGAGAGCATGGACGGCGTTTGTGTGTAGTCTGCCCTGAACTGACGTTAGCTGAGCAGGTAATGTTACATCTACACACAGCAATATATAAACTAAGGTGCATTTTCACTTCGATCTTTGCTGATTGGGGGAGAAATGTTTCACGGACGTCGAGGGGTCTGGTCTTGATGTTATTTGACTTAAACTGTTAGTACTTTGTAAGTATTATTATTACAGTATTTACGGTAGAGTGCCTTCCAAGCAGTTATCAAAATACTGGTTAAACAGGCTTATTCTGATTTTCTCATCCTCTCTATTGGACTCGTCAGTGTGGTTTTTCTTATCATCATTATCATTTTATAAAATGAATAAATTCAGAAGAGGGTTAGGACAGAATAAATATTTTTAATATGACAAACTATATTTTCTACAACAGTAAAGACAGCAACTGCAGCAGCAACATCCCCAGCCGCAGTCCCCTCAACATCAGCCTCTCCTTGTAGATTATGTCAGCCCACAGTGTTTTATAGCATATTGCCTACAACCTTACAGTACACAATATGTCATAATACAATGGACACAAAATAAATGGGTTTATTTTGAATAGTGACCATGTCCTGCAGAGTTTACTATAACAGCTGTTGTTCTGTACATCAGAGAGGAAACCTTAAAGGGACAGTTCACCCAAAAATAAAAATGACATCATCATTTACTTACCCTCAGATTGTTTCAAACCTGTATACATTTCTTTGTTCTGCTAATCACAAAGGAAGAATGTCAGTGACGAAACAGATCTTATCTTTGGTTTCTAATCCAAGACGTATTAATAGGTGCAAATCAAATATTTTTATACTTTTAAACATTAGAATGGTCTTTTCTGTTTCTTTTTCAAAACTGCATCATGACATTTGCTTCTGTATCAATACACAATACACGTATAAGCAAGGAATTCCTCAGGATATACAGACTTGCTGTATTGATGTTTTGAGCACAGCCCTATTTAAAGCCTTGTTCCATGTGCACCTTTTATACTTTGAGCACCTGCCCCTTTAAAGGTCTCTGCACGGCCCCGTTCACGAGCTGCACTGTTTTGTAAGGCTACATTACCTTATATGATGGTGGGACTTTATGATCTTTTATAACCCACACCAAGCGACATTTTAGTTATAGGAAATGTAAGGTGGTCTATTTTGGAAATGGTATGCTTGTATACTGGATTTCTAGCGTTGTTAAATAAGCAGCTTTTATGACTGCTATTTTTATCTCGCGTCAGTGCGTGCGCGTATTTTTTCTCTTTCTATATAGGCCTAGTGCAGAACAAAATATAACACTTTATATTTTAACAAAAAACGTCCCTGTTATTAAAACCAACGCAACAAAGTGACTGTAGCAACTTTTAAACATTTCAAGAATTATCAACCTAAACAGCTTCTGTACCTACCAGCAAAGGTGAGATGAATCCCAAACAGCAGAAGTGCTAAATATCTCATTTTATTTTATTTTTGTTTGTATGTTTGAGAACAGTCACTATCTAAAATATTACTGTCTGTTCGCTTAAAAGTTTAGTGTTGTCCCGCAATCGTAGCCTGGAGCGGCCGTAAACGCCCCGTTAGCCCCACAAATTCCAGCCAATAGATGATCAGAAACAAGCACAACATCACCAGTAACTACATGAAATGTCCAAAACTGCTCTTAAATGTATATGTTCTTTATTTGTTTTTTCATCACTTTTCCTCGTTGGTTCTTAAACAAACTTTGTGATTTACGTACAGTACTGTACGTAAACGTATAGGTACCTATGAAAGGGAACAGAATTTATGTGAGAAAAACAATTGTAAGACGTATAAAATGATGAGATTAAGAATGGTTCTGTTACTTCTGATACCGCCCGTTTTATCTGATGTTTTGAAGGTTTAGGTTATTGTGTCCCCGGTTATTTCACTGGCAATAATAAAGTACAGGCTAGTTATAAACTCTTGCTTGTGCACATGTGCTCACAGATGTAGTGCTTTCAAAACATTCAGAAAAAAGTCAAAAACATGCATGCGCACACACACAGAGTTTTTTTTAACTATATATTGTCTGTGAAAGGCGTAGGACAGGTTATACATACTTTTAGACAGTAAACTATAGACAGCCAGCATACTAGTCATTATAACTCGGTGTGTTCTGAAGAAGAAAGTCAATCATATACTCAGGATGTCATGAAGGTAAGGAAGTGAGAAATTATGGGGGGGTGGAGCTTTCTTTCTTACACACACAGAGTTTTCTTTAAAGGCAGGGTGGGTGATCCTGTCCAGAAACATTTTTTGTCATGTTGGTTGGAAATCTCTTTACATCCTGATAGCAATCAAGAAACATGGTGGTCAAATAATATTTTTTAACTATATATTGTCTGTGAAAGGCGTAGGACTAAAAAACGTTCGCCCAATCAAAACATTTTGGCTGAACGCTGTGACTGGTCATGTGTACATTTTCAGCCATCGTATTTTATACCACTGAGCACCCTGTTCACGCAGACATGTGTCATCAGCGTGCTTGCATCCACTGTGTCATTGTAGGGAGAATGGCGGACGATCAGAAACAATCAAACTTTACCGCTGAACCGACAAGTAAATCTACAAATCGAAAGTCAGTTTTTGAAAGAGCGGTGACGAAAAAACATCTGCATCATGATAGAGAAAAAACGAATTAACATCGGTTCAGCTGTTACACAACGGAAACAGCTCCGGCAGGCAAAGGATCTGAAAGACGATACCATGGTTGCTCTTTCTTTTGGACAGGAATGTACATACTTCGAGGAGAATTTAATTGATTTAGTTTGAAATTAGTTACATGGATTTATGAAACATTCATGTGTTTGGAGGAGGCGTGGTTTTGGATGGAGTATCGCATTGAGGGTGGGATTATAATTTAAAAATTAGCACCTTTCCAAATCAACCACCCCACCTTTAAAGGACCAGTGTGTATTTTTTTTAAACTGTTGACAGAAATTCAATATAACATACATAACTATGCTTTCAGAGGTGTATAAAGAGCTTACGTAACAGAGCCTTATGTTTAGAATGAGCTATTTTTATCTACATACTGTAGATAGCAGGGCCCTTGCATGTAATTCGCCATGTTGTGTCAGCCGTCGTAGTCCTTCGAAAGGGAGAAGTGGAGTGAGCCGTTGGTTGGAATTCGAAACCTTGTCGCCAGATTTCACTGACTGGTCCTCTCAGAACTAGGATCAGATCTAAGTTCACTGTTAAGCTCTGGTTCATCTTTCATTTCTATTGCAGCATCTGTGGCTATAAAATAAAGCAGGAGGTGGTACTGTGAGACACTGTAAACCTTTTAAAAGGCAACAAAATTACACAAGAGCTGAAACGTATTTCTGTGTAAAAGAAAATAATACTTACGATTGCCCCTCGCATAGCCTTTAAAAATAAAGAAATATAATTTGATTTAATAATGATTAGAATTATACACAACTATTCAGAACAATGCAGTCATATTTATTAAACATAATTCACCATTTGAGCTCTGAAGCTCTCTGCACTTGCACACAATGAGCCTCTTTTTAACAGCAAAGACAGTGAGAGCCACCACACATCCAACAACGGCTACAACGGTGAAGGACAACAAATATTTCACAATGATGTTGTCAGAAGCTGCAATAAACCAGAACAATACATCTCAATTTAAACACTCAATAATACAGTAATGTGAAGCTCTGTATGAACATAATAATGACCAATAATAACTGACATTAACAGACAAAACTTGTTGATTTATTCGGGCAGACAATGACATTCACCACCTATAATATCTGCCAAATTTAAAAAAAGTTTGTGTATCCTATACATACCTGAGTTAGACTTGATGTTGTTTTCATTGAGAGTGACAATAATCTCTTTCTCTGCACCCACATGTTGAATCACACATCTGTAGACATCTGGATTCTTCTTCCACTCCTCAGACTTCACGGAGAGACTGATGCTCTTCTGGAACGTTCCGTCTTCGTTTGGTAAAGTTTTACTGACCTCCACATCTTCATTAATATCCTTGTGGTTTTTCTTCCAGGTCATTGTGATGTTTTTGGGGTAGAAACCTGTAGCATGACAGATAACTGGAGACGAGGAGTTCTTCTGTAGCAGAGACACCTCAGGCGCAACTATAAAGAGAAAAGAAATTCATTATCATGGGTTTACGCTAATCTTCTTAAATCAAACATAATTTTTTGTGTAATTGAAGTGATACATAAATATAGTGAAAACAACATTGTGTCTGTATTTTTTCCTTCAAGACTTTTTTTATTTACTGAATTTACTCAAACGAGAATACTCATCAGTACAGAGTTGTACAAAATCTCAATGAGAACTAAATCAAGAGAATAAATGTCTAAGTGTATATTCTTCCATTGCTTGCTGACAAGGTAAAGGTTTTTGAATCTTCAAAGAATCGGATATTTGTACCTTTTCTATCCAGAGTGTCCTTGCTGTAGCTCAAAATCTTCTTCATTCGCTCAAAGCACATGCTCTCCAGGTATGCTTTCCAGTACATTGTATTAGCATCACCTGTATCCCAATTGTTCATCATATCGACAGCTTGAGGATGCATTTCTCCAGCAGTCCACCTGTGTGTCTTTATATCAAAACTGATGATATCATCTCCATTATAACCATACTGCAAGTATCCTTGAGCGGTACCATCATCATTCAGCTCACAGCCGTACATCATCTGAAAGGTGTTAGCATCTGAGAAAAGGAAACGACATTAAAGGGGTCATATGACATAGCTAAAACTAATATTATCGTTTGTTTTAGATGTAATGTAATGTGTATGCACGATTTAAGGTTCAAAAACACTGTACTATGTTTGTATCTCCTCTTTGCCACATCTCTCTGAAATGCACATTATTTTAACAAAGCTTTGAAAAGCAAGGTTTGCTATGATTGGCCAGTTAACCTTTGCTTAGTGATTTGTTGAATACTGCAAGGATGTGACAGAAATGAACGCCCCTTACCATATTTGGAACATGTGTACCGTGTACATTTGGGCAGTCTTAGTCAAATCATACCACGAACTGACCTTGATTTGTGGGGGTGTGGTTACACAAGGCATTTCAGGCAGGTCTGGGTGAACATTTTCTTTTTTTACTTTAATTTTTGCAATTTTACGTGTCCAATAAATGCATGGGCAACTTATAACACACCAAAGACACTGAAAAACACGTCTTCGCGCCATATGACCCCTTTAAATGTAACAACCACATTTAACATTTCTGACTGATCAGTGCATGATTGTTTTGGAATCCGTCCTGTCCGGAGCTGACTAATAAAGCTGGATACTTTGAAATAGTTTTCCCATCTTGATACATTTTCATTTAAAAAATAAATAATAGGAGTGGAAGCACATGTCCTAGCGCCAGAGACCCGTAGAGGAGCAAACTTGGTCTGACAGGGTTACATAACTCTTACTCTTTGTGTCCTATGGGTTAAACAGATTAAGGATACTGCCCATAACTTTGTTACTCCATTTTAATCCTTCTAAAAGCCTAAATTGTATTAAAAGCCAAGTATAAATCAGCAAATAAAAGTCTAGCATGAGATGCATTCTCTAACACGTGTTTATCACGTAAATTCAACACAAAATCCTCCTCTGTGTGCAAACTATAAGCAAACTGTATAGAATAAAGTATCACTTATATCCTGAATTTCATCTAAATAAGTACCTAAAAAAGTGCTCCCTGTGGCTCAGTGGTGCAGAGGTTCTCAATCCTGGTCCCGCGACCCACCGCTCTGCACAGTTTGTAAGCTTCTCCTACCGCTTTGGAGGTTTGTTTAATACGCCCGTAAGAGCCCTGCGAAGTAAACATCACTAGATATTCTGCCATAATTCTATTTGAAATGGGCGTATATGTTCTATCCAAAGGGCACGAAGTGTGACTCAAGGTTGCGGTTAAATACCCCTTCAAACTTCCATAGTAGGTTTTGTCTGTGTGAGGACACTGCAGGCAGTAGTGTCGGGCATATTGGAGTTCTTAAATTAACTTCAGCCGATTTCCTGTGTGCAGGGAGCACGTCAATCATTGAGCTCTCTTCTAACGAGCTGGAGGTTTAAATCAGGTGTGTTAAACTAGAGAGAGACACAAAGTATGCAGAGCGAGGGTCCCGAGGACCAGGATTGAGAACCGCTGGGTTAGAGAATGCCTAGCAGGGTCATGGGTTCTATCCCACGGGACTGCACATAGTCAGAAACAAAATTATACTACAGTGCAATGTAAGTCGCTTTGGATAATGCATAAATGTAAATTGAAGACATTCAGGGTTACATAACTGTTGTTCTGTAAATTCTGAAGGCATGTTATAGTTTTTAAACTAGCCCAGGCTGAGCCAGCATTATTTGCAGTCATTTTGTTCTCCTGTTCAAATTTATAATATTTTCAGTCCCATAGTCACTATATACAGATGTACTCCCGGTTCAAAAGCAAGTCTCTTTTTTATTTTCTGGATTTAACAGATTTGGTCACTCATGGTTTGTTATTAGGGTAAATCTTAACTCGCCTACAGGGAATGATTATGTCCCTGCAGAAAGCACATTAGCAGGATCATTCAAATCATAGCCACAAGATTTATCAATTAAATCATCATTACAAGATTGTTTAATTTCTGTCAATATACTGTACCTTCTGACACAGACTGGTTGTATAGATCCATTATAGTTTGCGTGATGAATTTGTATTCCTCATAGCGATTAATGACAATCTGAGTCTGTGTGTTCCAGTAATCTGTGAAGTTATTATATCTCATCCACTCTGTCTTTGGCACAGCTTTATTTGTGTCACTGTCAAAGTACATAAACTGCTGACCATCGACCATCCCAACAATTGTTAGCGCTTGGAGGTTGATGTCTCCGTACACAACAGTGCAGAAGTACTGCAGAGAGTGTGTTCCTACGGACAGACATGAAAATACATGTAAAATTTACTTAAAAAAATATAAAGATTGCATTTTGCCCATTTATACACAATAATGTTATCATATTCAGTGATTAACATAACATGCACACTCTTTATTCTCTAAACACCAAACTGGTTTAATGGCATTCAAAGATTTTGCTGGCAATCGTTTGACACTCCACTGACAGTATTGTGTACGCAGCATCATGTAAAAGCAAAAAAATAGGTAATTGCAAATGCATGTTAAAGTAATACAACTAGTGAGTCCAATTAACGTATACAACAAAGTCTAGGATCATCCACTTATGTACAGTACAGGTGCAGCTCATATAATTAGTATATCATAAAAAGGTTGATTTATTTCACTAATTCCATTCAAAAAGTGAAACTTGTATAATGTATTCATTCATTCCACACAGATTGACATATTTCAAGTGTTTATTTCTTTTCATTTTGATGATTATAACTGACAACGAATGAAAACCCAAAATTCCGTATCTCAGAAAATTTTAATAATGTGAAAAGGTTCGATATTTAAGACACCTGGTGCCACACTGTAATCAGCTAATGAACTCAAAACACCTGCAAAGGCCTTTAAATGGTCTCTCAGTCTAGTTCTGTAGGCTACACAATCATGGGGAAGACTGCTGGATTGACAGTTGTCCAAAAGACGAACATTGACACCTTGCACAAGAGGGCAAGACACAAAAGGTCATTTAAAAGAGGCTGGCTGTTCACAGAGCTCTGTGTCCAAGCACATTAATAGAGAGGCGAAGGGAAGGAAAAGATGTGGTAGAAAAAAAGTGTACAAGCAATAGGGATAACCGAGAGGATTGTGAAACAAAACCCATTCACAAATGTGGGGGAGATTCACAAAGAGTGGACTGCAGCTGGAGTCAGTGCTTCAAGAACCACTACGCACAGACGTATGCAAGACATGGGTTTCAGCTGTCGCATGACGCCACTCTTGAACAACAGACAGCGTCAGAAGCGTCTCAAGACAAAAGGACTGGTCTGCTGCTGAGTGGTCCAAAGTTATGTTCTCTGATTTTAATTTATGTCAATTTTGCATTTCCTTTGGAAATCAGGGTCCCAGAGTCTGAAGGACGAGAGGAGAGGCACAGAATCCACATTGCTTGAAAGGAAGATGCCAGACCCAACAATGCAGAAGAGCTGAAGGCCACTATCGGAGCAACCTGGGCTCTCATAACACCTGAGCAGTGCCACAGACTAATCGACTCCATGCCACGCCGCATTGCTGCAGTAATTCAGCCAAAAGGAGCCCCAACTAAGCATTGAGTGCTGTACATGCTCATACTTTTCATGTTCATACTTTTCAGCTGGCCAAGATTTCTAAAAATCCTTTCTTTGTATTGGTCTTAAGTAATATTCTAATTTTCTGAGATACTGAATTTGGGGTTTTCATTCGTTGTCAGTTATAATCATTAAAATGAAAAGAAATAAACACTTGAAATATATCAGTATGTGTGGAATAAGCGAAATAAATCAACTTTTTGATTATATCCTAATTATATGACCTGTATATGAGGAATAGATTAGTTGGGTCTAGGTCCAGGATGGGGGTTTGAACGTCATTAGGATTTAGGGTTGTTTTTGCGAAGGCCTGGGGATGATTTAATACATGTTTTATCTTTGACAAGTGAATGTGGTGGTAACGTTAGACGTAGTAGCGTTGTAGTTTGTATCACTGGAAATACATTTCTAAATGTTAAACAAGTAAAACTGTTTTCATCTTCAATACAAAAAAACATCTGCATTACTTACTTGCAGTGGCGAGATGAATCCCGATAAGCACAAGCGCTACATATAACATGTTTGCTTCATATTCAACGACAGTTCTGTCGGTAAATAATATTCTCAGCACGGTTAAAGGACTTTCGGTTGTTTGTTGGGACGATTATTGGCTAATCTTCTGTCGGTTTTGGATGGTCGCGAAATAACTTAAGAGCTGCATATTGACAAATACGTAGCACATCTGTCTAGAAACGCCCAAATGCTTCTTCTTGTTTTAGGGAAGTTGGCTAGTGTGTGTGGATCCCACGCTCCGGTGTTGCTCCGGTGTTTTGTAACGAAATCTATGAGGCGCCGAAGTTAACAAAAGTAAAGCGAATGCCGAAAGAGGGAGTCAACGCGCGCGAGAGGGAGTGAATGTGCGCAAGAGGGAGCGAGTGTGCGCGAGAAAGAACGAGTGTGCACGAGGCGCAAATGCGCGTGAGAGGGAGAGTCAAATGAGTGAGAGAATTGCAGGATACCTCCGTTGAGCAATACTGTAGAAGTTAGAATGGTTCAATATGTGCAAGCTCAATAATACAACTAAATTTTTCTCGCGTGCATTCGCACTCTCTCGCGCGCCACTCTCGCGCACACTCAACCACTCTCTCGGCATTCGCTTCACTTTTGTCAACTTCCACGCCTCATAGAAATCCGACTCCCCGGACAAATCATACTCCCCCCGCGTGCACGCGCAGAGGAGTATGATTTGTCCGGGGAGTCGGATTTTGGTACAACACCTGTTGTGTGAGTTGTGGTTAGAAGGGATACAGCTACGGAAGAAGTGATGCAAAATCTCGCCATAAAATTACAATAAATTACATTAGCTAACGCCAACACCTTCCCCAACCCTAAACCTAACCTTACAATATTAATACATTGTTATTAAATGTTGTCAGCATGACATAAATTATGCGGTATTGAAGTGCGCATGCCCAGTGGAAGTAGCTTTATCCCTTCTAGCCATAACCGTCTTGTGGAACTTGCTTGGTGACGTCAGGAAGTGCAGAAGTTTTTCGGTTCTCAGTCTAACCTCATCTGAATTAAAACAGATTCATCCAAATGAAAATAACTGCTGAACAACATTGTTTTGTGATAACCTTAAGACTGAGATATTGCCTTATCTTTACTGTGCAGACAATATAAACCAGTAGAAATAGTAGAAAACAGAAATGAACAGTGTAAAACGACAGATAATAAGTAAAATGAATTGCATATGGCAAAAAATACATATATGGCAAAAAAGTACAGTGCAAATATGTCAAGTCATCTCTTGCATTTACATTAAGCAGATGCTTTTATCCAAAGCGATGCACTCTACGTACACACACACACACTTTATATTGACCTGGTATTTCTATCCCCGAACCCTCACATAAACCTTTGAGCCTTTTTACATTTTTAAATGACATGATGATGCCAACATAGAGCAAAACACTGTAAGTTTAAGTGGAACTGCTACTGCATGCTTATAAAGTCTAATAGTTTTAATTGCATAAATGTGGTTGTGTTGGTTGGTTTGTGACAATAGAGCTGACATGGACTGGTTGTTTGGATGTATTATAATATACATACATTGTAGTTATTTCTGATGATAGTGACCAATGACAGGCTGAGTCGTTATGTTCCAGTATTCTGTCTCATCTAGTCTGTCTTTGGTTCAGCTTTCATTGTGTTGCTGTCAAAGTACATGAACTGCTGATCATCAACCATCCCAACAACTGTGAACTTTTCCGTTTTCATGTTTCTATACACATGCAGCAGTGCAGAAGTACAACAGAGAGTGTGTTATGGATAGACAGGTGGGATACAATTTAGTTTAAAGTAAGGCTTTAATTTAATCCCTTTAAGATTTACATGCATACCCTTATTATATCCCATCATTTGCCAGATTAAAACATTTAAGTGTCTACTCAGGGCATTTTAAGCCCTTTTCTAATTGACAAAAAGACTAGCTAGTCTATTGTTTTCGGACGTACAAAGGGTGAAAACTGGTCACAGCTATCCGGCATGTGATCGGCCAAGGACAAAAAAGAAGGAAGGTAAGGCCTCACCCCCTCTCCCACACACAAATCCAGACACCATAGTTTTCAATAGAGATAGTAACTTATTTATATGACAATAAAATGACAAATACAACAGAAAAAATAGTCTGTAATGTTTCTAATAAAATGCTAAATTAGTTACAGGTTGACATCAGGAAAGAGGTAAAGATTTATCTTTATCTTCAGTTTTTTTTCTACATTTGTGCTGTGACAGCATATGACGTATGTTTGAAGACAAAACTACTAATTTACATCATCTTATTTATATCTTAAGCTCTGAAAACATGCTGGCAACATACACGGCAAAAATCTACATCTAAAAAAAACAAAGCAATTTTGATGTAGCATTTTATTGTGGTTCATCCGTCATTTCTATGCCGATCTCTGTGGCTGTGAAATAAAAGATGATACAGTGAAATATTGTAAACGACAGTGAACAAAATTACATTCAAACTCATTTCTTTGTAAAAGAAAACAATACTTACTGCTGTCCCCCATAGAGCCTGTAGCAATGAAGGAATCAAATTGAATAATGATAAAAATAAACACAATGAATTCAGAACAGAACATATAAAACAAAATATACCTGTTGCATTTGAGCTTCTAAACTCTCTGCAGTTCCTGCACACAATGAGCCTCTTTTTAACAGCAAAGACAGTGAATGCCAACACGCATCCAACAACAACTGCAACGGTGATGGACACCAAACATTTCACAATAAAGTTGTCAGAAGCTGCAATAAACCAGCACAATAAACATTCAATAATGCAGTAATGTGGAGCCCTGTATGGCTATGATGAAAATGACTGTTGAAATTAATCTGTGGGAACAGTTTACTTAAAAATTATGTAATTGTTGTCTGTGCTGCTTGTAATTTGGACTTCTATAAAGTATTTTTACATAAATTGTTATGGCTGTATTGCCCTACAAGGTTTAACAAACAGTGACAAAATCATGCATACTTTAAGTATATTTATAAAAAAAACATTAACACAACCTGTTTTATTATGAGCTCAAAAAACATACAGCACAATATTTATTACACTGAATCATCACACTTTAAATATCACAAATTGTGTATTACAAAACCTATTGTTTATCGTACAGATACCTGAGTTAGACTTGATGTTGTTTTTATTGAGAAGCACAACAATCTCTTTCTCAGCTCCCACATGTTGAATCACACATCTGTAGACATCTGGATTCTTCTTCCACTCCTCAGACTTCACTGAGAGACTGATGCTCTTCTGGAACGTTCCATTTGCATTTGGCAAAGTTTCACTGACCTCCACATCCTCATTATGATCCTCATTGTTTTTCTTCCAGGTCATTATTATGTAGCTGGGATAGAAACCTGTAGCATGACAGATAACTGGAGACGAGGAGTTCTTCTGCAGTAAAGACACCTCAGGTGCATCTAAAGAGAGGATGACGTAGAAGTGGCAGTGAGAATGGGAAAGCCATCCTCAGAGGATAGTACTAATCTAATGAAATCAAGTCATACAACATCGCTGAGGAACTATTGAAGATATGGGGTATATGCACACAGGGCGATGACGTACTTCCCTTAAAATCTTAGCCAGCTTTGTTACAGTTCATCTGGCTAGGGTGACCACCACCCAACAAACCAAATGTGGGACAGATATTTGATTGTGTCGGACAACGTAGGACGCCACTGAAAGGTAGCGTAAAACTGTGATATAATAACAGAATGAACACATTTGTATATATGTTTTCTAACTTTTAGCTCGTACAAAAAAAATATATCTAGTCTGTTCCAACTTCAACATAATTAAGGCATAGATGAAATGTTATATTAAATTGTTTTTGTTTTTACTAAACACAGAGGTATCACTTAGTAAAAAATGGCATCAGCCCTATGAGAGCAGAAGTGGTTAGGTGGCTGAGATTTTAGCGGAAATACGCCAACCGTGTATACAGGTATACCCCATTGATACCAAGAGTGAAAATTCAGAACTTGTGTCAGTATTTGACAATAGTCTTAGTACTTCAATATCTACTGCATTTAAATGACCTTACCATTTCATTGTTTCATGATCATTTAATTTTTTTTTTAAGTTTATTAACTGGATTTATCATTGAAAGCAACAGATATTTCTACCTCGCTGAATATTCATGTTGTTTGCAAAGTTCTTCATACACCAAAGGCATTTGATCTCCAGATTTTCCTTCATGTCTGTTGCTTGAGCTCTATCAGCCTCCCATTGGTTCTTGATGATGACACCTTGAGGATGAGTTTCACCAGCAGTCCAGGTGAGTGTGTTTTTATCAAAACTGATCAAATCGTCTCCATCATAACCAAACTCGTAGTATCCTTGAGTGGTACCATCATCCTCCATCTCACAGCCGTATGTCATCTGAATTGTGTGAACATCTGAGAAAAGGAAAAACATTAAATGTTATAATCACACTTACCGTTTCTGATTGATCATTTTGGTGCATGATTGTTTTTGAAATCTGCTGTATAAATATAAATCAAAAAACCAACATGAACATGACATAAAAATACAAATAAAGTCACATTATTGATGTTTAATGTAATGTAATGGGTTTAAATAAGATCAGTAAGGGCAGGAAGGACGATCCTTAAAAAGCTTTAAAAAAATTTACCATGCAAGTATAAAATACAAAGATTGAGGGTTTCCTAAAGCTAATTCACAATGATATATCCAAGATACCGGAGGTCAAGTAGTTTGAATTGTAACAGGTGTGGTTTAATGCTTGCATGTTAGAGGGTTTGTCAACATACCAGACATAGAATGCTTGAATAGCCTCAGGTCCTTAAAAATGTTGGAATTTTTATATTCCTGATAGTAACCAATGATAACCTGAGTCTGTGTGTTCCAGTGATCTTCTCCATACTGTCTCATCAACTCTGTCTTCGGCACAGCTTTCATTGTGTTGGTGTCAAAGTACATGACCTGCTGACTATTGACCGTTCCAACCACTGTGATCTCTGGAAGGTTAATATCTCCAGACACAGCAGTGCAGAAGTACAACAGAGAGCGTGTTCCTGCGGGCGGACACAGTGAAAACAGTTGGGGTAAGACTTCTCAGCATTGAGCCCATTAAAGTTTTCCGTGATATTTAATTTATGCTGCTTAGTTAATATTACGCACAGTGATTGATAAACACCCAAATACTAAATGGTTTAACAATATTAAATATCTCCTCAATGGTCTTGCTTTATTTTTGTGGCATTTGTATGGCAGTCCACTGACAGCATCATGTGAAACACTGTTTCTCAACTGGACCGTTATAAGTAAAACGTAATTCTAAATGTTTTTTCTGATGTTAGACTTTTTTTGAAAGATGTGTGAGAGCGCTGTTGACAGATGCAGTTTAGGTAAAGAGTGCCTGAGTGCTGTCCCAAGCAAACACTTGTAGTTATAAATGCATGTTGAGGATTATAGCACAGCAAACAGTCTTCCTCTGTTCATATGAGCTTAACATTTAATTCTCTAAGTGACCCACGTAAAGCACAAACAGATTTTACTAGCCTATAAAAAGTATTACTTGCTTACAACTTTTTAAGGGAAAATTACGAATTACACTTTAAAGGACCAGTGTGTCATTTTTTAGAGGATCTACTGACAGAAATACAATATAATATACATAACTATGTGTTCAGAGGTGTATAAAGACCTTACGTAATGAAGCGTTATGTTTTCTTACCTTAGAATGAGCAATTTCTATTTACATACAGGCGGGTATGTTAACATGGAATGTTGTTGACATGTCACCATGTTGTTCTACAGTAGCCCATAACAGGCGAACTTTTCTACAGAATGTGTTGCGTAAATACATGATCTCTTTCGGGAAAGAAGCGAAAACGTAACAACATCTTAATTCTCTCTCGGCCTCTGTAGTGCTTCGAAAGGGAGGGGTGGATGAGCGGTTTGTTGCAGTTCACAATCTCATCACTAGACGCCGTTAAAACATTACTTACACACCTTTAAAGTGTCTTTGAAGAGGACATAGTACAATCCACTCTCTTGTACATGAGGAAGAGACTAGCTGGTCCATTAAATTTTGGACTCATAATAAGAAAACTGGCCATTTGAAACACTATCAACAATGTGATCGGCCAAGGACAAAAAGGAAGGAAGGCTGGACCCACCAAAAAAAAACCATGGCAACCACAAATGAACCATGACTCTACTAAAGTAATCATTTCACCCTTTTTTTTACTATAACTGTTTTCCTCTTTAAAATTTTTCACATCTTATAACTTTCTAAATAATATTCCAAAAAGTATTTGTAATAAAACTGTTTTCCTCTTTTTATTTTTTCCACATCTTATAACTTTCTAAATAATATTCAAACAATTCTAAAACAGTTTTCTAGTCTGCCAGCATATTAAAGCACCACAAAGCCCCCTTTGCTCTGCAATATTTCAGTTGTACTTACCAGCACAGGCAAGATGAATCCCACACAGCATAAGCACTACAGATCGCATGTTTGTTTTATTTTTGTTTTTATGTTTGAGAACAGTTATATTCTAAAATATTACTGTCAGATCGGTTCAAAGTTTTGTCCTGTCCCGCAAACGAATCCAACTGCAGCAGCAGTCTATAAAAAATAAAAGGTTATTTTGAATCCATGAAAAAGGGACAAACCCAAGCATGGGGTTACTAATTAACCTGTACTTTTTCAGCCCATTTGATTTCCGCCTAAATGTTTGCCTCAAAATTGTTTGGTCAAATATGGTCAATTATTTAACCCAACAGTGGGGTTTGACTCAACCATAAATTAAAATAACCCAGCTTTTTTTCATTTTGCACATTTGCTTCAATTTATCATTACCTTCGAGAACTGTAACTTCTGCATGAAACCCTTTAATTAATTAATGAATATAGGGTTTTCTTACCTCATGGGGGTTTTTTTTGCAAGTAACTGCACACTCTTTTATTAATATTAAGGCTTGATTTATATATATAGTCATCAAGGAGTTTAAATAAAAAAATTCACATCAAGCTCACAGGCGTACTTTACCAGGAAGTGTTTCCAGATACCAGAACTAGACCTGTAATGGCGACATGAAGGCTCTGCCATGTCAACATCAAAACCTATTGGTTCTAGGAGATTCAAGGTTGATATATTACTAGTGAATTATAAAGACTAACAGGATAATATTCATTTAACTCATCATATACTAGCATGCCATGAAGGCGAAGAAATTATGGGGTAAATTTCATTCTTGGGTGTTTTTTCTTTTGAGAAGTGTTTATCATTTGCTTTAGTGCCATAAAGAAATAGTACATTAGCACATTAAGCCTAAAGAAGGTGGAACAGACCAACCCAAGATCAACACTCATCTTTATTAAATTCATAAATGTACAATTTATGTAGTTCTGACGGTTAATCCACATGTAGATACTGTAAATGTGTACTGTAAAAATGCTTAAAGTCAGTGAAAGGCAGACACATTTCTATGAAGAATAAATATGTATAGATAAACATGCCTGTATGGAGACAAAGGGTCAACTTTCATAGACTAATATTTTCCTTATGTCTGGACTGGATAGATCATCAGGGGTTTAGTAAAATGTGGACAGATGATTCAACATATTTGTATTAAATACATTCTCAGAGAATTTATATTTCAAGTTTTCACTGAAAATGTCACATCCACAAGGCTAGATGTAAATGCAGACATCACATATACATCTCTGAGATTGTGTGCTGCTATCAGATATCTTGCTCTGAATTTTCACTCTAAAATTAGAGACAAAGTGTACTGATTACAAACTATTTTATAATAGTTCACCTTCAAAGTGAAAATGATGTCATCATTTACTCACCCTTTTGTCATTTTAAAACTGTGTGATTGTTCTGGAAAACACAAAAGAAAATATTTAGAAAAATGTCCGTAACCAAAAACCGTTGGTCCCCACACACTTCTATTGTATGGACACAAACTAATGCACGTCAATGGGGACCCATGGTTTTCTGTTACCACCATTTTTCAAAATATCTTCTTTTTTGTTCTGCAGAAGAAAGAAAGTCATACAGGTTTCAAAGGGCGTGTAAATAATAACAGAATCGTCCTTTTGAACGTGAACTATTTCTTTAAGAATAGATTTGAACATTAGAATGGGCGATAGCAAATAGCATGTACGTACCTGAGCTGATAACTTTGTAAATGGTGAGGAATAAACGTTCTTGTCGATATTTATAAAGGCATTTTCGATTGATGTATGTGCCTTGAACGCAAAATAAATAAAAGGTTGGCATTGAGACATATTTTTCAATGGGGACTGAGGCTGTCAGTCACTATACTATTCAGCCTAACATCTGGTTTTGTGTTTAACAGAAGATAGAAAGTCGTGCAGGAGCAATCATGACTGAAGTAAACAAACATTACTGACTGAATGACTGAAGCACTGGTGTGCATTTTAATATGACAAATACATAAGAAAGCTGTAGTAAACCAATTGCTTATAAAGAAAACTAGTTCTTAAATGTCAGCTCAAAGCAGCAGATAAATAAATTAAGTTTATTTAACTTTATTTATTTATTTTAAGTTTGGGAGAAGCATGATAATGTAATCCAGCATCCCTCCTCGACCCCATCGCCTCACTCTCCACTGGTATCTATCCCATTTAAACGGGGGAGTACTCTGGGTTCAGGCCAAAATTCTGAGCCCTCCCCTCGGATAGCATGCCAAATATGCTTTATCTTATTCTTACCTGATTACATGTTAATGCCAACTTGTGGAATACCAGTAAATGTAAAGCAGTTGAATATTTGTGCAGTGGTTCATCTGCCATTTCTAAGTTTGTATCTGTGGCTGTGAACAGTAAGATATTATATAAGAGTTAAGACTACACTCATTTCTGTGTAAAAGGAAACAATACTTACAACTGCACTTCACAAAGCCTGTAATACAAAAAAGTAGATTAATAATGATTAGAAAAAAACACAAAACTATATATTACCAGTTATGTTTATGAAACTAATTTCACCTGTTGTCTTTGAACTCCTAACCTCTCTAGACTTTCTCCACGCAATTAGCCCCATTATAGCAATAAAGACAGTAATGGCCAACACACATCCAACAGCCAATGTGATGATGTCGTCACAAGCTGCAACCAACCAGCACAATACAACACCGTTTAAACATTTACAAAGTACAATTACAAAGTACATGATTTACTTCTGAATTTAAACAATCATACATTTGAGCTTATTGGACATTATGTTGTTTTCATTCAGAGTGACAGCTTTCTCTGCTGCCACATGTTGAATCACACATCTGTAGACATCTGGATTCTTCTTCCACTCCTCAGACTTCACTGAGAGACTGATGCTCTTCTGGAACGTTCCATCTGCATTTGGTGAACTGACCTCCACATCCTCATGAAGCTCCTCGTGGTTTTTCTCCCTGGTCATTATTATATTGCTGGGTTAGAAACTTGTAGCATGACAGATAACTGGAGACAAGGGGTTATTCTGTAGCAGAGACACCTCGGGTCCAACTATAAAGAGGATGAGAAAGTCCTCTTCAGAGGGAAACCCTAATCTACATAAATCACACAATATATCAAGCAACTGAAACAAATGTAGCGACAAAGACAATATCCACAGTATTTAATGACAGCTTGAAGTATTTTTGCTGCATTCATTTGACAGATTTTCAGCATGAATGCTACTGATATTTTTACCTTTTCTCTCCAGATTGTTCTTACTATAGCTCACATACGTCTTCATCCTCTCAAAGCATTCATACTCCAGGTATACCCTCCAGTCCTCTGCATCTACAGCGGTCTGCTCCCATTTGTTCTTGGTAATGACAGCTTGAGGATTAGCAGCATCCAGCTGAGTGTGTTCTTATCAAAACTGATGAAATCATCTCCATTATAACCACACTGCCAGTATCCTCGAGTGGTACCATCATCCACCAGCTCACAGCCAAACATGGTCTGGAAGGTGTGAACATCTGAGAAGATTTAAATGTTGTCAGTACAACTAAATATCTGTCATCATTATAAGGTTTACTGCATGTTTGTGTTTTAGGGGGTGGGTGTTTGGGTTTATAGCATATACCTGTTGACTTGGATTGGTTGAAACGATCCTTTAGCATTTTTATATTGTTTATGAAAATGGGCTGATGTTCAATGCCAATCTAAGTGTGCATATTCCAATAATCAACGCCAACGTTCAGTCGGATCCAGTCTGTGGTTGGCATATCTTTCATTGTGTTGCTGTTGAAGTACATAAACTGCCAACTGACATGTACTCAAAAATACTGCCTCGAGAAACAGCAGTGTAGAAATATTTTAAAGAATGTGCTCCTTTGGACAAAGACGGTTCAAATGTAAAAAAAATGACATATAGTCATCATCTGATAAACACTTCCTTATCTGTCTATTCCAAAGCAAAATATAGTACAAATTAATATAAAGAACCCTGAAGTATCTTGCACAGGAAACAATATGAAGTGGGCTGCAGAAGTCCAGAGAGATAGACGCTGCACTTTATGCTTTATGATTACATTTAAGCAGCCAAGTTTTACAAAGTCCATGTTCAGAGGGCGTGCGAAATGACATTTTACCCTGGTTTTCACATTACAACTTTAACAACAGCACCGCTATATCAACAATCAATGTAAATGGACCATTTACCATTTTACTTACCAGCACAGGTGAGATGAGTCCAGATAAATATAAGAAAAGCTGATCGCATGTTTGCCTGGAAGTGGTTGAAATGATCCTTTCACAAATTCAGTTAACATGTTTTTACCACGGCCTGTGATTCAGTGTATGAATGCAGTGAGTGCACCCACTCCACCCAAACATAAGAACAAGATCTGGCAAGAGAGGATCGATACATTTTTGCCAGAATGATCTATAAGAAAACAAAATGACAATGTTGTCACAATGCAAAGTCTCCACGATAAATGATGTAATGCTACTGTATCATTTATAATGCATGCTACAATAATTTGACATGTTAAACGAGCCCTGTAGACGTTAAAAACAACTTTTATTGTAATGTTTTGGACAGTGAGCTCTTTCAATCACGTATTCAATTTATTAAAAAGACCCAAAGGTCCCGATTCCTATGGCCTGATATGTTGGCCTAGGACAGCAGCTCTGCCATTGATCCTTCGTTACAATGAACGCCATTTTTTTATCGTTCATTTTTTTATTATTGCTTCCAACAATATACATAATACAAATACAATAACATAGTACAAAGAATAACAGTTTTCATCGTAAATTTCTATTATCATCGACACATCTCAGTATAACATAAAACCAAAAATAAAAAAATTATAAAATGAAAAATAATAAAGAAAAAAAAGAAAAAAAAAAAGAAACGAGCCATTGAAGTTTGTTGGATGATCCACAATGAGCCCACACGGATACCGCTGCGGAAACCGATCAAATACCGCGATGCGCGAGCACGATAGCATTGCTTCTGCGTTCCAGACATCTCGGATTTTCCAACTCAACCCGGACATTTATGGAACGGTTATGATAATAAAAACGTTTAATGTTTTAATGTTAATAAAACTTAATAAAAATTTCACTAAATGCTTTAAATAATACTAAATTCAGGCGTTACTTCCGGTTTTTGAGGCGGGAAACTTTTCTAATGTGTACCTGTCGTAACTTTACTTTTGACGAGGAGAAAAAGTCTTCACACCTAATCGACTTGAAGTTTATCGGATGAGATCTCAGGTACACATGCCCACATGTAAAAAATAAACATGTAAAAAATAAAACACCAGTCACACTATACACAAAAACACTAACAAAGATGTTACAGTAAAAGCTGTTTATCTTAGCTTAGCTTAGCTTAGCTTAGCTTAGTTAGTTAGCTTAGCTTAGCTTTAGCTGATGGGTTGAAAGTGTTTGCTGAAGCCTGCTGGATGGTGGAAGAAGGTTCATTGTATACAAGGTTCTTCCAGAAAACTACGGTCATTGTAGTTCACCATTCAATAACACAATGTTATAAGGAGATTATGGTAAATGTGATGTACCTCCATGTAAACTGTTTTGATAGCATCTCCAATTATTCTTGTGAATACACCACATTTGTTTTGTATGTCAATTTGCATATTAACATGTTCTTCTTTGGCCAGACATATGTTTGAATGATAGAACAAAATTGTATTTGTTGTACGTTACAGCACCACATCATCAGGTGCAGGTATTTATTGAATGTTCATAAACCCTGATGTCATACACAAAGTCACATATTATTCGTCACGAGAAATCGCTACATTGCTCATAGTTTCTTACTAATGTGTTGCACAGCTGACTGGGTCTAGAAAGCTTTACAAATCCTTGGTTACAATATTTATCATGTAACACCTAAAAATAATAATTTCGTTGTATATAGGGAAAAAATGCAACATTTTTAGATAACTGGTGGACAGAGCAGTGCATTACATATCTTTAACAGCAGAAGGCGCTGTTCCTCAAACATTACAGAGATGAGATAGACTTACGTCTCTGTATAACTTTCACTGACCCAACTTTGATATATGCATGTGCTTTTAAAGCAATAGTAAACCATTGCATTGTGCTTAAAATAGCTGGGCACTCTTACATTGAAATTTTAAATTGAATACATAAAAATATCTAAAATCATTAAGCTCTTGTTGCTTTGAAAAGTTGCTTCTCAACTTTTTTTGGTAAGTGACCCAGTAGTTTTAAGGTAGGGCTATAGCAAAAAATATTCTATCGTATTTTATTTTATTTATTTTAATTATTATCAACTCTATGATTGTTTTGACAAATCATGTGTGCCCATTGGCATTGATCGTGAGTTATGAGAAAGCTGAGCCTGTGTGTGACATTGCAGCTTGTTAGCCATCATAGGCTTACTGTACATGTAGTCTCCACTGTTATAAACAATCTGGATCAGGATATTTTAAGTGCCTCAAAAACTAGCTAGCAAATCATATAAGCAGTTTAAAGGCACTCAGCGAAACCAAACGCTGAAAGGAAATTGCAGTAATGCTGTTGTTATGTATTCGTTTATGAATAAGTCACATACCAGCCATCTTCTGGGACTTCCTTGTGTTTCTCATAGACATTCTTGTGTGTCTCTCAACTTTGGCTTTATTTAGAGTGACTTTGTAGCTCCTCTAAACAGGATGGAACAAATTGTGTCATGTTTTGGCAAAAATGTAAGATTTTCCAAAATTTGTTGCACACTTTCTATTGAAAGTTAGTTTTGTAAGAATTGAAATGATCCTTAAAGGCTTTAAAAAAGTATTATATATAAAACCATTTATAGAAATCTGGATGAATTCACGTTTTGTGGTGAGCACTGTGTTGAGTGATTGACACGAGACAGCTGATCTCAGACCAGTATTGTCTCTGTATATTCTTATTTTAACTAGAAATGTGCACATCCTTTTACTATTTGTCTCATATCTTTCTGTCTCATATCT
Source organism: Triplophysa siluroides (assembly GCA_006030095.1). Taxonomy (NCBI): domain Eukaryota; kingdom Metazoa; phylum Chordata; class Actinopteri; order Cypriniformes; family Nemacheilidae; genus Triplophysa; species Triplophysa siluroides. The sequence goes on from VCII01000054.1 coordinate 886,381, forward strand.
TATTCACATGTGCACACAACACCGTGTCTACACCGGAAGCGACAAGACACATGGCTTGTTCTGATGGGATTGTCATGCCGCATCCATTAAATTATAATGAGTTCTAATGCGTCCTATTGTCTTTTCTCGCATGGCATCGTGCCGTGTCCGGTGTAGACACAGTGTAGTTGTCACAAATATAATTTGTATTTGTATATATAGTTTATTATATCAATAATATAGTGACTCTTCATTCAATCAATCAAATGTGTCCAACACAGATTATTAAAACCACATGGTCTTATCATGGATAATAACGTGCTTGAATTCCGTGCGAGGTGCAAGCTGGTCGCCATGGCAAGACGCTCAGAATTGTTCTGAATGATTGATTCAGGAAATGCAGTTGAAGGTCAGTGGGCACTGAAGAGTAACAGGTCCTTCTTCAGCCGAATAATTCTGTTGTTTTTGTTAAGTACTGCCACCTTTTACTGGAATTGAGCCCCTGCATCCTGATACAGCACCTGCTACCTCTCAAAATATACATGATGTGTGCATTATTAGATATTACAAACTGTACATGTGGCCATAGACAACCAATCACAAATGAGATTTCTTGAATATCTAAATTGCTTCTATAAGAGATGAAATCAAGATCTAATGGAAACGTTTGCCATCTCGTGATTTGAATATGCTACAAAGCATTTTTCCTGCAATGATTTATGCAGCTTTAAGTATCCAAACATTCTGTTCGGTTCCCACATTCTTCAAAATATCTTCTTTAGTAATACAGGTTAATGACAAGAGGGTGCCACGATGACAGTATTTTGTCTTTTGTCTCTATTTAAGGATGATTGTGACTGTTTTTCAGTATCATCTCAAGAAGTAAATATACTGTAGATATTTGATCATTTTTAATGTGACTCATACACACAGTGCCAGCCGCATAAAACCAACCTGTTTCTTTTGCTTCACCCATCCTTTTTAGGCATCATTACCCCGATCCAGTCCCTCTCTCTGACACACACAAACACACACTCTATTCTCACTTTTTCTCATTAACTATCTTCTCCTCGACTATTTCCCCGGTGACAGCTCCAGCGGTACCTTCGATAAACCATCTCCATGGAAACAGCCCAGCAACAGGCTGGCCCCTGACGGCCAATGAGAGCGTGAGGTGTCCTGGATTCTCCTCCAATGGTGGTGTTGGGCCCATTGAGCTCAATGTGAATGCTCATGGAGGCGTGAGTACTTCCTTCCTCTCTCACTGGTATATTTAGCAGGAAGCGTGGCTCTAGTTCTCTTTCACATTTCTTCTCTCTGCATCTGAATCATCTAGATGCAGTAATGTCGGATCTCCCATCAATGCTGAATTTGATGTTAGATGTTATATTGAGTTCTCATGTTTGGTAGATTTGGACTCAGCTAAGAGGTGATCAAAAGTGATGAAGCTTGTAGATCATTTTGTAAGTCATTTTTTCCAGTTTTGCGGACCCAATCTGGGCCAGAAAAATCGCTAGTTTGTTAATTGTAATTTGGTAGAAATTATGCATTATTTCTATGATTTTTTTTGTTATTTTCATATAAAATCTACATAGCAGTTATTATACTTTTTTTTGTTTTATTGATATTGTTTTGATATTTATTTAATATTAAATATTAATATTAATTATATATTTTCCTCTAGCTTAGTGGTAAGAGCATTGCGTTAACAACGCAAGGTTGTGGGTTCGATCCCAGGGGATTGCAAATACTTATGTATAAATGTATAGGATAATGCAATGTAAGTCGCTTTGGATAAAAGCGTCTGCCAAATGCCTAAATGTAAATATTTTGATATAGCTAAATAAAATAAAATAAAACTTAATTATACTTTAGTCATTTTAATGGCTCAACTTAAACTTATTTCAGTTTATTGCTTAGACAACATGTCTCATTTTTCTAGTTTACATTTTTAAAATAATATTTGGACCAATATTTTATTTGAATTATAATAACCTTGCTATATAATATTTTTCAGGGTTAAGGGGTGGGTTATTTTGATCTCAACCAAAAGCAACCATGCTTGTGCAATGACCTTACATCTCAGACAAAAAAATTTTTTGACACAGAACCATTTAATCAACAGAGATTTAATCATGAGATGTGTTTCTGTATTACTTTGATGTAGAGAGAATGACTCATTTTTAATACAGATTAATTTGTGTGTGTGAGTGTGTGTTCTCACTATTGACACAGTGTATCAGTGTTTAATTTGACCAAACATCTCTGATCAATGTTATTGTGTGAGGTTAATACCCATTTGTGCTTCATGTGACGTTTTAAGCTGGTGCAAAGCGTCACAATCTCCTGTCCCCACTCTGGGACACAACAGTATGTGTATGTACAGTATGTGTGTTTCACTGAGATGTATGTCCTTTATGTCTTCGGTTGTGAAAGAAAACACTTTTGTACGCATTTCGTACATTTTCTCTTGTAACAATATACGATTGTATGCGTTCAGACTGTGTGTGTGTCTTAGATTGCATTCCATGTCAGTGCCAGTCATCTCCAGTCACATGACCTGGTAGGACATGGTCTCTTAGCAACCTCCTCCCCTCCTCCCCTCATTTCTCCTTGTATTCTGTTACCTTGGAGGGTGTGTATGCGTGGGAGTGGATGCGATCAAGTGAGCCAGCAAAGAACGGGGTTATTTATAGATCTGATAGATAGGTGGGGGGGGACGTCGTGTTTGCTAAAATTAAACCCACCCCAGATATATCCCTCCATTTCACGCACCCACAAAACCCACACCCTCCCTGTTGCAAGTTTCATTCATAAGGAAGGATAAAAGTAAAAATAAGACTTAAGAGAAGACAAATGTTTGTATGTCTATATTGTATTTAAAATGGGTTTTTTTTTCATCTTTTGTAGCAAATGTGAGTTGTGATTGGCTGTGATGCTTGGGCAGAGGGTTACTAAGGTGTTAAGGGGTTTAGTGCATTACTACATGGTTTGGGTTAAAATTATTGATATGTATCTTGTGTTCTTATCTCAAATATATCACAGTTATTCAATTAAATTGGTTTAGAGCATTTACTTTATGAAAAACATAAAAAGTAGTGTAAAATATCCAGAGATTTATTTTTTGAGAAAATTGGGAGGTGCATTGTGCTTTTCCCAGACATGCTGTCATGTCTACATTTATAGTGGATATATCTTCCACCTGATGAAACGAATCATGGTTGTTTTCTTTCAGGATGATCATTGAAACGGAACCGTTTGCGATGGTTTTAAAATGGAGCACTAGGACCCAGTGGAGTGTGAAACCCTGGACTGTAATTACAGGCTTTTGTTATTGGTTGAAGGGGGTTGATTGGTTTATAATGATGAAAATTGCAGCGGGTGCTTTTGATTGACTCTCCTCCTGCGAGGACAACAGGCAGGCTGCATATCGCACCTTTCCCCTTTACTTGCATGTGAACAGGGTTTTTTTGTTTAGTGAAGCATGTAACTGATTTGTTGGACGGCTAAATACAGTGATTTCTGTCCATAAAAATAGTAAACCTAGGTTGCCAACGTTGCTTGCCTGTAACAACTTGCAGTACTGTGTTATGGTGTTTGCTGAGGCGTTGTAATATGGTTGCTAAGGTGTTTGGAGCAGTAACTTACTGGTCCAAATTAAATGTAAAAGTAACCACCCACGATGTCTATAATACTTTGACCTATAGTTATGACTTCTAGGTCCTTCAACATAAGTCTACGGTTTTACAAGAGATTTTACATCCATATTAGCATTCACAGATAACATGCCTGATGAAGGTCACGGGACCGACACATCATGAATGAAGATATTTTTGCAAGTATTGATATTGTACAGGATTTTGATCTTTTTTTTACGTTTGATCACTTAGAAAAGCAATAGGCAAACCTAGTCAGTTGATCTATACCTGAAAAATATCACATCCATATTTGCACAGAGCAGAACTGTGATTGGTTACCAACATAGCAACAAAAAATGACTATTTGACATGCTAGCATTGCTTTTGGTTGCTAGGAGATGTCTTTGGTAACATGCAATGCTAATGGTAGCATCGAAACCTTTTATACATCATCTTTGTTTGCTGGGTAATAGATTGCTCGTTCAACCGTACCACACACTTGCAATGCTTTAGGCTAGCGGTGTTGGTTAGTTGTATTAAATATGTTTGATCAGAAAACTAAGAAAGTGCCACTAACCTTAGCAAGCGCAACTTACTATGATGTTGCCATTCCTGCTTATTACAAAATGCATTTTATATTAAATGAGGTGGCTTGTAATGTGGGTTCCCCCGTGTTCTACCTGAACCGGGCAGCACTGGAAGAGCACCTGTCTTGTGAAGCAGGGAGTGAAGCCTCTTTCATTGATGTGCTTTTTTCTTTTCTAGCCTGAAGCTCTTGACTACAATGTAGAGATTATGAAACATTTACGCACATAGATGTGCTGAGGGAATGGGGGAGGAGGTGAGATGTAGGGACAGGCAGGGGAGGGGACGGTGGTGTGATGGGGGATGCCGAGGCGCACTCACCATCCGCTGTAGGATTGCTGTGTTTCCCTCTCAGCATCCCTGCGTTAATCTCTCTCTCTCTTCTCTTTCTTGTTCATCTCTCACTCTTCCTCTCTCCTGAAAGCCATTTATCACTGCTTTTCATGCACCCTGGTTTTCTGGCATCCTGCTTTCTGTACATCAAGGTCGTTGGCAAGGACGTTCACAGCTTCTCTTCACTGATTGGCCAATTCGTCAGCAGGGACTTAAAGAGACAATAGCATTAAAAACGGCTGCCATCTTGGGTGTTTTTCAGAGGCAGTTTTGGGCCTTTTAATGTAAACCATGTGTACATGAAACACAAAGTAATCAGTAAGGACACAGCAACTGTTTTCTCTATAATAACAAGACGTGCAGGACGATTACAGTTTCCATCGATTGATTTCAGCTTAAACAGACCCTAAGGACAAGACAAGGTTAGAGGGGTTTTGCATTCACACGCACACTACAGTATTGATTATGAGGAGACTAGTTTTGCATACTGAATTACTACCTACATATATGGCTTTTTAGATGTGTAGGTCAGAGCGAGGAAAGGAAAAATAATAGGAGATGAACCATGAGAGGAGGACATGTGGAGATTTTCTGTGAGGTCATCCGAGAAAGGTCTGTTCAGAGAGAAAAACAAGGGAGAGTCGTAGTTTAGTAGCAATGGGTTGAAATGTGATAGTGAGGGAAGCACTATAGTTAACATCTTACAAAAATCGATTGCTTTTATGAAGGAGGGAGACACAATGACTATCTCAGCGGCTATTATTACACGCGCAAGTACGCAGGCAACACGTCAGCATGTCGATCAAATATCTAGATTTGATAACCTGGCCACTTAAAAGAATGGATGATGGGTAGATCAATGATAATTCTGTCTACGTTTCATGCAAATCATTCTTTTTGACATTTTTATGCCGTAAACATATAGGTGGTTTATTTCCAAGAATTGTTTATTTATTTCCTTTTACTCTACAGTTATTAGAGTATTAGAGCATTCTGTTATGCAAATATTCTTGGTCCATATTCGTGCCTCATTTTTCTCGGAAGATCTGGTAACAAACTACGGCCATTTGGTACATTTAGATTTACATTTAGGCATTTGGCAGACGCTTTATCCAAAGCGACTTACAGTGCACTTATTACAGGGACAATCCCCCTGGAGCAACGTGGAGTAAAGTGTCTTGCTCAAGGATACACTGGTGGTGGCTGCTGGGATCGAACCAGCAACCTTTTGATTTACCAGTTCAGTGGTTTAACCCACTAGACCACCATCACCATTTGGTAACATACTGCGTCATAACGGAGAAGACGCCAACGTAGCCAAACATAGAAAAACAACGCTGCTTGAAGGCAGAATCATGAGAGAGAGACTATGAGAGTCACACAAGTTATGTTTATGGTGAACGGAAGTGTGAACATCTTACATTTGTTGTGGAATAGTTGCATTGTTAATATAAAAAAAATTATATACATTGTCAATATACAGGTTAAGAACCACATGAGGGTGAATAAAAAATGACTGTTTTTATTTTGAAGTGAACTAGTCCTTTAACAGTTTCCGACAATACACTCAATATTGGATATCGGAATTGCACTCTCTGTGAGAACTAAAGGTGCTTTAAAAACATACTGCAAGAGCCTTGGGGGCTCTTTCACGAGGCTGAAACTGCAGGACCTCGGCTGAAACCCCCCGCTACGGGCGCAGTGTTCTGCCCCAAGTTGAGCATTTTTCAACTCTGGGTGCCCGGTCGAATGCAGGCACTGAGCGTGGGAAAAAGAATGCGGCGTTTCCTTTGGAAACAATTGAAAAAACACTCCGTATGCCGGCAGAAACGCCTTGGACACAGCCCTATTATGAATATTTCAGGTCAATATTTCAGAAAACCTTTCTGTTAGACCGTAGGAACCATTTAAAGTCTTAATTTTTTGCAGATACTCATGGGTTCCATAAGGCACTTGGCTTAAAGGGTATCCAAAGAAATGCCCGAGGTGTCCACATGTGGTGTTTTGATGAACTCCAATGAATGCATGTTTGTGTATGTGTGCTGTGCCCTAGAATCTAAGCCAATGTAATCAGACCAAATGGGTTTTGGTGGTTTTGAATATTTGGGTCAAACACTGCAAATGTGCATGTAAAATACTGTTGACAAGCGACATGATCTTTGGTCTGTCACCCTTACTATATGTTTTGCATGCGTAGTTTTACAAACTTGATCTTTAACAACAGCTTGATTCAGAAAGTGGCCGTTTCAACAGGAACACCAATAGTTTTAGCAAAAATGACTTTTTTGTTCCTTTCAGTAAGAAACACACTGTGAAACTGTAGCAGTAAACGTATTTCTCTTATACAATCAACCATTGATGTTTACCTCAGGGATCTATAAGGCATTTGTCTGTTTAAAGATTACTCAGAGAAATTTGACCACTAGCTCCAGGTTTTATAGAGCATGAAAAAAGCAAAAGTTAATTCTTCGCAAGACAGCACTTGTTCATATAAAAAAACCTCTGTTAACATTTACTGTTCAACTGCACTTTTCGTACCATTCTGAGCGATTAGTCTCATTACCTGCAACTCCTTCAGAAATCAAATTTCACGAGTATTTGCTTAAATTAGTGGTTTTGGCTTTAAGAGGTTAATTAAACACGTCCTTCAACCCCACATCTCCATCTCATGCTCAATCATTCTCTCAATATGTTACTGCCATGATTGGGGGCAAGGTTACTTAGCAGCTGTTGCTATGGGGACCTGATAGAGGATGAAATTAAAATGGGACAGATGTCAAGAAATATACTGTGGCTTGTATGTTGTCAGCTAATTTGTCTATTTTACCAAATGAAGTGAAAAGTGTTGCTTAAAACAACTATAACGGTTTAGGGATTTTAGCACTATATTTGGATGTTGTGGCTTTAGCAATGTTCTGGATTTAACCATTTGAAGGCTTGATCTATTTTAAAAAGAGATACAAATTTGGGCTGTCAGACGATTAATCGCGATTAATTGCATCCAGAATAAAAGTTTGTGTTTTCATAATGTATATCGTGTACTGTGCATATTCATTTTGTATTTATAAACACAAAGACATACACATACATGTTTATATATTTAGGAAATATTTATGAATTATTATTTTATATTTACCAATAATGGAAATTGTAGATAAAAGTTCATTCATTTTTTATATTTTTATCATTTATGTGCATGTGTTTATAATTACTAAATTAATATGCACAGTACACATACATATATTATGTAAACGCAAACTTTTATTTTGGATGCGATTAATCACAGCCCTAATTCAAATGCATGTTCAGAGGAGCGTTGTGCATTGCATAATACAACTTAAGTACTGTAGTAGTGTTTGCTTGCTGTAGGTATTATTACTATCTTGTTATGCTTGCTGGTTCTAGACACAACTCATAATACCCCACGAAACACTTGGAAAGATGTCAGGCCATCCCCAACACTAATCAAACTATTTGTTTGTCTATGCCCATGCAGTGTTTTATGGTCTTGTGAAAATTACATTTGAGAATTTTTTTATTTATATATGCTTGAACTAAAATATTTAATGGTTATTTAAATCAAAGTAATTTGCATGATCATAAGCCATCCTGTAAATGTAATTCTAAATGTTTATGTTGTCTTATTAATCTATGTTTAGAATCTGATGAAACACTCGTTAATATCATAGATTCCATAGGCGTGTCATTCTCTCCATACATCTGCAAGGCTTTATATTCACTCACTGTCTTCACTATCCAGACTCCGAGTAGATTGTTGAGTCATTCTGTCTTTTCTATTCATTTATAACTCTCTCCGTTTGACTCACTGCAACCAAAATACCTGATCCTCTAGCCGCTCAATACAAACACAACACAATAAACAGTGAAGTGTCTATCCAAAAAACACAACCAACTCTAAAACATCTTTATATTTCTATCCTTTGGTTGCTAAAATCCATTCTCTCCCCTTCATTTTATTATTCTGTCCTTTTTCTATTCATTCTAATTGTCTGTACACCCACACAGAGATTTGAGATTCTGCCAGTTGCAGGGATCAGATAACATTGTTATATTGGATAATCTTTGGGAACATGTGCTGAGAATCAAAATAAGTTTTGCAGGGCTTATAGGCGTTATAGGAATGAAAATAGATCACAGCCGTGGTGAGCACATTTATTTTGAATAACAATACATGGATGCCTCTGCCACATATTATAAAAAATAATGTATGTAAGAATATACTTATATAATATAGTATATATACTATATCATGTTTGTAAGAGTATGTATTTGATATACATCTACATTTACTCATTTGGCAGACGCTTTCATCCAAAGCGACTTACAAGTAGGAGAGCATATACATTCTTTTTCAACATGTACACATCATACAATATACAGTGTGGCGTGTACATGGTACTTCAGCATTAAAAATTGGGCATGTCAAACATTCTTTTGTGAAATATTTTATGATGCCCGAGTCTGTGCATTGGTTCAGCAATAGCAGATGTGTCGAGCAATTTAGCTTAATACATTTTTTGCATACTTTAATAACCATCCCTTTCTGAAACATGCACAAGGCGTCCATTGCACTACTTTCACCGGCGCATTGATACGCAGTGTGTACGGCAGATTCTGTCACTGGGGCGGAGGGACAGTGGAGCAGACAGAGCGCGTCGGTTCATCATCTCGCCGTTGTGATTCAGCTCGAGACGCTTCATAATCTCCTGCGCTGCATGTGCTCTTCTACCATTATATCAAAGGCAGCCACATGAACAACCAATGCAGCTTCGCCCATCCTTTATGTTTCTCTTCATGTAGACCCCCTAGTGCATAATTATACATGAGAACTGCAAGTGTATTTAGCTTTAATTTATTACATCTCCATTAGAAAAGGGTCGTCAAACGCCGCCTATATCGTTATCAGCTTTATTTCTTCGCTCCGGCTTAACGCGGTTTCATAGACGAAACAGCGACTGACGGCTCCGAGATGGGGGTAAGAATATCCGCTTTACGTCTTGAATGGAATTCATACATACAACATTTATGTTTAGACCTGAAAACGTTCGTATGTGATGAGGAATATCTAATTATATGTTGCGTTTAACATGTGAATGTACAGTATCATCTGTTATTTCATGTGTTGGCATTGATTGCTATTGCCAGCACTGTAAATGCCAAGCAAATGTTTTCCGGTTAGTCTTTGGGCATCGTAACGCGAATACCCTTGCTTAACATCTTTGACATTGTGAATTGGTAACGTTAGCGGGTCGGTAGTTGCGTCAGGTCTGACCACATCGGATGCTTGGCTTCTGCAGCGGCACCGGTGCGTCATGATGCAATTAAATAAAAAACGGGAAACCTGGCCGTGAATTTCAATCAATCAGCTGGCATAATGTTTATAAATGACGTTATATGTTTGCCACAGAGCTATTGTTTGCCACCGAGCCTCTACAAATGCAAAATATGTTGGTTAGATTGATGCGTAAAGGCGCCCTGAGCTGAACGCACATACGGTGTAAGCTGTTCATATATTAAACGATTACCAAACATAATTGTTAGTCTTTCTTATTTAAAAGTCGCTTTAATGCCTTTTGATCACGTCCATTAACAGAACGAGCCCAATAGCGTTATGGTTATGCCCTGATCTTCCATGACTGCACGTCTGGAACATGAGTCTGAGGAGAATTTCTATCAGTCCCCTAAAGGAAAAGGCGTCAACCACAGATGGGGTGGGGGCGCCCGGCGTACGGATTTGGGATGACTGCATCTGGACCGACTCCTTCCCCATCGACCGCCCAACATAAACTTGTCAGGGAGTCAAAGAAATGCATTAGGTACAATGGGAAAAAATCGAACAGAATTGGTCAAACGAACCGCAAACACCTGCGTCAAAATAGATGTCTGCAGGTCCCATTCATGTATTTCCTGACTCGAGGAACGTGTCAGATTTAGCGCCACACCAAACGCCTTCGAGTCGTGTTATTTTGCGACCTTGCAATGACCCGAAACGCTCGTGTGAATCCTTATCAAGAGAGACAAATTGTACCAGTCGATCTGCTAAATAAATGGCGATGCTGTGACGCACGCGCAGCCGTTTCGAGAGGCGCGAGGCCATCGCTCCCTTCAAACGACGATTGATCTTTGTGGTCTATATATAACCTGCATAGCGGTTTCTGTGTCGTTTTAACCTGCTGATGTCCCGAGGTGGAACCGCGACTGTGTCAATTTAACCGCGAGCTGATCGATGAGAGTGGAAATTCCCAAATATGGATAGCGATTGGTCCATTACGCGCGACGAGGGCGGGGTCGCATTCGCACGCACTTTTGATCGACTGGTCTGGAGCCAATCAATCAATAGACACTGTATGATTGGCAAGATGGAGACTAACCCATTTCTAAGGGCTCATCCCTATGCCCTTAGCCCTTCGAATGGTTTACCCTCCGGAGTGAGAGCTTTGAAGGGTTAAAGGGTGTAGTGGACCAAACAACTGTTTCTTGAAGTGCCCTTCTGCGTCATCATCCCGCGCCAATAAGATGGCGGCTTCACCACGCAAAGAATCTGTGCAAAGAATCATGGGAGCCCGAAGTGACCATCAGTTGTACCCTTCAAAATTCTTCATTCTGAAGGGCCCTTTGAAGTGGCCAGTTATGAGGACTTCGGTTTGGAACGACCCTTCAGTATGGTGGCCATGATTGTTGTCACTCCGAAGGGCCCTCGGAGGGCGATGTATCCCAGTTGGAACGCAGGGCATGTGTGTGTAGGGGTTAGGTGTCGGTAACACCAAGTGGTTACCTGGTGTCACCTTGAGAAGACACCAGGCTCAGGTGCCCTGGTTGTAGGCACTACCAGATAAATGTTTTCTGGTGGGTTTGTTCTCACACTACATTTTGCAATTTTGATAGTACACATGTATGTAAACTGTCCACAACGTTCTGTATGCATGAAATATCCCAATAACCTACTACAAAGGTGCAGCGTGCTAAAAAACTAAAACTGCAATGTTTACATTTCGAATGTGGGTTGGTAGCAGACACGAGAAGTCAATTGAACAGGATAGGCAGGGCAGGTCGTCGATGAAGAAATAGGAGGCTGTTACCTGGTGTCACCTTGTGTCACGCAGCGAACCTCTCGTAGGAGGCTCAGGTGTGTGAGGTTGTCAGCAATTAGTATGAGGTGAATGTTTTTCGGAGGGCGACTCTGATGCCTTTGGGACTGGAGCCTGTCTGAAGGTTTCAAGGGCACTACAGGTGTTAAGAATAGCAGAGGTGTCTTGGGGATGCGGTGTGTGACCATTAAATCTGCTGGGGTAACGTCACCTTCAGCGCTGGTATTTGAGGATTTTGTGATGTCTTCCTCCATTTTGTTTTGAGAAAAAATCATTTTAATCACAGATTGTGGGGTTATATATTGATTCACTTGCAAAACCAATTTGTATGTTGCATGATTTTGGCATCAGCACTTTACACACCCTGTTGGATTTATGTGTGTTATATGAGACTGGCTGCTGTTAAATAATGTCTTATAATAGCTGGTTGTATAATGGACGCTGTTCAATACCGCATTCTCACTGGGTAATGTTTGCACATGTGTGCGAGGGAAGCACACAGGCGAGAATAATCTCCCGAGGTCAGATGATCTGATGCAGACAGGCTACCGGTCAATTTGCTGTAGTTGCCAGCATGATGTCATATCCTGTGGGACCCTCAAGGTCAGCCAGAAAGCTGATTTGATTGGCCCTCAAATGTCAATAGCATCCGTTTGTTCCCTCTCAAGGTTGGTTTCCTACAGTTCCTAGTATGTTTAGCCGATCACAGTGACCAGGATTTAACCGCTGCCTGTGTGGTGCAATAAAGCTCCATGTATTGAAACTATTGAAAGCCAAGGATTATGACGTTTTGTCTGCGAGGTATTTAACTGCACTGCAAAAAAGGACTTTCTTGCTTAGTATTTTTGTCTTGTTTTCCAGTACCAATGTCCAAAAATTCTTGAATCAAGATGCATTTTCTTGCATAAGAAAATAAGTCTTGTTTTTAGACAAAACATTTAATATCGGCTCAAAACAAGCAAAACAATCTGCCAATGGGATAAAAAGTAGTATTTAATTTAGTGACTAAGAAAAAGGTAAACTTTAATTCAAGGTTATTTTTCTTACCCCATTTTAAGCACAAATTCACTGAAATGTCATATTTTTTGTCTAAAAACAAGACTTATATTCTTAGGTCATTCTGCTCATCAAGAAAATGCATGTTGATTCAAGAATTTTTAGACATTTGTACTGGAAAACAAGACAAAAATACTAAGTAAGAAAGTCATTTTTTGCAGTGTGTGTTCGAGATAAATGTTGCATAATTGGTAGAATCTCAAAAAACGGTCACAATTCACTCTAAAGACTCATTACTTCTCATTACTGAAATGCAGCTTCTTTGACTATCATAGTGCATTATAGTAATACAGTAGAAATCTACTTAAAAAGCCAAATTCAAATGTGGATAATTATGAATTTTCAGTCTTGACTTGTTGACGTCCACAGAGTAGTGCTGCATAAATCAAACGCCCACCACACTTTTATCATAATTTCATAATTCCTAGTGCTATGTGATACACTTTAACATTGAATTATCCATTTGGCTTATGGGATTCTGGGCCTCTTGTAAGCTTTGTATATTTGTGCATTTTTAGTGATGTAATATAGTTTTTTTATTTTACACTGTAGCTAGATTTCTTTTACGGATATTCCTTATAATACACAGTGTGTCTCCATCATCTCAAGGTCATTAGATTAAGATTTGTAGAGCGATAGAAAGTCAATCTCCCACCTAACCTTGTTTCAACGACCAACAACCATTTTGTGCATATCTTTGTTTTTTTAATTCTCAAGATATATCCAGCCCTTATGTCATTCAATTGCATTTGGTCGTTATTTAAAGGGACAGTTCACCTAAAAGTAAAAATTCTGTCATCATTTACACACTCTCAAGTTGTTCTAAATCTGTATACATTTCTTTGTTCTGATGAACACAGACAAATATATTTGGAAGAATGCTTATAACCAAACAGTACTTGGCCACCATTGACTACCATAGGAAAATTGCCTAAAGTACCCCAAACTATTTGCTTTCCTACATAATTCAAAATATCGTCTTTTGTGTTAAACAACAAAGAAATAGACAAAGACCATTTCACAGTCTGGTAATCAATGGCGGTTTGGTTACAAGCATTCTTCTCTGTGTTCATCAGAACAAACTCTATACAGGTTTGGGACAATTTGAGGGCGAGTAAATGAAGACAGAATTTTCATCTGTGTGAACTGTTCCTTTAACAGTTTATATTGAGCAGTACACTATTCTTTCAACATTAACATGACCGACAGGGTTTATAATGTCAGCCGTGAATCTTGAGTCTAACGGCTCAACTTGAATGTTATGAATGTTATTCAATCTGACAATATTCAGTGTGTTTGTTTAAGGTGGAGAAGCTATAATGTTCCTGAAACGCTTGTTCTTGTCTGATGTCGGGGTCATGATGACTTATGAATGACATACAGCGAGGACAGAGTGTACTGTTTATAAGGCCGCTCTTTCACATACACTTGATGTAGAGGATGTTAGATATGAAACAGCAGGTGAATGAGGGTAAGACAATATAAAGAGTATATAATGGGTTAATAGGAGCATTTGAATGTATGAACATGTAAAATAGTGTAGAGAGAGAGAGAGAGAGAGAGCGAGCAGGATTACGTATGTTCAGTAGGTTAATCCAAATGGTAGTAAACAGTCTTAATCCTACATCGCTATCTCGCCCAGAGGATATAAAGAGGAAACCCTTGACAGATGGTCAAACTGTTTTACTGGCACAAGAACACCACAAACTTGGTCTTTTTGCCATTTGTTTTGCAAGTGTTATTTAAGCTTTCAATAAACTTTAAAAACAAATTCAACATTATAGTTTCTTCAGCGTGGAGCTGAACTAAACAGTACGCTAACTAACATTATTTATTGTTTGTGATTTGATAACATTATTTATTATTTATCATTTTATAATATTGTTAATTATTTTATAATATTATTTATTATCATTCATGTTCTATTTAAAGCAAGACATTAACACATGATAACTACTAATGGTGTTTTTGTTTTGTTTATGGTTCATTTGAAGAGCAATTGTTTTTGTTTAATTGAGTTTACTGCACAATTGAGTTTACATTTATCATACATCTATTGTGCAGAGTTTTGGAAAGAAAACCATGCATGGAAATTAAAGCGCAAGCTATTTATCTTGCATTTGTTCATAAAAATTTAATACAGAAAGAAAAGAAAACATTTCATCCATCTGCTTAAATGTCATTGTGTGACAACCTTTAAGCTTCTTTTTTAAAAATATGATTCAGTTCTTCGAAAATCCCAGTATCAGAGACATTTTATGCATTGCACATTAAAGTCTTTATGTCCTTCTGTGTCGTGATGGCGGATTTGACCGTAATGCCTATACTTGTCGCGGTTGCAAGCTAAAATAGGTCACACATGACACATCAGGGGATGCCACATCAATGAAAAGCGCAGTGGACCACCCTTAATGGATCTCACGCACACCGCCACCCATGTCCTGCACGGAGTTCCTGGTTAAGCTTTGCGGTTTCAAAGATATACAGAGTTATGGATGAGATATTGTCTAGCTGGCATTTACAATCTCCCCTAAATCACAGGATTAAGTTCCTGTACTGCAACGGCTTGCTGTGATGCATAAACATGAGCCTCCTGCGTTTTTATTGCATCAAAGTGCCAGCGTGTCATGCCGCAGATCCTACATTAGACCTGAACAGTATATCCAAATGATCAGAGTTCTGCAATTGTGCATAATGCGGTGTCTGGCAGTTACGTATAGTCAATGTTTTAGGTCGATGCAGATAGAGACGTTAGCTTGACTGCATGTGTGTGCTTTGACATGTGGAAAAAGAATGAGAGATGCGTATGGTGGTTTTAGAATATCAGCTTTTAAAAATAATATAATAGCTCAATTTGATTTTACGAACTTTTCAAAAGCATTATTTAGCTACCTATTGCATAACGCATTTTTCTTTACAGTTCAAAGCAGTTTATATTCTTTGATTTAGTAACTTGAATCTGCTTGTGGAATCGTTTTTGTGCATCATAGACAAACTACTTACGTAAATCTTGTCTATTCAGTATGGGCGGTCGGACAGTTACCGCGTGGCGACCACGCAGGACAAGGATGAAAAGGAGTCACCCAAGAAGAAGGCGGGAAAAGATTTGGATGACCTAAAGAAAGAAGTACCACTGGTAAGACAGACACACAGGCACATTAAAGCATGGCTCGGGCATTTATGGAAAAATATCAGATGGTCTCTGCAGACATGCGATCATCAGATCCTCTTCATTTTTTTCCATTTCAAGAATCGTACAGAAAAAGTAACATAACGTACTCAAATGATCTGGTCCTTGTGATGGTGTGTCATTATTGCCCCACATCTGTTATTCATGCAATTTTAGACTTGTTGAAGCTAAAGACATGTACTTACTGCGCAATTTACATTCGTGTTTTTTTCCAGACAGAACATAAGATGTCGATTGAGGAAGTGTGCCGGAAGTACAACACTGACATTGTGCAGGTGGGTTTCTCAGATCAGCAGTGTGAAGACAGATCAGACCTTTTAATTAGACTTTAAAATATCATGTTATACAGATACAGCTTTTAATATTCTGCTTTTTATCAAATGCTTGTTATCGAAAACAGCAACAGACTAATTTAATTCTCAGACCTTCAGAAGCATTGTGTGAGCAACATGTCTCTTAGAGGAACAGCTCACCTGACAGCCGTGGAAAAAATCGGCCATTCGAATATTATCTTTAGTTTTTCTGAATTTACTATTCGTGGGTATGCATTTAAATAAAGTGATCATTTTTGTTTTATTCTGTGAATTACAATATGTTTAGGTTTGATTTTGTTACAATTTAACAGACACTTGACTGGAATGACAACAAAAAATCTAGAGATGCTGATTTGATGAAAATGTGTGATGGTTTCTTGTAAAATACATGTAAAAACATTGGTATTGTGTTGTTTAAAAATTAATTTGAAGAGTTGCAGTTTTTATGATCACACTTATACAGGGCTAACCTGATGTCTAGGCAGGTGTGTGATAAGTTACCATCGCCCTCTAGTGGCAGTGCAGTGTCGATGTGTGAATTTCACAGGATCCCTGATGTAATCCCCTCTGTCTCCTTCTTTTCTCTGACTCTAATTCCTTCTAAAGGGTCTGACTAACGCTAAAGCTGCGGAGTATCTCGCTCGTGATGGACCCAACGCTCTCACCCCACCCCCCACCACCCCGGAATGGATCAAATTCTGCCGACAGCTCTTTGGAGGCTTCTCCATCCTGCTGTGGATCGGAGCTATCCTCTGCTTTCTGGCCTACGCCATCCAGGCTGCCACGGAGGACGAGCCTGCCGGAGACAATGTGAGAACTCGCATGTGCACACACGCATATCATTACAACACCACATTCAAGGTCAGATGGGTGAACCTTAGTGTCCTAAAAATGATAATAAACAGAGGCAGGGGACAGTTCTGATGTGATGGGTAAGGAGGACGTTCAATAAATGACCCGAGAGAGGTTAAATGAGAGAATGTGATATATCCTGTAATCCCATTCATTTGTATTTATAGTCTGGGTTTATTTGATATGCTAATAAAGTAAAATGCTTTCTATTATAATAATTATTTTTTCTTTAATAATATCTGTATAAACATTTTGGTGGATTTTACCAGTTCCAGTTTGGATTGAAAAATAGTACACAAAAGGACACAACCAGCATGGACGAACGACACACATCTTTTCTCAATCTAGTTCTGAATGCTAACTTGCTCTTTGTTCATCTCTTTTCTCCAGTTGTATCTTGGTATCGTGCTGTCTGCTGTGGTCATCATCACTGGCTGCTTCTCCTACTTCCAGGAGGCCAAGAGCTCAAAGATCATGGAGTCTTTCAAGAACATGGTTCCCCAGGTACAGAACTCAACCTCCTCTGATCTAATGCAAGCAAGATTATACAATAGAATCTGACTACACTTTCACATTGATGTCTAACCACAATCTTGTCTTAATATAACCTGAATCTAATTTAAAGGAACACAAACAGTTTGTTTTGAATGTACATATCACAAAGGTGCATGCATTTTTATAGCTATAGATTTCTCCCCTTTAAGGAACGATAGACACAATATAAACCTAAACAAACAACATTACAGAAGCACTTAAATAATCTTAATCTTCCGTTTGCTTCTCTTCTCGTAATCCTCATTATCTCCTTCTGTTGAGACGCTGAACCCTCATGAGTTTATTAATCCTGCTCTAATCTCTCCGTCGCCCTCACAAGTCCTAACAGGTTCTACCTTGTGTGCGTCTGTGATCCCACAGCAAGCTTTAGTGATCCGTGAAGGAGAGAAGCTGCAGATAAATGCTGAGGAGGTGGTGGGCGGAGATCTGGTGGAGGTGAAGGGAGGAGACAGGATCCCTGCTGATCTTAGAGTCATCTCCGCTCACGGATGCAAGGTACCTACGCACCCATGCAGCCTGTTTATCATATAGATAGAGTACATGTAATAGAGACATACACGGATTGATTGAGCTTGATTATTGGTATACAAAACGCTCACATTGTAATGAATACTTTTGATTATTTTCTAGGTTGACAACTCCTCCCTGACCGGCGAATCAGAGCCCCAGACCAGGTCACCCGACTGCACCCATGACAACCCTCTGGAAACCCGCAACATCGCCTTCTTCTCCACCAACTGCGTTGAGGGTACGGTTGCCATGGCAGCTGCATCGCTGGTCCATTTCGTCTCCATGCTGTCTCCTGCACTCCATTATCTGTCATTTTTTATTAAGTCATTCTCCCGATCAATTCTCGATTTTTCAGTTCACCCTTATCCGTCTGTTCATTCTGGTCATTTATGCCAAAAAACTGCCACAGTGGAAAGATGTTGTCATGACAACGGGCTCTCACTTTTTCGCTGCCCACACGATTGCTCACACACTTCTTTTTTTCTGGAACGCTTTTATTTGATCTAGCTCTTACCGAACTGAATTACGTAGCAACACCTGCATGGCTATTTTACAATGACAGTAAATTTCTACTTCTCAGCGTTTCATAATTTGATCTTTAAAGATCATTCTGTTTTATAGTCTTATGGTTAGTCAAAACATCACCAGTAACAAATCCAACTGATTTACATTTTAGTGAAATGTGTTTATCACAGGTTTCATATGTGATTTGCATTCCCTAGTTGAAATGCAACCGCCTCAGGACGTCCCTTGAGTGATGCTGTTGTAATGACAAATCGTGAGAGGTTGCATATGTCTGAGCAGTGTGCGGTCAGCGGGGTGATGCTCTTTCGTGGCTCAGACAATGCTCTTCAGATGGTTTTGGCCAGAAGGGATACAGCTACCTCCACTGGGCAATGCGCACTTCAATACCATCTCATACTGAAAACAGTTAATTACTGTTTGTTTTTAATGTAAGGTTAGGTTTAGGGTTGGGATAGGTGTAGGTGTAGCTCATGTAATTTATTGTAATTTTATGGCGAGATTTCGCATCACTTCTGGTTGTAGATGCCTGTATCCCTTTAGCTCAACCCCTACAGATTCAGACTCCACCATAAGCCTCTTCTTCCCCCATGTGGTAGATTGAGGGGTCTACACCTATGTTTGTCTTTCATAGCTCTAATGGACAAAGTGCTTCTTGAATGGACTGGACTGGAATATAATGCTATCATGGTTGTCAAGTTTAAAGTGAAAAGTAGGAAAAATCCAAATTATATATTAGTAAATGAATACAATAAAATAAGAGACCATTAAAAAGACAACATTCAGTTTTTCTGAATTTAATATAGGTGTATGTTAAGGTAAAAGGTTTTGTTTCTTCTTAAACATTTTAAATAAAAATATTGTTTCAATTTATTCATTTGCAGAAAATGAAAACTGGAGAAATAGGTCAAAATAACAGAAGACATGCTTTGTATTTTTTAAGACCAGCAAAGAAAAGTACATCAGTGACCCTGGGCAACAAAACCAGTCTTATGGGTCAATTCTGTCAGTCTTTCACATTGCTGTTGAACGCCTTTATGTCACTCCTGAGGTTTGATTTTGTTGAACTTCAACAAACACTGAACTGGAATGGACACGACACGTATAGAAATCCTGATTAAATGAAAATTTGGAAAGGTCTCTTATAGTTGTTATGTCAGAAACCTATTCAGTCTGAGCTTATATAAAAGAGTTGGAATTAATCGGTTAATAAATATCCCATAGCTTATAAATACGTACAAATCTATGAAAGTCTTGTATCCTTTTACTTTTAATTGACATGTTCTGTTTGTCTAACAGTAAAATTTGTCTCACACGATGCTGTCACCATAGTAACCGCTCCTCTCGTGCAGGTACCGCTCGTGGGATTGTCGTCTGCACCGGCGATCGCACCGTCATGGGCCGCATCGCTACTCTGACCTCTGGCCTTGAGACCGGAAAGACCCCCATCGCCAAGGAGATCGAGCACTTCATTCAAATCATCACAGGCGTGGCCGTCTTCCTGGGCGTGTCCTTCTTCATCCTGTCAATCATCCTGGGCTACAGCTGGCTGGAGGCCGTCATCTTCCTCATCGGAATCATCGTCGCCAACGTGCCCGAAGGACTGCTGGCCACCGTGACTGTGAGCATACTGTGTTCCCCATCCTTCCACTGTGTGTTTGTTCTTTTTTAATGTGTCGTGTGTATGTGTGTTTTGTCTGGTGTTGTACACTTTATGTGTGTTCATTTTCATGAGAATTTGTGAGTTTATGTGTGTGATTGTCCACGGGCGTGTTTGGAATGGAACATAAATGTGCTGCTTACTACTTTTTGTAGATAGTAGTGTGTCAAACAGTATGCCAACCGGATTAGGTCACAGGGTTCAGGCTTCGATTCGGTCAGAGCTGTAGGATAACCAGTAGCGCATTCCAAACACGCCCCATGTGTCCGTATACCGTGCGTATCTGTTACCTGTACTTACTTGTGTAAACCTGTGAAGTTGTGTATTGATCAGTGTAACTGTGTTGTGGCTTCTCGTCTGTGATGATGTGTCAGTAAAGGCCTAAGTAGTATAACTATATTCCCTCTCTCTGACCGTCTGTACCTGTGACGCCGACTCTGTTTCTGTCTCTCTGTGTTTTTCTCTTTCCTGTGTTCTTTTACAGACACTGACTGTTGAAAGCCTAGGCCAATATGACAATCTGAGAAAGTATTACTCTGTGTTCTCTCTAGTTGCCTGTGCAAGCTAGCGGCTGCTACATAGAATGGATTGGCACACTTTTATATTGAGGCTCTCGCTGTGCTTGGCTGTGCATGGGGGCTAGCCTGCGCCACAAAACTAAGGCCTGAAACATAATCTACGCATGTATGTGAACACGCAGATTGTTATCTATGAAGACGTGTACGGAGGCTATTTATTATGCGGCGCGATTGTGGTTTTTAGAGACGAGGGGATGTCACGCAACCTGCCTATATTGACATTCATCAAGTGACAGATAAATTCACGTCTTATGTCCTTCAATGCCTGTATGTGACTCTTTCTTCTGTGGAACACAAAAGAAGATATTTTGAGAAAAGTCTATGTGGTTTTGTGTCCATACAATGGAAGTCAATGGGGGCGTTGTTTTGTTACCAACATTCTTCAAAATATCTTCTTTTGTGTTCTGCAGAAGATTAATAACATGAGGGTGAATACATGATTCCAAAATTTGCTTTAGGCTGCACTGCCCGTTAAGTATGTACGACATATAACATTTCGGTCAAGCGATCACGTCTGTGTTTGTGCACAGTAGAATATGTTTCTGGCCTCACCCTCTCGCTTTCTCTATTTGTGCTTTGGCTTTTCTTTGCTCTCAGACCCTCTTCTTTACCAACCTGTTATTTTAGTGCACGACATTGCATTTTGCCACGAAAACAACCTGTCGCATCACTAAGATTTTGCTTTGTTCTCTTTCCTTCCAACTTCTGTCGGTTTCTCCGCTCCTCCGTTCGCGTCTATCCTTCTGTTTCTGGATCTCAGGTGTGTCTGACCCTCACGGCCAAGCGTATGGCTCGTAAGAACTGCCTGGTGAAGAACCTGGAGGCTGTGGAGACTCTGGGATCCACTTCCACCATCTGCTCCGATAAGACCGGCACGCTGACGCAGAACCGCATGACGGTGGCTCACATGTGGTTCGACAATCAGATCCACGAAGCAGACACCACTGAAGATCAGTCTGGTGGGTGGACAGGCAGACGCATATCAAACGGACAGTGAACATTGCATTCAAAGGAATATTATTGCATACAACATCAAATTTATGTGGAACTGTACTGTACTGAACTGTGATCTCTGTCTGTATCAGGTGCATCTTTTGATAAGAGTTCTGGGACGTGGTTGTCTCTGGCCCGTGTGGCAGCACTGTGTAACCGAGCCGTGTTTAAGGCGGGTCAAGATGTTCTGCCGATCCAAAAGCGTGATGTCGCCGGCGACGCCTCCGAGTCTGCCCTCCTCAAGTGCATCGAGCTGTCCTGCGGCTCTGT
Source organism: Triplophysa siluroides (assembly GCA_006030095.1). Classification (NCBI taxonomy): domain Eukaryota; kingdom Metazoa; phylum Chordata; class Actinopteri; order Cypriniformes; family Nemacheilidae; genus Triplophysa; species Triplophysa siluroides. The sequence goes on from VCII01000054.1 coordinate 908,525, forward strand.
CAAAGCCATGAGGGAGAAGTTCAAGAAAGTGGCCGAAATTCCCTTTAACTCCACCAACAAATACCAGGTTCCTTGTGAATATTTTATATCCGGTGAAACTTGATTTTACAAAGGAATGATATCCTGCCATAGTTCCAGCATCTATTGAGATGGTTTAAAATCCATTCGATACAGATTCAGTTGTCTGCAGCTGATGCTGAACAAACAGGCAGCTCTCATACCCTGTCATTTAAACTCGTTCTCGTGTGTTTTGATGTTTTTCTCTACACCAGCTGTCAGTACATGAGATGGATGACTCTAGCGAGAATCATTACCTGCTGGTGATGAAGGGGGCACCAGAGCGCATTCTGGACCGCTGCTCCACCATCCTGCAACAGGGCAAAGAGCAGCCGATGGACGAGGAGCTGAAGGAGGCCTTCCAGAACGCCTACCTGGAACTGGGAGGACTGGGAGAAAGAGTGCTGGGTAAGAATGACTTAGTTGTTTGATTTGAATTCCTACTTTTTATTATTAAAAAAACTTTTCTGACTTAATATCTCTTATTCTGTATATCAGAAGTCTGACATTTTTGTCAATTTTTTTACAAACTCTTTTCTCTGACATTTTCTAACTATATACATTATGAGTGTCTTATGACTTCTTTGGCGAGCACCTTGGCAGAACCGTTCAAATTTTTTTATAATATTTAAAGGACAATATTAATATAATCCCAAGACACATTTAAGATCGCATAGAAACTTAAGATCCTTAAAACCTAAAAATAAAAAGCAGATCTTACAAAAGAACATGCAAAATTAAATAAAAAAACCCTGAAAACAAAGCATTAGATTTTTACGACCCCTGTGCCCCCTCTAGGCCTCTCCTACTCAGTGCACGGGCGGGGTTTGACCTGTGTGGTTTAATCAGATAATGAAGTACACCTGGGACATAGGTATAGGTGGAGAGGATTGGGTTGGTTATTATTTTAAGGTTATCACACGTTCTTTGTTTGCCCTTTTCCTGATGTACCGACACAAGCATTGTATGTACTCAACGTTTATTTATTTTTTTGTTTTTCTTTCGCTAGACAAAACCTATATTGTTATTTTTAATAAACAATAATTTGTTTAAAACTCTATTTTGTTGTCCGTCTCTCTTTTTATCTTACGGGCTTTAACACAAGCCAGACTGTAACAAGAGCCTCAAAACCTTTAAAATAACATTAATAATCTTAATATCCAAAAAAAATGTACTTTGTTAAAAAAACTTTAAAGCCTTAAAAAAAACATTACTGCATCAAAACCTAAAAAATGAAAAGTAACAACAAATACTTAATAACACAGATTTTCAAAGGCTAAAATTATCACACCCTTAAAATCTCAAAAAATCACATCCTTTATCTAAAAAAATTCAGATCATTTTTAGACCTAAAAAACCATCACCTCTTAAACCAAAGAAGCCATCAGATAATAATGAACATGACTGAACCTTGAACTAATGAAACCGTGTCTCCTCCTTCCAGGTTTTTGCCACTTGTTACTGCCCAATGACAAATACCCCAAAGGATTCGCCTTTGACACGGACGACGTTAACTTCATGACAGATAACCTGTGCTTCGTGGGTCTGATGTCTATGATTGACCCTCCTCGAGCAGCTGTACCCGACGCAGTGGGCAAATGTCGCTCAGCTGGTATCAAAGTCATTATGGTGACCGGTGACCATCCAATCACGGCCAAGGCCATCGCTAAAGGCGTCGGCATCATCTCTGAGGGGAACGAGACAGTGGAAGACATTGCCGCTCGGCTTAATATTCCTGTCAGTCAGGTCAACCCCAGGTAACGGATAACAACACACTGACTGGGCAGATAATATAATCCAGACGTATGTTGTCGTAAGTGAAAAAATGAAATGACAACCTGCGATGTTTAAAGACTGAAAGATAAAGATTCTTTCTGAAAAATGGGGGCACTACAAGATAATATAATATACAATCTTTTGATTTAGTCTTTTATTTATGGGATGAACGCAGGTACTCGTGTCGTACCGGTATGAGATTTTCCTGTTTTCAATTCGAGGAAAGAAGTTGAATCCGTTTTCTATCCGAAACATGTGTTCTCAGGGACGCCAAAGCCTGCGTGATCCACGGATCAGACCTGAAAGATCTCTCGCAGGAGCAGATGGATGACGTGCTGAAGAATCACACCGAGATCGTGTTCGCCAGAACCTCTCCACAGCAGAAACTCATCATCGTGGAGGGCTGCCAGAGACAGGTGCGCACACACACGCGTTCCGGTACTTCTCACACATTCATAAATGCATTAACACTGTTGATGATGTCCACGATAGACTTTACAATTCTTTATGGAATCCAAATGTATTTTACAGTGTTTATATTATCGAATGGAGATGGATTTTCTCAGTACTGAAATGTTTTTATGGGTTCTTAGGGTGCCATTGTGGCTGTGACCGGTGATGGAGTGAACGACTCTCCCGCTCTGAAGAAGGCCGACATCGGCGTTGCCATGGGAATCTCCGGATCAGACGTCTCCAAGCAGGCTGCGGACATGATCCTGCTGGATGACAACTTTGCATCAATCGTTACTGGAGTCGAGGAAGGTGAGAGGATATAGGAAAATATTCTTGTTCATATTTTTACCTGAATTAAAATTTGTGGATTGAGATTTTGACGTAGGTATCATTGAGGTTGATGTTTCTGATCTTTCGCAGGTCGTCTGATCTTTGATAACCTGAAGAAGTCCATCGCATACACCCTGACCAGCAACATTCCTGAGATCACTCCCTTCCTGTTCTTCATTTTGGTCAACATTCCTCTTCCTCTTGGAACCATCACCATCCTCTGCATTGATCTTGGCACTGACATGGTGAGGCACACTTCAAATTTACAAAGTCTGAATGTATTCTAAGTTCTTGATAATTCTAGATGATGTAGTTACAAGGCTTATTTTCGCTGACTAAATGTCAATTTATGTCAGGTACCTGCAATCTCACTGGCTTATGAAGCAGCCGAGAGTGACATCATGAAGCGTCAGCCCCGTAACCCAGCCAGAGACAAGCTGGTCAATGAGCGTCTCATCAGCATCGCCTACGGACAGATCGGTTAGTGCAGCGCTACATATAAAAGTGTCTGATTTTGTAAACCTCACTATCTGTCTCCTGTTTGTGTATTTGTGTATGTAGGTATGATTCAAGCCCTGGGAGGATTTTTCAGCTATTTCGTGATTCTGGCTGAGAACGGCTTCCTTCCCAGTGTGCTGGTGGGCATCCGGCTAAACTGGGACGATCGCTCTAACAATGACCTGGAGGACAGCTACGGACAACAGTGGGTATGTAACATAAATGCCTAAATTACACTCCGTCACACAATATAAACTACACATAACTTTGATTTCACATAAAGAAATATTAAGAGCTAATTCATATTTTCAAAAAGTCATTCATCTATTTTAGCTGTTGATTTCTAGTTTTGTGACATGTATTGACATTATGAAGGGCTACAGGAGTTTATTAAAGTCCCAGTGAAATAAAAAATGACAATTCTTATTTTTCCATGAAATATTGCAGCGTTTATAGTAAATAGCATATCAATGTGGGTCTTTTTTTTTTTAAATTCATAATCTTCAGTTAAAATCTAAAAATGCACTTCCCCCTGAAATGAATATCCATCGCAAATGATGTAAATTAGACAGTTTGGGCGGAGCATCCGTTAACTCCTCCCCTTCAACTCTCAGTCTGCTGCCAGTTTCGTTTCAAAATCAATGCAAAGCTTACACATCGCAGTGAAAAACGCAAGCCACGCCCAATTCTCCTTCGAAATTCCTTTCCCCTCGGAAACGTTTCAGAATACGGAAGCAAAAATGATCGCAACTTCCGGTTCACGGGGACTTTAATAAGAATGTATATTTATACATTTGAAAAATGTGATAAACATATATATAATATGTGGACAATCTGTAAAAAGTTTCAGGTCAATTGACTGAAAGGCATTAGTTTAAACGTTCTGTTGACAAAAATATATCCAACACACTATATGCATGTCTTATAATACAAAACTTAAACTTTATTTGATAAAAATTGTTCTTTGAAATGCATTGAATAATGGGGGAAAGGCCCAGAATAGATGGCAACTCCTTTGATACTGTTTAAAAAGCATCTCCGGATCTCAAGAAAACATGCACAAAAAACACGTTACAAAATTGCTATTATTCGACAAAACATTAATGAAGTTAAAATGATAACTAGACTCTAACCTTTGAGTAAAATAACAAATCTCTCTCTTTCAGACGTACGAGCAGCGGAAGATCGTGGAGTTCACCTGTCACACCGCCTTCTTCGTCAGTATCGTGGTTGTGCAGTGGGCTGATGTGATCATCTGCAAAACCCGCCGTAATTCAGTGTTCCAGCAGGGCATGAAGTCAGTATCTTTGTGCTAACAGATATTAAAGCTAATACCGTTGATCTGTACAAAGTTTTGTCTGCTTTGCACTCATTTGTTGCTTGTTCATTCTTTATAGGAATAAAATCCTGATCTTTGGTCTGTTCGAGGAGACGGCCCTCGCTGCATTCCTGTCCTACTGCCCCGGCATGGACGTAGCTCTTAGGATGTACCCTCTGAAGTGAGCACTACGCATTACCTGCACACTGCCATTCTGATGAAACATTAGGAAACACGCGCTTATTTGCAGAGAGATGTGTTTTCCCTTGACTGTACGTCTGTTTCTTCTCACAGGCCCAGCTGGTGGTTCTGTGCGTTCCCTTACAGCTTCTTAATCTTTGTTTACGATGAGATTCGAAAGCTGATTCTGCGTCGGAACCCAGGAGGTACGATACTATCACATCGCACATGCACGTTGAGAAATACATGTATCATTTTGGGTAATTAATGATGATTAATTATGGGCGTTTTCTCTCTTCTTTCCTGCGTTTCTTTCTTGTGCACTCCAGGTTGGGTGGAAAGAGAGACATACTACTGAATTGTCAAATATTTCGCTCATCCATTCTCTCTCATTTCCTCACCTTCTCTTCCTGCGTCTTTCTCTCTGTCTCTCTCTCTCTCTTCATCTTAATCTGTCCATCACTTACCATGAGACAACCAACACAGAAGCAACTACGTTACTTCATCCATACTGAAAAATGCGAATGAGAGGACCAACACCCGAGGAAAACAAACTAATCCTCCTTTTTTTATTTTTATGCCCAAAGACTACAGCTTAAAATCTGCCAGTATCTCCGTTGTGAGGTTTACCGATAACTGTTAAAACACTGTTAGCATGTGCACACGCACGGCTTTTGTAATGGATTTCATAACATCTCTCAAAACCGGCAGCTGTATTTAGATTCCGTCACGGCCTACAGGGACTCCTGTATAAACACTGCCACGATGTCTCTCTGGTACAAATCCTTTTCCATCCTCTCGGATGCAAACAAATACCCGATTTGTTACATTTCCATCAGCTCGCTGTCGCCCTCTGCTGGGGGAAAAGAATCAAGACACCTGCACCAACCACATTTAATGCCCCATTGTTGTTGTTGTTCAAGTGCTGTTTTTACGAACCATTCATAATGTTTTTCTATTTTTTTATGTTAGAAGCGTGTCTGAGAGCTGCTCGTTGTCATGTTTCTCAGACATGAGAAAGCACACTGCCACTCTTTCTCTCTCTCTCTGTTTATATATATCTCTCTCCGTCCCCCTTTATCCTGCACTGCCCCCCCCCTCCACCTGTCCGTCTCCGTCCGTTTGTCTTTTTGTGAACGATGTGATTAAACCTTCCTCCTCTCCCCCGCCCGTTCCCCTGTTTTCCTTCGACCCCTGTTAAAAAAGAAAATACAATCTTTCTGTGTCCTAGGAAAAAGAGATTTCACTCTGATTTCATTGTTTAAAAGAGTGCAGATAAAAAGCGGATTAAAAGCAATGTAACAATACGTGAAACAACAGCAAAAAATGAAATAAAAAAGATGGATCTCTCTTTTATCAGCTTGGCGTCAGTTTGTTTGATGTGTCTGAGGTCCGGCATGAAATCTTGTATAATCATTAATATTACATTTTGTTTTTGTAAATACGTTTTCAGGTCATTGCTTTCAACAATATTTAGTCATGTTTCATATAATAAAAAAATTCAGATCAACAAATGCTTTTGCAGAACTGGATCGCAGTGTAGATATTTCTCCCTATTGTTTGCATGAGGATTTTTTATCAAGACAAGATAACAAAAACTACTTTGATGTATAATTAATTGACTGTTTTTCCACATTGCAGTAATGAGAATTTGAACAATTTGTGTGAGCAATTTCTTCATGAAATTAATGTCACATTGCAAAAATCTACATATGCTGTTTTCATAGATAAGATATATTTTATTATAATGTTTTTTCTTTAGATATTTGAGTTGCAAGTTCACCTGGTTATGTATGTTTTAAGATGAGGTTCACCAGAAGTTAAATAAAGGTATCTAAATAATAATAAATTCATGTAAATAACACAACACATATAAGTTAAAAGTTAATAGTGTTCCTGGTATTGCTCTTTTTGTCTCAGTCCCAAAATTCTGTTAGTCTACTCCTTTAGTTCCACAGTTAATATCTTTCCTTCTCATAACTTCCACGAGTTTGGGGCTGAAGGTGGTAGACAATATAGATGCTTCTCATAAAATAATCTCACGAAAATCATACCAACATTTAACCTGAAATCACTTACTAATAATGTTGTAACATTTTATTTTGAGGAAGTTTCGTTTTTCAATATTGTTTGAAAACAGGAGGTGGTGATATACTGTAGATTGTATTTCCTGCTAAATAAATAAATCAAATAAAATTGCTTTTTCACACACACATATCACCTAGAGGTGTGGGTCACCCCATTAAATGAGTGTCTGCACACACAGATAAAGACTAACGGCCATTATAACTGCTTATATATTTAAACAGGCTTTGTACATATACTGTATACACACGCTCAGTATATTGTGTGTGTGTGTCTGCACGTGCGTGCATTAAGATATGTATATACACACACAGTTTGTGTTTTTATACAAGAAAAGAGAGAAAGAAAAATGCGGGCTGCAGTAAAGTCTTTGATGAATTCCCTGGTTACATTCAGCCGCTGTTTCATTTTGATGATGAAGAGGTGCACACACACACACACACACTTGTGAACGACACGCACACAAAACCACACCTAAAAACAGAATTACAAACATGCCTTGAAGCCAACTCTCCAAAATAACAGAAATATGGCTCCTCATTATGATACACACACACACAACGCTCCCCTTGTCAGCTGTCCTGCCTGCTTTAATCTTTCTGCTCAATGCAGACCCCAATCTCTCTCGCTCACTCTCTCTCTCGCCCCCCTTTCCCCCTCTCTCTCTCTCTCTCGCGCTCCACTGTTCTGTGTGATAGAATATCGATCGCTTGCCTCGTCTCAGCAGAAAGGGGGAAGGGAGGGGGCCATGGTCAGATGTGCTCCAAGGTTGTCTCCTTGGCAACTGCTGGATAGGTCACAGGGTTGCCATGGTGCCTAGGTCGTCAGGGTCACGGGGTGGGGAGGGGGGGTTGGGGGGGTCATGTGGCTGACCAGTAATGTTTGGGTGACGAGTAATTGTGGATGTGGGGTTGCTCTGGGTTTCGGTGTGTGTGTGCAGGTGGGGATGGGCAGTCATAAAACAGATCGCTCAATATGATGTGCGACAAGAATTTGGTGTGTTTCTCTTCTTCCGCAAGCAGGTGAGAGATCCTACAGTGTACACGATCAGATATCCCAAAAGATGTTGCTCCTTGCCACAAGTTTTAGTGAAGCAGCTCGAGAGTTAAACTGAGACGTTAGCAAAGACGTAAAAAAATCCTAACATTAGAGTCGAAGGCTTCACCAACCTTTTATTTGTCTTCATAGACAAAACTGGAAAAATGATAACAAATTATACCCCTAGAAATGTTTTTGTAATACAAATATAACTGACTTATGGTGAGACAATGGTCAATGTGTGGTTAAGGGTTTACTACACATAAAACAAACACATCGTATTAAAAATAAAAGGCCAGAAGTAAAAGGTTTAAGTGTTTTGGAGCCCGCATAATCGATCCTAGAAGTAAATTTGCTGTCTCTTCAACATTTCATACTGTACACCGCTTGCCATGTAGATAAACATTGACGTCGCTAGATGGCGCCCACACTCACAACTTCTGTGATACTCGATGAGAATGACTTAAACGGTCCTGTTATATTCACGCACCGGTTGTTTGAATGGTAAATCCTCTCATTAAGGTGATACTCCGACACACATTTATGCATTTTCAACATAACAAAAATTAGGTTCAAGTACACTGCTATTATTATATATTGAAAAGCTCTCCTATATTCTATTTATATGGCGCTTTATTCAATAGGCTGCAAACCGTTTCTAAGCAGGTTTACAGTAAAGTTCATTCATAATTGCAAGTGCCACAAAGTTTATATATTTTGCTATAAATGTACGTTTTGTGGTATACAATAATAATATATGAAGGTTGTTTTTATTTATTATTATTATCATATTTGTATTAAAACCGTGGTATAATTTAACAAGGTCTCACCATGATAACCATAACTTAGGTATTTGTAGTGAAACGAATACAAATGCAAACACTGCTTTAAAAACCGTCCTTACTACACTTAGCCCACTAGAATAAAACCGTGGTTCATTTTCCTAAAATGACGGTATTCAGATCGAATCTGTTCAGATGTTGATTCACTACAGTTGATCATTGTCGAAGTTGCAAAAATCGTATCAAGCAGTTGAATGTCACGCTTAAATTACGCAGATTTAAATGAACATTTATGATAATATTAACAACGTGATTGTCAGGCACCTTTACATCTACGGTCTGTAATAATAAATGCGCGTTACGTAAGTCACGTAAAGCTTAAAACTTTAAGCAAATAACGTTAATGATGTTTACTAGTCTATCTTTAATACGTTTAGCCTAACACTGTCAAAAAATGCAATGACCTCATCAACGATTTTAGTGAAGCAGGTGTGTATGCCTTTAAGAAAATCAATCTTTCTTGCAATTGCCATAGTTTAACTATTGTATTTGTAGTAAAGCATCTTAAAGTCTTACCACCATCATAATTCAAATGGTAATCAATCTGCAAAAAAAAACATGATACTTTGCTTACAACACAACTATATGAGTTAATTTTCACGTGTGTGTGTGGCGTTGAATCTCCTCCATGTGTATCTGAGGGCTTTGTGTGATTTTAACTGGTCAGTTGCTCTAACATTTCGAGAGGATTCCATTGAGCGACCAGGATGAGAAATGATGGAAAATTCTAGACTTGGTCGAGCAGGAGTTGAGGGATTCCGGGTTTAAGCGACCAGAAGCATCTGATCGCGGTGACCAGACTGCTGTGTTCAGTTTAATGACGGATTTTAGGTAATGGCTGTACGGGCCATTGGCAGCATTGCAGGCCAGTAAGAGTGTCCTGGGTTTAATTCCAGCAGTTACTGGGCGCCAGTGTAGAGAGCTGAGCAGAGGCGGAAAATGGGAGAATTTCCAGAGGTTAAATACAAGTGGAGCGGCTCGGAGGGGCGGGTGGCAGATGCAGTGTTCTATGTGAAATAAAAGCTTTAGCAGAGCCCAGATAAGAGGTTAAAGGGGCTGATTTGTGTTATTTTGATATTGTCATATTCCATTGCTTTTATCATTGTGAAGTTCAAGACCTATAGGGTGGTACAGCCATGCATTGTTAACCTTAGTGAAAATACTGCAGCAGGTAAGCAATACAAAAAGGAAAAAGATCTAGTTGATTTCTGGAGGAATTGTTTGACTTTGAATTATAAAGGTTTAAAGAAAGAAGAAAAGGAAGTCTTCAATATTTCAATACAGCTCAGTGCAGGCACAGTTTCCATTTATGTTTAGAAATACTATGTTTTCAGTCATTTATATGTTTCTGATGCCGACTTGTTGTTCTAACTTGTTTGTTTTACATTTATTTTTTAAGAAGCTGATGTGAATGTGGGTGATTTCTGGGCAGTGTATTTGCGTAAAGCCATAAAATCTTGTCTGCAACCCATTTTATTTCTGTATTGTAACATAATTCTGGTAAAAATTGGGTTGTGACTGCTGAAAAGACATCAGCCAAAAAGAATACATTTCAGAGTCCTTTCGATCAAAGGTTTTGAAGACAATTCGTTTTTTACATAAAAGATGAATCATTAAGACCACACAAATAAAAGCTAATATGTACAATTCGGTTTTATATGATAAAATATCCTATCAAGCAGATGAAAGTGATTATTAAACTTGTTTTTTTTCTCCTTATTACATACATGTAGATATATAACAATACCACACACGAGTTCACAATACATTTCAGATGTGCCAGTGTCCATCAAGTGGAGTCCCACCCTCACAAATGTGCCCCTCTTCCTCATCAGTGTCTACTCGGTCGTCATGGAAACAGCTAAGATGCTGGGTATAACAGGGAAAGTGAGGGAAGGAGAAATGGAGGGTGAGGATGCAGGAAAAGTGTCTGAAGGTCGCTCGGATTAAAGGTGGGTGATGACAACTGTGTTGCTCAAGTTTAAGTCCACGTATTAATCCAACAGAATTTCAGATCTATTTTGCATAGTCCCAAACCAAACGTGCCCGTTTCACACCATATCATGCACATTGATCTACTTTCTCCTGATTTCCTTCTTTCTTTCTCACTCACTCTTTCTCTCCGAAAGAGCCAGATGGGGTGAGGGCTCTTTATTCTCGGAGGCCCTGCTGCACGTGCCTCCTATTCAGAGCCTTAAAGCGTTTAATTCATGAGGGGTTTGATTCTACAGAGAAGGGGCCTCTACATCCCTCCCTCCATCCGCGTTTTCGTATACCCCTCTGATCCACTCTTACACCAGCCTATTTCTTCCTCCGCTCACCTCGTTTTTTTCTCCTGCATGGCTCCTTTATTCACCTCCTTCCTTTATGACTCTGTTTCTTTCTCTGTACAGTTCTGCATCTCTGTTGCTCAGCCTCTTTTTTACCCGTCTGAGCTGAAATCCCCGTTTTAAGACAGAACTATGGCTGTGGATAAAAGATGATTACTGCACACGAGTCTTCAAATACGCTTTATAGTAACATTTTAAACGCCACCATTTACTCTCGCTTGTCCTATTGCTGTGCATTTGATAACATCCTGTTTTATCACAAATAGATGCACACAAAATTGACCCACTGATCTCTCTGATGATACATACTATGAAATAGTGGCAGTTATCCTGTCATGAGACGTCTCGATGTAGCTGTGATAAACCTTTTTTCTTTCCTTGCTTGCACTGTCTGGAAGGAAGGAGGAGAGTCCTTCAATTTTAGCTATATAGAGAAAGGGAGTCTTGGTAGATATAGTCTGTCTTTTTCTTTTCGGTTTCCTAAAATGATAGCAAACCATGCACCATTCATTGGGGATTCATTGAGAGATATTGTCCCTTTAAATATTTTATCAGTATATTATTTTCCCTCTGTCTGATTCTTTACATCTGCCACCCAAATCTTGAATCTTTAGTCACGTCTTTCCCAAATATTCTTGTGTTCTTCGTTTTTATTTTCCTCCTTAAAGTGGTGCTTGTATCGCCCTCCAGCTTTAAAATACACGCATGCGTTCTTTCGTTTCGATGACCTCTCCACCTGTCGCGGAGACCGCGGGATTATTTAGTGCTATAATTGATATTGAATGTGGTCAATATTTATTCGCCTTCAGTTAACGCGAAAATAATAAGGCCTGATGTTAGCCACCAGTGTGTTCCTGGACAGAGAGGCCGATGCGCCGTCGAGTGGAAATCGATAAACACACTGAGTTAATTATGAGAAATCAATTAAAAGGACGGAATTGTGACTTTTATAAAGAGCGAACTGCCATCGGCATATCGACAGGTCGAGAGGGGAGAGAGAAGGACACTTCCTCCCGGCGCGCGACTCTCGGTGCGCGTGTTTGAAGTCTCGAGCGCGCGGCTGGTATCTCTCTATCAAGAGAAAAGGAGAGAAAGACAGACATGCAGACACACACGGAGACAGAAAGAGAGCTCGGTTGGCTTCAGCTACAAAGACTCAAACCAGATCTTCCAGGTTTAAACTCTGCCTGTCAAGATTCAAGAACTTTTAATGGCTTTGTCGAGGGGTTTACGTTGGCTGCGCATAACATGTTAAAATCATTTTTAGCTCATATTCCTTTTTAAACATTCGTGTATTTTTCAAGATGAGTCTATATTTATCCTTTCATTTATTTGCAAAAGTTGTCCAATTTACCTCTTTAAAACACGTAGCCTTCAAACACGCATTTTAAGGCATTTCTTTTTCTATACTGTTTAATCCTCAACCATCCTTCTACTTCTTCACCAATTCGATTACGGCTATGTTCATTTGAAAGGGTATTGACGTGAAATGTGAAGACTTATCTAAGCGTTATTTTGGAAGACATTTATAGCTATACCCAACAGCCTATGCAAAAAGTATGCCATGAAAGAAAATGTTTTTGTATGCTATTTAGACTTTGAAATCCGATCAGATTAAAACATTTATAATATTCATTCAACGTGGGCAATATGCGTCTGTTTTTATGTTCACCGTTGTCAAATTTGAAAGAGAATAAATAAAAGTATATTTAAAGGTGTTCGAGTATAGTTTGATTTAATGATTTAATGTTTGCTGTAGCTTTTATTTCATTGTTTCATCGAAATCTGAAGTTGCTCATAACTGGGAATTTGACTGTTGTGGTATTTATTGTCGTGGTTTCAGTAATTGAAATCTCATAGAAATCTCATTTGAATTTAAGTGCATAAATAGATCTTGCATTGATTTGAGTGTGTTATTGACGGAAGAAAGAGTTTTAGATGTGAGGTATTAAGGATTTAATTGTACGTTATTTATTAGTGTTGTTAAAATTACAAATAAAAATGGAAAAGCATTTGCATTTATTGGTTTATTATGCATTTACATTTTAAAAATATTAAATATGCAAACATGTAAATATTAAAGGCTATAGTTTATGAAACAGACTGTAACCTTATATACACGCAAATATATGTAAATTAATATTCATATTTGTTGTATAATGCCTTAATTTATCAAATTAACATAACGGTAACGAAAACAATATGTTGAATACTATAATTCATTTATATTTATATTATATGTCGGAACTGATAAAACATTTATATTTTTCATGTAAAAATGCAAATATGCATTTAATAAATTATTGTTATTTACAGTCTGTGCGTCGTCTATGCGTTTTATCTTTTGCGTTTGAAAAGACATTTTGTTTTATGAATATATTTGTAAAATTTGCTTATTAGTTGTTTCTTTTTTCATTAATGACACAAACATCAAATGCCAAAATAAAGACTAACACTCCAGAGAAAAGGTATGAAATTATTATATTATTTCTGATCATGTGCAGATGTTGGTCAAAACTCAAGATGAAAAACGTTAAATCTACGCATTTAACAGGCATGTGATTTACTCTGGAAAACATTTTACATTTCAGACAGTTCTTTTGAAATACCTAATAATAAAATCCTGTATTATAAAATCTATATGCATAAGCACCAGATGAAATGATTTAATATTATCAAAATTATTAAAAACTCGTAACTCGTAAAGACGCGTAGAATACCTGGGAGAATGTATGAGTTGTATAGGCGTTATACTGTTTTATTAATTGTTATAAGATACAAAAAATATATTACAAAATGATGTCGTTTTGTTCTTAGACCATATTTGATAAACTGATGGATATAGGCTACATTTTTTGGGTAAGCAAAGCAAGCCCTCAAGTTTAGTTTTCACAACGTTTTATATTTTACCATTTTCGTGTACGGACATTATTTTGCCACTGTTAAAAGCAGAAATAAACGCAAATAGTGAAAGTATAATCGATCTTTAAACTTATACCAAGATTAAGAAACGCCTCGTCCAAAAGACTGTGGTGATCATAAAAATAATTTAATGATGCTGATAATAAAATCTTACCATTACGCTAAAAAATACTATTTGTTTACACAAAGTGCAAAGCTCTGCGAAGCCCATTAGCTCGCGACCTCAGTGTCAGAGGGCGTCTGGTCAGTCTCGAGACATGACCAGCCACGAGATTGCTCATCCTCTTAGGTCGTTATTGCTTCGTATTTCATTAGTGGTAACAGCTATATGTACGGCACAAATAAATATGAGTAATCTAGATTATAGACTTTTTATTTTGATGGTATAGATATCCATACGTATTCAACATTTCTGCCAGCGTTGTGATGAAAGTGGTGAAACTTTAAATTAGCTACAGCATTACCAAAACCCTATAATTTTTTAATGAAATGAGTATGAATAAAATGAGTAAAATAAATGAATAAAAGTAAATGTGTACAGTGAACATCTATATGTAGATAGATGTATAATGTAAAATGCAATTTAAAATGTTTTTATATAGATGTTACATATAATGTATATGTCATACTTTTCCTTGAAGATATTTTAGAGCTGCTGAATTGTGTGAATTGTTTGTGGTAGTGGAATTAATTGGAATATTCTCAGTATTACTGCCTATGGACACACGTATAGATTCGGTCTGTATCCTGCAGAGAATTTCTCTTGTTTGACATGTATATAATCAATAGCTTTGATTCTTCTGAGCTGATTATTGACTTTTTGATGTGTCATCATAAGGAGAGTAAGTGAGGTATTAACCTCAACATTGATGTTCTTGTCTTGAGTTTCCTGTTTGGTTTTCATGGTGTGTGTTTACGGACCAAATCAAGTGTGTGTGTGTATTTTAGTAGTATGTTGCAGGTTAATAAGATTGTATTAAATAAAGCCCAAATAAAATTCAAGCCAATCACATGTATTGTTCATTTTTGGTTAGCTAAGCTGCTATTATGTTACAAACTGGTATCATATTATTGCTCACATTGTCAATACACATGTAGGTCTTGTAAAATATTTATCCATTTATTTTTTATACTCAGAATGAAGAAATTACTTGATTGTTTTTGTGACAAACACACATAAACATGCATGCGCACGCACGCACTGTGTGCATGCTGGTTGGCCATCCAGGTGGTTAGAATGCGGGCAAGCGATCAAGTTGAGGGGTTAAAGGTCAATTTCATCCCAGACGAATGACCTCATTCGCTGGAAGCTGACCCCTGTGGTCAAACTGGTAAGGGGAGGAAAGAGAGAAATAAACAGAGAAAGAACAATTGGTGGCCGGTCATCTAACAGTCGTGCTTTTGTCATCTTACATTTACTGTCACTCATTTGGTCAAATTTAGCTTTTCCTCTGTATCCTATCAAGTATTTTACCAGAATTTTACTCTATTTTTTTGTACCTCTCTCACTCGCTCGCTCATAAATTAACACCTGACCTTGACCACTGACACTGAACGTAACCTTCAAGAGTGCCTAAACATCAACCCCCACTGCCCTAAAACACACACTCGGTCACTTATGCGCACACATACATTAGGGGAGAGAAAAGCCAGGCAAACACACACAGATGTTCAGCTGGAGGTTTGTATGAGATTAGGCAGTAAATACCACACCACGAGTAGTACACTACTCAACATGTAAAGGTTTGTCCCTCTCCTATTTTATTTGTCATTTTATAATAAGTCGAATCCAGTTGCATCTCCTATGTTATTCTGCATTGAGTTGAACATAGTATTTGTATTTATACTCTTTCAAAACACAGTTTACCTTTCACAAAACGAGTGTTGGCATCCGTCAATATAAAGTACTTCCTTTTTTCTTTTCCTTAGTTTCTAGAAAGCTACAGGAGGGGATCAATTTGGACTGGTGGCAACAGCGATCACCCCTAGCAACCTCTGGCCATCCATATACAGTATATATATATATATATATATAGAGAGAGAGAGAGAGAGAGAGAGAGAGAGAGAAAAGAATAAATATATTTTTTATATACAGTATATATATAAAGTATATGGACGGAAGAGGAAAAGAATGCCAGGAAAATTCTCTAGACAGAGTATTTACACACTATCATTTTGGTCACTTCTCCTCCCCCAAACACCCCTTTCTTTTTCTTTCTTTCTCCATCTTCCTGCGTAATCCCTGCCCACTTCACCACATGTTTTCTAATCCCAAATATCAGAGGTATCCCCCCTTCGCCTTTGAGCCCCTAATGCTGTAACCTCCCTTGATACAACCTTCTTTGCTTCCTCTTGCTCTCTTTTCTCCTCGTCTTATCACCCACTCGCACTCCCCGCACTTGCCCTACTGTGCCTTGCTTCTTTTTGTTTAGTTTTTTTACAATTCTTTCTTTTCTCAGAAATGTATAATTAATTGGATTTTCATTCAATCTATTTTGCAGATATTTATAGTTAAAAAATATCCATTTAAAATGATCATTTCAAATAATTTATTAATATTTTTATGTATTTAGTTTTGTATTTTTTTATGTAACATCGGAAATTTAAAAAATATTTACATAGTAAATATAAAAATAAGAATGCATTCATTCGCTTATTTAGTATATGTTTACGTTTGCGAGTGTGAGAGTATGTAAGCTCGTGTGCATGTTTGTTCACACTGCTAAGTGTCATATCAATAGGTTAATAGGCACGGTGTCAAATTCAGTAAGTCGCTGATTAGTTGGCACTTCACCAATCTATACACTAGTCAGGAGTCATAGACCCTTCCGCATTGATTTCCCTCTTCTGCCTTAAGAATGAGGCAGAGGTCGACACGGGGTTCACGTATTGATCGGCCCCAAATCGCAACCCTCCCGCTCCCGGTCAACCTGTGCCGATGTAGCCGTCCCGTTCTTTCGTACTGTAAGGCAATGGGACTGCACCTGATTGGCTAGTTGTCACTCGGTCAAGGTGCATGGATAATTAGGCCTGGTTTTGATTGACGGCTAGTTTTACATGCTCACGCATGGCTGAGTCCCCTCGTGTTTGACCATCTGATGGGACCGTTGAACCAACTGCTACACCCCTGCGTAAAAAACACGGCACTAACCTTTGACACCCTAATTTGCTTAGTCACCGTTTGAAGTTGTGAGATGGTCCATTTAGGTTGGCTGTTGTCCATAATGGAGTATACTCTCGCCAGCTCTCGTTCATTATTTGTGTCAAATCTTCCCTCCCGTCCCCTTTTCCGCCCTCTTTTTCTTCCCTGGCGAAAATTACATGTCAAAATCCCCTATTTTCATCCTCTATTTTTCTTCATCTGCACCCCCATTCATTGGCTCCGTATCCCTTTCCCTTGCCCACTTCCCTCTATCAACGTTGAGCTCTCGTCTTTCCGCGCTTACCGATTCCCAGCTGTAATCTCATCGACACAACGTTTCCCTTCTCCTCTCTCTCTCGTCTTCACTGTGTAAGCAAGAGAGTAGAGGTTGTTAAACATTTTTCTTCTCTCTTAATTGTTTTGACTTGTGCCATCGGCATCCCGATTAGGGCCCATTGATTTCCTAGTGCTAAGTGCATTGATTTCTACATTTCTTATTGATCTTGGTTCTAAATCTACCCACACACAGTCTCAATGCACAGGGCGAGACAGAGGGAGTGAGAGAGAGAGAGAGAGAGAGAGAAGAGGAGAGGAGTCTGTTAAATACAGTATGTCATATTATTATCCACAGAGAAGTTTATTACTTGTTGAAATTATCCAAAAATTACATTGTGTAAAATCTGGAAGTAAATTCTGTTTGACTTTATTTTGCTTTATTTACTGTTTGGTGGTTTTTCACAGGTGATGAACAGCCTGTGTGCTCAAAACGATACACACTTTGTGAAAGTGTATTTTAAAAAATTGATGTTTTTGGAGCATTGTTGTGACGACTTTACATACATTTTTTTATATGATTTGTTTTGGTCGAGCACCCATTTCAAGTTGATGTCCGTGCATCTGTTTTATTTTGTAATTGGGTTTTTTACACGGTTAATTTGGCTCTTACACGTAGTATATTGATATTTCAAAAATGCGTATACTGTAAATATCTCATATTTCCAAAGCTCTTTATATTTATTAATGATATGTTTTTGATAACATTTCGTGTTATGTTTTTTCCACACATTAATGCATAGTGTGAAAAACATAACGATAGTTTTTTATTTGAAATGCATATTTGATTAATAGGAAATTAGCTCTATGAATATGACCGTTTATTTATAACAGTTAGTACACTCTAAAATATGTTGGGTTATTTCAACCCATTGTCGGGTCAAAAATGGACGAACCCAACTGTTGGGTTAAATTAACCCAGAAAATATTTATATTTGACCCAAGAATTGGTTAAAACAATCCAGCGTAGGGTAATTTATAACCAAACGGTTGGGTTTGTCCATTTTTGACCCCTGGGTAGAAATAACCCAACATATTTTAGAGTGTACAGACTTGTATTTTGTTCTAATACTTGTATATTACATACAACCTTTTATATATATTTTTTTTGCCTGCACTGTATTTAGTGTGAAGCAGCTTTGATACAATGCAATGTTGTGAAATAAATTCGAACCGGATTTAACTTGAATTCAGAACACTCTAATCAACATGATTGGCTCACAAAACAGCAGATATATAAAAGCTCTAAAGCTCAATATCCATAAAGGCCACACATACTGTATATACAGTTCTTTTCTTTAAAACACACACCACAAATAAATAACACTAACAGCATTATAGTGCTCAGAATAAGCGCTTTACCTTTTTCTCTGTTGAACCACACACACACATGTTGGCACCCCATAAAGATCACAGACAGGGTATTGGGGTTTTATCCTCTTCTACTGTAACGCTAGATCACATATTCAGCAGCCCTCTGACGGGGCAAAATCAGCTCCCCCTCTCAAGCTAGTCTGTGCTCTACTGATAGCCCCATCCATGTCATAGTATTAGGCTGCTGCAGGCCGCTGCGGGCGAGACACATCACCAGCACTTTGGGGGTCGATGTCTTTTAACAGCACTGACTGCTGGGTCTTCAGCAAGACTTTGATCGCGTTAAACTAGCGTGGCGTGGAACGACGGCAGAATGGGGAAGAAATGTGAAATGCGTTTTCCCGATATAATTTGTGGGGCGTAAAGACTGCATTAATGAAAAATAAATAGAAATCTTGTTTGTGAATTTTAGCCCTGGTAAGCAAATGTGTGAAATTGAACTAGTGTAAGAGTGTTTGGCAGGGAGAGCTTGCAGATGTAAGCTTGTGAGAAGAACGCAAAATCCTCAACAGATGCCTACATCTGTGAGCATATGAGACCTGCAAGCCACATATGTTGAAATAATTTGAACTTCACGAATTAAAGTGATAATCTTGTTCCTCTCCTTACTGCCTATAGATTTAAAAGAACTACAAATCCCAACATTCCCTGGCATTGATAAGCAGGCTGTCGATAAGGCAAGAGAAGACAATATTTGCACTGTACATTTATTAGCCATCTATCCCTGATCTCTGTGTGTTGAAAGCAAGCTACGGCACAGAGGATGGATTTGTATTAGAGGTATCGGCAGACTTGAGCTGGGTATTGACAATATGTCAACACTGATCATTAGATCAGCCGAACAGAGAAAGAATGTGTCCAAGTCTCTGTTTGAGTCCTTTTCTCTCCTTCGCTGAATGAACAACAGATGAGACTAAAAGTTGGTTTAAAGTTGTGTATTTCCACAGGAAAAGCTTATTTTGGGGGTTTGTAAGAGTGCAAGATTGTGTAGTATAAAGAACATTACATTCTCTGTGTGTGCGCACGTAGGAGGGTTGTTCCACAGTGTGTCCTGGCCACAGTATTAGGTGCTTGTTACAGCAAGACGGGGTGTTGATATAATTGTAAGCTGGTATTGATTGGGCCGCCTTGTTATTGATGAGAGAGAATTTAATTCAACCAACGCATTTGTCAACATGACATTGCCATTTAACGATGAACTCTTTCACTATCGCTGTCTGGTTCACCCACCCAGACACGCGCAAGCGGAAGTTTCTTTTCTCGTGCGTGCTGCTTGGTAATGATTATTTCTATTGATCTCCATTAGAATCACAACAAGAACGTCATAAACAATCATTATGGCATTAATAATAGTAATATCTTGTGCGGAATGTTAAAACACAAATATATTTGTATAACAAATAATACATTAAGCTACATTGATGTTATATGATTTAGTGATATATTAACAATAGCAAGAATTTTGTATAAAAAACAAATGGAAATGTCATATTTCCACAATCTGTGTTTCAGTCCTAGATCCGCACCTTTCTTCCTTCTCCACGCTATAAACGCGCAAAACACACTATATTCTACAAGAAATAATTGCTTTTGTCTGGAAGGAGTTTGGATGGGGGGGCTCGAAACGCGTGGCCTCTCAGGCGAGGGGGATTCGTGAAGGACAACATGTCGCTTCATTTTTTCTTCCTATTCCCCCTCTCGCTCGTTGGACACGCGGATGTCATCTGTCAAATGGAGGGGGGGGGGTGCTTGGGGACAATAAAGCTCAAGGAACCATTGTGAGTCTGTTGTGTTGCAGGAAATTTCTCAAAAAAGCCAGAAGTACTCATATGTGATATAAGTTGTTTAAGGCGTTATGATAATTCGCTCTATCCAGTATAACCGTGTGTGTGGGGTGCAGTCTTTAAAAAAGGCCTTATATTTTTATGACACATTTACCAATCATTGATTTATATAAAATCTCTCACCTCGGATATAGTAGGATATATAGGGAGATAGATAGAGAGAGATTGGGGCAAACGGGAATGAGGGGGATCAAGCTCCGCGCTTTCGATTTTCCCGTATTGACTGCGATGTTTAGCGTATAGATTTTTCTATTTAAAAAATCTATGTCGGCAATAATCTGGAGTGTAAGTGCGCGACATAGATTGTAGCTGTAATACTGACAGCATTCAGTGTGTCTAAGCAAAGAGAGAGAGAGAAGGAAAGAAAGGAAATATAGAAAAAGAGAGAGAGATGCTCATAGACCAAGACCAAATGAAACTTTTGCGATGTGCCAAAACCAGGTTCTGTTCGCTTCTTTAGCCAAGCGTGCTCACGATATACCACGATTAATATATGCGGCCATACAATGTCAATGGCCGGTCATATCGCCAGCATCTTTCCCGCAGACATATACCTGCATGTATATGAGGTTATAATCACCCGATGTAAGCCTCTCTGTCAATGTGTGTAAGCTTATCGATCAGCGGCCCACCGCGATCATCAGAGTCATCATAATGAAGAGTAATCAAGCGATCAATACGCAGGATAGCTCGCCTTATATGGGATTAGTAAAAAAAGGGAGGGGAGGAAAGTGGGGGAGGTATGGATGGATGGAGAGAGAGGAGGGGTAGAGAGAGAGGAGGCGGGGGAGTATAGCGGCTGCTCCTCTCGTTTCAGTGTTGCTTTCATACCGGGAGGCGGACAGAGCTCGCGAGCTACCGGGTTTCCCAGATAACGGGACTATCTTGACGGACGCACACGCACACACAGACGGATGGTGATGGGACAGAGCCATCGGGCTGAAATAGTCTTAACGGGTACCGTGTTGTTTTCTTTCGTTCAGTTTTGACATTCCGAACACTCTTGGTTGTTTATTTATTTACGTATTTATTGATTTATCGCGTTTTAATTAGCGGCTAGTGAGTGAACGCGAAGGGGGAGGGGCGTGTTCAGCCGCTGCGTAGCCTTATACGTGGTTACAGCCTATTTACACCAAACGATTATACTGTATGTTTTATGTATGAAAATATTCAAAATGATGCTTGATATGCATGTAATGTCCGTGAGATTAACCACACAGTAGGACAGCTAGAAACCAAATAGAGCAACCAAATATCTTGTTAAACAACTGTAAACTGTTAAAAAGCAAACCCTGCCAGCACCCGCGAGTCGATTGTAAGGAACCGAATAGTTTTTGTATTTCGACGCGAACTGGGTTTTGACTCGCGATTTGTTTGCAAAGAAAAACCAAAGTGGTCCAGATCGCAGCGCGCAAGGCCATTGTGACGTTTACCGACCGCACACCTGGTCTCGCGCGGGATACGCAAAACACTGGAAAAGCGATGAGCGTCTGCTATTAAGAAAAGTCCGCTTTGAATTAAAACAGCGAGTCGAATTTGGCTGCTTACTAACAGCATTATAAGCAGAATAGTTCAGAGAGATAAAAAACACATTACGTGACCACAAAATCTGTCTTTGAGCTTGAAGATTCCCGACTATCCGTCTGTGTGTCAGTCCGAGATAGAGAATCACCGAGAGAGCCGTAATGACAGAAATGCACAATACCAAAAATGTAAAGAAAGCTTAAGCCATTTACTTGTTATAAATTATCTAACCAAAAAAGAAAACCACAACCAAAATAGTCTACGCGACAAAAGCAACCAAAGAAGAAGGGAAGAACAGAC
This sequence comes from Triplophysa siluroides, assembly GCA_006030095.1. Classification (NCBI taxonomy): domain Eukaryota; kingdom Metazoa; phylum Chordata; class Actinopteri; order Cypriniformes; family Nemacheilidae; genus Triplophysa; species Triplophysa siluroides. The sequence continues at coordinate 930,871 of VCII01000054.1, forward strand.
TGAAGACAAGTGCCAAATCAACGAAACCATAGAAGAAAAGCCCAGACGACAGCGGATCATGTTTGTTCCCTTGCCGGTGCCGTTAGTTTTTCAGAGAACCGCTCCTGACTTCGGCGCCTGGCGACTCAAGTCTCCGCTGCCGCTGCGTTCCAGTAACTCCGGTAAGAGACTTAACTGCTTCATGTCTGTTGCAGTTTATCCTCTTTCTCATCAGTGAAAGGGAACAAATCATACACGTGGAGCCAAAGCACCTGTTCAGCCTTAGACAACGTTCTCAGTGAAATCCATTAAATCTGATTTCATGTCCTTAGTTTTTATTATTTGACTATTTTTAAATGTGCCACTTTGGTAATGTTGACGGCTGCTTGAGTTGAAAGAAGATGTCTGCCCATAATTGTCCTCGTTTGAATGGTTCGTCTCGGCCTCTTTTGGCTTTTCATCCTTCTGTCCTTTCCATATCTGCTTTTCCATCTGCCGTCTCTCTTCTCACGGCCGGTTCAGGGAATATTCATGCTAATTTATCGATTCCGCCGAGATCGATACACGCAGACCGCGGGAAAAAAAGGACTGAGCGAGAGTGAGAATTTAACAAGTTTGAGAACGGTGGCAGTTAATGTCACTTTATTAGCAATTGGTCTTTAAAATCATTATGCGTTATTGCATTATTGTTGAATAACTTCATTTCCTTGATTTCATTTAAAATTACAGTCATCACATGTCTTGACTGTGATTTATAGATTTGTCTGTTTTTACTTAAACATAAGGAATGTTTTAGAAAGACAGAGTGTTTATTATGTTTGTGTATTATCTTAGCACTGGGTACTACGTAGAAAAGCAAGCCTAATTCATTTAGCCTATAACAATTTTGTGATGCTTATGATTCAATTGTTTTTGTTATAGTTATACATGATAACTGGAAATGTGTAACATTGACACCGTTATTGGAAGTAGCTATTTCTTGGAATTTATTTATTTGTTTGAAATAGGCTAAAGTAAAAAATAATAATACTCAAAACAAATCCTATTACCCAAAACCGTAGTATTTGTACTTTTACAAGGAGTGCTCTAAAGTGCTGCATTAGTGAAGGGGGCAGGGGCGCGCAATGTGTGCGCGCGGCGTCTGGCCTTCACCGAAGCGGAAATTTTCTACCGGCAGATGGATTAAATGTATGAGGCACTTACATACAATGTGTCGCTTTAAACATGTCAAACACTCAACGGCTGAATGTAAATAAGACTATTACAAACAACCCTTTGGGTTGGCACCAGATTATTTACAACCCTGTTGCGTACTTTTAATTGCGTAACAATTAAATATTAAAAAGTGTTCAACATAGCTCAAGAATTAAGACCTAGAGACTTTAATTACTTACTGGCGCCTAAATGAGCAAAGAGCCAGACGTTCAACTTTCACAATATAATGGCCCCACATGGTTTCCTTTCATCAAATGCAGGTAGTGTTAAAATTGGATTGGGCTGCTTGTTTGAGATTGGCTGGGATTTGTCGTTTAGGTCAGATGTCTTGTGAATTAAAAGGGAGAAAAAGAAATTGAGGTTTTTTATATATGTATACAAGAAAGCATTGTGAAAGGAAACAAATATTAGTGAGTATTGTTCGTTTCACAGGCTCCTGTTTCGAACAGGTTCAAATGGTGTTTTCTTGTTTGTGCTGCAGACGCATCATTGATCATGTGTGTTTAATGTTTGCAGACACGCTTTTGTGTTTGTTTTGTCTGCTGTGTTTGCAATGATTAGCCTCTTTAATGTCTGCAGATCAAATGGCACCATCTCTCTATGTTGTTTTATGAAGTCACAATGTTATTGTCTCAAAACTGGCTGTTTTTGTGTGTAGTTCTGATTTTTTGTATGGAACAGCAGAAGGTGTGCTGTATCTGTACAAAGATTAAAACCTTTCAGCGTTGTGATTATACAGCAAGCCTCAAAATGGACACCATGTGTCAGAGCTGACATTAAATGCTGCAGAGGTCAGATTGGCAAGGTGAACAGCCAATAAGAGTCTATATTTTTTGTGAGGTAAAGCACATTTATGTCTAGTCTTAAAGGTGACAGACACCATGAAGGGCATCAGTTTAAAGGTTTTATTGTGATTTTTTTCCACTCTTGGTGTCTAAGAAATGCCTAAGAAATGTTTACCTGTGTAAAAAAGACAACACAAAGACAATATTTTAACATAAAATATAAAATAGAATATATAAATAGAATACTGTTGAGCTTTTGGATAGATATGTGAGTGCTTGGAGTTTTGGAAAAGGCTATTTCATTTCAAAATTGGTAAATGTCACGTTCAGACTCAGAGGTGAATAATTATTGATACATTAGCAATTGCTCCATATCGTAATTATTTGAATCAAAGCAAATATATTTTTGTATTCATTTGCTTAACTAAAGCAATTTTAATAAAGCTAATAAATAAATAAAAAATCAACTTAACTAGGAAAGAATTGGAACGTAGTGTAAATATTTGATCACGTTGTGTAAAATATTGTCAGACAGAATCATCGCTGGTGGAGTCTGTAAAGTTCTGTTATAGTAGAATCAACATTGGGCTCTGAGATGAAATTTTTAATCTGAAGTTTTAGAGTGAAAAATGCAGATGTTTACTTGGTGTTCTCAGCAGCTTGAGCGCATGCTGTCATTTAAGTGGATCTAATAAATACTAAGAAATTATGAAATTCATCAAAATATTTTCTATTTAAATTGTTATGCATTACTATAATTCTAATGAAAATCTGTATCTGAATTAGAAAATGCACAACTTCAACATTTCACTATTTGTCTCAGACTTTTGCACTCCACTTTTTATGATATGCGTATTGATAAAAATGTATCTACAGCAGAGTTTTATTCAAATGTGTTTTCATCTCTTAGACGATCATGTTTCCATGTTCCCTATCAGGCCTAGTGGCGTTGCCGTATATCAGAAAGTAAAGTTTTTCTTTCCTCCTCTGTGCTGTGGTTATAAGCCAGATTCTACCCATCTTTTTTCGTCCAGTTGTTTTATATCCTTTTAGGCTTTTTGTGTTTCTCATACAATATAAAAATAGAAAATTTTTCACTTGACGAACAAAGAACAGGTGTGAATCCAGAAGAGGTGCTACAAAAAGCCGCAGTTACAGGTGAATTTAGATGTCCGCTGTGGGTCCGTCTGAGTTCAAAGGTCAAATTCGATCAGGTCACTTGCGTCCTTAGCTGTCTGCCAATGTGAGTTGCATTTACGCCGGTACAAATTTACAGTTTGATGCGCCGCAAAGTGTTTTAACCTCAAACAGCTATCGATTAAGGAAGATCAGCCCGGCCGTCCACAGTCGGCGTGTGTGCGCGCATGTGTGTGTGTATAGATCGGATTTGAGCGAGAACGTCGGTGAGTCCCAGTGCTAACGTGATTGCGAATGACAAAATGTCCACCCGGGTTTGTTAGGGACATAATGGGGAATCAATAGACACAACAGAGATGTCAATACAACATGCTTTATTGCATTAAACCACCTCTCTGTTCCGCATCCCGACACCTAGCCTTTCCCTCTACGCCTGCGCTCTCTCGTCCACACATTTTTACCGGTTTGCCATTTTTTGGTGTTGCATTTACAACAATCTGACATCATTTAAAGTACTGCACTTATAACACTATATATCTCCAAACACACGCGCGTGCATTAAGATAAACACACATATGTGTCGGTTCCCTGTTGAGAGGCCACCTTTACGATCGGTGCTGTCTCCCACCCATCCATCTCTCTCTCCCTTTTGAGTATCCATGGAGACATTCATAGGCCATTAAGCAGATGGTAATAAAGGGATGTAGGTAAACACTCTCTCCCCTGCTCGGGCATCACCTCTGCGATGGAGACCACCATCAAGACCACTGCAGACTAAATGGACCTCATTCGGGCTCCAATACCCCATATCTGACATAGCCAAGTGGTTTTCTCGTGCTATAGTGTTGTGTGTTTGCATTACCAGGTGTGTAGGTGAGGACGTTTGCGTAATAATCGCTGGAGGGACAGCGTGTGTCGGCCGATTTCTGATAGCTCTTAACACACTGAGCGCTATTATGGTCCGGCCGTGTGAAATGGAATCCAGTGGTCATATTGTGACAGCAGAATCTCTCGCTCGCTCTCTCTCTATGGACCTTTATCAGACTCATAAACCAAATAACACATTCTCGCTGGTCAATTGTGGACTGTCTCTTTTTCCATCTCTATTTCTATTGGTCAACCAGGTTATACTAGATCAGAACAATATGTGTAATCGCATGAGACTCAATTGTAGATGTCGTTGCATTCGATAATGTGTCAATGTGAGTCGCGCTCTCAGCACTATATTGTAAACGGTTTCTATGTTAAGTGTTTTTCTTTAAAGTCAGCCTCGGCCATGATAACAGAGCAACACTTTAGAAAGAACAGGGTTGAACAAGTAGTTCACGTTTACCCGCTGTTTTCATTTCATTTTCAAGCAAGGTTAACTTTGTTTATGCATCACCCTTTTTACATTTGCAAAACTCTATTTAAAAGTCCCTCGCGTGGTCGCTTTATTTAAGGAATATTTCCTCTATTTCTGTCTCACTCTGTTACCAAGGTGTAAAGCTGTAAGGCTCTGTGATGCAAAGTAAAATGTTATCTTACTATCTGTCTCTTCTTAATGTGTCCTTATCAAAAGCAATGTGCTCTTGCGAAGGAAAAGAGTCAAGGTTTACTCATTTTATTATAGAGAGCGAGAGGCCGCAGACCTCTGATCAGAACGAGAGCGATCGCTGGCCACATTAAAGAGAAACTGTTGGCAGTCCCTCTTTCTATGGTTTATTGGAGGGACTGAATCAAGTTAGGTGAAAAAAATCAAGGTGCGTTGGAGGAGTGTGAAATGTGTGCACATTCACGTTGGTTTTTAATTTAATCTTCACTGATTTAATATTCACCTTTTCACTTGTATTAGTTCACTTTGCATTTGTCTTTCACAAGTATCTGTGTCCCCTTTAAGTAAATGATACCAACAGAAGCTTGTTTGATTGAAATGTCCCTCGATACCCAAGAGGTCCTGGACGGTTTTGGGTGGGAGCACCCAGTTTAATTTGATAGAAAGGTTGTACGAAAATGAGCACGTGTATGCATCCGTCTGCGTATGTTTGGACCTCTGGGACGGCCTGCCCTTCCTTATGGCTGCGTAGCGGTTACAGTCGGGTTCGAAGGGAGAAATTTAATATCTCTCCACAATGTATACACAAAGAAGGGGGTAATGCAACAATGGTGCGGACTAAGAGAGAGAGGGGGAGAGAGAGAGAATGGGGTGCGAGCGGCAGCTTTTAATAAATCTGAGTGCTTTTGCGCTTCAATCTCCTCAAAGTAACCGCATCTTTATCGTACACCCCCATCCCAGCACACGCACAAAATGTGAACATGTTCTCTTTCACACTCTTGACAATGGATATAGCCGAATGCATGTATCCAAAGACATCTACACAAACTTACACAGTGAAGTGCTTATATTTATTTCCAAAGAACTCTGATCTTGCACTCTTGAATAAGGAGTTTATGTAAAAAAATATGAAAATGTGACCATGCAAGTGAGAGTAAAGGAATGCGCTTATCCATCGCACAGTGGCACAAATGTTCCAATCGTTATGTCAAGGTACGCCTTAATGTTGTCACACAAGGACGAGTGTCCAAGTATAACATTTCATTTGTTACACGTCCACTTCATGTTTTTTCTTTTCTTAGGAATCCCATTCGTTCTTTTGATCCTCAAAGGAAATCAATCAACCTTTCTTCAGATTATCTTCATGGTTATGTCTTTTTGTCACTATAAAGGTCTAACGTCTGACATCTCCACATTGGATGTAAAAGAGCTTGAGAACCCAGAACAAAGCATCACACAATCTGTATGTGTTAATACAGCTCAATTAGTAAAGCGTTGCGTTGGCAGCGCAAAGGTCATGAGTTCGTTCCCAGGAAACACGCAATCGGATCAAATGTTTACCTTGAATACACTTAAGTGGGTTGGGATAAAAGCATCTGCCAAATGCATAAGTGTAATGTGTAAACTTAGAGGAATTTAAAGACGCATTCACAAACATATACACTGTAATCTGTGTATGAATAAAACCCATTTACCCTAATAAAGAAAAAAAGTAAAAAGTGAAGTGTAAAAGTGGACTTAAAAATGGTGACACTCTACAACAAGGTTGGATTTGTTAACATTAACTAACAATGAACAACACTTCTACAGCATTTATTAGCCTTAGTTCAAGTTTATTTCAGCATTTAATACGATTTTTCAATTAAACCTTTAGACACTAACATAAACAACTGTATTGACATCAACAAAGATGAATAAATGCTGCTTGATGTTAGTTCATCCCAGCAAATGCACTAACTTATCAGAATCAGTATCGTATATTGCCAAGTACAATGAGTTCACATGTATGAGGAATCTGGTGCATGACAGTTAGAAAACAAGACTTTAAAAATAATAAAAATATATACAACATAATATTAAACTATATTCAATAAAAGAAATTAAAGAATGTCAAAAAAAGACAAAATTTTCAGGGTGTGCAACAAATACAACCTTATCGTAAAGTGTTACCAAAGCAAGTTTCTAATTTCCTAATGGACTTATTTGCTTTGACTCATCTTGACATTTCTGATTTGTGCATACATGTATGACTAATAGGTATTTGTGTATGTTGAGAATAAATAGGTCAGGTGAACCCCATCACTTTCACTCCTCCTGCTGTCTATCCATCTTCCCTGTTCCATATGCAGGATGAATATGGTGAGTATACGTGCCGGTCAGCTGCATAATTCTGTAAAGAAATCCTGCGCTGATTACCCCAGAGGGTAACCACGGGAACGGGGCAGTTGGTGCGGGGAGTGGTTTACCTGACAGACCGCCTGGCTAATCCCACAGATAAGATAAATGGCTAGCGTAGCGCCGAACGCAAGTGGACTTGACCTCCGCCGGCACGGTAGCGGTGCATGTTTTAAGATAATGAGGGAGCTGCGACATGCACGCCGACTCCTCCACGTATATATGTAGCATTGAGACGTGTTATCTTTTCCCTTGAATCGACAAAGAAGAATCTTCAGTCGCATTAGCGTATTCAAAAGAGCCTCTGTGCATTCGCGGACCTCCACATCGACTCCTAAAAGGATGGCACTTGTGAGGGCGGGTGTGTATTCAAATTTCTCTTTTGGAGACCTTGAAAAGAATTTGAATGTCTCAGCTGGTTAAAACGTCCTCAAAAGGATGAGCCGAGTGTTTGAAAGACGCTCTTTTCTACGTGTGGCTAAAGTGACGCCCCCCGATTGGAGCGTGTTCACCAGTTGTCCATTCAGTCCTGCACTTTGACCCCTCTCGCCTCCCTTTGTCTGCCCGGCAGGGGCAGTGGGGGTTGACAAGTTGACCCCTGACCCTCGCCTCAGCTCTGCCCCTCTGCCGCGCCTCTCTATTGCCCCGTCTATTCATGCGGCTACTCATCTACCCCCCTACATCTCATTGCGTTTTTCTAAAGCGCCGTTCTCTTATCGACTCGCTTGCTGTCTCAAGTTCAAGGCCTCGCTGGGGCTAACGTTGAGGCAGGAGTGAGCCAACCTTGTAGAGATCTTAATATTCATCAAGTGCATGAATTCAAATGTTCTTCAAAATTTATCTTCGAAAGCCAGAGATTAAAAATACTTTACCTGCTCTTAAAGATAAGAGGTTCTCCAATGTATTTAATATGTTGATGAACTGAATTTTGTTTATTGTAGAAAAGTAATTAGAAACATTATTCTTAGTATGACTATTTATTATATTTCTTTCTATTTTTATTTATTAAGCCAGTAATTTTACCTTAAACGTTTTTTGTTCTCATTGCAAGTTTAATGTTATTTAACTATTAAAGGTTATATTTTCTTTGCATAGTTGTTTTCAGGGTTAATGAGAAAGAAGTGTAGTTTGAATAAACAACCTTTGACATCAACATCAGCGGATGGAAAATGTTTTCTCCCTTTTAGAAGGTGAAAAGCATACATATTTTGCAATCCTAACTTTACACAGTTATATAGATTGCATTTTATTGTTTGGATTCAGCATTGTTTTCCCCCTGCCGTCAACAACCTTTTCAGAACCTGCGACCGATTTTTAGGTCACGACCCACCCTTTGAGAACCAAAGTTGTAGATGTTATCCACCAAAATTCTTGCTATTTTTGCATTCATCACATGAATGTGAAGGCATTTACCTGTTTGCATGAGTCTAACGGTATTGAAATCTCCCACAAGCCTAATCAAAAGCACCCATTAGAGCAAAACTGAATGGACCAAAAAATACCGGCAATTCAGTAAATACCGCAATCTACAAACATGACCTTTACATCACAGATGCACAAACACGCCGAAGAAACGCGGCGTTCTGAAGAGACTCGCAAACATCTATTACACACTTGCGCGCAAGGGTCATTATTAGCTGTTCTGCGGACTTGCATTCACATGCATTCCCTCCGTGCGGTTCAATGCGGTACGAGAGGTGGAGGTGAAAAGAATGAATTGTTGAAAGGCAAAGAAATGCACGTAAAAAGGGAGGGGAAATTGATTTGGAAATATGTAAGCATGTCACCCAAAGAATGTGTATGTTTTTGTGTGAATGTGATTTTTGTGTTTTTTTCATTGAATGGTGTAATTGATTGATTACTGGAGTGGCCTAGGGCTTGACACTTGAGAGTAGGAATGAAAGAAGAAAAGACATATAAGCAGAATAAGATGAAATTTGTCGCATTTTTACATGGATGAGTTCTTAATGTGGTCTCAGAGTTTTATAGATGACTGAAAAATCTCAAGGACATAAATATTGAAGTATTAAGTGTTGGGTGGAAAAAGTATAACAACCTCCAAAACAGTGTCAACGGTTTGTCCTAATTCACTTCTAAGAAAAAGTATATTTTTGCAAAGGCATTTTGAAGATTCAAAGAAGTCTAAGTTTAACCTTTCAAAATGATTTGACTGAAATATTGTTAATATTTATTGAATATTTGCGTGATTAAAATTGTCGAATGCTCTGCCGTAGACTAAGATAATAGTGTGTAGCCTTAAAGAAAATAGAACACTTTACTTTGGACATGAACAATTTGTAGATACAGTTTTTAACACACACACACGCACACACCGCCTTCTGTCCTAAAAGCCCTTTTTACTCCCTCAATTTTGTACATTTCTCGTCCATCCTCTCTGCTTTTATATTAGAAGTCGGTGCGAAACAACACTGAAAAATAACAGAAATAGATGTGCTTGTCCGAATTGTAAGCCTCAGCCCATACATCTCACCTTGAAGATATTCCACACTTATTTTTTCTACCCATCGGAAATTAAGTTTCAAAGATAACAATTATTTGTATCTGGGCACATATTGTTAAATTGGAGTATGCGATTTTCCACTCTATGGTTATACGACTGTAGAAATGGTACACTGTGTGCATCATTTTTCACTGCTGGAATTATTAAAACATTTGTCACGCTGACGGAGTGCTCAGAGATGCGTCTATCTATCTGTGTTATGCCTTATGTTATTTCAGCAACATACATGCGTTGAGCGTATGGTCATTAGCGGGCACTCATGTTTGGATAATGGTGTATAATACATCATTTCTACCGGATAGAGTTACAGAATCAGGAGTAAGTATTTAAGATGTGTCTTTTAATACAAGTGTGAATATATTAGTAAGAATAGTGTAGTCCGTTTGTATACTGATGCTATGGTATTCGATTATAGCTACCTGTTGCTGCTTTTTATATTTAATTAGAATTTTATATATATATATATATATATATATTTTTTAATTTTATTTTATTTAAAATGGTTGTTTAATAGTAAAATTAAGTATTTAAGTCATATCTAAGTTATTTAAAAACACGTATTTAAACTGGACATCTTTAATTTTGTATTTACTCAATTAGTATTTATTTTACACAAACAAAAAAGCACCAGAAATACTAATATCCAGTGGCATACTTTTAAAGGTGCCAAATACTTTTAATAATTATTAGTTATGTCCAATTAAAAATATTTTACAGATCATTTGTTGTTGCTTGTTTCCGTCCGTTTTGTATCCGAAATGAGAAGGCTAGTTAACAGGAAGGGGGGAGGTGAGCGTCCAGGGTTCGGAAATGAGAAATGACCCAACGCCACACCACCAACCCCTCCACCTCTCCCCTCAGAGCCTGCCCCATCCCCCTCTCCTTTATTCTCCCCCCAGGAAAGAACGAAGGAGGAGAGTAGAGAGATGGGCGAGGAGAAGAAGGGGTGGAAAAAAGGTGGATGGGGGTAGAGGAGAGAGAGAGAGAGGGAGACAGAAAGCATTAAAATTCATGGCCTTTTTTATTTTCCCCACTGAAAATCAATACTGTCTACTATGGATGAGGTGAACAGTGGACAACAGTGGTTGTGGGCAGAGAAGGATGGGGGGGGGTAGATGGATGGATCTCAGGGTGGGGGGGTTGTTGTTCATTAAGTGTAGGCTGCAGTGGTGGGGACCCTCAGTAGGGACCCGAGCAGAGGCTATTGTCCAAGGGGCAGTCACACACTGAAAAGAGGACACAGCGAGACGTGTGTGTGTCCAGTCAGACAGGTACTAACGAAAAAACCCACACACTTCCTAACCTCATAATTAACATTCACCCGAAAATGAAAATTCTGTCATCATTTATTCCCTCTCATGTCATTTCAAACCTATATGACTTTCTTTCTTCTGCAGAACACGAAAGAAGATATTTCGAAGAATTTTTATAACCAAACAGCATTGAACAAGGACTTCCATTGTGTGAAAACCATCGAGACATATCTCAAAATATCTTCTTTCGTGTTCCACAGAAGAAAAAGGCACATTTACGGTATATTCGTCAACTACCCATATACAGATTGACCAATCAGAAACGAGTATTCTATATATTCCATATATATACTTGTATCTCGCTCCTGACATAACAGCATCGTGTCCCGGCTTGTTCATACTTTCTAGATTCTCACTCGGATCTCAGAGACTCACCTCTCACACCTCCTCCCCAGGACACAAGGAAGCCCATTACCATTGTGCATACATGTATGTCCGAACGCACACGTGTGTATATATGCCGATGCGTGTGCGCTGTGGGGGCCATGCTCATGTGCATTTACAGGGCTTGTGAGGTCGGTTACTATGGGGATAGGTGTAGAGGTGTAGGCCCCGGCTTTTTTTCAGACCAAAAGAATCATAAATAATGAAAAGGAAACGGCATTAAAATGCAAAGGCGGAGGCGTAGACATGTGGCTCGTATCGACATTTGTGAATTCCGAGATCCACGGACTATGAGGAGTTTCTATCTTGAACTCGTGGTGCCTTGGAGGAGTCAAACGTAACAATATTTTTGCAGTGATATCGGTAAGTTGTCGCATAATATTTATGTCATAGCTGTTGAACTGAAGAGATTTTAGCGTATGGTTTTTGATGCAGTATCATTTAATGTACAGTATTATTTTCATTTTTGATACAGTGCTTTTGCAGTTTGCTTTAGACAGATTACAGTTTTGTAGCGAAGACGAAGATATTTTGTGGAATTAAAATGGAAGTCGATGGGTGTTGTTTGGTTAACGTCCTTCAAAATATCTTCTTTTGTGTTGTGCAGAAGAAAGAAAGCCATACAGGTCTGAATTGACACGAGGGTGAGTAAAGTATGAAGAATTTTTCAGTTTTGGGTGAACTGTCCCTTTAAGTACACACTGTTTCTTCAATGCACATGTAGTAGATTTCACTGATTCTCACTGCAAACAAACTGCGATCCCTGATATGTTCGAATTGTTCAGTAAGTTAAAAAGAAATGCCGCATGCGCGCTTTGTATCCATTTGGAATCACATAATAAGGATTCGCTGTAAACTTTGAATCGCTAGTTTTGTCACCTCGCTCGCTTCCAGCGCGGACGGGGCGTTATGGACTTTTAGATGACAGATAGAGGTTTGAATTGCGCACTGAATCACACTTTAAGTGGCCTTCTTTATATCTAAGATTACACACGGAGGTGGACGGCACGGATATAGGCCTGAACTACAGATAGAGGTTGGAGTGCATTTCATGCTCACAGGTGAGGGCGACTGCGTGTGTATATGTGTGTGTGTGAACGCGGACCCTTTGAAGTGGAAATGGCCCCTGGTTGGCAGTAGGCCAGTGCATCAATAAAGCCAACTGGAGTTTGAGAGCCAGTGAGAGGCATTTAAGTTCCATTTCTCCCAGGCCTTACAGCTCAGGAAAGACCTTCTCTTCCTGTCTCTCTCTCTCTTTTCTCTTGCACACACACACACTCTCAGAAAAAGAGAGCGTAATCAGGCCAGAGTTGTGCTCTACGATGTTCGAGTGTGTCATAATTGAATATGTGCCCAGGTGTTTATGTGCGTGTGATTGGTTGCTGATTTTGAAGTGCCTTGTTAGACACACTAGCACAGTAGGGTTGACTTTCAAGTTTAATCAGAAGATTTGTGTTTGTGTGCGACACACAACTGCAATGGGAGACACAGACACACACTGGTTTCACTGTTAATCTGGCTTTACATTGTTACTAATAGCCACAGTGTGTACATCTTTGTCTGTTTGTTTTCATCGTAGTGATTTAGAGGTGAAGTAGGCCTTCAGCGGGCAGGAACTTGAGATTTCTGCTGTGAACAATGTTTGAAAACTGTATTGATGCAATGAAGTATATTAACCTCAAAATTTGTGGATTTTAGTCTGTTTTAAAATATATTTTTCATGATATTTGTTATTTACTCATATATTTTAGTTTAATTCATTATTTTATTATTATCAGTACTTTTTATATAAATATAATTTACTAACGTATTATTATTAATATTATTAAATGTAATTAAAAAAATCGTTTTAAAGTTTAATTTTACAAAAATGTTCAAACATAAAATTTAAGCAGAGCGTCTTGAGGTCTTAAATATTGGCCTTTATTGGTATTTTAATGTTTTTGAACTTATATTTTTATTTCTGTTTTTATTACGTTCTATTTTTATTTATATCAGTAGTGAAAGTGGAGAAATAGAAGAAGGTAAAAGGCTTTAACTTTAGTTTGCCTTATTTTGAGTTTTTGTGCTGTTTGTGTAGCGTTTCTGTCTTCCATTTTGTGTTGTGTAAAACTTTCAACTTTTGAGATTGATCATTTGTGATTGCAAAAAGTCATACCACAACTTTTCTTCTAAACGGCAACATTTTATTTGATTTATAAGCCACTGAACAAAACACTTGCGTTCTTTATCCGAACCGCACAACACGTTTTCTTGTCCCTTTTATTTCGAACAACTGTTGCATCACTCAGCTGTTTTTTTTCTGCAAACTCACAACCTATTTGCAGTTCCCCCACAAAACACGCAGCCGTCCGCTCTCTCTTTCTCCCTCTCTTTCTCTCTATTGATCTAGTCATAGTTTTCTGTCTTCGGTGTGCTGGCTGGCTGGCTTTAATCAATACAGATAATTGTCTGCTTTCTCCCGATGCCAAACAGTCTGCGTTTTTTCTCAATGAATCCAGGTCTTCCCCCAACTTGCACACATACGCACACACCCAGCCCACCTACCCGGGATTCCCCCCATTAATGACAGGAGATAACCTGCTTTCCTTACCGATTTTTCCTCCCCCCCACCAGCTCCCCCTCTCATCGATTGCCGTGAGATATTGCTCCACGTGCCGTTCTCTCAGTGTAAACATGGCGAGCACGTGGCGCCGGAGCTACACGCCCATAAACAAGTACGGCAAGGACGCATTACGTAACCAATAATGCACGTTGGCGCTTTTGTGATATGCTTATTTTGCTTTTCTGATAAGCTTTTCCGAAGACCTTGCTGCTCACTAACTTTGCTTTCAATGTTTTGCTGGTGAACATCATGTTTATGTGGGTCCACCAGTCAGGTCAGCATCAACGACAAGAGGTACGCCACATATTTACAGTATATAGTCTGTATATACGAGTATAATATTGCCCCGGTTAAGATTTGTCCCAGACTAAAATGAATGTGTGAGCTGTCAAAACTTATAATAACTTACCCCGACATATCTTAAAATAAGCCAGTGCCATTGTTTTGTCTCAAGATACACATAAGTTATGTTTTTTCTAATATAACTAAGGCCTAGTCCAGACTTAAGCTAAGCCTTGTCTCTGAAACCGCCATAATGTATTAAAACATATACTGTTGAATATCATCCGAACCAAGCACTGGCCTTGGCTAAACAACTTTGTAGACTTTTGTGTCAGTTCTGCAACCTCGGAGCACTATTTAACCGCTTTTGTAGCTTGTTCATGCAGTTACAGACTTCTTTTTCACAAATGTTTTCATTGGCACACCGTGAAAACCGGATGACAAACATCGCAGGTCGGTAAAAGTGTGAAGGTAGCACCATAGCACCATTTCTTGACATATTGTCAGGCAGGAGACACCACAGCATTTGTTAAATCTGAAAGGCTTATCAACCTACCAAGCACGCAAACGGTTTGAATGCCATTGTCTGCTCAATCACAGATGATATATTTATAAGGATTGAGTCTTGAATTACTGTCAGAAGATTGTTTATTTTGATCTTATTTAGGCCTCTGAGCATCATTTACAAGGAACTGGAAAACTAGATAGTTACGTTGCACCTAATAGCATTCATGTGTTAAAGACAACATGAAATCAATATTGACTCTATTTACTTTCCAAACAAATGTGCTTGGCTTTTGCACGATTCATCAGTGCATGCAAGAAAAAAAGTGTGTTTTTATAATCTATCATCAAAAGAACGTTCTCCCTTCATGAATTGACATGACTTAATGAACTTCTTGTAACTTCGGCTGTGTGGGCAGGGAAATCTTTTATTTCTACTCCAATTTCGACTGAAATCTTTCTGGATGTCAGAGACGAGGTCTGGTGGGTAGTGCATGTACATGTTGCATACTGTAGTGTATATTCACACCCCTAGCACTGTCACATAAATAGCAATACGGCCCAAAATAAATAAATAAATGCAATTTTAAGTCTGCCCAATTGTTCCCTTCTGAATTTCTTGTTTTACTTAAAAGCATGTCACATTTCTAGGTAATGCATTTCATGTCGCCTTGAAGGTCACTACATATACGTGCATCTTTACAGTCACTACTACATTATTTCCTTAATATTGTGTACTGAGTGATTTTCGTTTTTTCTCTAACCATTAGTCAGCGGTCCACTGTCCAGTATTGCGGTACTGGAGATTCAGCCATTTTGTGCGTCTGATTTTTTTGCTGGTGCAATGAGAACATGGCCTGATCCAATTTGTGTTGGTCACCAGTGTGAAATGGCGGTCGACCGGGGGATCGGCGCTCTCCAAAGCCTCTCAGCTCTCTACCTTTTCTTGTCTCTCTTTCGCTCTCTCGTTCCCTCTTTCTCTCAGCTGGTGATGTGCCATTCATTCGACACCTCACTAGCACTGGCATCCAGCAAAACCGCAGCCCAGCTATCAACAGAGAGTTTATCTAAGCAGACATATATACGTATATACATGTGCATACACACACATACAAGCACTGTGAGGAATAGGCTCTTTTTAAGTTAATTTGCATTATATTTACTGTTGTGGAACTTAAAAAGCTCTTACTGTAATTAATATTTGGCTCATTGATATGCATATATTAAATCTAATTAAAGTGGTATTAATTAAGTCTAATTAAAGTCTTAGTAAGAGAATTTCAGTGCAGGGAGAATTTTGCATACGTAATATTATTCATGGTATTAGACCGTATCAGTTAAATTTCTCAAATGTTTTATAATATTTCGTATTATAACTACAATAAGACGGATTTCAATTCTGTCTCCTCTATGTGCGGCAGAATTAAAGTGACTTCACAAAGTACTGTCGACCCCCAATGGACACACACACACACACACACTCCATTTTCAACATCTTTAACTCCAAAACACATATCTTGCCATTTCCCCCTCAAATACACACATTCACTGTGATTTTGACAAAATTGCCATGCTTGACGACCATATAGCCTACGACATAGCAACAAAGAGAGAGAGCGCAATAGATGGGGGGGTGTGTGATGGGGGGGCTGTTTGTGTGTGTCATTTGGTGAGTGAACATAAGTGGCTCTGAGGCGGTAGAAAGGTAGGCTGATGGAAAGGGCGAGGTAAAATTAGACAGGAGAGTGGCCACCTTTTTGTGCAGGCAGAGCTTAGGACAGCCTCTGAGAAGAAATGCAACCGCGAACCTGGCGAGTGTGAGCGACACGATTCAAAATGGAGTTTTGTTAAATAACCAAACAGAAGCTTTTCAGATAAGCTCAGGTGCTGTGGCCGAAATGGACAGCACATAGTGCAGAAAGAAGAGGTTTAATACACCCCAGGGAACCACGGGTGAAAAACCTTGCCCAAGGGCACAAGCGGAGGGTAGAGGGGGCCTTCATCCATCTAACTATCTCCCTTTTTTCCTCCTCCCTCTGTTTTATAGAAGAATTGTCAGTCCGTCTTCATCTACACCCATCCTCGTGTTACGGTTCTGTTAGCATCGCTATGCTAGCTGAGGAAAACAAACCCGTCTAACAAAACGGTCTCTCCACAGAGAGGGAAATGCATGTATCCGTTTCGATCTCTTCTTTTTTGTTTCGCAGCGGCAAAAGCTTTTTCCTCCATTGTCAGGAAGGCTGGCATTTGTTGAGAACGGTGTGCGAGATGACAAAAAGGAGCAAGAAATGAAGAAATCAGGCTGAAGACAAGGGAATAGGAGATCTGTAAGTTTGTGTGTATTCATCCATGTTTGAATTGTGAGGCCCGTTGTTGATTCGACTCCCTGCCGCACTTGTGTATGAAGTGGTTGGGTAAATATAACACAGCCGTCTTCGTCAGTTCTCAAAACACATTCCCCGGATTTAAATCCCTGGGTGCGTAAACGACAAAAGAAAGTGTGTGTGCATGTGTATGAGAGAAAGTAAACGAAAATAAGAAAGGAAGACGAAACGAGAAGGGGGATAGGCGGCGTTGCAAAAGTGCCTCCAACGTGCGTGGCTCCCAGCTCCCTCCGAGAGGGGCCCCGATCGATACCAACTCGGAGCAATAAAGCTTTCTCCCTGTCATCTCCACAGAATACAAAGCAGAATGGGGGAGAGAAGGGGGGGGGTGCTGGTGGAGGGGGGATTGAGGGGTGAAAAGCTGTTCCGCTAGCCAGACCAATTTCCTAACCCTCCCTTCTCTTCTCCCTCCACCTTTTTAGCCCTCCAACTACTACTATGTACACCACCTTTTCTCTCCCGTTCCCTGCTTTTTCCCCCGGACTTCTCCCCATCTACCGCCAGCCGAGTGTTGTGTCTGGTTATATTATTAATAGTGTTTGAATAAATAAACTTAATAATTCATCGCTGCAGTTTTACACAGATTGATAGCAGGTGAAAGATTCTGCGGGATCTAGAGAAATGAAAGAGGGCTGCGGAAGGATGGGGCACGGGGTCCGAACGGGGGAATGCCGAGGTTTGAGGTCGGAGCTTTGAGAACGAAACCGTGAAAGCAGGATGGATATTCAGATGGGGAATGAGAAAGAGAGGAAAGAAGGGGAAAATATAGGTGAGAACGAAAGACGGCACGCAGGCGAAGAGGAAGAGGTCAAATAAGTGTTCTCTTTAATTGAGAGCCAATTTAAGTCCAGTGCAATCGATAAACCTATACACCAAGCAATCTACCGTCCCCCATAACACATACATCATGCTGTTTAGTTGCTTAGTAGATTCTGTCATGGACAGACACTGTCCTCGGCCCCCAGATGGGATTTGTGGACACATTATATTGGCTCGGCTTCGGTGCTTATAGTGAACTTGTGCACATTTGCACGGGATTTATTTTTATTTTTGCACTTTGAAAGGATTGACAGGACACAGTCATAATTATACCCTGTATCTCTCTCTCTCTCTCTCTCTCTCTCTGGCAGATCCCTTCCATTCTCTTCGGATCTGCGGTTATCCTTTATTAGGAGACGGCTGTGTAAATCTCTCTTGCCTTCTCTTGTCATCCCCATTTTATTGTACAATCACAACGCGTCCGTTTCCCTCCTCTTCCTCTCTTTCCTCCTCTCTTTGTCTTTCCTTTTTCCACTTTTTTTTTCCTGCATTTACTCAGATCTTTGACTAGCAACCTTCCAGTTGCTCATTGCTGTCCACTCATTCCCTCCATCCATCCCTCCATCACCGACACCTCGTGTCAGGGTGAAATAATAGAAGGACAGAGGGTCGGGGTGGACGGACAGAGGGATGGAGGAAGGGTGGAAGCGTTGGCCTCCCTCCCTGTTTTGTGCGCTCCCCCGGGGAGGGTGGTAATAATGGTAGCCATACAGGGGAGGGGGGAGAGAGGAGCGATTATTGTCTTGTAGGGAGTCAGAGGTATCGATCGGCCCAGAAATATGTGGTGCGAGAAAGAGGTACTGTATCGGATATAATATACACTCCTGAGACGGTAGACGCAGAGGCACACACACAATAATACAAAATACCAGGCGAGAGACTCACGTATACGCACACAAATAAAAATACAAAATACTCACAGAGTGCGGCTTACACACACAAATATATTTTTACGTAAACCTGCTCTTAGAAACACACACGCCGCAAAGATGCTCGCAAGCTCCTATTAGGAAACACACACATGGCCAGAGGCTTAGAAAATACACACACACATACAACACACTAATACAATTAAACCTCAGTGAAAGATTCACATAGCGGAACAGTTACACAACATTTCTGCACAAACATGCAATTGGTAAAACCTTTAAATTATACGTCTGTTTAAGGAAAGAATAACATGCATTGATAACTATATTTATGACATAAAAAAAATTATGTTGTGATTCATTACATGATTATATTAAATAATTGTTAAAGTCAAGTATTTAACTAAAAAGGAAGCAGTGTAAAACTCCACTCCTGTGTAATATGGTAAAAAGGTTTAAATGTTAAATCTATATTAAATAGAAAATCGTAAAAAAAATACTAGACCAAGTTATTAATTTATCACGGAAAATTCTCGCTCTTAGTTAGATTATCACATTAAACGCTCACTCACACACACGGATGCAGGTCTTTCACTGCTGTTGCCTGGCAACGTTGCTAGGTGTCCTATTGGAGAGCTGTAATGTCCAGTGATGTCATGACCACAGCTGACCAGCACTGCTGCATGCTGTACTGAAAAAAGAGAGAGAGAGAGAGAGAGAGAGAGAGAGAGAGACGGAACGAATGAGGCCTGGAGTTTGTGTGATGCTTAGTGTAAAGTTTTGACAAAGCAAAAAATTCATAATTTTTATAATGCCATTAGTGCTATATTGTAAGAGAATATTTTAATAAATTGTATACATCCAAACTGACACAAAAAGCTCTTTAGTCTCAACATTGATGTGCACACTTCAAAAGTGAACTTGTTTTAAGTATAAAATCTTAATTTTGATTAAACATGAATGTCTAGCTTAAGTCATTTTGTTTATCACAAATTCTTGAAATTCAAAAATTCTATCTAAGAAATGAATTGAAATGTATTTTCCACTTTGATGCAACAATGTCTTTTATTTAACTTGGCCTGAAGTGATTCATCAGGTGAACCGAATACAGAACATGATGAGAAAATGATGCAACTCTATTAGTGTGTTTCTTTTAAAGAGTGTGAGAGGTCTAATTTTAAACCTGTACTCCTCCATTGTTCTGCTCTATTGTCTGTAAATCAGGTCAACAGCCGATAAGATTTAACACCCTAACCTGCCTCTGCATCTCTCCATGAGTGGAGGGGGAGTCATGGCTGTGCTTATAGTATGAGGAGCTCTCTGTGTATGTGTGTGTACTTCACAGCGCTACGTTTATCTTTTGATTTGTTGTTGTGGTGTTGCTTTAGTCTGGGTTAAAAGGATATTCTGGGTTAAACATAAGTTAAGCTCTATCGACAACATCTGTGACATGCTCTCGATTACCAAAGAAAATCATTTCTACCTCTCCCTCAGTTTGTGAACAGCAAAACCTGTTTGCAATTACGCACTTACAATGGAGGGTGTATGGGACGACCAACTTCACACTGTGAGCACCTTGTTTTGAAATATTAAAACTGCAGGATGATTTTGTTTTTGATATAAACTTAGTATATCTTTTTTTCTCATGCAACTATTACATTATACGCTGACCGACGCAAATATATAGTGGCTAATGTATTGCTGTCTCACATTTTGGCAGCCTCTTTATCAATTGCACCATTAACTAATTACATCAAAACTATATTGAGCAGCGCAACTAGTCTATGAACAGCACCCCGCCATTATTTATAGAGCTGTCCGTAAAATATACCCCGCCTCCTGTTCCTCCAGGGCAGACGTACCCCCTCACTGGCCTCCCCAAAGGTTAAGGGGGCCAAGACCAGGGGGAGGGAGATGAGGGAGGGTGCGTGGCAGAGTGACCCTTGACCCTAACACACGCCACCCAGCAGCCCTCTTTCAGTCCCTCACACGGACACACACACACCCACGCGCCGTCTGTCACGGTCCTGACAGGCGTTACAGAGGAGGTTGGGGGTACATAAAAGGGGGCCCAAAAACTTGCTAAACCCCTGACCGTGACCCTGAACAACATCACACACACACACATTCTAAAGACAGATTCATTATGAGCAGCGGGCTAAAAGGCTTATGGCAGGCCGGAGGACGCATCCACTGTCCTACTGCTGAATAATAAGTGTGTGTGTGTGTGTGTGTGTTGTGTGTGTTTGTGTGTGTTTGTGCATGGAAGTGTGTGGAGATTTTAATATGAATGCGAGTAATTGATTGATGGGTGTCGCTTGAATATTGCATGGTGTGAAATCGTTAATATATGGAAAAAGTTCACTTCAACGTATTGCTTTTAATGTACTCATATTTGTTATATAATTTTCTTTAATGCAAAAAATTGCCAATTTAATACCAGGTCCGTGGATTTTGAAAATGATGTTCAAACGAGAACGATTAAAATAAACATGTAATGGGTAGAGAATTGTTGCGTTGCGTGCGTTTATGTTACATAATGCCAGTATTTGTTGACCTTTGAAGCGATATTAGGAACATAATGTTAGAAATAGATTTATATAAATAGATAGCGGCTATAAACATTTTCGTGGAAATACGTAAATATTTTTTTATTCATTTTTTTTAGAACTCGACATAATGTCCTGTATTCACGCCGAAAAACTATAAGCATAGACAATAACTTGAAACAAAAAATAAAATATATCAAAAAATGAATAAAACAAAGTTCTGAGGGAATCGGTCGTTCGGCGCTCGTGCAGCTTGAGGCTCGTTTAATATTGATCTGTCACGTAACTCGCATGCACGATGTATTTATACTGAAATAAGCACAGCTTACCTGATAAAACCATCCGTAACTAACCTACAGCAAAATCCAAAAGCAGATTTAAATTTCACAGTTTAAAAATGACGAGAAAATCCTCCTACAGTCTTGCGTTTAGCGTGAAGCAAGCGTTTGATACAAGGACATTGAAGGCGTCTGCTACCCCCTTGCGGTCGCTTTCCGCCATCGCAGTTTCTTTTTCGCCGGGCGGACGCAGTCGTTTTTCGCTCTTTGAGAAAAAAACAGTGGAAAAGAGAGGCGTGTGAAGAGAGGGAAGAACGAGAGTGCGATATAAGCTGCTTGTTTTCTCGTTTTACTGATGAATATTTTCCAGCCACCCCAGCACTTTCTAATGCTGGCCGAGCTGAGTCTCTTTTCTTTCTCTCTTTCTCTCTTTGTCTCCTTCCTCTTTTAGTACAACAACATATCAAACCATCTTTGACACGTGCCCACAATATTAAAAAAGCACAAAAACAATCATCTTTTTTATATCCGTATAGAATAACTCTTTTACTTTTATAGTAAGTTGATTTGCACACAGAGGATGTCAAAGGAAGTGTTGGGTTCAAAGCCGGCGGTATTTGGGGGCAGGCAGGTGGGTGGGTGGATGGGTGGATGGTTAAATTAGGAGAGAGTGACTACATCATCTTTTAACACCTCTGTCTTATTCTGTCTTTCATGTACAAATGAATTTCAGATGAACAGGGTTAGCTAAGAACTTGTCAGGCCAAAGTTGACACCAAAGTCTTGTGATAAGTTCAGACTTGAATATTTAGATAACGGCGTGAATATTCGTTCCACAATTATCATTCATTCATCCGCGAGAACAGGGACTATGAGGTGGACGGAAGTGTTTTGTGTACACTGATGAACCTGAATGACTCGGATAGTAAGACAGAAGGCTGTGGTTTATTTAGAAAATGGCGGCTGTGGCGAAATGTCTGAATTCCAGGTAAGTCAGTGTCTGTCTCTCTGGCTTTTCTCCCCTCTAATGATCTCTCGAGAGGGGGCCGCAGGGTTAATTAGCTCTGCCTTCACTTACACACTCTGCTAATGAGAGAACATCAAAACTAACAGACTAGAGACTGAAGGACTGAAATGTCAGGAGCAACTCCTCAGAGGAATGCAAGGGATTGGAATATGTGTGTGTAAAATAGACACCTGGTAGGCAATAATTACACATCCTTATGTTACTTCTCTCATATACAGCAAGAATTTGATTTACGAAATATACATTTGTTATTTTCATATTTTATGTGCATTTATATTTTAAGATGGTTGTGTTTCCAATCATAAAGTGTGTTGCCATCAGGGCAGTTTTTTGTTGGTTTTTGCTGTGTCTGCATTTGTGCTAGGGCATTACTCCACATTGGACTGACAAAATCTGATCAAAAAATTATGAAGTTTTTTTTTATAGGTATGCTTGCACCGTACCGTGTTGCAGTTTAATTTTAAGTGTTTAATAATTTCATTGTGTTGGCAATCAAACACCTGCTTACACCAAAAAACTGCATTGCCTTTACCGTACAGAGAGAAGTTCTATTACTGTAATTCATAAAGCTGTTCTTCCTGCATAAATTTATGCCAGTCAGACACACCCATCTCCCCCTAGATTTGGAAAGTTATTACATAAATGTTTTATTGAATTACAGAATTGTTTCCTCCAGAAATCAAATGCGTAACATTCATAATTAAAAGTAAGTAGCCTAAGTTACAAAATATTTCAAATGTAAGTTTAAAATAACATAACTAGAATAAGAAAATGACTTCAGTGAACTTTGTTTCACAGTTTTATTGTATTCAAAAGCTCTCAGGGACATGATTTCGACAGCTTTATTCCTGATAAAAAAGTAACTTTCCCAGAATCTCTCTCTTACTCTCGCTCTCTCTCTCTCTCTCTCTCTCTCTCTCTCTGTGTGTGTGTGTTTGTGTGTGATACCACACGTTTGAACAGGAAATGTGATGACACTACACTGACTCACAGCACAGAGGTTTGTGGGTAATAGTGATACGCAATAGGTCGCATGTGACAAAATCTTTTATGTTTTTCCAACTATTAATTATAGTATAACCGGAACAAAAGATCAAATAAAGATATCACAGTGTGTGGTCTGCATTTTAAAGGTTTGGATAAATTACTCATGTTTTTTGTGACCTATAAATAGCAGCATCACTTATTACTGACACAAATTACTGTTACGTTTGTGATAAATCTGCCTTAAAATGTATTTTTTATTCTGTGCAAAAGTGTATTTCAGTGAGGTGAGCTGAACTGTGTTGTGAAAGGTCTTTTTATTCTCAGGTGAAATGTAAAACTGTAAAACTGTAAAACTGTAAACTGTACAATTTTAATATTAATATTAATATTAATATACATTTTACAAAAGCTTATTGAGATTTACTTAAATTGCATAAAGAGTTTAAGTAC
Source organism: Triplophysa siluroides (assembly GCA_006030095.1). Taxonomy (NCBI): domain Eukaryota; kingdom Metazoa; phylum Chordata; class Actinopteri; order Cypriniformes; family Nemacheilidae; genus Triplophysa; species Triplophysa siluroides. The sequence continues at coordinate 954,668 of VCII01000054.1, forward strand.
AGACTTTGTTCCTAACTTCTTAGCAATATTCTTCTTTAAGGATTAAATTGTTTTTGCCACTACATTACAGGTTTTTCCAGATCAGAGTAGCCTATTAATTTCTGAAATATTTTAACATGAATATTTGGTTTTCTTTTACATAAACTGTAAAAGTGATGGGTGGTCTTTAGTCAGACATGAAGGAAGTGTGAGACTGTAACCAGTGTGTGTCGTACTCGCCTCTCTAGGCCTTTCGTGGCTTTACACCTTTACTGACTTTTCAGTGATTTTACACTGTGCTTGCAATCTACCTCACCAAGTTCACCTCACCGGTGGAAGCAATTGATGAGTCTTTTCTTTCATTTTAACTCGTTTGACTATCAATATCAGTGAGTAATTCATCTTAATTTAGTAACGGTCTCGAATGCAGTGGGTGGCGGAGGAGGGTTTCGTTTGCTTCAGTTGGAAAGAGGCATTGAATTGAGTTTGTCTTCTATGACTAAAGCAAGTGAAATTTGTCAACCACCAAAAAAAGTGACATATAGAGTGAAGGAGTTATTCTCATTGATTGTTCAGAGGAGTCAAAGAGCAAAAACCGTTCCGGTGAGTCACAAATACACAGATCTGCGATACTTCATTTCAGACATATACCGCAATTTAATAACATGCATTATAGATTATTTAATGTCTACTTGGCTATCAGGTTATTAAGTTGCTTGTGTGTTACCAATCTATTGGACTGGTGTTTATTTGTGGTTGTGTAGTGTAAGTTCAGTGAAAAGGTTTGGAAGTGACTTTTTTTTATATGAGCAATCCCTCATTCATTTTTGAAACATGCATTAAATACACTAAGTTGTGAGATTTATTTAAAATGTATATGTTTTGTTGGGGAAAAACGATTGCTGAAAATCATAAATTTAAGCAGCTTATGTCTCATTTTGGCAAAATTATACTAAATTTGAGCAATCGGATGTGCACTAAACTGTTGTGCAGATGTTTCATGGTTCATCAAAATAGTTTTAAAATATCTGACTTTGTGTTCATATTTTACCCAAATGTTGTGACTTTTTTTTTTAAAAGTAGTATTTTTATTGATAAAATGTATTTAGTTAAATTTTGCCTTCCTATAAACTTGATCCCTTTCATGCACTGAATATAATTTTAGTAATCTATTATTTAAGAATTTATGTTTTATTTGCACTATATGTGTATATTCATATATGACCAAATTTAAAAAGAGGAAAACTAGATAGGCTAATCTATTTGTTTTTGGAAATGATGGTGTGGATGGTTTAAGGTGGCCATCAATTTCACGAGGTAGAAAAAGAAAAGCTGTTATCCCTCTGTGAAGTGCACATGCTCCCACAGGATGAAATCCTTTCCCGTCTGCATTAACAGCTATTGGCGCTGCGTGTGTATCTATATGAATGGTGCTGTGTGGGATGGGACATGCTCCTGTTTCGGCTGCGCTGTGTGTGGCGCAGGTGCTGTATTAGGATGAAGAGAGTGTCAAAGAGGACGAAAAGCACAATGAAATAGAAAAATAAAGGACAAAGGAAAGACAGATAGAGCAATTGAATAGGATGCTGAATTCTGGTTGATGGTGAAATTGAATTTGGGGTTGAAGGTTCATTGATTAAACCTATGGCATGAATTTATTTTGCCATTTTCATCATGTTATCACAGGATGTTGCATGACCAATATTTTAAATAATGTTGGCTATGGCTGAAATTTTGGATGAAACTGCATACACTGTAAAAAACTGTAATTCTACAGAATTTTACTGTTAGTTTTACAAATTTATGTATAATGTAAAAACTGAGATTTTATGGAACTTTACTGGTTTTTGTATTTTCAACTATTTTTTTTTCTTTTATTGTATATTTTTTGCGCCCCAACTGCTGGAAATGTTTTGTTTTTTACAGGATTATTTGACAGAAACTTTTGGTTATATAATGTTTACGTTAAATGAAGACTATATATGTATTTATTTTATTTTTTTATTTTTCATTTGTGCACCACACAATAACTTACATGCAAAAAATAATAAAGAGATATTCGAATTGGAAAACACGAGGAAACCAGCAACGCAAACTTTTAAATTTACCTAAATTATTTTTAATATTTACATATGTTATCTGTGATCTACACTTTAATGTTGCTAGTGACATAAGGATGATTGATGTCTCGAGAATTGTTTGTGAGGCTTTTTCTCGCTCTATTTCTGCAGATATCAGGATGTCTAAAGCCGTCGTGGATGACAAGACGGGAGCTGAGCTTCTAGTGGACAGTACAGGTAAAAACGATTTTCTGTGCATGTGAATCCTTAGCCTTTAATAATAATATCCACAGCGAATTTGCAAAGCACAGTTTAGAAGTAGAGATTGCATGTTTCCATCTGTGATCTTGTGGGAGATGTAGATGTGTTGACCGTGTTTCCTCGCCCCCCTAACTGTGATTCACCAATATCTTCGATGCGTTTGTGTGTGTGATGAGATTTAGTTTTGTCACAGTTCTCACATTTTCCATTTTGTGTGAATCACACACACTGGCAGAACACTTTAGTCAGCAGGGCCCCCGTTCAGACACCCCACACACACACAAACCAGCATAAAGTAACCCAGGTTAAACGCTCCATGGTATTCCAATAATGTGATGCCTCTGGCTAACCAGACCATGCTTTGTTGATGTAAGGGCCGGAGCCTGAGGCGGTACTCTGACCTGATGTGTGTATGTGTGTGTGTGTGTGTTTTACAGACTCTGAGAGGAACAGTCCAGAAGCCAGTGATCAGGTGTGTGAACTTCTACAAGTTTAATGTTGGTGGTTTGATGTCAATCAACTGTTTTGATAAAAAAAAAAGAAAAACATAATTCTCCACTTAAATGTGGTGTGTGTAATTTTTGGGAGGACCTATAGACAGAAATGCAATAAAATATACATAACCATGTCTTCAGAGGTGTATAAAAGACCTTGCTTAATGAAGCATTATGTTTTTATTACCTTAGCATGAGCTATTTCTATCTACATACACCGCGGGTCCCCTTACATGGAATTCACCATTGTTTTTACAGTAGCCCTAAACGGACGAACTGCTCTACAGAGTGCCTTTCATAAACACGTTATCTCTTTCGCCAAAGAAGCGAAAACATGATGACATCTTAGTCCAGTGTCAACCACCGTAGTGCTTTAAAAGCCGTTGGTTGCAATTCGCAACCTCACCACTAGATGTCGATAAACTTCATACATACACCGCACCTCTTCACTATATTATGATATTTTATTAGCTTTGCAGGCCGATCCACCACTTTTACGTTTTACTAAACGCTATGAGCTGTAAATGTGCATGTTTTGTTTATGTACATAATGATTTAATAAATAAATAAATGACAAGGTAGTAGTGATAAAAAAAATTCAATCAGACATTTTTGCATAAGTGAGACAATGTTCAGTGTACACACAAAATGTATATTTTTGGTAAAAGTTGAGAAATAGAAGATTGGATATACAAACATTAACTTTGATTTATCAAGTCGTTCTTGGTCTTTAATTTAAAGCATTCTGTCGGCGTGTGATCTGAACATCCTGTTAATCTAAAACACAGATAACATCATCATTTTCTAAAAATGCCTGATTATTACGTTTCTTTCCTTTTCTTCTCATTCAGACCCAGCCAATGAAAACAAGCCCTTTCTGTCTGTCTCCTGCCCCCAGCAACACAAAGGTGTGTTTGAAGGTTTAATCCGAATGATCTTATTTGTCTGTGTTTACTAACACAGATGCCTTCAGGTTGTGTACACTGAGATGGTAATATGCAAATAAGACTTCGTTGGTATCAGCCGCATTCCAAGCGAGATAAGACTTCAGGTGAAAGGTAAACAAAGTAAGATTGGCCAATCAGAAGTAAGGGAGGGGCTGATAAATGAGAGCAGGTCTGTTTCAGTAGTTCAGACGCTCTTGTTACGTGTGCTGGTCTGATATTCACTGCGTAACAAGTTTAACTGCTGCTCTCCGTGTGAAGCCGTGAGTTAACAGGTTTATTATATAATTAAATTATTATTATATACGGTTTTTCATACTCGTTTGCTTAAAGTACTAAATTAATTAGTATATTAATTATTATTCAATTATTTTAATGCTGAAGTCAAAATGTTATTGTCATGCAAACAATTTATTGAATTTTGTATCAATGTTTTTATTTTATATTTGAATTTAAAATGAGATTTTATTATTATATGATTTACAAGTAAAGCTGTGCGGAGCAATGTGTTCTGTTGTTGTTGTTCTTTTTGTGTATACTTTTATGTGTTTTTTTAAAGCAGAAACGTATTGTTTATTTACATTACGTGTTGAATAGGTTTAAACCGAACATCAGCCTGTTTTCTATTGTTTGTGTATTTAAGTGTTAACATGTGTGTGTATGTTTAGACTAAAGCAGAGGAAGCTGCTGAGATGGCCAGTGTTCACGGTCCTCCACCAGCTCAGCCGGCTCTACAACACACACAACTCATGTTGGCAGGCAGTCAGCTTGCAGGGGTATGTACACACACACACACACACACACACACACACACCCACGCAAACATATAAAGACATGTGGGAAAAATACAGGTACACCAAGATGCCAGATCCCACAGCGATCATTAATGATTTCTCTCGTGCTGCCTTTCTCTTCTAGTGAACCAAATAAATGTAGTCATAATTTAATTTTACAAACTCTTTTATTTGCTACACAATGGTTCAGCTGAAAGCTTTCATTGTTTTAAAAACAAAATGTTCATTGATGTCTTTCTTGCCATCTATCTCTCTCTCTCTCTCTCTCTGTTCCACCCTGTACATGTGACTGCTTTTGGTCGATTCACTATGCTTTTAATGCCTTAGGGTTTTTATAAACTGTCCTCTATGCTTGACAACTGAGATGCTTTTAAGCCCCTCTGCTGCTTGGTGACGCTGGTCTTTATCGCTTCTCTCCATTCTTCGCTCCTCTTCCTCTCTTCAGCTGGCCGCTCTGCTCCCTGCTCACCAGCAGCTGTTGTTGCAGCAGGCTCAGGCCCAGCTGTTAGCTGCGGCCGTGCAGCAGTCCAACGCAGCGCATGCCGCCCACGCAGCTGCGGCAGCCAATCAGCAGCAGCAGACGCAACAGCAGCAGGCCAATCAGGCAGCCGCACAAGCCCATAACCAAGCCAAAGGCGAGCAAGCCCCTCCTCCACTAGCCCTATCGCAGCCTATCCAGCTCACTGCCCAGGTACAGCTGCCAATCCGGTGGTGCGGTTTTAGTTTTGAAAGTGCAGTTTTGATTGGAGGCCCTCTAACTGTATCGCTGATGAAATGTGTGGCTTGCAAGTCGCCAAATATGTCAAATGAATGAATACGCTTTTTTCTATTTCGCTGTGTCTTTTTTAACTTTTCATCCTCACTTCGGTCTTGTTCTCTCTATTTGAAGGACATCCAGCAGTTGTTGCAGTTACAGCAGTTGGTTCTAATGCCCGGTCACCATCTTCAGTCTCCTGCTCAGTTCCTGTTGCCTCAGGCTCAGCAGGGCCAGCAGGGTAAAACACGACCCAAATATGCTTTAGATTGTCATATGGTCAGCAGTCTACACTGATGCTCCGAGTGTATGCTAGTGTTTCTCCAATTTATATAATAGCTAATCTTTCCACTTCTATAGACCACTTTGAAAAACGGAAACAATGCTGGTCCTGAAGAACTTCCTGTTTCAGTTTTTTAATGCTGCACAAACGTTTGAACAAAATACAACCAACTCAACATTTACAAAGAATCAAAGAATCAAAACGTTAAAACAAATAACTTTAATATATATATTTATATTTTTATATAAAATTTATATTTATTTATATATTTATATACTCCAATTTCTATGTAAGATTAAATCAATAAAAAATTTAACTGGAAGTGCTTTGAGACCAGAGTTTACGTCTTGCGACGTGGTCTAGAACAAGTCTATGAAATTAAATTTATGTTTTATAGTATAGTATTATATCATATCATATCATATTTAAAATGTTTACTTATCATTTTACACCCACATAAACACATTAATAAAGAAACAAACACAAAAACAAATCAGTTATATTTAAAATCAAATCAAATCCATGCATGAATAACCCTTTCGTGAGTGAATTACAAAAACCTTTTCTTTATAAAAACGTTTTTTACACATATTATTATTTTTCACATATTTACAAACACACAACGGCTTGGGGGATGCACTCGTGTCCCCTGTAGTGGTCAATGTGCTACAATGCAATTTAAACCCATGCATGTGCAAGAATAGCCTGGATTGCTGTCCACTGAAGTTCCCTCTGTGCATGAAAGGGTTAAAACATTATATTATTATAAGTAAATATGATATAAATATATATATGTTTGTTTCATATGTGTTTAATTATATCAACATATAGTAAAATGATTTATAATTAAATCCACAATCTCTCTCTATCTCTCTCTATCTCTCTCTCTTCTCTCTCTCTCTCTCCTCTCTCTCTCACTACTCCTCAGATCACCAGGGGGGGCTGTTTCCAGCTCCACAACTGTTGAAGCAAGAGGTAGGCTGGGGCTCCAAGCACAGGTAAACAAACGGAAGACACTTTTGATATTGTGAACTGATCTGTAAAGATTACAAACATGTGTTGAAAATGTTCATGCTACGTAGTGCACACTGTTCATTTCTTGTTACTCAAAATAGCATGTGATTAAAATGCAGCGAAGATTGATCCGAACAAACAAATTGATGTTATGTATACAGCATTTTTGTTCTAACTATAAAGAAAATGCCTACTATACACTGGTATATTTCAGCTGAATGTTATTCTGAACACACACAGTTTAAATGACATTTTCGAGTAAAGCTTTGAAAAGTAATATTATGGTGTGTTGATAAATTCTGCAGCACGCTGTCGATTACCTTAGGGATTTTTCACTTGTCTCGTAGTTTTAAAGAATCAGGGAGGGAGAATATTTTGAAATCTGTATGAAATGGAAGCGTGGTCTGAACTTCACACGTGTTTGAGAAAGTAGTCTGTTTTCCCAATTTGTGCTGTAGTATCATCTTGACGACAGACTGTGGTCATTGCAGAGGGAGAAGAGCGTGGAGAGCGTTGTGAGCACCGCCCCATCCTCAGCACCGCCCCTGACCTCCGTTGCTGCGGTGACGCCACATCCCGAGGAGCCCAGCGATTTAGAGGAGCTTGAACAGTTTGCACGAACCTTCAAACAGAGGCGAATAAAACTGGGTTTCACACAGGTGTGTTTGCTTAAAGTGTCCCCTATCTTCTGTGTCTTCTATACAACTTAATAAATAGAAAGAAAATGAAATAGAAATATAAATTTTTTTTAAACGTTTTTTTAGGTTTACATTAAGATTGTATAATTAACAATTAAGAGATGTTGTAGTTAACACAAACAAAACTTGTTAATGGTTAAATGCCACCCAAAACATTAATTTAATAAAATAATTAATATATTAAAATGATTTAACATTTATAAATATAGAAAGTTGTTAACATATGTAATGCATTATTTAATGTTAAAGTCCCAGTGAAATTGAAAATGACAATTCTTATTTTTTCATGAAATATTGCAGCGTTTATTATAAATAGCTTATTAATGTGAGTCATTCTCTTTTTAAAATTTGTGTGCCCTCATAACCTTTAGTTAAAATCTGAAAAAGCACTTCCTTCCTGTAATGACTATCCATCTTAAATGACATATTAGACGGCTTGGGCGGAGCATCTTTTAACTCCTCCCCTTCAACTGTCAGTCTGCTGCCACTTCCATTTCAAAATGCAACGCCTGTTTTTATACAGCATCAAATCAAATCGCAGAGAAAGGCGAAAGCCACGCCCACTATTTTTCTCAGTAGAAATTCCATTTCACTCGGAAATGTGTCAAAATACGGAAGTAAAAACAACGAAAAAAGCAACTTCCGGTTCACAGGGACTTTAATATATACAAGCTTATTGTAAGTTGTTTTAAAGAAACGTTGAACAGAATCACTCTCTCAAAATTTTGTCTTAATTACTAAAGAAGTTACGAATATTTTTCAGCTTAAGAAATAGGCCTAGATAAAACGTCAAAATAAATGATGATGTGAATGCTACAGTAATCCTGCTCCATGTCCTCATGTAGGGGGATGTCGGCATGGCCATGGGTAAACTGTACGGCAATGATTTCAGTCAGACCACCATCTCGCGCTTCGAGGCTCTCAACCTGAGCTTCAAGAACATGTGCAAACTCAAACCCCTGCTGGAGAAATGGCTGGGCGACGCAGGTGTGTGTTCAAGCGCACGACTACATGTGAGCCTTGTTCCATTTACACTCGTTCTCGAGTAAGGTTTCGTGCTTGTTTTATAGAAAACATGGCGATAGACAACATGCTGCCGAGTCCCAGTTCGCTGTCCTCACCTCTGATGGGCTTTGAAGGGATGCCTGGGCGACGCAGAAAGAAGCGCACCAGCATCGAGACCAACGTCCGCATAGCCCTGGAGCGCAACTTTATCTCGGTTAGAAACACACATGACACAAGATTTACATTTATTTCTACAGACATTGTTCAAAAGTACTTATTTGAGTTTTTATGTTTATTGCACACAGATTGACCTTAGTTTTGCTGTATCATGAAAAAATATATTGCTTGTTTTTTGAAAATGCTGAGGCTGTTTTTTCTCTCTGGGGGAATGGCGGTCTATCAACAAACTCATTTATTGCGATATTATGTCACCATATTAAACGCAATATATCTGGCTCCTTGTAGCATTGTTACTTTAGTATATAAGTATAGTATTGTAGCATAGACCAAAAAAACCAGTAAATTTGGTATGTAACTATTTAAGTCTTTTTATTTAAATACTGTAAACCAATTTTGCAAATGTTGTCTTTGCATGCCTGGCACTTCTAAAGAGCATTTCAGATGCAATTATTTCGTGCATCATCATGAAAGTGGTTCGGACTGCAGGTATTTAGCACTCATCTCACCTTCCCGCAGAACCAGAAGCCTACCTCTGAAGAAATCCTTCTGATGGCCGAGCATCTCAGCATGGAGAAAGAGGTCATCCGCGTCTGGTTCTGTAACCGACGGCAGAAAGAGAAGCGCATCAACCCCTCCAGCGCCACGCCCCCCCTGCCCAGCCGCCCCGCACAAAACCCCGCCCACATGGTACACCCTCCTACACCATTAGCTGTCGATTTAGGCCAAAGCCATTACGGTTTGGATAAAGCAATAAGAGAATGGATGCTTGATGAGATTTACAGAAGGCATGTCTGGTCATGAAGCGTTTGAATAATGTTTTGTAAAAGTCAAGATTGGACCTTCGAAATGTGAAAAAAGTTGTAATGAACAAAACCATGCGCTTTAATGTTTGGAATTCAGATGATTTCTAATTATGTCTTTTTGTCCTTTTTACCTTTTAGATGACCAGTCAAGGACTAGTCCAGGCTGCCACCAACCTCAGCACAACGGGTGAGATTCCTGCTCACGTTGTATCTGGTTGTGTATTTTTATTTGTTTTATTTGTGGTTATGAGGACAAACACTGACTTTCTCTTCATATGTAGCCATCAGTCCCACAGCATCCTTGGCCTGCCCTGTCAATGCCAGTGGGCATGCAGCAATGAGCTCCGCCCCTTCCTCTGTGACCCCGCCTCCTCTCAGCACAGTCAGCCCCTCTCCACCCAATCTCAGCAGCCCTGGTCTGAATCCAGGGTAAGAACATGTTCTTGTTAAAAACTTTATTTACTTGAGGATTTACATTTTTAACTAAGGCTGGAACCAAAGTTATAAGGCTAATACTAAATAAATGATCAATATTGCACAAAATAATCATTTCTATCAATAAAGATATGAAAAAAAGTTTTAATGAGCAAACGTTTTCTATCTAAATAATTGTCCTTCCTTAAATTGGTCCTTGCACACTAGCTACAGTATGGTACGGACTACTACTCTAGTATTCAGTACATAAAACTGATGCAAAACAACAAACTATAATTATGTCACCAGCTTTATTTATGACCAGAGCCATTGAGAGAGAGAGTTCTGCCAACGGAAGTCCAAAACGCTGGAGCGTCACGTGATTCATGGAGCCTTCAGCTATGTTTTCTCTTTGAATGCTTTATTTCTTTCATTTTTTTATTCATTAAATGGCTTTCGTCTTTAAATGGGTTAAAAGTTTACGTCAGTTGGTCTGTTTAGTCGCAGCTCCATGCGTTACTAGTAACTTCCAGGAACTATTGAGAGCCTCCATGAACCGCCATTGCTGTGAAAAACTGTTCCATTGGAGTCAACGGAGTTGACGCGACTCTCTCTCTCAACGGCTCTGTTTATGACTAAATTCAGGACTAAAATGGCACATTTACTGTATTTGTATATTTGTGTTGCTTTCGCTTTGCCACCTGCTAATGTTAATACAGACAGCATGCTGAATTTCCTTGTCTTTTTCTTAATTCTTTCGAGCACACGAAACAATCACAATAAGGGCACTTTCGCACTTGTTTTGTCACTTAACCGCTTGCTTCTCTCTGCATGTGTGAATGGCGTGTGTCTGTGGGCACGTGTAAATGGCACTCGACACGTTACAGGAACACTATGATGGGTGTAAGCACAGGAATGAACCAGGCTCTCATCAGCAACAATCCTCTGGCCACAATGCAAGGTTTGTCATAGAGACAGGAAAAGGAAAAGGGGAAGTAGCTGAGATGCAGAGGCACCATTTGGGGGTTTTCCTCAGATATCATGCTTACAGAACACTCTGAAATATATTTAGGCAACATATTTTAGCTCTTGTGATTTTCCTATGAACGGTTTCTCCAATTAATCCATTATTAGGGAAAGGCTTCAGTGCCTCACTTGGCTTTTAATTTTGACAGTGTGAACAAGAAAATTTGGAAAGAGAAGAAAGACATACTGAAAGGTGGCAACTTAAAGTGTTTTAATTGGGGATGTTGATAATAGTTAATAAAGAGGTGGAGAAGAAATATAAATGAGTATAAATTAAACTTTATCGATTAAATCAAAGGCTTTCACTATTATAGTGATTTATTTTAGGGCTGTCAAACGATTAATCGCGACTAATCGAATGCAAAATAAAAGTTTTGGTTTACATAATGTGTGTGTACTGTGTATAATAATTAATTATATTTCAATACACACACATGCATGTATATATTTATGAAAAATTATATATTCAATAACAAATCTTTATAATTATATTATATAAAGTATATATCAATTTAAAAATGTATATACACATGTAAATATTTCCTAAATATATCAATGTATGTGTGTGTTTTTATATATATTTATATACACAGTACAAACATATATATTATGCAAACAAAAACGTATATTTTGCACTCGATTAGTCGCGATTAATCGTTTGACAGCACTACATTATTTAGTATAGTGATCAATTAGTGTTTAATAGTGATGTATTTAGAGCAGACCAGAGGACTAAAATACCCTCACCACATATTCATCACATCCTCATCCTAAATGCGTCCATACGTGTGTGCTTATGTTTGTGTGTGAGAGGAATGGTTTGTGAATCGTTTCCTGTCTTATTCCAAAGCTCCTTTCATCTCATTGTCTACAGTCAACATGAAACCAAAATGATGTTCTTTCCTAATGCATGTTCCCTGTCTTATTGTGCATGAACCATCATGAAACATGATGACGATAGATTGAAAAACAAAGCACTACAATCAGAATACACGAAACTGCTGTAACTTTGACCTTTTAAAAGTAATTTCATGTTGACTTTAAACTCATTTCATCATCATCGTCATCTTCATCATCGTCATTTTAGATGTGGACACATAAGATGCATCTCCTAATTTGCTCTTTTCATATATATCTTCACAGCCCTTGCTGCCAGTGGTGGTCAGATTCCCCTTTCTGCTCTTGACGGCAGCAGCCAGATGTTCCTGGGTGGAGCCGGAGGTCCAGGAGCTGGACTTCGCCAATCCCTCTTCCTAAACCGCCCCACTTTGCTGCCTCTAGCGACGGGCATGGGCATGGGGCTGGTTAGCAACCCCAGGGCTTCACCGCACCCCGGCGGCAGCGGTGCGAGCCCGGACTCATGCTCAATCTCCCCCTGCTCAAGCCCCGCCTCTTTCTGCTCATTAGGCGACGCTTCGCCGCCCCATATGGGCGGAGCTATGACCGAGTGACGCCCACGACCTGCTGGACTTGAGGGGAGTCAGAGGGGCAGAACAAACACGACAAAAAAAACTCGCCTTTTCAACCAAAGCCATCTCTCACTTCCCTCCATTGCTCTCCTTTGCTCTCTCTCTCATCAAGTCTTTTAATGCCAAAAATACAGTTAGATGGAGGGAGAAATGAGCAGAAGAGAATGGGGATAAGGAGAGAATAGGACGATGGGTGGTCTGTTTAAACCAAAAAAATAATCTTTACAGCTACTGCGAGAATGTACATTTATTCCTTTCTGAATGGAAAACAACTAACTTACATGAACTGATACAATTGAGGGCAGGGTCAAGAGCCAAAAAAACCTTCATGGTGGAATAAGGAAACATCAACAACAACAACAAAAAAACGGGTGGCAAAGAATGGAACAAAGAAAGGACATCTGACAAGTGTCACTGGATGGTAGAAGGAGAAACCAAAAAATTAATAAACGCAGAAGAAGAATGGAGAGACTCACAAAGACAAAAAAATGACAAAAATGCCAAAATTGCCAAATACCAAAAACCAAAAACCAAAACCAAAAATCGGAGAGAAAAGCTTTACCTAAGACTTTGAAACCTGACTTGTCCAGGATCAGATTAACTCTACACAACACCAAAAACGTCCTTTACATTTACTTTCCATCCACTCCATATTATTCACGATGGCCTGTCAATTGTTTTGTTTTTTCTTTTGAACTGTTTGTAAATGTCTTTCTCAATCTACCTCTGCTCATTCTTTTTCATTCCATGATCACCGATGATCAATATTCTTCGTTATTTTTCCGTCAACCTCATGTAACCCGATAAACAAGAGTTTAAAGGGAGTTTTGAAATACCTCCCGTATCTGCATTTTAACAGTTTCACTCCATTGCTCAACCCCAAAACACACCCTTCACACACACACATACACTGAAACTGTGAGACAGGTCACTGATTTTCCTCCATCCTTTCTGTCATTGGTCATTTCATTTCTGCATCCGTTCAGAACTCATCCATGCCTCAAACTTTGACTCACTTTCTTGGATACCAAAGCATTTGTCTGACCTTTTGCGTCAGCGGAAAAGTGCTCAGACGAGGAGACCTCAAACGTGTGTCGAAAACCAAACCGGTGTGCGATATTAACATCAAAATCCCCTTAGCCCCCCAAACCCCTGCCCTCCATCTTCTCTGAAGCCCTGTGCCTCTGAAACACAGGATCAAAGGGACGGACGAGCGAAACCATGTCAGGCCCGAGGAGCAGAAACTGGGGAAACCACAACCGTGATGCTGAGGGGAGCCTTTAATCCGGGACGTGTGATGTCGCTTTTTTATTTTTCCGACACCAAAAATGAAACCTAAACCAATGGACAAGCGAACTTTACTTAATTGAATGGAACAAAATGAAACCAAATACTAGGAGCGGACGTAGAGGAGGTGAAGCAAGATGGAATCTTGTCAGTCACAGACTGAGATCGATGTGATATTGAAGCGAGAAAGCTCGACGTGGCTCGGACTCGGAGATGTTTCCATCATCTCCTCCCTCCTTTCTGTTCGATGCTTTCAGTCTCCTTCCTGGACGGGAGAATCTCTATACACCTCATCGAACTGAACTTCAGTATATATAAATATATATATATTGTTCTATTGCTTTTTCTCTTGGTCTGTCTGTTTATGCTGTATGACCTTGTCTCATTCCTTTATATTTTTGGGATAATGGGGTAATGTATTGCCTATTTTCATATTTCGTGTGTTTCGTCATTTTGACTTTGTCGTGCTGGGGAGTTTCCCCTCATCAGGCGGTTTGAAACAATACTGTGAAAATGTAGCTTCCAAGTTTTGCTTCGATTGAGAATGTGATAAGCCAAAAGTGAAAAATACCAAAAGCGAAACGCGTTTCTTTTGACACACACGTTAAAACCAAATATCAACCTAACCAATGCACAAGGGTGGAGAAAGACAGTCGGACTGTTGTATTGGTGCTAGGTCTCATTGAGGGAACAAAGACAAAGATTTGTGTGCGAATGTTACGTGCGTGTGTGTGAATGTTTGAGCGCGTGAACGCGGAAGCTCATGTCCAGCATGGAAACCAAACCGACAAATGAAGCCAACGTAACATTCGTTCAGCGTGAAACCGTCTTCGACCGCGTGATCTTAGACGTACAAAAACACGGGACGAATAACACCAATAAGAAATGTAGTGGGGTGTTGGGGTGGGATGGGGCTTTCAAATCAACTGCGATTCCAGTTGACGTCTCACTTCTAGAGGGAATGTACCTGTTAGTGCTTTGATAGATTTTGTAGGAAAAAAATCTATGTTCAACTGCTTATTATTGCTAATGTAAAAAAAAGGCTGTGATGAAAAATAGTCCTTATGAAATGTTAATGATGACTTGATTTTAGACCAAAAGCTTTAAACTGTCTCTCTTTGAATTTTTTCCCTCAAAAATGTGTATTTATTGTGCGAGGGGAGGGTGTGTCGATGATTTATATGTTACCAGCTCTTCATCTTATTTATTGGCTTATTTATGTATTTATACTGCTTTAATTTATCGATTTGATCTTTTTCAACTTCGTGAAACCAAACTGGGGAAATGCGGGGTGGTTTGAACCACGAAACATTGTTACGAACGTGCTAATAGAGTTCATTTAGTTTATATAGGGTTTGATTTCGTCCACTGCTTCTGACCAAACAGAGAATCGAAACGGGATGTGTGAAAACTACGTCTCTTGGTTCTCAATGTAAGTTATAGTCATGTATAGCCTACAGAAAACCTAACAGGTTTCTGAAGAAATGCAACGCCCAATATTTTCCGCCTCGGGCAAGTCACGGGTCGATGTTAAACATGACTCGACGTCCACACTCTTGCTCCAACTCTTTGTTTTAGGTTGTTTATGTCACGTTTTTACGATGAGTTGGATGAGGGGAAAGAGTGAGAGAGATACGCTTCTGCATATACCTCATGTCTGATTAGAAATGCCAAATAGATGGGAAAAAAGCTTTAAGAATTTGAAAAAGGAGAGCAGAGGAGATGTTGCTCAGGAGAGGGTCTTATAAGAGTCTTTTGCGTGAGTATAAGGGTTCACAGAATTTCCCCAGATGATCTTTTCTAAATCCACTTCAACTATCTGACCCACTAGCTCGATATTCAGCAACATTTATATGTCCGTTTTCGGAGAGCAGTTGGCTTTTTTTACACGCCTTTTATCAGTTCTAAAAGTGCGCATCGCTCATATTTTTGTATATATCTTGTTGCGTTTGTGTGTGTCTGGCTCTGCTGTATGAGGGCCCTGAATGAAACCAAAGTTAAACCTCTACTGTTGGACCTCTCATATTAGACACACTTCAATGCATGGACATTTTTGTAGACATGCAAGACAAAGCTGTTTGCAAGCTACAGCGGAAATGTCCCCAACCGTATTGTTATAGTGCAGTATGTTGCGTGGGTATACATTGAAAAACATTTGCCATATGGGGGTAAACCTACTAGGATCTTACAGTTTGCAGGATTTTCTCATTTATCAGTAAAGATCGTACTTGGTCGACATTCATATCAAATCGGTTTGCATTCTTTCTTTCTTTCTTTCTATTCTTTCTTTTTATTTGTCTCCTACCAATACAGCTTAAATCCAAAGGTAAATGATTAGGTCAGCAAAGATTTTAATGCTAAAACCTCAAGAGTTAAAACCAAAGAGTTCCACCACAACTTTTTACATGTTGTCAAGAGACATGCAGATATTTTTCCTTTTGTTTTTCAGAAAAAAAATACGGTTCTTTTAGACATTTGATGTTGTTAATGATGATGATGATGATTTCATGATGAAGGTCACTTTTGACTCTGTAACTTTTTCCTCTCTGTCTTTGTGTCTCACTCTTACCTCAGAAGCTCTCCATGGGATTCGTAATCCGTTTTGGATTTTGATCTGGATTCTGTTCAGAACTGTTGAACTGTCTTTTACTCATCGCTCTCTGTGTGCCTGTTGTATGGGGTGGGAACGGGGTGGGGAATGAAGGGAGGGGGCAAACAGCCAATAAGTGTTAGGATTAAAGTGCAACTTTAGACCAAAATTGTGTGTCCGTCTGGTTCTGTTTTTTTCTCGACCTTTGAGAAGCCTGAGATTCCTGCATAACACATCCTCCTCAAATAGAGCAAGTTGGGTTGAAGTCACATTTTTACGCCTGCAAATGAACTCCTTTTGCATTGCTAGAAGCACAACGTAATTATTAAAGTTTTGCAATCTGCGAGAAACGATTTCAAGTGATGACAGATATGTTGAGCACAGCAATTAACTTATTTTAAGTGATTTATAAGTGACATTGGCACAGAATGCTCCGGGAGAATTCATCCTTCAACAGGTGTTCTGAGCAACATTACATTTATTTTTTATTATTATCAGCTAAAAGAAATGTTTATGAAAGGAAACTTTAATGTCACACTAGTTACGCAATGGAAATCCAGGTCCTTTGGAGTAAAAAACATTAGGTATGAGAATGCAAGGCATTTCCAAACTCCACACTTTGCGCATAACAAACTGACAACTACTCAAGCTGGAATTGCTCTCTTGAAAGCAAGTTATGATGTGTTTTGAACCGCCGGTCAAACACCACTTTCTTACATTTACACATTGTCTTGACCCCTTTACTAAGTGACGTCATCTTGGTGACCACTCTAAACATGTGACGCATATACCTAACCGTGTATTTACCTTCTGCCTTCCAATGGCAGTGGTACAGTAAAAGTGTCATATAGTAGTACCATACTGTATACTATGGTATAAATGATTAGCCTATTCACACATTATTAATCCATACATTGCACTTTACATAACTGTAAACAAAGGTTTGCCAGTAAGTCATTTTTTACTTACAGAAATTCATCACTAGTTAATATTTAAAATAATACATTAAATCCAATTTGATTGTACTAAAAAAAACAATCACAGTAAACGAAACAAAACAAAACAAAACCAATTTTACAGTGTATATGCTCCATACATATCTCAAATACATAGTAGGCCTACATGTCCAAGATAACATATTGTATAATGCTGCTTTTGTTGTAAAACTTCACACACAAAAATGCCTACTAAACAATTCACATGCCACTACATCCAAATAGTTGTATTCACAAGTATTCACAGAAGAGATGGGTTTTATATATTACCCATTAATATAAACCCATTGAATTCAAGAATCAAGGTCATTCACAGCCAGGGCCTCGTCTTATGCATCAGCTGGTCAAACGTGTAGGATGGTCTGCCTGAAGAGAGAACGAGTCACGAATACATGTCTGCTTCCAGTTTAAAACACAATCCCAGGTAAATAAACCCATTATATTTATATATATGGGTTAAGAATATATTACCGGTGTGCATCTTGAGACAAAACAATGGCACTGATATATTTTGAGATATTTCTGGGCAAGTTATATTCAGCTAAGACCGGTCACACATTCCTTTTAGTCTGAGACGAGCCTTAAGCCTTGTCTGTGAAACCGGGCCTAAGAGTTTTAAACAGGAATGATTATCCGATTAAAAGTGAAATATACATAAGAAGTCGAAATATCATTGAAGAGATAAAAAATGTTTTTAAAACCATATAAAAAACAACAACACAAACAACTATACTTCTGAATTTACTGCGTTTTCTCAAGTAAAGACAGTCAAGTAAATTGTTGCAGGGAAGTGCAACACTTGAGTTGACCAGCAGGTGTCCTCATCTGTCTGCGACCGGGGGACACGCGACTACGGCAAGATTTCAACCTGAAAAACCAACAACGGTGAGAATTCATGTAAATAACCTCTTGACTGTTAACTTCCCATTTCGTGACTGAACCCGTGATGAGTGGGTTATTTTGAATACATATTTGAATGTAAGCTGTGACTCGAAATAATGGTTTTGAACTGTGGATCAGCAGCAGCTTATGGCTTCCTCAGTTTTCATCTCAATTGCATGCTTTCTCTTTTAATAGTTTTCGTTTCTAAAGACAGAAACAAGTTTATCTTATTCTAAAACATTATATTTTTTTACGCTTAATGTTCATTTTAAAGCAGACACGCTTACACGTGGGCCAATAATGTCAACAATATGCGACACATATTTAAAAGTCGTTTTTATTTATTTGTAATCATTATTAAAGTCAATTCTCAGAAAGTTGAAATACAGCAACATAATATTGAATAAAGATTGTGTAAATTGGTTAACTTTCTACAAAGACATGGCTTAAAGGAACAATATTAACGAACAGGCTAATACAGATGGATGGATGGATGGAGGCTTATACAGGCCTCATTAAACTATTAACTTTTTGAAAACTATTACACTTCTATTTTAGTTTATAAAAGCTTTTATCATTTACCAACCATCGTGTTAAACCCCTTCTGTTCACTGTAATTAATTGCACATATATTTATAGACACTTACATATGGAAAATTGACTACTCTAGAACCTTTTTAACTTAAAGTTAAAGTAATATCATGTATTGTTATCATGTCTAAGCGTATCTGTTTTAAGGGGGAAGTTTGGATCAGAATGACTCGATGGAACTACTTAGAAATCTAATCTACCAAATGAAAGGGCAAATCTTTTGCACGTTCCTACTGCTCAATGAAACCTTTCTGAGGCAAAACTCGTGTCATAAGCTCAAAGCATAATATGTCAGACATTTAAAATCCTTGAATTAGAATATAATGACGGACATGCTTGTAAATAAAACGCCAGACAAAGGCAAGCCGGGGTAAGATATCAGCCTCACTTATTCACTCACAGCCTCCACATTTAAACATAAAGCCGTTGAATTCAAGAATCAAGGTCATTCACAGCCAGGGCTTCGTCTTATGCATCAGCTGGTCAAACGTGTAGGCTGGTCTGCCTGAAGAGAGAACGAGTCACGAATACATGTCTGCTTCCAGTTTAATACACAATCCCAGGTAAACGGCAACTGCGATAAGCCACAGTGACTTAAATATTTCTATATGAACCGTATGCATCTGTACCATCACTTACGATAATACAGCTCAATGTCATATTATTAAAATATGATTTTCTGTCCAAAAAATGTCATGATGGTTAAATAAGGACAGCTACATGTTTTTAAAGGCTATCAATTCAACCCTGACGTTTTTCTTCTGCAGAACACAAAAGAAGATATTTTACCAAACAACATTGGCCCCCGTTGGCTTCCATTGCATGGACACAGAACCGAGACGTTTCACGTCACAAACAGGTTTTGTGCCACACGAGGGTGGATAAATGATGACTGAATTTTTCATTTCTGGCTGAACTGTCAAGTCCTTTAACTCCCAAGTAAATTGTGTTTCGAAAAGATAAAATGTTCACAAGCATCTGGGCAGTCAGTTTCCAATCTACAGCGTAGGCATCGCAACGACTTGTTGTTATGATAACATTTAATAATCATATATTATTAGCTTGGCTTTCGTCTGCGTGCGGCTGGAGACTAATGGCCATAGCAACAGACACCGCGAGGTGTTTCTCGACACCCGATGAACGTGATTGAGGTCGGAGTATTGGCAAGCTGTCGGCACACCACAGTCATCCTGGCACTGGGTACGCAAACACATATTCTCACCCTTTTTCTTTATTTCTCTCCCTCCTCACAAACCGACACTATGTTCCTCTGGCTGCGACGCACACACATTTCCTCTGTATGGTTGTGTTAAAAGGCAGGGCCGAGACTTCAGTGCCAGTGAGGTAATGAGGCCGCCATTGCTACACAGTCTGCAGTGTTCGGCAGACTCACCCGGGCACAGTTTCACTCTTTCCACACCGGGACTAACTCTCTGGTTTACTTTATAGCCCAAATATCCCCATCATTTCTATCCCCTCTCCATTTTTCCTTACACCACTATCCTTTTTCTTAGACATATCTTTGTTGTTTCAATATGAAACAAATTTTCGAGACTTTGACGACGCGTCCAACCAAAACAAAGCGGAGATGTCGGTTGACGGCACCATGAAATGTATCACTCCGTGACTATTTTAAGTCGTTCCACTGCGGGGGAAAGATGAAGACAGAGCGAGTTCATGCGAGGGAAGCGGAGAAAGCCGGAGAAGGAAGAGTGAGAGGAAGTTGCAAATAGGAAGTAGGAAGAGAGATACAGGAGACGCCGATGTCAACACGCGTGTGCATGTTTCATGGGCCCAATATAGACCGACATGGTTTTGCACATACCAGTTGTCCTCACACACACATGCGTACTCTCTCGTAGCCTGTTTGGAATCCTCAAACGTGTAACCGTACTCGTGCGCTTGTGTTTCTTGTGACCGGTGCCCTGCTCCACAATTTACGTCTGTTCTCACTTTTAATTCCTTTCCCTCATTCCATTGCTCTCTCACTTTCATAGGCTTGGCACGGAGCTTGGCAAAGTGCCTGAAATGGGTCAAATATAACTTTCACATTCCTCTCCCAGTCTCTTTTCCTCGCTGGCTTATAGAGGCCTCACACACACACGTGTGTATATACAAACACAGCCTCCCTCTCTCAGGGATTACAGTGGACTTTATTTACACCGATCAGGTGGTCACAGGGCACCTGGTTTTACCACTTTCATAATGTTTACTTTAAATAGCTCAAGGGCTGCTCATGTATGTGCAGTTTGACGGTGTGTGTGATGCATTAACACTGCATTCTCATATTTGCTTACAGGAAGGAGCAAGTCAACGTCACCGCCTCTGGAAGAGTACAGTATGTCTGTTAGTCATATTCTATATACAGCCGCGCAGAGACCATTCCAAATTTTCGTTTAATCAGCATTTATTGTGTTTACTGTCGAATTTGAACCAAATCAAACCTCGGGAGTGTCATCCAAAAGCAATGTGAAAGACTGACAGCATGAGAAGACACATGAAAACTGTAAAAAAGTGTAAATACATCGCTTAAAAGTGAATAAAACCTGGTTTTCTTTGCAGTATTTGCGGTCTAAAAAACAGAGCATCTCTTCGGTTATTTTGACCTGTAAAACCTGAGAAACAATATTCTTATTAGAAATTTGGTGGAAATATTGTTAGTAATTCACAGAATTTAACAAAAAAATTCATTTAACACATTTCTAAAAATTGTTAATTCAAAAAACTATTTTTTTCTACGGCTGTGTATATATACAAAAAATAAAAAACGTGAAATGTGAGTATGAAGCAGTAAAAGCAATGTAGGTTGTAACAATTATTTGGATTTGGGTAACATAAGGTTCACATTGAGATCTTCAATGATATTGTCTTTTGATTGCAGATGTGACAAATCTGAGCTCATTTTGTGACATTTTTGAGATCTCTTCTGAAACTAACGGAGACGTTTGTGAGATTTCTGGCTCTTTTTCTCAGCAGAAACATCTCACACACGGAGAAGACTTCAGCAAAAGTATCCATTTGCTCTCCATTTTATCTCATTGATGTCTGGGAGAAATGATTGAGATATTAGAACGATTTCATCTGTGATTTTTCTTATAGCATTCTATCAGGAATCACTGCTCACATTTTCTTCAGTGTAGTTAAAAATCTATTTATCCTTCTCACATTTTAACCTAAAACATTTCTTGATTCTTAATGCTTTTCTGAAATCCATTCATGCACCTCATCATCCCTGTTTATACATCAATCTGCTCTTTCCCAAAGTGAAAGTGTGGTAATCCTATTAGAAATGTGTGAATACCAGCTGGGACAAGGAGAAGCAGAGAGAGAGGACACTGAAGCCATCGAGAGAGTTTATGCATACTTAAAAGAAAAACATGGACGTCAATTTGCATGGTCCAGATCAGAACTCCCTTATGCATATGTATTCCAAGAGGAGATCATTGGGATTGCAGCACTATAAAATCTCTCTCTGAAGTGTGTGTGTGAAGTCAAAGGTGTGGTTTAAAAGGTTAGCACGGCAGACAGCGGAGAGACGGGCCAAATGTGTTTCCTGAAGAGTTCAAGCGCCAAGAAAATAAACAAGTCTTTTGATCACAAAGAGTCTATTCACACACTTTTTTACACGCACACACAGAGTATGCATAAACTCTCTTTCTTTTTGCCCCGTTGCCCTTCCCCCTCCATTTTCGGGCTGCTGCTTTACCCCTTGCACTCCTATATGCATTTTATCCCCACCCCTTCCTTTCTCTCTTTCCCTGACACTCTTTCCTAATCCCTTATTCCTTTGAGAATTCCTCCCCATTGGTCCCGCAGCACTTCCATATATCTCTCGACCTCCCTCTCTCTCTCTTACTCTCTGCTGAAAGATGAGTCCTCAAGAGTCATAGTTTATCTCTCTTTTTTAAACTGGTAGAAAAGGTATTCTGCCGGCCCTGACACCATTAAACACCTTCGTAATGCCAATTACACACACACATAAGAACCCTCCATCGTCGGTGCACAAAGCTCCCTTTGTGTGTTGGAGTGCGTGTGTGTTTGGATTCTGGATGCATGCATATGTGGACGTGTATATTGGGCCCCCTTCATGGGGGTCAATGGGGGCCATTTACTCCTAGAGCTATAATCACGTTTGAGAGACGACTAAGGGAGGAAACCTTTTCATATTAAACCACAATCACAGATCAGAAAGCACTATAAATGGTGCTAAAATTGAACATTTGACAAACAGTCTTTAATTGGTTACGCTGCAAACCTGGCCACGTAATACAGGGAACAGCTTTGATCAGACCTTCATTCACTTTAATGATCAGTCATTCATCAGTAGTTTGCCATCAGTGATTAATCTTTTCATTCTGAACTCTCAGTTGTGTGATCATTGGCCTCTGATGTGTGGGCGATTGAAAGCTAATTGCAACGATTGAGTTGTTTAGACTTGTTAGAGGTGAGAAGTTGTGGGACAACAGGCTGAAGGAAAACTTTGGTTTGTGATCACAATCTTGTATTTACATAAAAAACTGACACTACATATCAGAAAACAACTGAAACTAGGGATGTGCCATAAAGATGCTTCAGGTTTAAAGTTTTGTTGGTCACATACACAACCATGCCCGTGAACGACGTGTAGTGAACGCTTGGCACAAGTCTCTTCTGACAGTTTATCATTTTTGTATATTTTTTTAGATTAGGAATGAAGGTGAACGTTAAAATAAAAATACATTTAAGACTAGGATGACTGAGCGAATTATACGATTATATAAATATATATATGATTTATTTTTATAATTTATCATTTAAAAATGTTTTTATTGTTTTAGTTCGCTGCATTTTTTAGTTATTATGACTTCAGCAAAATAACCCAGAGAAAAATAGAAAGAAATCTAAAAAAATGCTTTAGATACACAAAAAGATTCACATAAAAGATGCCTCAAATTTTGAGGAGACAGGCAGCAACAAGAAAACAATACATCCATTAAAAACAGAATTCAAGTGAGGTGAATTGCATTTCATTTTCATGCATTTGGCAAAGGCTTTTATCCAAAGCGACTTAGGCCCTGTCCACTTGAACACGGGTATTTTCAAAACGTAGTTTTTTCTATGCCGTTCGTCCACACGCAAACGCAGTTGTCGGTCAATGAAACCAAACTTTTTTGAAAACTCTTTGGCAGGGTGAAGATTTTTAGAAACTCCGTCTACACGACAGCACTGAAACCGGAGTTTCTAAAAATCTTCACCGATCTCCTTTGTCTGACTTCAGATTCCAGGCTTCTGATTGCCCAACACGGCTTTATGGTTAGTATTATATCGTTGGTTTGGCATGCATTTGACAGCACTTTATAGCGTGTTTTTGCGTTTCTGTGTGAATGCAGGGTTTTTATTAAACAAGCATGGAAAAACTTAATATAAAAATACCCGTGTATGTGTGGACTAGGCCTTATATTGCATTAAACTATACATTTGTTTCTGAGTATGTGCAATCCCTGGGATTGAACCCATGATCTTGGCGTTGCTAACACCGTACTCTAACCACTGAGCTGATGGAAAGTTCATACAAACCGTACCACCTGTCCCTTTCAAGCGGACTTGGGTGTGGTTTGCCGGTGCAAACAAACTCTGACGTCGAACTGACTTGGGTCCGCACCAAATGCTCTGGTGTGAAAGCACCCTTAGAAATCTGAATAGTAGAGGTTTGGCAATTTCTAGCGGTGGCCTAACTGCTTCTCATTTTGTTGAAATAAGCTACTGCAGTCAAAAACACTTGACGTTCATCAGCTTGTGGTGTTCCGCTGGGGAACCGTCCAGCACACGCAGTACTTTGGTTCTTTTCCTGTCTTAACACGATAACGCGCACGTCAGCGTTCAGAAGTTAAAATGCTCCTTGCATGGAAAAAAACAGCACTCTTGTGAATCCGTGGTGCAGTATGGATGGTCTTTATGACGTACTTACTCCGCTATGTACTTTGATCCCTTTGATATTCTTGGAATCAGAAGAAAGAGTTATTTTTTTAACGTGCACGGCTATGGTTTCCATTAAGTCCCTAGAATATGTGTATTGCCGTTCATTAGTGCTGCACTAAAAAAGCTCAACATTTTGCGTTGCCTCGTGTACCACTTGTACGTTTCTAAGGCCCATTTGCCTCCTCTCTTTCTCTCCGTGGTTTTCTCATCCCTGTCTCTCCCCCTCTCTTTCTCTCCTGCGCGTCTGTCTGTCATCCTGATTAGAGACGGCGGGGTCGTGCCACAAAGGAGAGGAGTGAAAGAAAACATCTCCAAACGAGGCCGCAAACCAGATCTCTTTCTCTGCCTTGCTCGTATTGAGTCATTCGCTTAAGCAGAAGCAAATGGTTGAATTGAGAATGTGACACCCAGGGCCATCTTCTCATTAACATCAATTACTCTGAGATGTCATTTTTTCCTCCAATCTAATGACTGAGTGTTCTGTGTAAATTGGATCACACGTAATGAAAGGCAAATGTTGTCGATAATTTATTTTAATGCGCCCAAGTGTAGGTTTTTGTTGCATGCTTGTATCGGGAATTCCCCGAAGATAGAAGTCAAGGCCTGGCGTGCGTGTGCTCGCAGGTAGCATTGACGCTGAACTGGTAATTTAGCACTTACGTGCAAATGTTTTACAAATGTCATGTACTACCCTAGAGTTTCCACCGACAACTGCTCAGGCTCTGAGAGCGAGAAAGGAAGGCGGTGGAGAAAGAATGAGAGATAAGGAAAAGAGAAGGCCACCTACGGACTCACATTCGTTTCTCACTCCAGCCCACATTTAGCACTCTCAATAACAATTACATTTCTCTGAGCAAACAACCTTGAAGAATATTCTGACATGGTAACCATATGCTTTGACACACTCTACCTTGCACAAATCAGATGCCATGATTTATCATCTGATGGATGCTTGCCTGTTCCTAGAAAGGTGATTGCGTGCTGAATGTTTATGATCATTAGCTTATATGTATATGGTCTTAGGCATTTTTATGGATATCTTCAATAATAAGAATTTGAGTTGTCATGTTATGTTTAATAGAGGGGGGGCAGTTAAAGTGCACGTAAACAAATTTACATTTAGTCATTTAGCAGGCGCTTTTATCCAAAGCGACTTACAAAGAGTTTAGGAGCAATAAGCGATATGTCATACAGGAGCCATAATGAATTAGGTGCCAATACAAAGTTACTGGTTTCAACAAAAGCTAGACCACTACCTGTTGGGAGAAAGGGTTAGTGTGTGTTTTTTTCTTTCATTTGTCTGTTAAGTATTCACAGAAGATTGGTTTTAAGTAGTTTTTTGAATGTTGTGAGAGATGTGGTTGACCGGACAGAGTTCGGAAGAATGTTCCACCGGGAAGGAGTTTAAAAAATGCAAATATTGTCATGATTGACTCACCTTTAATGTACTCATACTATTATATGACACCAGTTGAAGAATCTTCAAGCAGATTTAATTGACATTGTTGACCAGCAAAAATTATATTATTTTTGTCACATGAAAAAATGATGTAACCCCATACATCTACATACAGCATCTCTCAACCATTTATAATTAAAAATAATATAAAGATCATTCTTGGTGTTTTTTTATTTGTAACTTTCTAATGATATGCCAAAATCTAGAAAAAAATGAAGATCCACTTCTCTAAAAGCAACTTAAAAATGTAGAAAAGAGCAGTTTTGAGGTTTAATACAAGTAAAAACAGTAATGTGTGTTAACAACATTTAATACTTTTTTATATAAAAAATATAACATTTTAACCGAGACATCAACGACTCGATATTACATTGGAATGGAAAACATTAATATTTAAAATTGAGGGTGAGGGAAGTTTCAGTGAGTTTTCATCCGATGCCTCAACCTGTGAGACTTAGTAACGCTAGACCACCACTGAGTTTTTGTTTTGTTTTAGGTCTGTTTGTGTAGGACAATTATCAGAGCTCATCATCACCTCACGATGGTCGCAAGATCGGACAGCGTTGGCGGTCTCCATAGTAACTCTACGTGCAGCAATGACGCCAGTCCGGCACATATTGTGGTGGGCGTGGTTACACGTTTCCCCGCCTTCCCTCCCCCGCTCAGCGTGGGCGGCCCCGTGTGGTTGGAAGAACGCAACACGACACCCAGATAGAGGAGGAGGAGGAGGAGGAGAGGAGGAGGGAGGGGGCAGACGGGAGAGAGAGTTGCACGGAGTGAGTGGAAAAAGAAAAGTCCGTGGAAAGAGAGGGAGAAAAGTGGATGATATCCTTTTTCTCTCTCTTCTTGTGTTTTGATTTGTTTGGGAGCTTCGCCATGTGTTTCAACGCGAAGGCTTGAATATGCAACTACGTAGAGTAATAATAAGGAGTTCGGAACGGACAAGGCGCTTCTCTATCGGCACGACGCGATCCGATATCTGACCGCAGCGACTCTGCCCGGCCGCAAGGCAACAACGAGCGTCTCCTCCACGTTGGGGAGGAAAAACAAAACCTGAAAAGTCCAAACAAACTGCGGGAGGACGAGTAAAGGGGCTGGATCTTAGCGGGAGCGGAGGAGGAAAAGTTTACAGAGGAGTTGTGTGCGCGAGATCAACGAGAGGCTTATTTCATCTCTCTCTCTCTTTTCTCGCTCTCTCTTCTTTCTCAGTTAGCACGACTGCTAACGAAGAAGCGGCTACACTCGCAAACATGAAGACCCCGGGCGATACGGGTGAGTTACCCTAAACAACACTATCAGATGTGTGATCCGATTTCTCGCCGTTTTATCACAACTATGAGTATTTTAATGTGTAGTTTTACGCGGTTTCGATGCGTGCGTGGCTTTGGATGAGTTTCGCAGTGTTTCATTTGTGTGTGCAGCCCGCTAATTTCTCCTCAGCTTAGCTAGCAACTTTAACTTTGTGTGTTTGTTTTGTTCCTAACTTGGTGATTTTACTGTTACGTTGCTTTGAAAAGCAATGAGTCAAATGTCACGAAGGTTAACGTTCGGTTTCAATCACTGGAAAAGTTGAAAACACGACAAAACGGGCAGCTAACTTAGCTGACAAAGTTTTCGCGTTACTCCGCATTTTATTAAAGTTGTATAAAAGTAAGGTTGCGATGCACTTATATATGTTTTAATGTGTGACTGTCACTTTATGTCGTTCAGTCCAGTCGAAAAGTAAACACGTAGCGATTAAAAGCGAAAGATGTTTGGGGGCACAGTTTGCACATTGAACTTTTTTCAATTGAGCTGTCTCGAGTTAAACAATCGCGGTTGGTTTTGGTGCGATAACCATCTTAATAGTTTTCACACTTCGACACTTTAGGAGATGCTGTAATGGGACTTTAAAGTGTTTTTTAACTGGTTGTGATGATCTACAACGGCATCCACCATTTGCGAGCAACTTTCAGCCATTTGGCCCTCAGAAAAGTCAGCGGCATCCCATCACAGCGCCTCTCTCTGTGTGCAGAAGGATTTTACACAGCAAATTTCATATTTACACTTTCTTTGTGCTTCCTGTTGTATATGTCACTTGTGGTCGTATGTAGTATAGTCGTGTTTCCTAAAAGTTGCAGGTGTCATACATGTTTCATTTGGCCCCAACAAGTCCTTGTTTTCTCATTATGATGGAGAGTCAACATGGGCAAAGTGAAAAAAACCCCACTTTTGCTTGTATGAGATTAGCTTGTGTCAACTTTTTGAATGTCTTTTTTTCTTTTTTTAAAAGTACTTAAATAAAGCAGATTATATAGAAGTCTTTGTCTGATAACCACTAGATTTTTTAATAATCTGCTGAATATTCATCTTGTTGTTTGGAAAAATGAGGCCAGATCATGTCTCGGTTGGGTATCTGAGCTCCACCAACGCTGAAGTTGTGCTCTTAAGCATGAAACCATTAGCTAATTCTTCCATGTGTCCTCCCCCTCGTTGGTCTCCGGCATATAAAGTAACCCTTCTTATGGTATGGTTGAAGTTTTCCATGTTGTGCGTCGTGTCTGGGACGCGAGTCTGCGTAGGTGTGCAGAGGCGGGGTTCTGTGCACACTTACTAACTCATGTCAACTCGAAGTACAATTTTAAAGGAAGCTTACAAACTGTACTTTGAAGTTTTCATTCATCTGCTTTATTAACTTTCATTAAAGCGTCAGCATGCTTGTATTATGTGCGAGTATAATACATACTGCAAACATAACGTAGGTGTAATGAGTTTCTTCTTTGCCCAACCTTTTTGTTCGCGATTGGACAACACTTAAGTAAACACTAGACAGTGAAATGGGTTTCTGCTAGCGGAAATGAGTTGTAGGATTAATCTTAACACCATATCATATTGTTCCTTTTAGGACATGTTTACCCCACCCATGTCACATAGCATTTGTGTTAGAATTATGATTGATCTCCAACTTTTGTAAGGCTGATTTGCCACCCAGTGTAAAGCATTTTACCTACTAGTAATTTCCTGGAAGGAAGGAAGGAAGGACTTAATCATACATTATTTCATCATCCTCCAAACCTGTATGACTTCTGCAGAATACAAAATAATCTAATTTGAAGAATGTTGGCAACCAAAAACATTGTTCCCTATTGATTTCTGTTGCATGGACAAAAAAACACTAAGACATTTCTCAAAATAGCATTTGTGTTTCACAGAGGAAAGAGTCATACACAGCTTTTAAACAACATGAGGGTGAATACATGATGACAGAATTAAGAAATTATTTTTGTCTTTCAGTGATACTCCTGAGAATTGCACTGATGGCATTCTATAAAGATTCCTAAAAAAACACAAAGAACAGTTTTTTGTTGTTGAGGAACTTTAAGTTTTCCATCGTGGGTTAATGTAAAAAAAGACACACGGTTGCATTTGTTGCATCAGTTATTTGCACTTTGGCACTCTTATTTGGCCATCAACTCTTGCCCAGCTAAGCATGATTTCTGTCTCGCTCTCTCTCTCTTGTAGGCCAATAAGTGGCCTATTTTTGGCACTTTTTCCAATTGCGTTATTCGTAATATCAACAGTTTGCCACATGTGGGTCTCACATCTGGAAACGGGCAGTCTGTTGTCTGTTCCAGCATATGAAGGGACCCACATGGGCAATTAGCCAGCGTCTAAAGAGGGTGCTGGTTAGTGCCATTATTTTTCAAAGGAGGGTCGGGTGGGCTGAGCGTAGGTGTTGGTGTGTCATTTCTACGTAGCTATGAAGGTATGATTCACTGATCTACTGGCAAGAAGTGCCATGCTTTTTTTAAGATGGCGTGTTGCCTTTGGATGTTTTAGCATGATTTTTTTTACTCTCTTGCTTAGCAAAAAGTAAGTGAGCTATGAGGCGGTTAACGCTGTACTAAATTTGTTCCAGACATTAACAATGTAAAGTTTGTAAATGCAGCATCTCCTCAGATGCACGCAAGAGACTTTCTGGTCCACACTCTTTAAGAAAAGGTGCTTCAAAAGATTCTTTGCTGCCATTGAAGAACCTTTTGGTTCCATATTCTTCGTGGCGAAAAAAGGTTCTTCAGATTATATTAAAGCAAGAAAGAGATGGGACTTTACAGAAAACTTTGATTTAATGGTTCTTTTTGGAACCAAAAATGGTTCTTCCATGTCATCGCTTCCAAGAACCTTTTGAAGCACCTTCATTTTTAAGAGTGCATGTAGAACGGAGAGACCTTATGTTTCTCATATAAACCTGATGTTGATAAAGTTGGTTTGCTTTTCAGGTTAACATGTCAGGCAGTTGGGGTTGCTTGCTTGGTATGGTTAGCACTAGAATCACTCAGGAGGCATGCGTGTGATTGGCTGATGTTTTATGTGGCTCAGTGGATTGGCTGGGTTTCCTGGAAACACCGTATAGATAGTCTGTGACCAGTTAGAAAGTCAGACGTGTTTGCAGGGGTTAGACGTATAACGCTTACCAAAATAGATTAACTGTATTAATAGTGAGTATCTTTCTTTTAGAGTATTTAAAACATATTCAAGTACGTCAAAATATAAAGTGTAATAAATTTAGCTACCAGATTTAAACTTGGAACAGCTTTCTTGTCACATCTGTACCCCTATTGGCATAATTTGTACTTTAAAAAGACATATGAGCTACTGTTTTTCCATTGCCAGAGCTTAAGTTAGAAACATTGTTCCTAAATTTACTGCTAACAATAAATGCAAAGATATATAGTCGGAAAGCATATCATGATTACACATTGTAATTCCACATCCTGTTGAGTTTCTCCAAGGTGCTTTCCAGGATTCAAAGATGGATCCAATCACACTGACCCGAATAATATGGTTTGTGTTATATATATATATATATATCTCTTCTTTTATCTTTAGAATCTTATTTCTCAAAGCAGGCCTTGCCTTCCTGTCTTTAGTCTCTGATCAATAGCTTTCCCTACCTGCTTGATGTCTGAAGGCACGGTTTTTCTCATAATACAGGGAAAGATCTTTTGATGAGCAATACCTTTTGTAACGGTGTGCTAAACACATGTAACATTCTCTCTCTTGCCTTCCAGGACAGTCTTTGTAGGCTTTGATAAAAGCGCAAGTTTTCACAATAGTCGTTTTGAGGTTCAGCTATGGTTCTTTGTTGCATCTATCACCACACCTTTCTTTAATCTGTATTACAAGACTCAGGTGCCTGTGTGTGTAATGCAGTACCCACATGTTTTGTTTGTATCCCCTTGCCAACAGGCCGCTGACCGAAGCTTTAGCATGACCGGCTTCTAGAGTGTTGTGTCTAGTGGAGACCACGGTTTTGTGGGAACTCTGAGGTTTTGTCGAGACTGCGGCTGACAGTTCTCCCCCCGTGTGTGTTTGTCTGTGTGTGCGTGTGGCTTTGGCCGTCCTTTTGGTGTGTGTGGTCACGCTCGTGTAACAATTTGTGAGCTTGAATTGTGTATACTTTCCTTGACATTTTCAAGAGCGTTCGCCTTTGGAGTCTGTGCCCAGGCTTATGGTGAGGAAAGTTGTGAAGTGTTAAGGCCTCAAGAGTTTCTCGGCTGTTTGAAGATAGCTGAAACGTAAGAACAGGGTGGACTTTTTTACAGGGTTACCATGCTGGGAACATTCGTTTCTGTGTCAGCGTAAATGCCAAACTAGCTTTTTACTTTCATCATTGAGGTTCTCAGATTAACTAACTAATGAAGCAAATCTATTAAAGGTATTGTTCACCCAAAAATGAAAATCATTTAGTCACCCTCAAGTTGTTCCAAAACTGTATTAAATTCTAGATATTTTAAACAAAAACTAAACAGTTCAGTGCCCCAGAACTATTTGGTTACAAATTCTTGTGTTTAGCAGAAAATGATGAATGTTTTTTTGCCGAATCTGTTTCTTTAGATGGCTTTAGTTCAACATTTACAGATTCATTTCTTGAATGCTAGGTTGGTCACTGTTTTAGACAGGTTTTATTATTGAGTGAAATGTTTAAAGTTTCATCTTGTTTTTGTGACAGATATTACTAAATTTACAAATTTATATATTGGTGGTACCCATTGACTTTGACATTGGTTTATGTCCATACATTAGAAGTGAATAGGTACAGCCATTGATCGATGACCAACATTCTTCAAAATGTTTTTGTGTTGTGTGGAAGAAAGAAAGTCATACAGGTTTGAAATGATCGAATTTTAATTTTTAAATGAACTACGCCTTTAAAGTCACCCTGCAGTCAAACAGGAAAATTCCATTCAAGTGTTTTACACCATGTTGCAGTGATTATTATAAATGATTTATCCGTGCACACCATTATTTTTTTAAATGAATTTGCACTTGTAATCTATAATCAAAAACATTAAGCTCCTTTCCCCCCCTCAACAACAACTCTTCACCACATGACGTCAGCAACAAAAAAAGGTAGGCCCAACTTACAACAAACCAATCACAAAGGGCATGGCAAAATAATGCCCGTCCTACATTTTTTTTCTAATTCAGAAGCCGTTTCACTCCGATACATGTCACCATCTGGCAAAGAAGTCAATCGCAACTTACATTTCATGGTGACTTTAAGGGTTCTTTAAATGAAATGTAATATGTTCTTAAGGAAGTTTGTAGATTCTATTTTTGAAACAACCAGTATCCTGTTCTTGTAACTATAAACAAAAATAATATAACCGTATTGCTCTTTCCTCGTAATATGGTTGTAATGAAGTACAAGTCATGGTTTTAAGTGGGTGTTTGTGTGTGTGTGTAATGCATAGTTTATTAGTGGGGCCCAGACCCCCCACATTCCACTTTAATGGCTGCTGTCTGTGTTGCATTACACACACACTGGCGTACGTTGAAGAAAGAGGCGCACACACGTTCCTAATTCTCACAGTTGTGCGCTCTCTCTGTCTTTTGAGCTGCCATCTTTGTGGTGACGCCACTTTGACTCGCTCCCACTTTTATTTTTATGCAGCCAATTTATTTTTGCAGGCAGATCCAGCGTTACTGCAGCGAGGCTCCGATTTAACCGTGTGTGTGGGAGAGACATTGATTATGACCGAGTCTACATCAAGGCCAGGCGGGTTCGATCTCTGCTTCTGATCTGAGTCACGGAGGTCTGCGGGGTGGAGAGAGTGCTTTCAGAACCTGTCAGTGGATTTCACGTTCCGTGTAGGCCACCGAATCGGGCGGTGAAGTTTCAGCCACTTTTGCAGAACAATGGAAATTAGAAGACGAAATTATTAGAGAAGCAACCTTTTTCTGTGGCATCCCGGCGTCTCGTGGCGCACCGGTGATTTCCAGACCTTCAAATTGTAGAACGACCTAAAAAGTCACGCTGGCCTCGGTGGGACATTTAGCCTAATTCTTACTCCGCTTAGAGCCGGTGGCTGTGACTGACATGTGGCTGCGCATAGTTTGTGGAGGCCTGATGTCTGTGCGCTAATGGAAAGCTTGTAAATGAAGGGCCCATTAGCAGCGAGGCAGTGGATTGGCAAGGTTTTTCTGCTCCGCAGTCTTGGCCCGGGGTGGGAGTGAAAACAGGGAGCGACCGTGGAGACGGCGTTCTAATCCCACAGCTGGAGCCACGGCGTGTGCCGTCAGCGACTGCGTGTGCTTAGTACGAGCATGTGCGTTTGTCTTTGGAGGAAAATGAAAGTGAAGCCAGAGTCTAGAGACCTAACCACAACACAGAACTTTAAAAGAGCCAATCTGTTGACTTCTTCTCTGCCCCACACTACCACCTCTTTTTCCACTCCATCAAGCTCCCGTCGCTCTGATCTCTTTTGTGATCTTAGTTGCTCAGTCTTTATTTCGTTTTATTTGGACTCTCCCTCCATTTGGGTGGTATGATGAACGCGGGAATTCAGTCATTGTGGTACTCTACGAATTAAAGTCTATAGGAAACTACGTGATATGTAGGTGGAAAGGTGAAATTAAAGTCATCATAAAATCAAAAGTTTGCTGTGCATGGATAATCTTGCACAGTGTTCCAAAGAGGAATAAAATGTGAGCCGTAAGCTTTTCCCTTTGGGTTAATTTTTCCCGCTTTTCCTCGTAATAATATGTTTTACCTCACATCACAGGAGTAAAATTGGTTGCAAATGGCATTTCATGTTGACTTTAAAGGTGAGACAGAAGTCGTAGTCATTGCCTGCTGTGGTTGGTCGTTAAATGAGGGGGTCGAACGCGCTACACGTTGCCTCCAGGGTCCCCATGGAGATATTCAGACACCTAGTCTCCTGTCTGCCACACTCGTTCGCTTTTCTTTAGACATTCCACAATACACACGCATACAATCTCAAGAATCACCTGGGGCCCAGATGACTGTCTCCCGGCCAGCCCTTGGGTTTAATGGTGCTTTCTTGCTGTTGATGTGGACCAATCATTGCTCCCAGCAGGGTGCCAGGGTTTGTAATCACACAATCACAGTGACGTTTTGCGTTATCAGACGTTGCATCATTGACAAAGCAGGAGCTAAGCAGGGGAGGAGTCCACTTCAACAACAGCACCGCCCATTTCTTCAAATGCACCGCTGATTGGCAGCAGGCTTAAATGAAGCTGTTATGACAATTATTTATGGTATCTTTGAGTCAACATTACACAGTTCAAATGATTTTGCATATCAGTTGAGCACTCTACCCATCCCCCATCAACAGGTAGCTTTTTCAAAGGAGACATCAACTATAGACGTCTTCAAACATGCCGCAGCAAGTATCTCCGTTTTGTTAACTCAAGTTATCTTATAGAGGTTGTAAGATTCAGAATAGTCTTAAATCCTTTTTTGAATTGCAGGGCTCCCCGTTTTTCTCTATGTCAGAAGCTTACATGGTTTTGCATTTCTTCAAGCATAGGTATGGCATCGGTCGCAAGTTGCAGCCACGTAGAAATGCCAATAATAGAACAATTCTCTCCAACGTTTTGACAAAGAAAAATGGCACTCAGAGCCGAACCAATAACAGGGAACGACAGTGAATAGGCGAGACAGTGGATAGACGTACACCATGTTTATTGCTTAGCAAAGTCAGTTTGGCTGCCTTGCTCATCCACAAGCCTGTTGCTGTTTTTGGCCAATCTAGAGAAGCGTTCTCCCGGCCGGTGCTGCCCAACCCAGTATAATCTGGCATCGGCAGGGCGATGGCAGTTAAAATTAGCTGCTCTGAATGAGCTTAAAACGCTGAGCTCGATTGTAGCCAGATTCAACCTGGCTGACTTCCACCTGCCCTCGCACACCACGAGGGTGAGGCTGACTTTAGTTTCTCTGAAGTTATAAGCGTGTCTTCCACACAATATGGTTTGCTGGCATCTAAGATTTGGGCCAAAATTGCCAAAGCTTTTGCAACTCTTAATAAAATGCGGCCATTTAGAGGCAGCGTTAATACAAGGTTGACCTTTGTGACACAGACTTCTTATCAGTTTTTAGGTGCCTACTCTGAAAGCGCTATCTGGAACCGGAAAAATCAAGCGGATCTGTGCCGGTTTTCTTTGATCTCTGGAAGACTCTGTCCATGACTAAGTGTGAACAGAAGTGGGGGAAGGAAAAGAAATCGGTTAAAGGTTCATGTAGAGGTGGCTCCCAGCAGGAGATAAAGCAAGGATAAAAGCTTTGCTGTGATAAGATATTAGAAATCCACGTCTCGCTGATAAAACGTAATGCCACTATCACCCGTGCAACCTCGGCGGTTCTAATGACTTTTGCTCGGCTGCCTGAGCGAAGGCCACTGGAGTGTGTGATTTAACACTCAGATGAAGAGAACATGATGGCTGGAAGACTCTTAAGATTGAATCTCGGAGATTCCACATTGCCAGTGAATTATGAAGTTTTGCCGTTTTCTGACCCTTCTAAGGTAATGTTTGGGCACTAGTTAATCATGTCACGGTGTCTCGTATTAGAGGAATTTGAAATTAACTTCCGTTCAAGTAAAACGTGGGTGTGATTCATGCTTTGGCCACCGCTGGGTAACCTGTAGGCCTACTCATGTTGAACTCTTTAGAGAGTGTGTCGAGTGTCTAATGCGTAAATGAAATGCAGTCCATTAATCAATTGAAACCACCAAGGTGGCACTCAAACTACTGTTGTTCTTTTCCTGGGAAATTGACCTGGAAATCCTCCTACTTACAATTTCTACCCAATTAAATATTCTAGAGTTCGCATAACTAGAATTTTAAAGCTTATTTTAATTACGTGCTAGAGTAGAGATTTGTTTTTGCTTTGCGTATTTGTTTTTTTATATGAAGAGATCAAATTTATCGGTCAAATGCATGCACATATTATACTGTTCATTGCATTAAAGAGATGTCATCTGTCATCATTTACTCACCCTCATGTCATTTCAAACCTGTATGACTTTTTCTTCTGCAGAACACACAGGAAGATATTTTGAAAAATGTTGGCAACTGAACTTGCATTGGTTTTGGAAGTGAATGGGAATGGGAATCACCATTGTTTGGTTACCAACATTTTTAAAATATCTTCTTTTGTGTTCTGCAGAAGAAAGAAAGTCGGTAACACTAAAGTATAGGGACCCATTCTCACTATTAACAGGCTGCTTATTAGCAGCATGCATATTATTAGCATGTTGGCTGTTTATTAGTACTTATAAAGCACATATTCTGCATGACCATATTCTACATCCCTAATCCTACCCAATACCTAAACCTAACAACTATCATACTAATTATAAATAAGCACCAAATTAGGAGTTTATTGAGGCAAAAGTCGTAGATTATGGTTTAATAATAGTGAGAATTGAACCATAAAATAAAGTGTGACCAGAAAGTCATACAGGTTTGAAATGACAAGAGGGTGGGTAAATGACGACAGAATTTTCATCTTTGCATGAACTATCACTTTAATGGCCATACCATGTTTACACAAGCACACCGTGACCGGTAAGATGTTTTTTTTTTGTGGGAGAAATACTCTAAAAAATCTTCTCAACAAAGTAAAACATACTGTACAAACATATACATATAGGATTTTTTATTCAGCGCAAAATGCATGTGATTGTCATATGTTTGTAGGAGTTTTGTGTGCGCTATACGAGATAAAGGATCTAGGCTACCGTTTCCCATGGTTTTTGTTGACGCACACAGGCCCGCTCAGCGAGAGCGCGATCGGTTCAGGAGACCTGCACAGGCCTGTTGGTAAGAAGCGTTTGGCAGGCAGCAGTCGCAGGCTGCTCCTCATGCTCGGCAGTCCTCACATAGCAGGAAAATTGGCCCAGAAACGCGCCCTGCCTGACCATTTATGGTTGATTTAATCATATCCCTACGAGGAACTCCCCTGTGACGCGTCTGGTTTCTGTCTGGGCAGAGTTGGCCGTCGCACCGCGGCGTCCCGGACATCTGGAGCTCTGTCTCCACCGCCGTGTGCCGGTAACTGGAGTTTTTGGTCTCGCTGGTGTTGACATGAAGATTGTAGACATGAAAATAACAGCTACTAGATGTTTAGCTTACAAAGCCACAGCTGTGAAAGTATTAGACATAGCTAATGGCTTCTCCTTGGCGACGGCGTTTGGGACACAAGGCGTTCTTCAGTCTCTGCTTGGGTGGGAAATAACCCTCAAGGTGTGAGATGGGTGGCAAAATGACCTGGAGGTTTACGTAATATACAGGAGAATGTATGTGCTACAAACATAATCAAACACTTGATCCCTTTTGCCCTCACTTTTCTCGTATTTGGGTTAATGTGTTCCCAAAACACCTGTCTAAGTGTGCACTATCAAGCACTTCAGATCAAGGAGACAGATTGCCTGTATTGTGACTGTAGCGAAGACTGTTGGCACG
This sequence comes from Triplophysa siluroides, assembly GCA_006030095.1. Lineage (NCBI taxonomy): Eukaryota > Metazoa > Chordata > Actinopteri > Cypriniformes > Nemacheilidae > Triplophysa > Triplophysa siluroides. The sequence continues at coordinate 992,359 of VCII01000054.1, forward strand.
GGTTATGGGATAGTGGAGTCTACCCTTGTGGGAAGAAAAAGAAACTATGTAGAACGTGAATGTGTATTTGTACAGTTTTTATCATTTATAAATAAAGTATGCTAGTGACCTTTGCTATTGCTTCTAATTCAAAGCTGCAAGTTTTTTTTGCAGAAATCGGTTATTGAGCAAAAACATAAAAATCTTTGTTCAAATCTTTCCTTATAATAATGATATATATATTAAGCTATAGGTGGGATTTTGTCAGAACCCTTGTAGAGTAAAGTAACATGCAGTTAAATCTTTCAAACAGAGTTGGCGATATAGAGTTAAAAGCTACGAATTGCAGCTTTAAAAAAAGTGTAATGCAATTCATAATTTAAAATATGCAATTGTATATCTGAAAAGTGATACCCACAGCACACAGAGCTTTACAAAATTAAACTCATCAGAAACTCGTCTTTTATCGCTTCTAAAATTGTGTCTTGTTTTTTCGTCTGTCTTGTTTTACCCTGTCAACCCTGGCTAAACTCTTTATTGTAGAGATGCGGCGCTCTGTATAAACCTGTTGCCGATGCCAGCTCTGTCACCGCTTTTCAATGTCGTCTGTACGCCGTCATGCGTTTGAGCAGTGGCCCTGACGGAAATAGCCTACTGTGATCATTCAACCTTGGATTATTTACAGTTACAGTGATAACAATGACTGTCACAATCGCCAGATGCAGCAAAGTGTTATTGTTCAGGCAAATGAGCGAGTTGAATGACAACCGTCAACAAAAACGCATCCTAAACCAAGCAGTGTTTGACTTACAACCGCAACCTTTTAATTTGAATGCTGTAGCAGACGCCTGTTATTTGCTTGGCTTTGAATTGCATGATGGTATTGAAATGATACTGGCGGCGATGCTGTCAAAAAGTGTTTGCACTAATGCTTTAATGTATTAAAGCAACAAGCTCAACTATCAAATTAATTTGGAAGCATGTTCAATGTTTTTTAGCGATTAGCCTTCAGTCTATTATTTATTGAAGCAAGTCATTGAGGAAAATTTAGCTGGAATGTTTAGTTCGTACATAATAAGTCTAACAATCACTGTCTGTTTTTCTAGTCTCCGCCGTATGCTAAAGAAACTCACACCGTTGCCCTGACCCTTCCCTGGGTAACCAGAGATTGACCAGCGGTGTATCAGTGTGTCTGCACACCTTCTCCAGTTTGCACTGCACTGGGAGCTCTGTGAGGTCAGCTAAGATGGATCCTAAAAGCTTTTATTCGCTTCTTAGGTGGAAGAGATGAGTAGGGATGCTGCCTGTTAGGGGCAATGACCCTGAACCTTTATCATCAGGGTTGAAAGAGAGCGGCACGGCCGGCGGTGTTGTGGGCAGACATGCATACAAAACTGTGTTATGTAAGTCTGCATGGCGTGCATCATGTGAGGTTTGTTGACTGGCACTCTGCACCAACAGATGACTGCCTGACTCTTTGATCCTCTCCTCTCAACCTGAGTTTTTTTTTTTTGGTACACTCACTCTCTTCACTTCCCTTTCTGTTTTTCCTCTGCTTTTTGCTTTCTTGTTTTGAACCTGTCGTTAACCTCTACTGTACTGTTGTATTGCTATCTATACTGTAGTATGGACTACACTGACTATACTATATAGTTCTTTGTATGATACATATTTGGGTGTTTTTTATGCTCGGTAAATATTAAAGATAGATCTGGTATTTGATCACAAAATGTTTTTTTGCATTACGTGGAATAACTTAATGTAGAAAACTATTATGTCGGATTATTGACTTGTTTGCGAAATATATATATATTTATGATCACCGTTTTGTGTTTTTATATATATATATATAAACATAGAAACATGTTTTTGCTGATTTATCACAATTTGTACTACCATAGCTTAACTATATCATGGTTAAACTGTAGTAACTATAATGAAACTATGGTTAATTTGTGGTTCCTGTGCTTTATGAAAACTAACAATATTGTAAAGGCTTTTATTGAGATATCTGCAGATCACACAGCGCTTGTGCTTTTCTGCAAATATGCACACAGGAATTGATAAAGGGAATTGAAATTTTAATCTCAAGTATCTGATTCCTATTCCTTTTGTTTCCGATCTGATTCCTAGCCTTTCAATTCCGATTCCAAATTGGAATTGATTTTCGATTCCCAACCCTACACATTGGTTATTTTTATATTGTGCTGTTATATTACATGACTGTGAGTCATATGATTATTTATCTTGAACTAGAATTTTAACAACACTAATAAAAAATCTGATATCTCTTAGAGAACATTAAGAACAGTAAGAGTATTTTTCGTCATGGATATTTTCATTAGCGCTCAACAGCACTGACTCATTCAAACGGGCAAACGCACGCAGATGGACGTCACATCGAATGTTTGTAAGGTTTTTGGCCATTCTGCAAGGCAGAGTGACACTTTTCTGTCAATTTTAAGCTGAACATTTTGGCAGAATAGCTGCTCACGCTGTGTATTACTCATCCTGCACGCATTCACACTGGCACACACAATTACCTCTCTTTTTCCTTGTCGCCACCATCATTAGTAGATGGAGAACGACCTTTTCCTCTGCCTAAATATAGAGCCCACAAAGAATAGGAGGAAGGGAGGGAAGTGGGGGGAGAGATGGAGAGAATAGAGCGAGAAACAGAACGAAATGAGCGTGGGGCCCTAAACATTTCTGAGCCTTTAAATACAGACCAGAGATGCAGTGGATGGCGTTTGTTTTCTTTTTCGTACTTGCGTCATAGCTTCACCATAAAAAAGAGCTTTTACAGCCGAACTTTAATCGCAAGCAGAGATGACGGCAATATGTGCTGTTTTAGATGCTTTGCAGAAGCGTGCATAAAACTCTGCTTTAAAAATGCCTGAATGGATAGTAAATGAACATTTCTCCCCAAAATAAAAACTGAGTAGATGCATTGTGTAAATAACGGCAGAATTTTGGCTAAAGCACTCTCAATGTATTGCTGTCCTCACCATTTCTCAAACGGATCGTGCGTGCACGTAACATTTAGTCAGATGTTAGTCAGCTGGTTTGTTTATTCGTGTTAGGACAGTTTGTACAGGTGGTATCATGTAAGGGTTATGTCATATTGTTTTTGTGTGTGTGTGTGTGTGTGTGTAAGGCCCTGTCAAGCGAGGGGTTTGTCGGGCGGTCTCCTGACTCCATACCCATTAGTGACAGTAACCGTCAGAGAGACGGCAGTCCCAGCAGAACCCACAGACACTGGGGACGTGCCTGTTATAGCTGTTATTGCGCTTTGATTGAACATGTTTATGTGTATGCGCTAAGTTGCCTTGTGAGCTTGTGGTCCTATGTGAAAAGTGTTATGGCATATGAGTTTGTTTGAAAGAGCTGCAACACGGTTTCTTGTTAAGTTATTCCTCCTCTCTCCCTGGGGTCTGATGTTTAGACCTGGTCTGTGATGTTCTTCACCTACCTGTTGCCAGTTGCTCTAAGTAACTTGAATATTAAATGTAATAGTAAAACATTCAAAGTAAGTATATCCACAACATTTTTCTTACAGAAATCGTTGCAAATATAGCTGGAAAAGTATGTGGTTACCTGGCAGAGATAAGGTCCTATACATGTACCAAGCATCAACTGTGTTTCCTTTTCCCAAAAACTTTTTTAACACCTCTAATACGGTTTACCTGATTCAAAGGTTTTTCAGCCTTTATAGCTGTATCTGAAAGGAAAGGAAAGATAGGGATGGATAATCGTATAGGGTGATAAAAACAGGAAAAGGAGTCCGGAGGACCACCCCGGGTCACCCCGAAACGCTATTGTACAACACGTCAGCATGCAGCCCACGAGTCTTTATTTCTTCCTCCTATGTTCTTCATAATATCATATCTTTTGATCTATCATACTGAAGCGTACCCCTTTCGATTTTATTAATTGAGTTTCGTTTGTTCTGACCATATCTATATTTATAGAGCTAAAGTGTCTTGTTGCTAGGAGATGGCGTGGGAGCCAGGGACCCAGCGAATGAGCGAGAAAAAGGTACGAGAGCAGAGGGAAAAGAAGCACTTCTTGTGAAAGCTGAATGACAAACACTCACGCATACGGCGTGATTCAGCTGTGACGCGCGGACACGGTGGGAAGCTTTATGTTTCTGCGTGCCCACTCTTCTCGGTGGAGGTCTGGTCCCTGAATCGCTCGACTAGTCACGTATGATCTGTTCTGTGCGACATCTCTCCTTAAAGTAGGCATGAATTGTGTGAATTGGTTAGTGTTTACGTACAGAACACTGAAGCTTTTAGAGGTCGTGTTCCTAATCACTTGAAATCGGGTTTGTAGCACATGTGGATTTCGCGAAACACATTATGGCAAGATTTATCGTTGTAGTCTTTCATGTTGCATGTCAATTTCACCTCAAAGTTATTCTGTCCCAAACAGGTAAGCAAACATTGTATTCATTGGGTCAGGTTAGTCTAACATTTTTAAGATCTGTCAAAGCATCTCAGTCATGAGTCAAGCCTCATTGCCGACTGTTCAGCAGTTGTCACGGACAGTTAGTACCAGCCCACGGTGTCCAAGTCATCCTTCCACCCCCCTGCGCAGCGTGGGTCCCTGAGCACATGCGTGCGGTTGGCTGTGGCAGCAATGCTGAGCTGTTCCGCGTTAGCTGCCTATCACGGCGATCGGCTTTATTAGCAGCCAAGCTCTAAACAGTCTAAAAGGGGCATTCCACTGAGCAAAACAACACATTGTGTTCCAAGACTATCTCTCTCTCTTTCTCTTTTGTTTGGAAGTGTGGGAATAACGTAGTGTTATTTTCGTTCGTTTTCACATGACATGGTGCTCCAGCAGATACGATCTTAGTTTAAGATCGCTTATTGTTTTGTGGTGTGATTTTTTTTTTTTTTTTTTTTTTTCCATTTCCTGATAGGATGTTGTGTCATGTCTAATTTAAGGGCAACAGAAATGGACTATTAAGTCAAACAATGTCGTCATTTTTCAAATCTTCTGGCAAATATTTACAGGTATACCTTTGATTTGTTCGACATAATTGCCCATTTGAAAAGCTTTTCACGGTCATATGTCATGTTGACTCAGCGTTGTGCATGGATTCGTAATAGGTCTGTCACTTAATATGTTGTGTAACCGTCTGTCCATGTTAATATCCATCTGCCGGTACCAAAGCACAAACTGTTTCGATAATAAGATGAAGACCCAAAAAGTCACGGCTCTGTTTTTGTCTCTGGTCCAACAGCCTCTTGCTTTTCTTCTGAAGTATTGAGTCTAAAAGTAGAATACGTGTGTGTTTGCTGTGTTTTGACTATTATTCCAAGGATACTGATGTGAAAATCTTAAGTAGTGACTATGGCATTCTTACCGTACCTTCAATTCATGTTGTAGACAAGTGTTTTTATCAGACTTTGATTAAATACATTAGAACAAACAATGATTTTAATGCCCGTTTTATTTGGCCGTTAAGTTTCTCTGCCAGTAGGTCAGTTTCTCAGCCCCTCCTTGAGTTATGAGCGTCTCTGATTTTTAAACCTCAATATTAAAAGTGCTGATGGAGTTGGGAAGTTTGACTCAAATCTCAAGTCCGTCTTTGTGGTCCACACCAGTTCATTTCAGTTAACAGGTTCAAAACTCTGAATTCATCAATTCATTTACGCTGTCACTCAAAAATGCTCGCTCAAGGTCCTGTGTTACTTTTCTTGAAAACAATCATCTACTCTTGAAGTTCTGCTGGTTGTGTTGGCTTAAAGTCACTTAACAGAAAGAAGTAATGGCCCCCATATTGATCTAGAAATGATATGAAGTTAATTCATATCGTAACCGTCATAGACCATTGTCATGACTAGATTACATTAAGAGATTAAAAAGTCACAAGTGACAAAGTGTTTTTCTGTGTCTGACCTGTAGGGTTTGCCTTCCCAGACTGGGCCTATAAACCGGAGTCGAGCCCTGGGTCCAGACAGATCCAGCTGTGGCACTTCATCCTGGAGCTGTTGCGAAAAGAGGAGTACCACGATGTCATCGCCTGGCAGGGAGATTACGGAGAGTTTGTCATCAAAGACCCGGACGAGGTGGCACGACTGTGGGGCGCCCGCAAGTGCAAGCCGCAGATGAATTATGACAAGCTCAGCCGAGCACTCAGGTAAAGATTAAACCTGCCAGATAAAACCTGTAATAACTGCATACATGTTTGTACATAAATTTTCATCGCCTGTGAGTTTGCTGATGCCGAGAAAGATTTGCATATAGTGTCTTCTCCGTAGGCAAAGTTAGCAACTACTGAGGGAGCATTTTTAGAAACTGAGCCAAGTTCAAAACTTTACTGATAACTTGGAACCCATTATAATTTAAAAACGAGTCCACACTGGATGCCGTGCGGTGTAGAGGTTTTAATTCTGTGTACCTCTCACACCTTTCTCCTGGCGTTATTCGTATATCGTAGCTTCCTGTGTCCAACGCTGTCCCTTTCTTTTCATCCTCATATGTCAGTCAAAATCTGGCCAGTTATCCGATTGTCGACCTATAATTCTCCTTCAGCTCTTTAGACTGGTTACCATGGCAACCTGCAGATGCCCACTTAAACCTGCTGTACCGGTCGTCACCATCCCAGAATAATCAAGCCCACTTAGCCCTCATCATCCATCTCTTGCAGCAACAGTGTGCGCGCCGCTCTTCCAAGAATTACATTTTTCAGAGATGGACATATGAATGGAGGGAGGGGGAACAGAAGTGAAGCAGACAGTGTCACTTCTGAGAAACAGAGAGGCCTCACCTCGGTTCAGTACATGTGGGGAAAAACATGTTTTCTTAATTACCTCAACCCCACACATACACATTTTCCCCTCTCATTTCTTAAAGTCACGTATTTTCCTTTAACCTATGGTGAAAGTCAAAATGAACAGATTGCCTTGTAATGATCGTGCAAAAGCACACCCGTTAACCTGATACCACTTGTGTATCATGATTAGACAGACCGCAGCTTCCATGATAGATGATGTCCACATTAAAAGCTGAGAGAAAGTACACAAGGTCATTCGGGTCAAGACACAGAAGGTCTTTTGGATCAGCCAGTTTACTAGGTGGCCTACGTTCCTTTTGTTTGCGAATGCCTGTGTAGCACACATGGTCAAAAACAGGCACGTTTAAGAGTTCTTTGTGTTCTTTTGAAGCGAGATCAAATGCACTTCAAAGACTGGTGTGTCGTGTTCATGTGAATATAATACTCTTTCTTTTCCTGGTTGTTTTGGCATGTGCAGCAGCTCTGGGTCTGTAAACAGTATGTGGTTGTTGAAATCTTTTGCGCCCGTTTAACACATCATAGCGTATCTAAAACATGTATGTGCGCACACATGCGCTCTCCATACCCTCAGTGCCATAATAATTAATGCCAAATAGCTTGTCTGGATTAAATGCCACATAAAACATGCTGGATTCATGAACCTTAAACCATCAAAGGGTTGTAAACTGTTAAACTGATTGACTGAATTCTTTTCATCGTGTATGGAAGAACTGAACAAATTGTTCAATAATCGAATTGGTAGTTATTTCAAGTAGATATTTAATTTTTCGGCTGATGACACTGATTATATCAGGTGAAACATGAAAATTGCTTTTTCTTATGGAAAAGTTTTGCATAACTAACTTTTTTCTTGCCTACATTTATTCAATGTCAAGCGCAAAGATGTTATATTACTTCTTATTCGATGGCCTTCAACAAAATGACTTCTAATATTGGCATTCACAAATATTCATAATAATTGTGTAACCATGCCTACTCTGTTTCTGCAGATACTACTACAACAAAAGGATCTTGCACAAAACCAAAGGGAAAAGATTCACCTACAAGTTCAACTTCAACAAGCTTGTGCTGGTCAACTACCCATTCATCGACATGGGCTCTGCAGGTGAAGTCCCCTCTCCCTTTCTTTCTGGCCTTTCAAGAAGCCCCCACTTGATTTGATACACTTCGAAAGTTAAAAAGTTCAGTTTTTTTTTTAATAATGTTCTTGCTTCACCGTTTCTGTAGGTTCTGGTGTTCCACAAAGTGCTCCACCTGTCCCCTCCGGCATCAGCAATCATTTCCGTTTTCCTCCATCCACCCCGTCTGATGTCCTCTCTCCCAGCGAGGAACTGCGCAGTCCTGGTGTCTTCAGTGCTGTGGCTCGACGTATGGCTCGCGGCTCGGTCTCCGACTGCAGCGATGGAACCTCCACCAACTCCGAGCTCGAGGAAACTGGCATAGCTCCCGGAGACGACCGCCCAGCTGATCGTGCCTTCAGAAACCTCCTCCACCCGCGTCTGTCCCATGATTCCTTGTTTCGTGTCTATGGCGCACCGCCCAACCCATCCGGGCTGCCCAGAAGCGGGCCCCACGCACCCCCACACCGGGTGCACTCTGAACCCATGTCCCCCTTCCCAGTGTCCCCTCTCCCAGGCCCCGGAGGCTTGATGGGTCCTGCTCTTTCCCCAGCTCTGTCTATGACCCCAGGCTCTCACATGGCCTACACACCCTCCCCATCTCTGTCACCCATGCTGGGCTCCCACTTCTCCTTCAATCCAGAAGACATGAAGCGCTACCTGCAAGCTCACACTCAGAGTGTCTACAACTACCACCTGAGTCCCCGTGCGTTCTTTCATTACCCCAACATCATCGTCCCACAGCCCCAGCGTCCAGACAAGGGGCTTGGAGGGCCTGCAGGTGTTGGTCCACATCTTTCTAGTCACCCTTTGCATCACCAGCCTGAGGAGCATAATCTATCTCCATTCAAGTTTAAACTACAGCCACCGCCACTGGGTCGCAAACAGAGAGATGGGCCAAATCATACTGGAGCAGGGCTTTCAAATCATGGAGGCGCGACTGCTTCCTTCTCATACAGCGGTGAGCCTGGTTCTGTTTCTGGGCTAGGGTCAAACTCTGCCTTATCTGCAATGATGACTAACAGCGCAAACCTTGCCGGGCCACCGAAGATCAAGGTGAGTTTTCAGAGCAGTTTAAATTCAAGCAAGCATGACTATATTGATTTCTTTTTTGCTCATTTCGAATTGTGAGTAAAAAGAAAGTTTAATACTGACTGTTGTGCCTCTATCTGTCCTTTTGTTTTTCCACTTTAGGTGGAGCCTATGTCAGACATGGAGTCCGAGGAAGAAGTCGAAGTCACCGACATCAGCGAAGAGGAGCATGAAGACGACGATTGTGACGTATTTTCCCCACCTCACACCAACAGTATCCTGGCCCCTCCTCCGAGCCACGATCGAATGACCGACGAGGATGATCTCGACGAAGATGTCTTCAAGACTCCCGCTGCCCCTACCTCCATGTTTGGGCCGACACTTTTGGGTCTTAAAGCAGAACCCAGGGAGCTGAACCTGTGCCAGGGTGCTCCGATCAGCCCCGGGGGTACACGCTGCATCCCTCTGAAGCTGCGTTTTAAACGCCGCTGGAGCGAAGACCAACGGATGGAGGCGGAAGCCGAAGAGGCTGAGGACAAGAAGAGCAGGGCTGAGGGCGAGGAGCCTCTCCAGGAGGCGGAGCCTATACTGGGGGAGAAAAATGGAGACAGGGAAAGTCCTGAAAGTTTGGCTGCGCCCCTAGGGACAGGCAAGAGAAGGGTGAGCTCGGAGCTACAGCGAGCGACAGCACAGCTATCTTTAGAAAACAACGTTTGCTGAAGAGACGTGCTCACACACAAATGAACCAACACAGAGCTGTCCTCTTGAAGCGCTGAAAGCGACATTTGCTCTATACATTCGAGCCGCCTGTAGAAGTTTCACATAGACTCATCAACTTAGAAGACCATCAGTCTCGGTAACCACAGGTTCATTCACTTCAAAGTGTTGCGACACTAAGAATCCCTAATACTGACATAGTCTCTTGAATTTTAAGTAACTGGGCCCCTCCCCCAAGTTTAGCCAGAGCTCCTCCCTTCAATTACTCACCTTCCTGTTGCTTTCTAAACTAACACCACATGATCTGTCTCATTCAAGCCTGGATACTCTCTCAAAAACTCAAAGCCTTCAAAACAAACTCAAGAGATTACAGAAGTGCCTAAACTAGACATTGATGCACCCCTGTAGTACAGGCAGTGATGTGGTAAGGTCATAATGAATTGTTCTCCTCTCCAAGTGTTTTTTCTCCTTGTCATTCATGCTCGTGGAATTCGAGGTCACGGGGTCAGGGGCCAGTGGACATTCTCCGCTTAAAACAGATACTCTGTGATAGTGAAAAATGAGGGAGGATGCGAGCCCACCCCTTCAAACACAATCGAAGTTCTCAATTTTGCAGTAACGGATGCTCGTCTCGAGGTGATGCATTTTTTTATCACACACCGAGATTCACATCCCTATCCAGACATTTCAGCAACCAACTTGCCTTTTACCGTCAAACCAAGATCGTCAAGTTTCATCACTGCCTTTTCATCACCAGCAAAATGCTGCTTTCACTGCTGCGGTGTCCAAAAATGGCTCATGACACTACGTACTCCTGCTTTTCAGCGAGCTCGGCCTCAGCAGATGGGACCACTTGACAACATCTTAACGTATCTTACACGTGTATATACATTGAGGATTAGTTTTATACATGCAAGTCCATCTTCATGACCACCAGCTGGAATGCAAATTATGGATTGTGTATGACTAGTCCTGTTATTTATTTTATTTTTTATAAGCGGTGTTACCCCTGTGGGAAAGTAGGAGGCATCATATAAGTGCGGGTGATTTTGAAGCTGCAGACATGGTTTTAGCATTGTAAACGTTGTTAGAACCATTTTAGAATCGTATACACCCCTGTTTTTTGTAAAGAAAGGAAGTCGTCATGGTTTGAGGGCCGTAAATCTCAGGCGTACCTCATCATACACTGTTCCGCTATTAAACAGGTTGTATTTTGAATAGGAAGACATCTAATGAACAAAATAATGGTGCCTTTTTATGTACAAACAGAAGACTGACTTGCCCAATGCTTTAAATGGGTTGCTTTTATTGATACATACAAGCTCAAACACACAGACGAGGCCTTGGAAAAATGACCCCAGATTCTGCTATTATGCCTTATTTAGTTTTATACCTTAAAAGAAATATTGCATTAGAGTCCATATATTCTCTCACTTTATTGCGATAGTCGTATATATTTGATAAAGTAATTGCAGGTTTTGATGAGAGTTATATTTCTGGAAGTAAATCTATATCAAAAGTTATACATAGTGTAGTTTTAGGCCCCTGCGATGCTTAACGGTGAACAAAAAGTGTTGTGCGCAAAGCTAAATTGACCAATCATAGTGAACCTCGCCGTTATAAGGTCTACGTGTAGTTTAACGTTGTCATATCTGCATTTGTCCGTTTCCCTACAGTGTTTTAGTTGTAGAGGATCACGTTTTATCCTAAATCGAACGCATGTCTCTATTTGGCTCAGCTCTCAAACATGCGTACGCCAATGCCATTCGGTTACGACCAGCACCGTTTGTAGCAAAATGCAGGGATGTCCTAGTCATGACCACGACTTCAAGAAAGGGAACCTCACTTTAGCAAACTGGCAGATCTAGAAAGTGGACAAATGCTTAGCCCTCATCTGAAGAGGAAATAGAAGGACCTGACACACTCAGTTTGTTTTGGTTTACTTTGCCGTTTTTGGATTTTGTTCTTCTGTTTGGCGGCCTTAAACCGGTTCAGTATCTGTATTTCAACTGACAGCTGCCTTAAACCATATTTGTTAAATATATTTTATCCGTCTCTCTTTTTTCCAATATTAACAGTGCTGTTTTATTATATATATTTTTGGTTATATTACCATTTACCGTTTTTAATGTTGATATTATTGCTTGTATTTTTCGTTTGTATCCCTTGCCTGAATTTTAGCCTTTTGAGATGAACATTTTATCAAAGCGCTGCCCTTTACCATGATATAAGTGCTCACCGCAACGCTCTGGCTTTGTACTAATGCTGGTTTTATTTGTAATTACGAAAACCAGGTTAAGGGGGAGGGGTGATATTATTACATCATTTTTCTTTTAATATGTTCTTTTTTTTGTTATATGTACATATATATATTTTCCATTTTGGGGGATGATGTATGAAAAAGACTATAATTTCTTTGCGTTCATGGTCTCGCTCATGCTTTTCTTCTTTCCATCTTTATCTCTCAACAGTAATGTAATACTTGTAAAGAGAGACGAAACTTGACATTGCGAGGAACTGTGTATACTTTCTAGTTTCCCTTGTGGTTTATTTTGCTCTTGTAATTAAAACTGTAATCAGGGTTCATTAAAACAGGTTAAAGAGGATCTGGTGTGTAGTCTGAACTGATTTGCATCTGTCAGTGTTTGTGTCTCTGTTTAACTGTATTTGCAGCGTGGAATACGTTTTACAACCTTTACTGTTAATACTTCTACATTTTCACTACATTATAAATTGAAAGATATACCTTGTCATTACAATAGCAATGTCATGGTATTCTTTTTACTTACATGGTGCTCAGGTACAATGTTATATCAATATAGGTTTTGTCATCTAGTACAATCACTTTACCATAGTACCACCGTAGAAGCCCCTTAAAGTACTCCAGCGGCACTATGCAGTGATGGTAAAACAAGTAAATGACATGTACCATGATTTACATGGTACTACATACTACCTTAGTATGTGTCCTAAAATCATGCATACTAATTCTTGTAGTTTTTGTAAGGCATCATGCACCATGAACTGTCAAACCCTGCTGAAAACAATAGAAAATGTCTTTGATTTAATAGTTATAATGGGAATTGTATTACTTCAAATGGAAGCTATAATGGAGTCTAGTCTACTGGTATGATGGATTCTAATCTATGGGATGTTATCTGACAGATGAGAAACAAAAGAACACCATTAAAGCATATTGAAATAATACTTCAAACATACTACAAAAAGTAATTTTGTAATGGTTTTAGTGAAAAAAAGCTAATGGTTTGTAATTTTATTTTAATGGAAACCATTATAGTTTTTATGATGGTTTCTATTGTATTTTTTGCCAGCTGGGAAAGTTCCTTCAGTTAAATAGCCTTCATTTGCAGTTATAACCACATAATAGATTCTCACTTTTTAAGTTTAAGTTGAGGTTTAGACTGCGGTTGTTATTTAGACCTAAACTGTGTAATGCTTGCCTTAACGTTGGTTTAAAAAGCATTCAGGTAACAATTGTTTGGTAATATTTGACAGTTATGTTGGCCTATCTACATCTTTGTTACTTGCATGTAGATAAAAAAAAAGGCGTGAAAGGACTGTAATTTCAGATACCAGTTGGAGATAACCAACATGCAAAATGTACCAGGATTTGCTTTCCCATCCGACTAGAAATACGCGTCACGTAAAGACCGTTAACACTAACGTTTCTAAACGAACCCAACAGGAACATTGCACATATTTGTGGGTTGGTTTGAAACGACAATCATTTGTTTATGGATATGTGAAATCATTTAATACTCACCTAAATTAGCATATAATCTCAGATCTTTCTGTAACTATACTTGAGCATAAAAACTTGAACTTTTCATCCTAATTTCTAGGAACGTAAACTTTTAATTTGTGGTAAAACAGCGCCACCTGCTGCCAGAACTCTGACGCAGTTGCCTCTGTCGACTGGTGCGTTGAAATGTCATTTTCCGATTTTTTTCTATTACAGTTTAAACCACAGAAACAACGGTATCTACACTGTTTATATGCTGATGTCCTAAAGAGTCGTTTAATGGTTGTTTTTTTGCACAATTATTATTTCAAACGAAATATGTTATGTTGCATAGGCCTACTGGACATTTTGGTGAATGTAGTAAATCATTAGTTCATACAGAAAATTTGCATAATGTGTACAGTAAATACTGCGCTGCGGAAATAGTAAGAGCAGTATACGGCCATACTTACAATATTTAACTAGTAAAAGAGATTATATGGTTTAAATGTAGGTTTCTTCGCATTATTTATGATCACATGTCATGTGCTGCCACACATTGACCATCAGACATGTCTGTATTGTATCGATTAATATTTTATTTATTTTTACAATGAAAATTAGCTTTTATTATTGAAATGCAAAAATCTTTTTGAAATTTACAATGCATTGCCAGCTGTGAAGAATTTTTCAGTGATTGGTAAATTGAAAAGTCAACATTTACACTCTCAAGTCAAGTACAACTATTATTAGTATCAAAATGGCAGAAATATTTTGTTTGTTACACTACAAAAGTAACCCAAAAAGAACCATAGTAATGTCATGGTGTTCCCTGAAGTACATTGGAGAAGAACAATGTAACACAATTAATAAATACCAGAAGGTTTTTCAAAGGGCTTTTAAATTCTCCTTGCTTAGCATGCTTTCTTGTCAATGCCGTTCTATGCATAAATCTCATGTCTCTCCTCACCATGCAATAGTCAAATATCTTACAGGAATTCATGAAGGAACTGAAGGAGGGCTGGTCACACACAGCTTGATTGACAAGGAGGCCTGGACTCTTGCTGGGAGGGCTCGTTGACCGGTTAAGGGTAGGTCAAAGGTTAAGTTTTGATAGAAAGTAGGCCTTTTGCATTCTGGTTGTAACAAAGGACTAATTCATTTGTTTCTTTGTGTTCTTTATTGTGTTTGTGTCTTTGACTTTTGTTTTGATTGAACGGACCGCTTTGTACTTTCTTTTTCAGTTCATCTAAATAAAAAACAGAAAGAAGATACTCTTAAATATCCTATAGGCTGTGTAACTTAGTCATCTGATATAAAAAGTATCCAGTACTCATGAAATTGAATGATTACGTTAAGATATTTTTACCCACAATCCCTTTATGTTGCGGCTCCTTCCAGTTGTTTGTTTTGGCATCATCAAGGTAAAGGGCTTATGAGTAATTTATGTGAATGTTTTTGTTGGTGCAACGTTTAGGGTGTGTGTAGAGTTTGTGCCTATAGTGTCGGTGCTTGGTTGAAAACTGCAAGAGTGTAAACAAATGCTTCTAGAGAGAAAGAGAAAGTGTCGAGCACCAGTCATCATTTCGTCTTAAAGCATTTTCGAAAGTTGACTTTAGTCAAAACTTTTGAGTTTGATTTTGAGTTTGTATAGTTCAAGGTAAAACTGCCCTTTCAAGCCTTACCATAACTATAACACGACAAAGTAATAACACGTGTGTAGCACAAGAAAACAGGTCACAGATCTGTATTGAACGCCCGTGGCTCCTCTGGAGCAAAACAACAGAGCAGGGTGTGGCGTGTACTTGAAGATTAGCCTGCTGTCTGAGATACACATGAGTGAGCGTATGCGTGCGTGTTTGTGTTATGTTATTTCTCATTGCATGTAATAACTGCATGCAGACTTCGTGACTATCCAGCTGAGCCATGAGGGGTCAACTCTGATCATCTCCACAGTGTGCATGTTACACATACACACACTTTTTGCGCGCACAGAAGCCGCACTTTAATTCAAAGCAGACCGATAACCCCCCTACTGTGATAAAATCACACTTAAATCACATTTGAATTCACTCTGTGTCATTGCATTGCAATTTTACATTTTGACTAATTTATTCTTGACCCTTTCTGTTTGGTTGCAGTGATGGCAACAGGCATAATGAGCTCATCACGTGGCGTGGTCATTGGTCTGGAGACCCCCGCAGCTTGACCAATCGCGGGGGAATGTGGTGACGCTGGAGTTTTATCTTCCCGTGCTGGTTGTGAAAGGCGGGCTTTAAGGCTTCAGGTGACGTCATAACGACCCTGTAAGTGCTCCGGGATTGGTTGGATCGGCGAACGTATAAAACCTATATTTTGAAGGCGAAAGTGTAACAGTTTGCATCTTTTCATATTGCTTTTAAGGTTCACACAACCTGAGTTTAGTTCCGTCTAGAACTGGGTTTACACCCTGTGTGTTATTTGCTTTGCTGTCAGACTTGATCATTTTATGTACCAAGTCTCGCGAGTGAACTGCAACGCACAACCTTTCGCGTTAACTAAACTATGTATTGGCATCTAAACATGTGTGCTGCCAACTACTAGCGTTTTCTTGCGTGATAGTGGGTTAGTGTGTAGTGTTAATAGTCTCGATTTCGCCCACCTACTCCCTTCAATTGGCCCTCCCCTTTTATTCTCATTGGCCGATGCAGTTTCAGGATCACTCAGCTGTTTCTTGTTTTCCCATAACGTGATTCGTCAGAATGAGATGTCGATCATGAAGACTTTGACAGATTGCTCCACCCACATCAACGTTGCCTCGTGTCCGATTGGCTACTGTACCATTTTGTGAACGCCGATTGGCTGAAGGCATTAGTTGTCAAGGCTTAGGGCTTCATTCACCATTTTGCGTCTGTAGTGTAGCCTAGGACCTAAACGGCCGGACTTTTTTCTCATTTGGGTGGCTTTGCGGAAGAAAAACAGCCTTTGCAAAACCAGCCTCGGGGATTGCTTGGTTTCATCTGCTTAATTTGCGCATCGACGTTATTTCGACAAGGTGAGTTGAAACTAAGCTTTGCTACAAATCTTTCGTCTGCAGCACTGCAGTGATCTGCCTATATTTTTATGCCGTGTCTTCCCTATACGACGCGGATCCTCGGAATCGGTTGCCACTGTTATAAACATCACACCTTATTAGTTTTCTTTCTTTCTGGGTTGAATACAATGGAGAGTGGGCATTTTAACACACACGGGGTGGGGTGGAGGTGCACTGTCAGCCTAAAAACTTTTTTCCTAAAAATGTTTGCCTGACACCGCATCTGCAGCTTCAACAAACTTATTGGCTCCATTCGTTTGACTTTCGTGGACTGTCATTTCTAAGATCCGAAGTTATTTCGAGCAAAAGGCGGCGTTTTTTGTTTTGTTATTTTTACTTGGATATTTCCCTAAATGTGGCACACTCCCCTCCCGCTGTCGGTCCTTCTTTCTGCGGGCCCGTTCCCTTCCTGTTGACGGGCTTGAAGAAACATTGTATCGTCTAATTCATCAAAAATATCTCGATCGGTTACAATGTTGCGTCGCGGAATTAAGCCCGCGATCGCGTCTTTGATGTTGTCACCGCGCAACGCATACGTGCATATCTTTTAAATAGCGTTTTAAGAGAGGCCATCCTTAGTTAGTACATTGTTATATTAATATGAGTTAGATTGTACGTTTTTCCACATATTCATTCATGTTATAGACAGCGTCGACCCCGATTCTGGAGCCTGAGGGAGACGGGAAACTGCTCTGCGGCCTTGAGTTATGGAGAAGGCCTGCGCCACTCGACTGTGTCGTAGGTGTGTGTAAGCGTAGAGTAGGGCACTACGTCCAATAAAAGCGCTTGACACAGATACGGCGGTGTACTACTCAGCAAAAACTTTCGCAAGTCGACGACAGCAGCACCATTGTTGATAGCAAACAAGGCGCTTTGTTTAAGGACGTGGTTTTAGGGCAAGCTGCTTCTGAGTTGTGTTAGTTCATCAGGAGTGCCTTCGTTGCGTGGAAACACGTCTTGTGCAGACGGCAAGACGTAATAACATTAAGTTATTGAGTTAGATCCTTTAATTTATGCAGTTGACAAACCAACAAAGAAGAGAAGTTGCGTAAAAACCAGACTTGACTCACACCTATAAGCAGACAATAAGTGACAATAAACACGTCTTGTGCAGACGGCAAGACGTAATAACATTAAGTTATTGAGTTAGATCCTTTAATTTATGCAGTTGACAAACCAACAAAGAAGAGAAGTTGCGTAAAAACCAGACTTGACTCACACCTATAAGCAGACAATAAGTGTTCTGTATCTGTTCGGTAGTTCTCACTGAAGTTGTTTCATGTGATGATCTTCTTATTGTGGTGAATACATGGCATATCTTAGATTTGCATATTGCTTGCAAACTTGTGTTACAGTGCAAATAGCAGTGTGGTTAATGTGGTTTCTGCTCACAAGACTGGGGCAGTTTTGCAGTACGGGCCCATAAAGACCTGTGTCATCATAATAGTTTATCAAATGAGGTCATTCATGTCCAGGCCTTTAGATATAATGTAGTAATAACTAAATTTTCCATAATTATCATTTTGTGAAAACTTCGGTCATTTCATCATAGTCATAAACCATCTGTGTACATATTGAGATATTCAAACCTTAATTCACATTTGACTGTACTGGATTATTTGTAATCCTGTGTTTTAGAGCCATCCGAGTGTCTAAATATATTTATGCAAACCTCTGTGATAATAACTGCATATTTGGGTGATACACAGTCCGACCTGGACCCAGTTTGTATGGTAAATGGAAAGGATCTGTTTTGGTAGGAGGAAATAATGTTTAACTTGTAATGTGATGGCATTGTACATTGATGTGTAGTAGTGCTGTGACAGGAAATGAGGACTGTAGGGGTGGATTGCCTCTGTAACAAATGCAAAAAGGTCATTTGAAAGAGCGAGTGAGTGAGAGAGACATAGTCACAGAAATACCACTGAACAAGGAATTCCCCCGCCTCCTCTGATCCAGCCAAGAAACCAAAGTGTGTGTGACTTGTCTGGGCAAGTGCTTTTCTTTGTGTTCAGTCTTTGTCAAAGCATTTAGTGTTATGTTGTATCTATGTCGTACAGTGTAATTTTGTATTTACAAAAATGTGATTAGATGCTAAACTATAAAACGGCATCTTTATTTTGAACGGAATGTGCTTTGTTCCTTGAATAAGCATTGTATTGTATAACGATCCATCGGTATACTGATCCCTTCTTATGTTCTGTGTTTCATTACAGGATCTAATTTAAGAAGGAAAGGACAGAGCAAGCAGGAAGATATCAAAGGGAAAAAAGAAATAAGGGGCGGGATGCAAGAGAGAAACAGACTGGAAGATATTGATAGGCTGGGACACACCGGTAAACAAGAGGATTAAAGAATCTCCTAAAGCTCGAAAGAAATGAAGCCCATTAAAAAACAAGGAAGACGGTCACCCCCCTCCACTCGCGCCAAGGGAGTTAAGCGAAGAACAGCAGATTGTAGCCCACAAGAAGAGAAGCGAGACGCCGAAGAAAACCCCCAAACTTCACCTACCTCTCCCAAGAGACATATCTCCTCAAATTCAGACTCGTCGCAGGATGGGCCAGTGCGAAGCGGGTCTCCAGAAAAGGAGGGAGTCCAAAGCGACGTCATTCTCAGTATAGCAGCGGATTGTCGGAAGGCAGAGGAGCATCCTGGGAGCTCCAAATCTGGTGGAACCCAGAGCGACAGCAACAGTAGCACGGCCAGTGCCAGCAATAGCCCTTCATCTAATCGCAAGACGGCCACTTTTAAGGCCCGTGTGCCCAAGAAGAAGTACACCTCTGAGCACTTTGCTGGAAACCATGGCAACGGCAGCACTCCCAGCACACCCCCACAAATCAGCAGCAGCAGCTCTCACAACGGTGCTGGTATTAGCCAGGGCCCAGCTGCCTCTGTTACACACGCAGACCCACACGGCCAAAGCCAGCCTGCTGAGGAGAGCTTCGCCGGGTATTCGCACAACAGCACAACTGTTCCTACAGGTAGAGCTGCGTGTGAGGGCAGAGAGAGGGATGGGATAAGCGCATCCAGTCCGCAGCGTTGTTCATCGACAGATACAGCAAGTGAGCACTCGGCTGAACTAGAAGTGACGGCATCAGGACCAGATCCTCACTCCAAATCCCAAAAGCCACAAACACATAGCACTTCAACAGTCCTTGCCAAGGGTCTCAAGAATCAGAGAGTTCTGGCACGACAAAGCCCCAGATTAGGGGAGGGCTGGCCTCCCGATCGGGGTCGTAATATGTCGGGAGTGTTTCGTGCCGGCGTTGTGCGACGAGTCAGCGAGGAGCACGGGAGTGTGGAGGTGCAGCTAAATGGAGAGAAGACCATATGCAAGTATCCTTTTCGAGTGGCTACAGATTTTGTTGATTTAATTTTGGATGCATCCCCTCCTGGAATGGCCCCAGTGGCTGTAGGCACACGAGTCTGCGTTCCCTTTGGAGGAGGCGACGAGGGCGGCGAGGGAGTTCGACAGTGGTACAGAGAAGGCGTAGTCACTCAAGTTGATCAGCATCCTGCTGTGTCTTTCCCATACCGTGTCCAGCTACGGGAAGATCTATCCGATGAGAGAAAGGAGAGGAGAGAGGAAGATGGAAGGGGGATTAACGCCCAGGCCATTTGGGTGGCACGACAGAATCTCCGCCTTCTGCTTCCTCCATGGGACTTGGAGCCCCCCCAGCCACCTGAACCGGGGAGTGGGGGCAGGAGGGGGAGGGAAAGAGAATGGGAGGAAAGAGAGGAGATGGAGGTTGAGCAGGAGGTTTTTTGCCTGACCAGGCCCGCATTTGAACTTCAGACTTTTCAGCATCCTGTATCAGTACCTTTTACATCACCTCTTTCTTCATCCTCTGTTGTTAGCACTGCC
Organism: Triplophysa siluroides; assembly: GCA_006030095.1. NCBI lineage: Eukaryota > Metazoa > Chordata > Actinopteri > Cypriniformes > Nemacheilidae > Triplophysa > Triplophysa siluroides. The sequence goes on from VCII01000054.1 coordinate 1,012,693, forward strand.
ATCACCCCTGTACTAAGTGTAGCTCCAAATAGAGACTGGGAACATAACCGAGAAAAGGATTATGAGAGAGACAGAGACTTGCAGAGGCACTTAGAGCGAGAAAGGGAGAGACACAAGCATCATCCTCTTCATCCATCCACCCCAGAGGAAGACATGGAGGTCAGCCGTCTCAGCCAGCAAAGCAAAGCTCTAGGGCTTCCCTCTCAACATAGACCCATTCTTTCAAAACCAAGCTACCTCAGCACACACCCTCACCTTTCTATGGTTAGAGGCACCCCAATTGCATCTCACCTGCCCCTGGCCCCTCATCCAAATCATCCCCCTGTGGTTTTGGGCCTGGATTCAACTACAGGGGCGGCAGTTATCTCCTCCACACCCCAGCTGCCTCCCCTGCCTCCTACGTCTTCAAGAGGCTCTCTGGACAAGACCCCCAACTCTAATTCACACAGTGCGTCAGGAGGGGGCGGGTCTGGGTCTTCCTCCTCTTCGTCACGTTCGCGCACGCCCCTCACGGCTGCTCAACAGAGGTACAAGAAAGGTGATGTGGTGTGCACCCCTACAGGCATCCGCAAGAAGTTCAATGGCAAGCAGTGGCGCAGACTGTGTTCCCGCGAGGGCTGCTCGAAAGAGTCCCAGAGGCGCGGTTACTGTTCCCGCCATCTCTCTATGCGCACCAAGGAGATGGAAGCTGGAGGTGGGGTGGGCCGAGACCGAAGCGGTGCCAGCAGCACAGGGACTATCACGCCTGACCTTCGCTTAGGTGGACGCACCAGCAGCGAGTACGACTGGGATGACAACTCGCGAGATAGCAGTGAAGCTAGCAGCCGTGGTGGGGACTCTCGGCCACGTCTGGTTATGGCCTCACTCATTCCACAAGAACTGTCACGTGATCTGGCACGCTTTGACTTTGATGAGTGTGAGGCTGCTAGTATGCTGATGTCACTCAGTAGCTCACGCTCATGCACACCTTCCTACTCGCCAGTGTCCAATCAGTCACCATTCTCCCCAGCACCGTCCCCCTCCCCCTCTCCGCTGTTTGGCTTCCGCCCAGCTAATTTCAGCCCTATTAGTGCACCTTCATCTCTGACCCCTCGTCGCCCTCGCCACTTTAGTGGCCCCAAGATTCTGGGCACCCCCAACACAGAACGAGAGCGCCAACACTCCGGCATCGTGCCCACTTTTCAGACCAACCTGACGTTTACTGTGCCTATGAGCCCCAGTAAGCGTAAGCTAGATGCCCAACCACCCCCACTGCCCAGTGCTGACTATCCAAAATCTGATCCTCATGACCCTGCGCTTGGCCTCAATGCTGCAGGATTCAGAGTTCTGTCTCCCCAAAGCCAGTCTGCCACCCCTTCTTCTCTTTCATTCCCTCGACAGAGGAGCACCACAAGTCGGCCTTCATCCTCTGCTGCCTCGACACCTCCCCCCATGCTAGTTTCCCCAACACCGCCCTCACCTCTGCCACAGGACCCTAGCTCACGGCGCATCGTTCCACTTCGTGATTCCCCTGTCATTGTTCGGAATCCAGATGTACCGTTAGCAAAGTTCAGCGATGGTCCCATGAGCCGTAGAGGAAGCTCACGCTCAAGAGAGCACAGCCAGCCTCTTCACCTGGCTGTGGGACTCCAGGCCCCCGTGCCCATCAACGGCGCTGCCACCAATGGAGCCGTTCTGCTCCGGAGTCCTCCACCCACCTTAGTCTTGGTGACCTCCTCCCAGTCTTTGACACCTGTGGCTCCTGGACATCAAACTTACTCAAACTCCACCACTTTGAATGTGTCCACCTCTGATACTGGTCCTGTCCTAGCAATATCTGGCTCGGGAGGCAAGGAGCAAGAAAGAAAGCCAGGTGGTCATGCAGATGCAGGTGGTGGTGCTATGCCGCAGCCCGTTGCTTGCCATCCTTCACCTACAGCCCTGTTGCCCCTCATCCTCCCAGCTGAGTCCCCTCATCCTGCTCCTCGCAAGGACATCATCATGGGACGACCTGGCACTGGTAAGAAGTCTGGAAAGTAATGCTAATTATACTGTTTAAAATTGCAATCACTAGAGAGTCATCCATTGTGGGTACACTACTGTATGCAAGAATGCTTTTATTACATTCTGTGATTTTGTACTGTGCTTGAAACAGCAAGTGAAACGGGGGCCAAATTTTTGCAGAATATCTAAAAAGCGATTGTCAAATAGGTAGCAAAGTAGTTCCAGGTTTTCTGTGCATTTTTCTTAGAAAATGACTCCCACGTGTGTCTCTCCAAAGAATTTAAGAAGCAACATTTAAGACAAGGTGTTACCTTTGAGCAGAAAGGTTTCCTCTGGGTTAATTTGTGCAGTCTAGAATTTGCTCTTTTGTTGTCTGGAGGACACAGAAACGGACTTTCTATTTTCTCTCAGACGAACTGAAGAATGAGCTGAGATTTGGTATGCGGGTCAGTAGCAGGTGGGTCTGGGTGGGTCTAGTTAAGAATGTTTTGTGCTTTCATGGTCAGTGTTACTTTAGGCACTCGCAGCATGTCTGAAATGAAATACAGGAAACTTGTCCAGACATGCACAGCAAAAGAGGATTAGACCTCCCCGATTCTCACACACAGTTCACTGGAATGTCAGATGCCCAGAACATGTTACATACTTCTCCGTGTTGCCAAATGCTTACTGATGCAGTAATACAAATTAATGACTTTTACAATCAGATGAACATTTTCGCACAGATACCTTTTGGTTTCAACAGTTCCTTCTTAAGAGAATAGAGAAGGCTGCATGTTATCTGAAACAGTCATGTACTGCATATATGAAAGACTTGTTTGTTTCTGCATACAGTCTGGACCAACGTTGAACCGCGCTCTGTACCTGTGTTTCCATGGCATTCATTGGTTCCTTTTTTGGAGACAAGCCTATCAAAAATGTCCCCACAGCCTGCGGATGGCCAAACACTTCATCAGAGCAAAGGTAAACTCTGATAGAAGAGTCCAAGATTATGATGTGACGATATTTTTTTGATTCACACAGTATAGTGTATATACCACAAAATAGATTCAGGACATGTTTTTTTTTAATATTTTAAATCAAATTACAGAACCACGGTGTGGAGTTGCCCTTGTGACCGAGGGACGTACTGACCAACCAGCACCAGAGAGAGGTTCCCCGTCCTGCCCTCCACCTGCTGAAGATCCACCTATGGAGAGAGAAGGAGGCGACAGTGAGACAGAGAGTGATGCAGATGATCTGTAAGTATCCATGCAAAAACGTTTGTGACACACGTTTAATAGTTAACCTGGATTCCTTTTTTTGTTTAGCTTTTCTCCGCCATACAGTTTTTTGGACCCCCACCTAACTCTTGTTACCGTTTCAGATTTTTTCCAGGTACAGCCCATGACTCGTCTCAATCCGCCAATGCGAAGCGACGCACACAGTCTCTTAGTGCATTGCCCAAAGACGGTGACAAGAAGGTAAGAGTTTTGCTTATAACCAGGCATGAAATGCTAAAGTCGCGATTCTCTTTGAAATTTCTTTTAAACGTAAAATCATCCTTTCCATACCGGTCACGGCTACAAGCTTTGCTTAGCTTTTTTGCTTTTGGTGATGACAGAAAATAGTCTTGCCCGTTGAGGTTACAGTTTTATCTATTTTGTCAGTATTTTGGTCCGTTTTCTTCTCTTTAGTAAGATGATTACAGTTTTTCTTCTTTTTTGTTCACACCTACACACAGAGGGAAAAGGACCACATCAGAAGGCCGATGAACGCCTTCATGATCTTTAGTAAGCGTCACCGTGCGCTGGTGCATCAACGACACCCTAACCAGGACAACCGCACCGTCAGTAAAATACTGGGTGAATGGTGGTACGCTCTGGGAGCCAAAGAGAAGCAGAAGTATCACGACCTTGCCTTCCAGGTACACCGTGATCTGAAATATTGCATTGAATATAATATTCTTAATCTTTTGATTAAATAAAAAAAATACATGGAGTTATTGTCCATTTTGCAGTGGTTGGTATGTAGAGAGCAGGGTGTTTGAATGGCTGTTGTGATATTTAAAAATCTCAAAATAAAAACACACCCTATTTATTCTATGTTATACATCTTTACAGATTTTTTCAAAGAAAACAGATGGTTTCCATGTTTGCATTTTGATTTTCCAGCAAGATGCAATAGCTTCTTTAACATAGCCTACTTGTTTTTTTTAAACCACATCTCATATAGGAACTGGTTCTTGCCATGAATGTAGCCGTAATAAATCATAATAAATAAATAAACCACGTCTCATATAGAAGCCATTTTGAATGATCCAATCAATTATCTTTAAATAACATTATGAACATTATGTATGGATGTTGACTTTAAAAGGCAAATCATGGTAGTGAATTGAATAAACTTCAAATTACAGAAGCTATTGTGTTCCAATATTTAAATATTTCATTACAATTTTATTTTTGACTCATCTCTCTCATAGGTGAAAGAGGCACACTTCCGGGCTCACCCCGATTGGAAATGGTGCAACAAAGACAGAAGAAAGTCTCTGTCTGAGGGCCGGGGAACTCCAGGGGCAAAAGAAGCTCGCGAGCGCAGCATGTCTGAAAGCACAGGTCCGTGTGGGTGTTTATTTATATGTGTGGGTGTTTGTTGCTCTTAGTGGTATGAAAGAGAACTGATGGAAAATTAACACAGTTGTCTCCTCAGAGGGCCATTCTGCATCTCAGGGGCCAGAACCGAAAGGAGTGGGGTCCAGCTGGACATCCCCCCGGGCTGACGGGCACGCAGGGCAGCATCAGCGACCTCGCGCCTTTTCTCAGAGTGCCGTGCATGCTCTGGAGAGTAGAGAGGAAGAGAGGGAGCTAGAGGGTGCTGGTCTGTTTCAGCCCCGCCCCCAGAGGCGGGCCAGTGAGGACGTGACCAGTGACGAAGAGCGTATGGTGATCTGTGAGGAAGAAGGGGATGATGATGTCATAGGTGAGTGAAATGACATCTCCGGTGTATCAATGGGATCAGAATGCGACCAAAAGCTCAGGCTTTCTTGTGTATTTGTCGTTTGCGGTGCTTGCATCACTTTTGATTGATCATTCATTTTCAACAAGCCCCAGTGTGTTAACATTTGATATGGTGGTTGGCCGAGAGTTGGAGAAGTATGCTATTACTTTTGTATCTGATTGGACTTGCACTTGTGCCTAGTTTATAAAACTACAAAATAAGAAATGACCTGACATGAATAGCACAAATGTTTTTTAATAGGGCCACTAACATTCAGCATTTAAACACCTGTTTCCGTTCAATATCACAATCCTGTTAAATGATTCATACTGATCTGTAATTGATAATGCGGCTGTGTGTGGAATGTAAAATCCTTCAGAAAATGATTATCTTTCTGTGATTTCTTTCTAAGATAAAACTTTTGCATTCCATTCTCATTCTCTCAGGCTTGACTAGACTGTTTAAGTTTGCTTTTCCCAAGAATTCCTTCTTTCTACTGAACACTCACACTTGGTATTAAGTTAATGGTCAGGGCTCAACTGTAAGTGTATTTGAAATACTTTTTATTAAAACAGAAATTGTTTTGTATGTTTTAATTAGCTTAAATCTGGATTTTATCGATGGTTTGGTTTCATCAAACGCGCTTGGCCAAAGTTAACTTCCGGTCTGTGTTTGGTTATAATATAACAGTTTATTTTATATTCACATTAATATTTGATTGTAATGTATGAAATGAATACTACTCAACAGTTATTGATTCTTTGCGGAGGTCTACAGAAGTTATGTTTGGGCCACATAACGTTTATGTAGTTGCCGCTGAAACCGTCTATACTGCTAATATTATTAACTCATGGTGGGCCACAAATTCATTAATGCTTTCTGTAAATACAAAACAGTACTGGTTGGTTTGTAAACTTCAGTCTATTTTTCAACCAATGCTCAAGTTTGACCTCTGTCTTGGCGATTGAAAAAACATCAAATAACATACATGGCTAATATGAGCAGTATTTGGATCGTGTTCAGCAGCCAAATCAGTTTTTTGAAAGCCAGAATCTCTTCACTGCTCATCTCTCTCACCTCCATGAGTGTGAGATGTGACGAAGCTCAGATGTCTCAGTTTTAATGTGGTTTCTTCACAGAGGATTCGCTTACCGAGGGCTCTATAGACCTGAAGTGTAAAGAGAGAGTGACAGACAGCGATGACGACAACGATCATCCAGACGAAGCTGACTGCAAGGTAAAGCTTTTAGACACCACATGTCGACTTGACATTCCTGTAGAAACTAAAAGCTTTTTTAAACGTTTTGTATATTTATTATAAAGGCTGTTGTTTTGAACGCATTTCATTTTATTGAGAAGCTAGCTGTTATTAATAACTATCCACATCCACCTGTGATATGTTGCCCAGAATAAAGATGCAGCTCTCATTATTTTTTCTCTGTAAAAGGCCAAAGATTTCTCGTTGAAAAATGTGCTTTGCAATAGAACGTAGCCGTTGAACATGAGAGCTACGACACTCGCATAGGAAGAATGGAATGCAGAAGTAACTCACAACATGGAGCGTCCGATAGATCCAAACATTGGACTGAAGCCCATTCATTTCTCCCAAACGCATTTGCTGTACTTTTGGTGAAATAACTGCATGTGTTTACATTTAGACGAGTTGGCAGTTGAAATTAAATGTTAAAATTAAACACAGACTGATCTTATATTCATATTACACCTAAGATAAAATGCTGCTATAAATGTAGTCAACGTAGTAATCATTAGACACGATGTGCTAATATTTAGCAAAATGTATGCAAATTCAGCTGGTTATCTGTCCCGCGAAAATCCATTTAATTAGGTTGAAAGCAAGGCTCCATGAACCACGTGACCACACGGCGGCGAGAGTGAGTGTCGTAACTCTCATATTCAACGGCTCTGCATTAGACTTGCCTTATTACCATAGCAACAGAAAAGATATTTGCTCTCAAATGAGTTTTTACAAATCTAGGCTATTTTAACATCTTTATGTTAGACTGGCAAGTACATTTACATTTATGCATTTGGCAGACGCTTTTATCCAAAACGACTTACATTGCATTATCCTATACATTTATACATATTTGCAATCCCCTGGGATCGAACCCACAACCTTGCGTTGTTAACGCAATGCTCTTCCCACTGAAGAAGTAACTTCTGTTTCAGCAGGGTTTGTTCATAAGACAGCCCAGTTCTGTTATTATTTATTTGCAAGTTTAGTTAAAGCTGCAATCGATAACTCTTTTGAATAATAATGAACAAAATTAGTAAGCTTGACGTTATTTGAGCAGTTCGGCACAAATTCGCAGGAAATGTCTGTTTGACATAATTTGACTTGCGTAAAGAAAATGGCTTGTTAGGAAAGTAACAGCAATTTCATGTTTCAAACAGAGATGCCGATAGAGTTGTAAAAGTTACCGATTGTAATTTTAGACTCATTTAGACAGTCATCAACAGTTCTTAGTTTCCATGTCTGTCATGCTCCATCAAGCTATCTTCTCTTTCTATTTTCCTCCTTTTGTAGCGCACTTTCCACCCGGTCTATTCCTCTTTGCCGTTTTCTCCTGGTGAAGAGGGGCACGAGAACACAAAGAAGAAAAGAAGAGGGATGGGGGGAGCGGAACAGGAGAATGGGGAGCTTAAGGAAGGCAGAGGAGGAGGAGGGGGACAGGTTCCTCCTCATCCAATTTCGGCTTCAGTGGCTAGCCAAAATGCTACGATGCCTCACGGTGCGGGGACGTACAACGCTGGCGCTGTACGGATGGCCCCTACCATAGTGACCAATGTCGTTCGTCCCATCACAAGCACCCCTATCCCCATCGCCAGCAAACTGGCTGACGGAGGCTTGCCTGTCGGGACCTTACCTCTAGATTGGAAATCCAAGCTACTGATTGGTTCTGGCGGGGCAGCAGGGGGTGGGTACCTACCCTCTTCTTCTCCTAAACCTAACAGCCAAGGAAGCTTAGTCACCGGGGTAGTCCTAGGAGGCACCTTCTCTAACCAACCCACCGTTCAGCTTATCACCCCACCCCATCCTGCTCCATGCAATGGGACAGCGAGCAACAGCTCCGTACCCCTTCCCATAATTCATCCACAGTTCCTTCCTGCCACCTCTATAACATCCGCTAGTGTCGGAAAACCTGTGACACAGGTACAGTACATCCTTCCAACGCTGTCTGCATCAGCCAATCCTAACAGCCCCTCCTCCCTGCAGATCCATCAGCCATCCAGTGTCCTTGCTTTGCCCGGTGCACCGCACAATCACACGGCCCTAGCCAATGGGGCACACTCAGGGGCAGGCCATGGAATAAGATATGCCTCAGTCCCAGCAATGGGAGGAGTCAGCCCAGGTGGTGGAGGTAAGCAGTGAAAAAGGTGTACGCGACTAAAAAAGTATCATTTGATTCAATGTGAATTGTGGAGAATTTACAAACATTTAAGTAATGGTTGATTATCTTTGTAACACACCACCCTGGCTTGTTTTTACAAACATTTTGGACTAATGGACCGTGCACACAATGTTGAGAAAATTGTATTAATTCTATTCTTGGCCAACACTATATCATTCTTTATGTCTGTGTGCAGTTCAAGCACAGTCCCCAGTCCTGCAGAGCAAGATGCTGGTTCCCATGGCAACTGTCGCAGCAGGATCCACACCTCCGCAGCCAATTTCTCTGGTGGGTCCACCCCTTCCTGTTCAGAACGGGGCTCAACCAGGAAGTAAGGTAGATTGGCTTGTGTTACGAACACACTGCACACACATTTCGTATTATTTGTAGTCACCATGGATACATCAGGTCCCACCGTTGATGTATAAATATATGCTTTACAGATGATTCAAATTGCGCCGATGCCAGTGGTCCAAACAAATATGCATCCTGGAGGCTCAGTGCATACTGGTACCTCCTTCCCTGTCTCTATGGCAACCGCGACTGTCATGGCCTCTGGCCCCACCCCTCCGCAGACTGTACTTTTGACACCACCACCCACGAGGTAAACTACTGCCCACCTTCAGTCTACTAATCTCTTAAAGAAACCTTCTGGTGATCGCACTTGTTCTTGGTTTAAGCATCCTTGATGGTCTTTAATCAACATCCTGTTTAACCAGTCGGAGTTTAGGGTTTGAGAAAAGGGTGGGATTAGTCCAACAGCTGGTTTTGGGGGTTGTACATTATTCTTATTAAAAGGACCCTCAGGTGAAAAATTATAATTTACTAGGGGTCATCACTGCACGACGCATGCGTGTGGTGCTGACAAGCATGCGTCATGCTGTGCTGACCCCGGATGCACTGTGAATGCAGGAATATAGAGGTCAAGATGACCTTCTACTTTTTTCATTGCTTTCCCTCCATCCTTCCCCTCCATCCTTCAGGATCACATACGTCCAGTCATCTCCTGGAGTAGCCACATCTTTGCCATTGGGATCTACACCTGCAGTCTCCCCCACCCTGCAGGCTCCATCCCCTGGGGGTCGACCTTTCTTGCAGTCTCCAGTGGCAACTCTTGGCTTTACTGCAATTGCCCCTGCTGGCCAAACTTTGGTGCAACCTATCCCAAGTATGATTCAAAATCCTGTAAACCAGTAACACTTTTATCTCATATTATTTTAATATTCAAATATTATTCTTATCTTATATTCTACCACAGGTCAGCCATCCCTCCTGGCTCCATGTCCGACCCCGAGCGGTCTGTCACAAGCTGCACAAGCCTCGACAGCCACCCGTCAGGTTGTAACTGCCGTTTACCCAAATGGCAGTCTCGCTGGAGGGGTTGTGTCCATAACAGCCGTGCCACACAGCACCGCAAGTTCCACATCCACCCCAGTGACATCCACATCTTCTCAAATCAAAACCTCCTCAAACCTGACTGCGCAACCGCACATGCGGGCAGATGCGCAGATGCAGTCTCAGGTAAACATGCAGATGGAGGGTGAGAGAGGAGCAGATGCACTGAGAGAACCCATAATGTCAAAGGATGGACGTCAGACACCATCTAGTGGTGTGGATGAAGCTGTGCAGCCCACCGGTACATCACACATAAATGCAGGTAACGGTTAGATGATAAAGTTTAGATATAATACGTTTTTGTAACTGGCAGTATGCTAACTGACCACTTCTATTCCGCAGGTCAACATTATGACCTAAAGGATGATGGAAAGAAAGGAAGCAAATCAGAGAGAGAGTACGAGAGGAATGTTGAAGGGGTCTCGTTTCAAACAGAGAGAGCTGAGAGAGCGAGAGCGATGGATGGAGTGACCGAGAACCCATCCGAGACCAACAACAAGAGGTGTGACTTGTTTTTCTCTCGTTTTTATCCCTTAACATTTTGCGGTTCTCGTCAGTCTGGTTTTGTTTCACTTTCAGGCCGGACGGAGGGATGCTTGTGCTCTGGACCCTCCACCACCTCCTGTGCAGAATGACGCCCCTTCGACTAAAAAGACCAAGTTCCGCCCTCCTCCACTTAAAAACACCACCGATGCTGCTGGCAGGTGAGATGAGATTATTTTTTATTTCAATATTTAATTTAAAGAACTATCGTGTTTTAAAAAATCAGACATCTATAGATATATGCAAACACAGGTTATACACGCAGATGTTTGCTTCAATATGTAGACAGGCCACTGACTACATTTTTGTGTAACGTCTTTCTGGAAGAGAAAGCTTGTTATTGTTTCTTCCAATTTCAGTCTTGATAAACTGCATTCTTTCTCAGGGTGTTATTCGGCCCCTCTTTTGAAGAGCGTCTTGCCGAGTTGCCGGAGTTTAAACCAGAAGATGTCCTTCCCTCTCCCAATCTACAGAGTCTTGCAACTTCACCTAGAGCCATACTGGACAGCTACCGGAGAAAGAGAAGAAACTCCACAGGTCAGATTGTTGAACAGACGGCTATTCTTAAAATTCTGAACAATACAATAAAACCTACGAGTTCACACAATGAAACGCGAAAAATTGTTGTGCATTGAAGTAGGGATCTGAACCTTTGAGAGGCCGGAATGTTTTAGAAACACGTAGATGGGTTCATTTCACTTGCGCTACTAACCAACAACTTGGTGACTACCAAAAATATCACAACAAACATGGCGCCTCCCTCGTATTTTCTTCTGAAGTTTCTTGTCTTTTCTTAGATCTAGACTCCGCCGATGACCCAAGTTCACCGAGGAGGAAGAGTCGCCGTCTGTCCAGCTGCAGCTCAGAGCCCAACACGCCCAAGAGTGCTGCCAAGTGTGAAGGAGACATCTTTACCTTTGACAGGACCGGTTAGCCTATTATTAATATTATTCATATTTATTCATTAAGCAGATGCTTTTATTCAAAGCTACTATGACATTCAGCGGTTAGAGAATGGCATAAGACGAGAGGAGGGTTTTTTCTTTTTACATATTTATATTGTCAATAAATGTAATAAAGTGACACAAAGTCAAGAAAAATGTGTATCAACACTGTAAATTAGTACATCAGAATACAAAAAAAAACATGGATCATCATCCAAGAACGTTTCGGTCACTTCTTGTTTCTCATTGTTTGTTTTCTTCTTTTCTGTTCGTCAGTTGGAGAGACAGAACCCATTCTGGAGGAGATGGAGCGCGTGCCACCCTCGTCTCTGCGTCGAATGCTGGACCAGCGGCGAGCGCTCGTAATGCAGCTGTTTCAGGAGCACGGCATCTTTCCCTCAGGTAACAACCCATCGGAATTATCTCATTATTATTGAGCCAGACTTGACGATCACTGTGCCTGATCAAGCCCATTTTGATTGGGGATGTTATGAAATGGATTAACATTGTATTTATTCGCTGCTTTGATCCAAGCATTTTTCTCTTAATACCCAACAATAAGCACTGTGCACGAAGCTACGTCATAATATCTAATAATCTGCACGTTTTCTGTTGTAGCTCAAGCCACAGCTGCCTTTCAAACTCGCTACTCGGACACTTTTCCCAACAAGCTGTGCCTGCAGCTGAAGATCCGCGAGGTACGGCAGAAGATCATGCAGAACGCCAGCAGTTCGGAAGTCATAGGCGTGGCCAGCGGCTCTGACTCCGCCTCCACCCCTGGACCATCCAATCCAGCGCCCAGGGAGAATTCCCAGCCGGAAGAAAGGGGGAGGACTTCGGACGAGCCAAAGAAAGACGCGGGCGATCTGCCGGAAAAGAGATGAAGAACGACGGAGAAGATAAACGGAGCGGAAAGACGAACGGTGAATGTAGGGACGGACGATAGAATTGCGTAAAACCATTTCCCCTGCCGTTATACAGCTCTCGTGGATGTGGATTTTGCTTCATTTCTATCGGAACCGGTTTCGTTGCCATTCGGGTTCGCTTCGTCGATGTTTTGTTGTTATATGCACACACATGCTCACGGTCACACACTTTATGCAATGAACACAGAAACGTCACTTTCACACGTTAACAAGTTGCACAAGAATCGCACTCGTTTGCATATGCCACTCGTGTTAGGCAGTCATTGGTCCGCCTCGGCGTTAGGGGGCGTGGCTTTACTTTCTGTCTGAATTTTCCGGCCCTTCAATGCTGCACCACAGGCAGCACCAAACCAGCCTGTCTGCACATGCTCAGTAAGCCCCCCGCCGGGCAAACACGGGGCTAGCACAGATTTTTTTTACCGAATGGACTGAATGTTTTAATGAATAGAAGATATCTTAGACTGTTTGAGGTACCGGTAACTTTCAATCCAAAATGGGGAGGGGGAAATGCGTTTGCACTTTTATTCGTGAGAGACTGAGATGGAAAGCAATAGACGGGGAGGAGCAGGGTCTTCGTGCGAATATCACGCCCCCGTCGCGGGGTTCATGCATTTGCTGTTACTGTTCTTCAGCGTGGGCTGTACATTTAGAAACAGGTTTTTTTCCCAGAAGCAACAAACTCGACGCTCGTAATCACCTAGACCAGCGGAGCGGGAAACAGAGGCTACGGCGACCGCCAATAACGCATAACAACACAGCACATTCAAACCGAAAAAGGAACACATCACCCTCAGAAGAATGAAGAAAAGATGTAAAGGAATAGAGACACTACCCCTCTTTGAATCAACTCGTAATTATGCTTTGTCGTTTCGTTGTTGTGTCGTAATGGTGGAATTGACTGATATCTTTTTTTGTATTAGCTTGCGCCTCTCCTCTTACTCGAGTAATATTTTCAGCATGGACTAATCCAGCTATCTAAGTGTTGGAGCAAATAAGTCATAAAAAAAGACTCTGTTTTAGCTGAATCTCCTCTTCTCTGGCCTCAAGTTTAGGTTTTTCCCGTACACTGTATATAACCGTAACGGCTGGGGAAGGGGGGATAGGGTGGGCTTAAAGCTCTCTCTGTTCGTTTCCTCTATTCTTTCGTTCTTTTTTATATTTCAATCAGGTGTTTGCACAATATGTGGTCCTAGACCATGGTTTAAATCAGGAAAGTATTTGTTTTTAGATATTTAAAAACTAACCAACAACCTTGTTCCATTGTGTTCGACTCTCCCCCTTTCGTATCCCCCTTATTTTTTCACGTCCTTGAAACTTTTAACTGAAGTGTTGATGGAAAGCGCCACTTTAAGCGCTGGTCTGGAGTCAGAGTAAGCTTTGCAGTCTGGCACGACTTAGGGATTACGCAAGGGACGGCTGACCCGAGACCAGCGCTGCGGCAGCATTTCTCAGGATCTCCTCTTTCTCGCTCTGCCTCTTCTTTCATTGGTGCAATAGGACATGTGGGTGGGCAATTTTTATTGAAGTAGATGAGTCACCTGTTAGTGCCATAGATTTTCACTGTACGAGCTGTTATAAAATGATATATGTATTGAAAAGAGAGAGAGGATAAAGAAATATAATACATTTTAGAAGTAAGTCTTGAGAGAGAATCCAAACTGAACAAAACGAAAATCAAAAAAAAAAACGAAAAGGAAAAAATGATAAAAAAATTAACCTAGCACTTTTTCGCGTCTAGTTTTGCTGAAAGAGAAGGAGTGATGAGTATATAAATGCTACTCTGTCTTCACTTGAATGTGTGACAATATAAATGTATAAATATATCTATATATTTCTCTATATGTCCATGATATACAGATGTCTGTGTGTGTGCGAGCGTACGGGCTTATACATGACATGCACCTTAACAAAACCCCTTCCCAAGCAAAAGCGTTTTATATTTTTCCAGAAATAATGCAGGGGCACTACTTTAAAAGACTGTTAGCATATGCCTATTAACTGGTGGCTACTGGAGTGATGGACTGAATTGAAAGGCATATAGAACCATTCAACTTGATTCTTATTTTCGGCACTTCTTTTGTCCTTCCCTGACATCAGACATGCTTGCACACACACAAACATACCTGCACATGTATGCGTGTACAACCTATGATTGTGTATTCAATAAACTGTCTTTACTTTGGAGGAGTTTGAGAACGAGATGGGTGAGTGTAAACTCATCAGCAGGCATGTTGACCATGTGCAATATTTCTAAACAAGAGATTATTGAAAAAGATTAAAGACCTAACACAATTCCTGGTTGTTGTGCAGTTCTTTGCTGACTGAAAACCTTCTTTTCTAGTTAAGCGGATATATTTTAATATATTGTAGTTACATGATCAGTTATGTTTTTAGGTACGTTCAAAGCATAATACATTATGTTCTTGTGTGTGTACACAGGTAAAACCAACAAAACAAAACTACCTGTTAAATATTTTTACATTTTAATATCATATAGTAATGCTTTTGACAGGTGCTTTTATCCAATGCGACTTTCAGTGCATTCAAGGTATACATTTTTTCAGTATGTGGCTATATGTATATATTATATTACTAACATTTATATTTATAATAGGCAATAGCATAAGAGAGATGTATCTTCATTGATAATTATTTTCTATATTTTTGCCTTTTAAAAATACATTTACACATTTCTTTGTCTACTATATATATACTGTATATATATTACTATATATATATTTACACACACACACACACACACACTTCATATAACTTTTGTACTTTATTTTCAACAACTGTTAATAAACACGTTAATATAGGAACCAACCAGCAAAATAAATGTTTTATTATTCTGCAGTATTTCTAGGTCTGTAATCAAATTAACAACTTATTGTTTCCCATCATCCCACATAACATAACAAGCAGAGTTTCTATTTTATTAAACAATGTCGTTATTGCAGAGTGATGTGTGTGCGACACCTGCGTCTATCCAGTTGTTTTGAGCCCCGAATAAAACCTACAGTCGAACTGCATTTCCCACGAGGCTGTGCGCGTTCTCGGCGCGTGAGCCAGCGAACGCCGAGGGTCGCGGCGAAACGTTTGTCATCTTTTCGTTTTTAACCTAATGTTGTTTCATCCGTTTACTGGCCAAGTCGACGAGGAAACCGCCGTTCCACGCCCCCTGCCTCGACGCTTTTCCCGTCAGATATGAGCGGCAGCGGGCGGCCCAGGACGAGCTCGTTCGCTGAGCCTCAGGGGGTGTCCGGAGCCGCTGCAGCATCCGTTGGAACCGCCGCTGTCGTGGGGAGCAACACAGGAAAGTCCGGGGTCTCGCAGGCCTCGGCGAACAATTCATCTGCATGCGCAAATTTTAAACTGGCCAGTAAGTATATACATTTTTAACCCATGTAAGAGGTATTTAAGGGACACACTATGTATAGAAGTGAATAATCTATGTTTGTTGTATTTTAATGTACTGAATGATTTCAATATTAATGTACAGTGGTATTTACATTAACGTTAGATTCGAGGGACCAAAAAGAATACTATGGTTGTCCCATGGTACATGTCCGCAGGTGTTTAAATGACCATCTTGCCATGTGCAGTGTTTTGACTGTAAGAATAACTGCTAAAAAGGAATAACTGTAGATTGACAGCTATGTTTGTCTTATGTTATTAAACGGGTGTCTCTAAATTTGCACCTACCGTCATTACATATTTAAGATATTCTGTCATGTCCGTCAAATCCCTTGTTCTAATATAATATATAAACTTGACTTTGCAGTTATGTCATATCCATATCTAATCTATACATTGATGTGCCCCTAACATTGTAAATTGCATTGTAGGGCTGCAATTAAGGCAAAAATGTTGTAATTGATGACAGAGGTCCTAAAGGTTTTTGGTTCAAAGCTTATATATATGCTACATCGAACCTATAGATGAGAACTATCTGTCCTGACACGCCCACTTTCCTAAAACATGTTGTGTATAAAGGACACAAATGGGTCAAACCAGTATTTAGTGACATACATGCTATGTTTTCATTAAATTTGTAAAAGTACACTCGCATAAGGAAGGTTAAATGTACGTTTTCATCTATTTATGCAGCTGGTGACCTGTCTGATTATCTCCTACATGGATTATGAGATAGCTGTATAATGTTGCATTTAATCCATTCCTGTGTCACTCTCAGAATATCTAGTTCTGTAAAAGCAGGTGACAATTTATATATATATATATATATATATATATATATATACACACACTGTATTTAGTGAATAGCATGGCCGTGGGTGTTCCTGGATTGATGAATATTCAATTTGACAGGTATTTTTAGGTTTCTAAGACCTTCGTCTGAGAAATCCTAGGATAATAGCTATATAATAAAAGCAGAGATAATCTGAGTTCATGTCTTAAATGTGTTTTAGGAGACAGCGGGAAGGTGACCACGGTGGTCGCCACCCCAGGCCAGGGCCCGGATCGGCCGCATGAGGTGTCGTACAATGATATTAAGGTGATCGGTAATGGCTCCTTTGGCGTGGTTTATCAGGCACGCCTCATTGACAGCCAAGAGTGGGTGGCCATCAAGAAGGTCCTTCAGGATAAGCGATTCAAGGTATGACACCTTTCTACTCACAGACACACCATAAGAAAGCCGAACAGCTGTGTTGACTTCTTTTGTCAAACTAATACAGAGCTTGTAGTGTGATTCTTGGGATTAAGAGTATGTTGACTATTAATATGTCTGGATTATCCAAGAAGCAAACAATTAATCCAACTTGAAAAGTCTGTAAATGACTACCGGTCTTGTTCTCTGTTACCTACTGATCGATTTTGCGGGATTGAACTGTAGTATGTTGCAACGTGCTTTGGATGAAACGTTTTACCCCTAAAAGATGCTAACTGTCTTCTGTATTTGTGAAGAATCGAGAACTTCAGATCATGAGAAAGCTGGACCACTGCAACATAGTGAGGCTGCGCTATTTCTTCTACTGCAGTGGAGAGAAGGTAGACGATTGCTCTAATGCTCCTAATTGTGGATAAAATCTGACCTGAAAAATGGTTGTTGCCAAAAGAATAACTGTTGGGTTAGGTTTGGGCTTTCATTCTATGGCTTTGATGTTGTGTTCGTTCTGTTTTTCTGGGAGCTACAGAGGTTCAATTTGTCTTTTTTTCCACAGAAGGATGAAGTGTACCTCAATCTGGTGCTTGATTACGTGCCTGAGACCGTCTACAGGGTGGCGCGACACTTCAGTAAAGCTAAAACCATTATTCCCATCATTTATGTGAAGGTAAATTTAAGCGGATGGCTGACACTGAGACCGCTCTCTACTTCTTAATAGCAACACGATGTTGATGTCCCATAATTTGGTTTTACGGTATTCTACATAAAAACAGGTTTTTGTCATTTTTATAGAAATATAATACATAATGCATGTGCTGTTAAATGTGTATCTTGAATCCAGTTTAAGCATCTGCCAAATGCATAACTGCAGAAATGTCCAATTTTAACTTCAACCAGTTTTATACAGAAATCGGTCAAGTTCAATGCACTGAAATCTTTCTAGTGTTGTTTTTTGAAATCGTAATAAATGCTTACTATAAACTAAATTCTGCATGAATGAGTATACATTTAAAGGAATGGTTCACCCACAAAAAAAACTTTTGGCTTTCCATAGTAGGAATAAAAATGAAGATTTTTGCTTACTTGGCTTTTGTGTATTCTTGCAGGTTTATATGTATCAGCTTTTTCGCAGTTTGGCCTATATTCACTCCCAGGGCGTGTGTCACAGAGACATCAAACCGCAGAACCTTCTGGTAGATCCAGAAACAGCCGTGTTAAAACTCTGTGACTTTGGCAGGTCAGTGCTTTGTGTGAGAATGTATATGCTGTCTGGTTTGTTCTTCGATGTGTCCTTTTGTCCAACAGAGATCATTCTGTCCAGCTTTAGTGGATGTTGTGCTATAATAGTCATTGTACTGTAAGGGTGCACCTCAGAAGGGCGAATCGGTGCTCTAGTGGAGGTCCAATTTTGATATGTTCAACGCCCCTTTATAGCATATGTAAGAAATATTTGTGTCCTATTGGATTTTTAAATGTCCATGTTCACGGTTCACTGAGAAAAGCAATATGCATCCACATGCAGAATGCAGCAGGTGCTGCTGGTGTCTCATTGTTACGTCTCTTTGTCCCTCAAGCCAAACTCTAGCCAGTGAGTTTCCATTAAATAAAGCCACTTTTTCATGAGCTGTCTGCTATAACCTAGACCACTTTCAAGTATTTATTTCTCAGAATGATTGTGTAAGCCACTTACTGTCATTCAGGTCATTGCCTTTGCTTTTAAAAAGAGGCAGGTTAGATAACCTGCGCGGTGCCAAGCTGTCTACTTTTTACAGACGCTAATTGGCATAATCGTTCTGGAAAGGGAATGCTTGAAATTGCTAGCCTCTTTATTAAAGTGTACATTTATGCTAGAGCCGTTTTCCTATCAGTCCAGTCATCCAAACAGATTGAAATCTATTCAGTCCCATTTTATCATGCCAAAGCGTCGTCTGTCTGCTTTTAGACCTCATTTTATTGTATCTTTCCTTTAACAGCTCTGCCATCAGTTTATTTCGTTTAACTAAAAAGTTTTTACGTAGTAGAATTGAACAAAATAGAACAGACATGGTCATGAGTCAGGACATCGAACCTTTGTTTAAAAGATGTTCACAAGATTCATTTCTGCTTTTTGTGTTTGATTTCATGTTTGTTTTATTGAGGATTTTACCTGTGCCGTTGTAATAAGTTCTTTAAACCTTTATGAAACATCCAATCTAACTCTCTTTTAGTGCAAAGCAGCTGGTGAGGGGCGAGCCCAACGTCTCTTACATCTGTTCGCGGTATTATCGCGCCCCTGAGCTCATCTTTGGTGCGACAGACTACACCTCGAATATTGATATCTGGTCTGCTGGATGTGTGCTGGCCGAACTGCTCATGGGACAGCCCATCTTCCCTGGAGACAGCGGAGTGGACCAGCTTGTGGAGATCATAAAGGTACAACTTGTTAAAATCCATAAATGTAAATGCACAATTAGATTCAGTTCAGAATGAGGATTTCACAACTGTCTTTCTGTGTTTCCTGACATTTTAAATGCCTTTGAACTGCTTTTAAATGTTAAAGTGAAGCCGTTTTCATTTCATTCACTTGCATGGCAAACGTGTCTTAAACATGTTTTCCTCATGTATAACACAGACTTCCTCATGGTTTTATCTGTCCTGCTGTTTAGGTACTTGGAACCCCCACAAGGGAACAGATCCGTGAAATGAACCCCAACTACACAGAGTTTAAATTCCCCCAGATCAAAGCACACCCGTGGACCAAGGTAAAACCTCACCTGTATCTCATCACCTGCCTGTTCGACACAATTAAAAGTACAGACCACACTTGTTGAAGTCAAGTCGAAATTTGTAAAAAGACCGTTTTAAAGACAGCTAGTTTGTTGTGCTAAACAAGCCAAGATAAGGGACAACTCTGAAAGGTTTTGTTAGGCACGATTTTTGATAAGCAAACTTGTCAGTGACATGCATTTAACTGTTTTTGTATATTTGCATCCCGCACAGGTTTTTAAACCAAGAACTCCTCCTGAGGCAATAGCTCTGTGTTCACGACTGTTGGAGTACACGCCGGTCTCACGTCTGTCCCCTCTGCAGGCCTGCGCTCACATTTTCTTTGATGAGCTCCGTCAGCCCGCCACCCGCCTGCCCAGCGGTCGAGAGCTGCCCCCGCTGTTCAACTTCACCACGGCAGGTTAGGTTTAATGTGTCTCCTTGCCACAAATTCTTTTCTCAGATTGCATAGAAGTGACACAGCCCAATGTATGTAGGGTCATGTGGGCCGTCATGAAAAGATAGCTAAAATGTCCATGTACTGTTTACTTGTTAGAAGCAGAAAGTTCGATGCCAAGGAAACGCACATACTGATGAAATGATGTATTGAATGTACAATAAATCGCTTTGGATTAGGTGCGTCACAATATACGTACCAGTATTGACAATAACTGTGATATTAATAATAACCATGATTCTAGATATTGTGTTAACCAATGTCTGGTTGATAGGGCTAGTTCACCCCCTTATTCACAAAATAAACTAAAATATGAACGTGACTGATTGCATTGTTTCATAGATATTGTGATAATATTGTTATTGTGAATTCTTTAGACCACATTAACCGTGCAGTAATAATCTGATATTGTAACTGTAACAGTCCTACTTTTTTAATTTATATGACACCTGTTTGGTGTTCAGGCAGTACAGCTTGGCCAATCATCTTTTACTTAAAAAGCATTTTCAAGTGCAGGCGCATTATTTCCCAGGGAGAATTGCCTCTGTTCTTAAAAGAGAGTTTGATACATTTGTATCTGCTCAGTTGTTTGTTCCATGTATACGTTTGTCAACAGAGTGGTTTCTCTTTATTTCAGAGCTCATGATTCAGCCGCAGCTCAATTCCGCTCTGATTCCACCTCATGCCCGTGCACAGACCTCAGCCTCCAGCGGTAATGTCTTCATCTTTCTCTGTAAGGGTCTCAGAGTGGGCCAGGACGCAGGGATTTACTTTCTTAATAAATGTACCTGGTGTTATTGTGCGCGATTCATCTTTTTATGAAGATAAATGATAATAATCCTTAATCGAAGTTCAGTGCCTTTCAAGTAATTTTATATTGACTTACCAGTAAGCCTAAAATGTGACATCAAATCCTCTCTTGGTTGTTTTTTAACAGCATGTCCAAAATCTTAAATGATGAAATCGATAGTAAATTCATCTTAAAATGGTTCAAGTGTTTAATTAACTGATAAACGTAAAATAATGCTAAAATGGTTCTATCTGGAATGGAATGGAGATCTGTTTGCTGACATCATTTCTCTGTGTCCTCTTTGGTTTGTTCTCTCTGTCCTCTGCCAGATGGGACCGAAGGTTCTGTACAGCCCGGATCTACTCTGACCAACAGCACCTGAGGCTGTGACTCCCAAAAAAAAGCTTGCCCACAAAAACATCTGAGCCACCACAGCGCTTTCTTTCTCTCTCTTTCTCTCTCTCTCTCTCTCTCTCTGACAAACACATATCCAGTCATACAGTCTCTTTACCTCATACATGGCTTTCTCCCTATATTGCTGACACATTTATAGACTTACTCAGATGTCACACCGTTCAGATTTACCAGTGACTGACAAATCTGTACCGCTAGCAGTGGTTATGGTAGGAGAAAACACATGTTTGATGACCACAGTTCACATTCTGTGGAGAAACGTACTGTACACACACACACACACACACTGCTGTGCACATGCAAAAACCAACAACAATAGAGTTATACTGCTAACATTTGCTTCAAATAATAGAGGTAGTCAATCTCTGAAGTGCTCGTAATGGTACATCCATTCTACAGCTCACAGGTGTCCATATCTCAACACGCACACGTTATGGAGGTGATATGGTTGGGTTAGTGGCGAGAGGGGCAGGTCCTCTGTTTAGTGATAGCATTTTAAATTATGTTTTTTTTATGTTAATTTATTTCAAGCAACAATGGATATAGTAGTTGGATTTTCCCTTGACGCTCTCTTGCCCAATCCATCTCCCCCGCATGTTGAAATTTCACAGGGAACAAGCAGTCTCAGTTCATTACGGATCTGGTTGTATATGTCGAAGAGAACGGGAGGTTTAAGTAAATGTGGTGGTTTTATATTATTATTATACTGTATTTTTAAAACGTGAGAATAATCTCTTGCTTTGACGTTCCAGTAAATGTATTTATTGTTTGGATGGAAAAGCATCCATAGATGGAGGGTGTGTTGGTTTTCATACAGTGAAGAACAACTCGTTGGGAAAATGTGAACCATTATGAATCGGTAAACTATGTGTTTGGACAGTGCATTATGGGTTATGATGATGTCAGTGAGCGACCAATGCTCATGAGATAATTTATGCGAGGGTAAAAAAACTTAAGTGACTTTAAATGCCTGGGAATTTTTTTTTATCGACTGTAAATTATGTTTCAGGATTAGATTTGATCTGTGCTTGTGAGATTAGAAAGTTTTCGTTCGTTCAAAGTCGCTTTTAGTGACCATCAGGTCTGAAAACTGTCATTCTGAATTAGCCTTTCAATCGTCATAATTTTGAAGGTAAATCTAAATTTAAATGTGTTTTTGCCTGTTGGACACAGTGGTAGAACAATTTTAGAGTATGTTTGTAACGTCAAATGTTTTAAGACGGGTCTCAGTCAAAAGTATTGATCAATAGACAGTCCCTAATAACTGAAGTACGTACCTCTTAATTTCACAAGAAATCCTTGGCTCGGCCCCCACAGGGCCCATTTTCCAAATCTTTTTGTCTTTTATGTTGTTCAGTGGGTGTGGCTTGACCACATTTGCTCCACCCATATGTTTGTAAATATATTGTGTTTTTAAGTCGTTTAAGATGTAAATATCAAAACTGTACCACTTCTGTGTTTTTGTTGACGTCTCCCTTCATCTCTCTTGGACTGTCTTTGATTTAAAGAGGTCAGTGTCAGATTTGTTTCAATTACATTATTTATTGTTTTGCACCGGGCTGTTATCTCTTATGTGGTATTGAGGCTGAAAGTTTCCCTTTTTTTCTTTGTACGTGGTGGCGTGGTGTCAAAATAGGATTCCGTTTCACAGTACTGTATATCAGTCCATAAGCTCAGCACTTGAATGCAACAATTAGGATTCATTTTGTGAGAAGTGATGTGTTCAAACGTTAAAGGAACAGTTCACCCAAATATGAAATAATCAGTGCAGTCTTTTTAAAACCTGTGTAACTTGGGAGGCCGCGAAGGTATTTCTAAACTGATCTGTTGGATCATGAAGCTTTCAAACTTTAAAACAAAAGCTAGTCTGTCTGTGTACTATATTCAGAATGAAGCCAAATAGTAGCTTTGTGTAAGAATGTCGTTTTCATGAATCATTTTTACCCTTCAGTAAAATCTGAACTCAAGAACGTTTGAGTCACAGATATGAAATGAATCATCATGATCAATGAATGGGTTGAACCGGTTCACAAAAAATGAATGTAAATACTACTCCTCATTCATTGTAATCTCATTGAAAATTGTATTAAAACTATACTGTGGTGTTCCACGTAGGACTAAAAAGTCACAAAGTATTGGAAGAACATAACAGCAACACGGTAAATGACAATATTTTTGGGTGAACTGGTCCTTTAAAATGGCCAGCATGAGTTCCGTGGCCAGTAGGATAACCACATGCGGTCACGCTTTGTTCTCAAACATTTGATTCTGGGAACACATGGAAAGTTTCTCCTATGTTCATATGTTCCGTTCTGGATGCTCCCAGACGAGAATCGTCTGCTTGTATCACTGCACTCTCTGTAGCGGATCTGGCTTTTAACCTCAAAGACAGTGCAATGCGTTTACTCTTTAATCTGTGAATCATCCCTTCAGCATTATGTATGTGTATCCTTTTTATATTTGAGTGTGTGTTTGAAGTTGTAACCTCCCCATAGGCTTGTTAAATGAATCGAGACCAGCCTGCAAAATCTCGTCCTCTTCGTTGTTCCCATAACAATCTCCCAAAATTCTGTTTAGACCTTATGTTGGTAACTGTTGAAACTTTCTGCCTCAACTTTAATTCTGGCCCGTGGGAACATTGTCCTGAGACAAAGAGAGATGAGTTAAGAGCCTGTCAGAATAAACTGAACTCATCAATAAAGTGACAAAAGTGGAATTGTTTTAGAGCCATTGCTGGTGCGAATGCTGTACGTGACTTTTAACATACATTTGAACATTAGACAACATTATTGTGGTCCGAGGGTTAAAGAGACAATTTATTCACCCTCATTTCATTCAAGGCCTTTATGAATTTCTTTCTTCCACAGAACACTAAAGAAAATATTATAAAGAACGTTGGTAACCAAACAACATCGGCCCCTATTGACTTCCATTGTATGGACACAAAACCTTAAAAAATATCTTCTTTTGTGTTTTATAGAAGAACAGTCATGTACAGGTTTTGATTGACATGAGGATGAATAAAACATTTACATTTACATTTAGGCATTCGGCAGACGCTTTTATCCAAAGCGACTTACATTGCTTTATCCTATACATTTTACATAGGTATTTGCAATCCCCTGGGATCGAACCCACAACCTTGCGTTGTTAACACAATGCTCTTACCACTGATTATTACCACTGATAATAATTTTTTCGGCCATCTGTTTTGCCTCAAGAGTGCAAACAGAGTCCACACACAATTAATTATCACGCAGTGTTTAATTTGTAGCGTGTTCATTGTATGTAGTCGGGGATAAAATGTGAAAATATGTGCATTTACGAAAACCCCACTAAAGCTCATAGTGTCCATGTAAACATAATTTCTAAAGATTACATTTGAAATTTACTATTTGGGTACCATATAATATTTAACCAAGAAGGTTGAATTTTGCCGCCTTATGGAAGATAGCTGCATTTAAACTGCAATCACTGTAAAAAAAAAAAATTTTGTGCTAAAATATAAGCTACCTGGTTGCCTTAAGTTTTAGTAATTGCAATTTAAAAATATTAGTTGACTCAATGAATTTAATGCAAACTTTTAAGTTGAAGCAACTATTTTTTCTTTTATCTCATTAGCAGTATACACTGTAAAAAACACAACTTAAAACTTAAATTCTTAAATTAGTGGGATAGTTAAGCCAAAAATAACAATTCTGTCATCATTTACTCATCCCCAGATTGTCTCAAACCTGTATAAATGTATTTGTTTCTGCTAAACACAAAGAAAGATATTTGGAAGAATGTCAGTAACCAAGCAGATCTTGGCAGCAAATGGGCGATGAGATCTGTTACTGACTTTCTTCCAAATATCTTCCTTTGTGTTCAGTAGAACAAAGAAATGAATACAGGTTTGGAACAACTTGAGGGTGAGCAAATGATGACCACATTTTTTTGGGGTGAACGTTCCCTTTAAATCAAATTACTTAAACTGAACTGACTTAAAAAATATAGTTGTATTTTACAACAATTTTTTTTATGTCAGTTTAATATAAGTAAGTTCAATTGACTCATAAAGCTCATTTTATTTAACTTAAAATGTTAAGGCCGCTGAAATTGGTGACATTTTTTATTACAGATAGACATGTGATAGGTGCAATATATCTTTTTACTTTATTTTTGATGTAGGTTTTTGTCATTTAAGAGTTTTTGTTCAAAGCAATAGCACAGAACAGCAATCCTGATGCCAACATTGAGATCAGCGACCTGCTCAATACCACAACAGATAGAAAGTGCAGAATAAAACAGTGAGTGCACTCCTATCAATAATCTGTATATCTAATCTCATTTTAAACCTAAATGTGTTCACAATGAGAATACATTTGAGTTGTTAAAGAACAGGGTCATCACAGTCTGTTAAAAAAATATAAACGGAATCCGGATTTAATTAAAGGATGCCACAAGGTCCACAGACTATTGCATTTACAATCTTTGAAAATACAGCCACAGAAAAAAAATAAAGAGACAATTCTAAACTTTAATTTAATCAGCATTTCTAGATGTATTGTGTCCATTCCTCTCCAGTGTCTGTTGAATTTCAACAAAATCAAATCTCGGGAGTGACATAAAGTCATCCAACAGCAATGTGAAAGACGGACAGCATGACAAGACACATGAAAACTGGGATAAAAATCAAGAGGTTATCACATTAAAAATATTTTAAACTTTTCTTAAATATATGTTGAAATATTACTGTTGTATTTCTTTAAAAGTAAATCTTAAACTTGTTTTCTTTGCACTATTTGTCAAGTGAAGAAATACAGAGCATCTGTTCTGTTACTTTGACCTGTTTCTCCAGTTTTCATTTTCTGCAAATATAAATGCAAATAGAAGAAATCCTTTTATTTGACATTTGGGAGGAATATTGTTAGTAGTTAACAGAATGAAACAAAAGTCATAATTTTACTTAAACACATGGGCTAGGCCTACCTTGTAAATTCAGAAAAACTGAAAATAATTTTGAAATGATCTCTTAATTTCGCACATGAAAGTTCAAAGAGAGGTTAAGACGGCTGTGTTTCGCTTTCCCATTGCAATCCTATAACATAAAGTATCATTTTCTCAATGTTGTGAGCAATAAAAACAAGTGCGCACCAGAGGGCATCATTGCACAAATAAACGAAATGACGGGTAATAAACGCATTCGCTCTCAATTCTGTTAATGCAAAAGATTGTTTTGAGGAACCGTCTCATTGCTGCTGCATTGCTGCGTTGCACCCATCAAACTTTAACCTTACAGCACGCATTAACATCAGACACTGATTGTGTTCATAATTTAACCACCTTTGACCTTTCTAGATTATCAGTGTGTGATGTGTGCGGCTTTAAGAGAGATGGTTGCCTGGAAACAACCTGTGCATTAATCCCAACATTTCTGGTAATTCTGCGTAATTTGTTCGTAAAGATGAAGTCGATGCTGTTTCTCGTCTGTGATGTCAGTTTTAATGAACACGACCCAGAATGTTTTCGTTTTCTCCCGAAAAACGGCCCATTATCACATTTGTACCGACGGCTCTCTCAGCATCCATGGGTCAGTGCTCAGCCATCGGGTTGTTACTGCCGGTACTGATGCAATGTGAGTGGCTCCATCAAACATCTGCTATTCCCGACCCTTCCCTATTAAGTGTTGTGTATCGCTTATGAGACGCAGGGATGCTGACAACCAGAGAATAAAAAAAACTGTGTGCTTGGAAAGCACGCACTCTGTGATTTAAAGGGACAGTTCACCCAAAAATGTAGGCCTATATTCATCCTTCATTTTTAAACCTGTGTGACTTTCTTTCTGTTGCAGAACACAAAAGAAGGTATTTTAAAGAATGTTGGTAACCTCACAACATTCGCCCCCATTGACCTCTGAGACGTTACTAATAATATTTTCTTTTGTGTTCCGTAGAAGAAAGCCATAAAGCTTTTAAACAACATGAGGAGAAATAAGTGATGACAGAATTTAAAGGGATAGTTCTCATTATCAAAACATCTGTTCTAATCAATGCTAATTCGCTACAATGTAAAACATTTGACCTTGAAAAGAAAAAAGGTCAGGTATGTAAAAAAAATTGCAGAAAGTCGCGATTTCTTAATATTTCTGATGTGACATTATAAATTAGTTTAATTTACCCTGCTTAAAGGAGTCGCTCACCTTCAAAATGAAAATTCTGTGATCATTTACTCACCCTCTTGTCATTTCAAACCTGTATGATTTTCTTCCTTCCGCACCACACAAAAGAAGATATTTTGAAGAATGTTGTTAACAGCCCACATTCACTTGCATTGGTTACAATAGAAGTGAATGGGGGGCTGTGCTGTTCTCTTACCAACATTTTTCGAAATGTTTGAAATGACGAGAGGGTGTGTAAATGATGACAGATTTTCCTTTTGAAGGTGAACTACTCCTTTCAGATAAATGTGAACATGTAACAGTTCTCAAGGTTGACAGAATTTGTAATTGGATTCTGAATCATTTGGAATAATTTATAATCAGGCAATTAAAAGGAATCAACAATCTTAGATTTGTCATTCACAGACGCGAGCAAAAAAACGCCCAGTGTTGGAGTGAGTCATTAATTAACTTTCAGGAGTCTAATGAAAGACCTCTGAGAAAAGAAACGCACTAATGAGATTAACAATGGTGTAAATAAATGAACTTCACTAAAGACCCATCAGTCACCAACTGCTGTTGTTAAGCAAAATCTGTTCGAGTCAGTCTGATTTGGCTGGTTTTTTCAGCATATGGCCGGCCAGGTGAGCTTTGCCAGAGATGCAGATGGTGTCACAGAAAGTTTCTTAGGATTCTGTTGGAAAAATGATTTTATATTACAGTTTAAGTTTTATGTCATAACGATTGTAGTGTAATGGCTTGCTTACATGTTTAAATAATTACATTTGAAGACTTCAGATGCAAAAGCACCTAAGTGCCATCTGATAACTTTCTTCTTAAAGGATTTTTTTTATCAGGCTCCTATGTTTAGGTTCAATAATTTCACTTTAATGGCAATAAATTTGTCCTCTTTGCCAATTAAAAGGACTTAAGATAAACATCGCAGCCTGATAAAAATGATCATTTTAGAAGACAATATCAGACGGCGCACATTAGTACTGCCCAATATCATGCATTGCTTTTTAATTTTAATTTAAGGCTGTTGAGGTTTCACATCACAATAGATATTCATTAATTGGTTCAGATTTATTTTAGGTTTGATGAAATGAGCACGTGAACACATTAATTAATATGGCATGCGTGATTGTATGTCTTTTACTTGCTGCATTTTAATTCAGGGAAATATTGTCGCTGATGTTGCATCAGACTGCCAGTATTTCTAGAACCAACGAAGTCTAGATAGATGTGTTGTTTTATAGTACTTGTTAGAGATAATCACAGCTTTTAGACAATATGCCAAACAATTATTTGAACATGAATGTTTTATGAGTGTATTTTGGGGCCCAAATTAACAAGCCATTGTAGAGTAAAACCAAGACCCACAGTTAGTCAGAAAAGGGTCAGCTAGACAGAAGACACAAAGACGTTGCTATGCAGTTG
Source organism: Triplophysa siluroides (assembly GCA_006030095.1). NCBI lineage: Eukaryota > Metazoa > Chordata > Actinopteri > Cypriniformes > Nemacheilidae > Triplophysa > Triplophysa siluroides. The sequence goes on from VCII01000054.1 coordinate 1,041,488, forward strand.
CTAAAGTGTTTTAAAAGGTTTTCAGCATTTTGTTTTGTGGTCTCTAGGGTTGTCCTGATATAGCTAGATTGTTGTTTACTGAGTCTCTATGATATTCTGATCCCTGGATAGAACTTGGATGCCTTAATAAATATATGTTTTAATTCCTGAATATATATTGTTATTTCATGTTATTTCAGTGGTGACTCACACTTAGATTATAGCATTATTGCAATAAGCTTATTATATATTTTTATGGATTGTGTAATTTATAATGTTTGTGTACAGCACATTGATCAGTGTTTCGTGAGTTGAATTTAAATGTGTTTTATAAAATAAATAAAAATACTTACTAGAATTATTCATTTTGTAACTATGGGGGTTTGACAGTCAACTTTAATCTGGGAAAGAGAGAATGAAGAAAAAAAAAAGTGTGACATTTTACAGTAAGGTTTTGTTTTAATGCATTAGCTAACACGAACTAACAATAATCAATACATTTGTTAATGCTAGTTAACAGTACAATTGTTTATGTTAGTTCAGCCGGATCTCACCAGAATTAGTAACTATTTTACGAGGTGGCTAATTTGTATCAATTTGTACGAAGTGAATCATACAAAAACGTACGATTATTAATAACGTACCGTACTGAAGCCCCTCCCCTAAACCTAATATCACGGGTGCAGAAGCAAATCGTACTAAAACGCACGAATGAGATCGTACGAATTAGCTTCCTTGTAAAATAGATTGTGTTGGTTAGGTCATTGTATTTGGGTCAAATGCATTCAAGTCAAAGTTTTTTTCATTTTCTTAATATTAACTTGCAATTCAATCGTATGTTAGTAGGCTATATAGAAACATATTAAAAAGTGTTTTCGAAACATGATTCAATTTGCACTTTTGTGTCACTTTCTATAGATGTGAAAGAAAACCCTTTCTTTATTCATGTTTATGGTTTATCAGAGGTTATTGTCACATTTGTACGAAACATGTTACGGTACTTAAAAATCTATTGCTTTGCTCAACAAAGCTGCTCCGCAGATTGATTTGGTTGATATGCCTTTAGACTTCAGATCCACGGCTTACAGTGTGAAAGTTCAACAGCGGGAAACGTATCTAAGATCTTTCACATACCCTTTGGGGTGTTTTCCGCTGTGTGTCGTTCATTAATTACATTCGCATTGACTGCGGAAATTACACCTGTGTCGGTGACCACAGGGCTTTTCAGTTTAAGCGGGTGTTTCTGTGCGACGGCTGATCGTACAGACAGATAACATTGACTCAACCCGGTCTGTTGATTCAATAAAACGCACTTCACGTGCACACGCGAGTAGCGAGCGTAACACGTGAAAACACACGTTCCTTTGTTTTTTCATTTAGCAGGCCTTTGTCAATGTACATATGTTAGCGGGGTGGCCAACGGCGTCCGCTGCCAAACCGTTTGGAAATAGCCATCTGCGTGCAGTGTCTGTCAACACACAAAGTCCAGTAAGTAAGTGAATGTAATTCACACAAGGGCTTTCACACCTCGAGACTCCAAAGGGAGCGCTAACACGCCGCAGGTTTGCATAGTGGTGCTAAGCTGGTGTTTTGTCTCTCTGAACATGTGCCCGGCAGGATAACAGGTATTTAGCACTCGTATAACCAATCCTATTATGTGAAAGTGTGTGTGATTCGCCTCATTATCGCGGTCTCTCTGACACGTTCTGTGTATTTGGTGTGTGCTTCACGGTTTGTTTGCGAGTGTGTGTTTTTCCAGGTCTGCTATAATGAATGGTAATACATGTCACCCTCACCTTTCACATGGATCTCTAGAGGAACTTCTACCACACTAGTTCACACGTAACTCCTTTAATAGAGCATTTAATGGGACTGCAGTTTCTACCAAAGGGGGATGTGTACCTCAGTGGTACTGCTAGAGCTGACGGGTCACAAAAGGTACATTAAGTCATCTATACTCATTCACTTTTACAGACACAAAACCAATGCAAGTCAATGGGTGCCGTCACACAGGTTTAAAATGACAAGAGAGGAATTTTAATATTGGGTGAACTATCCCTTTAACAAAACAACCTTACTGTAAAGTGTTAACCTATCACAATAACTATGTACACTATGTTCATTTAGTTCCAGAGATGCTTTATCGGGGGTGTGTGAATGCAGCGAATAAAACAGCGGTTTATCCTCCTTAGTTTAGAAGTGATAGTGACACTTCTGCTGCAGTTAATTGTTTTTTTATCTTCAGCCACGAGCTTTGCAGTTTTTCTCCTCTTAAAGCGAGTTATTGTGTCTCTTTACACTTGGGCATTATGTGTGCTAACATCTGGCTGTCATAATGTCCTGTCACAATAACCTTCCACATTTTCCTCTAATTAAAGGCTCGCCTGCATGCCCATAATTTAGCATGGAGCACAATTTCCAGTGTTTATTGGCGTTTCATTATTTATTTCCTGTATAAATTGGAAACAGATCCAGCAGCACATCGAATATCAGTGCACTGCCGAACACGCCATGTTTTGAAGTAAGTAGACTTTTTGCTGCTATAAATAAAGTGTGCTGTTTTATATACAATCTGGTAATACATCTTGATTTAAGGAAAAATGAAAGCCAGATCACGTTACATTTTCAAGATTTCTAATAAAGATGCACGGTATATTATCGAACATATCGGTATCGGCCGATAAATGGTCATTTTTAATGTTATCTGTCACTTAAGAGTAATCCAGGCAGGAAGCGGATCCGCATGCAGTATAAGATACTTAATACTTAAAGTAACTTAATAAAAAAATAAAGGAACAAAAATAATCCATGAAACATCTAGGGCACCAGGACACTGACAAATGACAAATGACAAAAGAAACACAAGGGCTGATCGAAATGGCATACTTTCTTACTATATAGTAGGCAAAAAGCAGTAGGCGAATAAATAGTATGTCCGTATCAGTATTCACAAAACAGTAGGCGAGAAATACCCTGGTGGTGGACTACATCTCGCAACATTTGGACGTGCGTATACTAATGTTGCATCCTAATACGCCTACTTACCTACTATGTAGTAGAAGAAAACCGTACTTGAACAAAGTAGTATGTCCGAATCGTCAGTATTCATAAAAGACTAGGCACGAAATTCCGGGATGGCTTATTGGTTACGGCCAGATTCTGAAGCACTCGGCGATGGATATTGATATACATCTATATCCAATGTTGTTAACTATTGTGAAGCTAATGTAACATTAACATTGACCTTGCTTTGTTCTTAAATTGACCGTGTTTTATATTTTGCATAGTTTTAATTTATAGAATTTAAATACGAAGCATTAATATTGAGCTTATTTTCAGCATTATATATGGCTTAAATGTTATTTTAACTCACAGATATAACAAAATACATGATCATTTTCACAGGATCATTTTAATCAGGCGGTTTTAACGGAAACACTTTGGCGCAATTTAACTTTCTAATCACCTTTCTGAATGAATTATTACAAACCAAAAATAAGCCCTAAACCAATAAATAACTCAAATTAAATTACTTTTATACAAACGAAAAATCAAGAGACGTGTAAAAATGGTGTAGTTTTATGGACAAGGAAAGAAAAGAACAGATGAGGAGAAAGTGAAAGTTAAACGAGAGTGTGGTCGGATAACATTTGGATAACGTCCATGTTCAAACATTCTTAGCACATAAAACCACAACAGAAGAGATTTACTCAGGTTGTTCTTAATACTACAATAAAATGCATATTGGAGCAACGGATCTACATGAGCGACATCAACCAATAGGCAGAATACAGACAAAATAATAATCTGCAGCAGTTTAGAGTCAAGCATGTTCCTGTTACAAAAAGACCATTCCATTGGTATAATAATTCTTCACAATGGGAAGTGTGGATGGGCCTGTTATTGGCGAAATTTTACTGAGAAAATGCATCGCAAAATCACAAAGCTGTTGTATTCCTTTTAATTTCTTACTTTTATCAAAAGCATATAGCCCTACAAGGTAAAAATGAAAATACATGAAAACAAAAAGCTCTGAATGTGCTGTACTTGAAGAAAATTGAACACTTTGTTTCATGTGTTGTTTACTTGTACAAAACTCATGTTACGTTGTCAATGCAACCTGTCGCTCATAACTTGAGCTTGTCATCACATGGCACATCTCTGGCCCACACTCCAGTACAGTAGGTGGCTGATATGCACCTCAAACGTAAGTTGCCACTCGCCATTGAACAGGAAAAGAAGAAGTGTGGCTATTGAGAATACTTTTCTGTTTAAATCAACATTATACGTAAGGTAGGTTGTTTTCTGTGGTCAATGTTTTAAAATATAAACAGTTGTTCACCATTTGCCTTTTGTTTTAATCTCAGACTTTTTTTATTAATATGGTGATACTGTATATCAGTTATTGCCCTCCAATATCAAAGAAGTATCGGTTATCGTCCAAAATGTACATATCGGTGCATCCCTAGCTTTCAGTATTTATCTCACCCCTTTTAAAAAATTGTTTTTAACTTAAAGCTTAAACTGAAGGCAGAGCTACGCAAAACCAGACAATGAGCAGACAATGGGCTTATACTCTGTGTCTCACCTGTCCACTTTTTTGGAACGATTGAGATGCATCTTATCCCCATGGATGTAAATCTTGCATGACTTCTCTTTAAAACTTCCTCTGTACAGGATATTAAGACTACATTAAAGTCTATTCAGGTCTGGAAAAGACACCGCTTCACTCCTCTATGACCGGTGGGTAGTGCAGGACTCTTGTGCTTTGGCTCATGGGAGGCATTAGCATGACATTTCAGTTGTCGCCACGGCCTGCACTGCACCAGTGCTCCATCTGTGCTCATGAGTTTCTGAACATACCCTTTTCCTCTGACACCGAGGCCAAGACAGGGACAGAGCAGAAAGCGGGTGTCACGATTTGGCTGGTTGGTTTTGGCAGTTAGCAAGAGTTCAGGGTTTGGCTGGTTAGCCAAGACAGCTCTTGATGATAGACGCTATAACTACACCATCTGAGACTTTGGATGTTGAAGGGATAATTCACTCAAAAATAAAAACTCATTTACTCACCATCATGTCATTCCAAATCTGTATTACTTTCTTCTGCAGAACAGAAAAGATGATATATTGAAGAACATTGGTAACCACATTTCCATTGTATGAACACAAAACCACAGAGACATTTCTCAAATATAAACCAAGGGGAAAGTGCATCATCACTTCATAGGTAAGTGTACATTTAATATTTAGTTGCCATAGTGATAATGATAACTAACGGCTGTTGTTACTTTTGGCTTTGAACTACAAGATTATGATTATCCCCACATTAAAGCACGATGGACAGTTGACTTATTTGTAGCAAATGTCACATGTATGTGGTTGCCATAGTGAGATTATTGCTGGCAGAGGAATATTCTCTCAATGGATATTACATATCGACAAACTCAATGGGTGTTGATCATGGCCTTGTAATTACAAATTATACTAATGACGGTACCATTGCTAATGGCAGGAGTTGTTGTCACATAAAGAGTGTGTTGCACTCAGTCACTAATAGTCCCTTTTTGTGAGAAACAGATGAAAACTCAAATCATTATTTGCAAATGTTCCTCTAAGCTGCAGCTGTTAAATCTCATTAGTACAAACATATATTCAGACTTGGCACATCAAGATGTGTCGTACCATGTTTGACATCAATGATTGTGTTTTGTAACCTAAATGCGATGCCTCAAATTTGATTATGTTGAAATGCAAATGAGTTTGAAGCTGAAGACGATTATCAGTGAATCACGGGTTTGATTTGATTTCATTTGCATTTGAACTAGTTTAAAAGACTTGGTGCACAAGTTGTGTAGTTTTTTTAATTAAAGGTCCAATTTTTGGAGGATCTATTGACAGAAATGTAATATAATACACCTACATTCACGCATTTGGCATACGCTTTTATCCAAAGCGACTTACATTGCATTATCCTATGCATTTGTTTCTAAGTATGTGCAATCCCTGTGATCGTACCCATTACCTTGTCGTTGCTAATGCTCTTACCACTGAAAAAAATACTGTTTCTTTACAGATTTTATGTATTTTTTCAAATACTGTCAAAAACCGTCAAATTAAAACTAGAAACGCAAATTTACTAGAAACGGAGGGGGGTTGTAATTTTACAGGGAAAACCTGTACAGTTTATTTCTGGCGCCCCAGCTGAAACTGAACACAAGTCGCTGTTAAATTTCATACACTAGACCTTTAATGCAGTTTTTTTCTCTCCAAGTGCACAATGAAAATAACTTAAAGAAGGTCATTCCCTTAGCAGTGTCTGTAACCTTTAAGTTTCCAGCTTGGATCTTTCACCACATCACCCTCGAGTATCTCACACATAGAGTACAAGTTTATCTCCGCTGTTACCAACTTGATAAGATCTGAATCCATGGCTCGACCACCATGACTCAAATCCCCTTTGGCCAATTTACACGACACAAAAACACATTTGAGTTCTAATCAGACCTAAACTCGGCGCTCCCCCCACAATGCATCTACTTCAACAACCCACACAAATCCGCACTCATACGCACTCGGTTTGCCGTTGCAGATAAACATTGGCAGGGGGAAGAGCGGCAGACTGGCCGTGCGGGCAGGACTGCGACGGGCCAGCACTCATAAATTAGGGTGTGCAGGCGGAGCGACTCATTAACTTTGATGGTGAGATGGGCTCTGATGGCACCTTTGCAGTACTTCTGGCTGACGCTGGGTGAGCGTGTGTCCGGATGTAAAGAACTTGTGTCAATGACGTCACGATGATTTCTCTGATGAATGAAGGGTGCACAATGAAAACAAATATTTATAGTTTTTTTTGCTGTGTAAAATGAGGGCCCAATAACAAACTTGTGAATAATTAGTAAATGAATAATTGAAAATTATTAGTAATAATAATCAGTGCATTGGATTAAACCTGGATCATGCCCTTGCATTTTAGTTTTTCGTAACTGTCCAAGATGGCTGTGCCACAAAAGCAGCTTTGGTACAAACCATATCTCAGTTGTGATGATGCAAGAGGTTTGCAAAGAGTTGTTAAATTATTTACTTTTAACATTACAAATCTGCTTCTTAAATGACTACCGACACACTGCAAGGTGATTTATAAGTGTCTTGTATTCTGTGCTCATCAGATGTGTTCAGGCTCCCTTCTAGGTTTTAGAGCATTTCTTACATCATTTGTTACGTATCCACAAAAGATGCATTGAATCGGACCTGTCTGGTTTTGTTATTTGTGATTTATTTTTTGTCCTAACTGTGAGTTTCCCTGTCTCAAGAGTCTACAGCCCCAATACATGAAGGTCAGATGAGCCCTCTTAGTTCAAAACCAAAACGTCAGGAATTAACAAATAGTTGAAGTCTTAGTTATGATTCACATATCTTAAGCGTTTTAAAAAGTAAACTTCTTCACCTGGAGGCTGAGCAGATGATTCATATCCTTTGAATATATTTTCCTTTGTTTGTATTTATTCATGTGGGATACATATCCGCACGCCGCAGTCAAATTTTACATCTCCTGCTCTGTTCAGCTGTGAGTACTGTTAAGAACAAAAACTGTTCATATATGATATAAATACTGTGTTCATTTCTGAGCCATTCTATCATCACGAGCTTTAAATGAGTTTTTAATTACTAAACAAAGTGTCGTGAAGTGACATATGATATTCAGACTCGTTTTCAGGGAATGTATTGAATAAAATGAAATATGGATATATTTGTCTCACTATACAGGATGTATAATGTACGGATACACAGGTCAAAGTACACTCATATTCACTTGTATTCGTCTAAAAAAACCACTTGTAATATGCCTGTAAAGTTTCTTTATTTGTTTACCCATTATTGTCTGTTCGTCACATTTACACTCATTTGTTTTCTCCCAGTTGCTTTTGGCAGAATTGTGTTAATAAACTCCAGCCTCCTCCTCATCCACAACATGATTCGCAAACAGCGGCGGTGCAGACTGGAAGATGAAGAAGAGATCTAACGGAGCGTAACACATCAAGTCGTCCTTTGCCCCACAGCCACAGTCGTCACAGCGTCCGCTGCCAAAGCACATGATGGCTCTCGAGAGCCCCGCTGCCGCCTCTGTGTCCTGTACATCATCTCTGCCCAGCTTTCTTACTGCTCGAGGAACTTTCGTGCAGGTTTTAGTGTTGTTTGGAGGCAAGGAAGTTCTAGAATATTGAAAGAAATAGGACCCTTGGAGGTGGGTTGTATTGAAGGAGTTTGTCACTATCATGAATGAAGAGCTTTTTCTCAAGTTGTTTTTGTGCCTCTTCCTAGCTGTGGATGTTTGGAGAATGTGAAGGAAGGTTCATAATATTTTGTGATTTTTTTTAACCAGCCTGAGCTTTGTAAGAAGTGACACATTCAAAACAATACAACCCAAATTCAAAGTGTTGGGACGCTTTTTAAATTAAAATAGAATGAAAACTAAAAGACTTACAAATCACATGAGCCCATATTTTATTCGCAATAGAACAAATGTTTAATCTCAGAAATAGAACAATTTTACGCACAAAATGAGCTCATTTCAAATTTGATGTCCGCTACCGGTCTCAAAAAAGTTGGCCAACATTTCCGGAATTCGGGCTGTAATAAAATCCCTAAACTAACTTACAAATTCATACGAATTTGTTTCCTTGTCATATACTTGTGTTGAAATGACTTGTTTTTGGAAGCCCAGGATTTTCATATTTTTGTAGGAAAAATCTGAATTCGTAATTGTCTTTATCCCACATGTTTTTTTCATCACATTCATCTTGACAGCATTGTGCAAGCAATAATGCTTTTATTAAATTCATCGACCTTCATCGGATACTCTTCTCCCAGTCTGCTCACCAAAGGCAGAGCAAACCCCCCTAGATTTATCAAGAGGATGTTCAAGGGATAATAAGGTCGAGCCGTGACCTATTTGGTCATCGCTGTGTGACTGAAAAAAGACTTGACCTTCATCCGCTCTCTGACTCCAGGCTGAAACCTCTGCTCTGCGTGTTGTTGCCATGCGGTGAACGGTGAATGAATCCTGAATCACCTGTTCCTGGAGCACTCGGGATGGTACAGGCTTTGGATATCTCCCTGACAGAATCGAAATCAACTCAATTTGTGCGTCGTCTACTCCAAGACCTGAAATAGGTATTTTAGAAATGGTAGACATCCTGACTGTGCACAAAAATGCTGTGTTGTTTCAACCCGTCCAGCCTTAATTATAAAGTTGCTTAAAGGTGCAGTTTGTAAAAAATGGCGCTAGAGGGCGCATGATAAAAACAACAACAATGACATAGCTTGATGACGCTGTGAAGGAGCGTGGAATTATGGGATCTGTTGTCTTCAACTCCACCGCCGATGGCCATCAATCAGACGGGAACGAGAAATCATGTTAGCGGATGAGGTAAAGTTTTATAATTGTTGCGCATAATTGTGGTCCATAAATAAGTGACTGCTCGAAACAAGTTAATGGCTTGCTAGACGCTAGACACTACTTCCGCATTTGTGCACGACACTGTTGTCATGCGGTTTCTACGTCAGTAAAGGCGGTAACAATGGGTAATGCGGATATGACGCCATTGACAGGCGACTGCACAGCCCCGTGTCACTGTTTAGAATTGCGATTTTCTCAAGATTTACAAGAGTTGGAAACATTTGAAAATATTTTAAGTACTCAGACGAACAAAATATTAGTGCTTTTTGGAAATTTTACTGCAAAATTGTTACAAACTGCACCTTTAAAAGGTTCTTCAACAGCGATGCGATTTTTTTTAAGCGTTCAGACAAAGGCTCCTTAAAGAACCATAATTTCTTAAATTTGTATAACCTGAAGAACCTTTTATGGCCACAAAGAACCTTTTGTACAACAGAAAGGCTCTTCCGATGTTAAAGGTTCTTTATGGAACGGTTTAGACAAAAAAAGGTTCTTCAATAATATCGTGAAGCACCTTTATTTTTAAGAGCGAAGTATTCAGACTTCATCGTCTATCATCTATCATCGTATCATTTTAAGCATAGAAGGCCTGACCCAAGACTAACCTCAACATCCTGAACTTCATGCTCCTTTGTGTATTGTCAAACAAATAAATTGTTCTAATCTATTGACCTAATGTACATTAGACTGGAGATAAAGAGTGTCTATTTGTTTCCCCTCAATTACATTTTTTTTAACCAGTTAGACAGCAAAGAGCAATAAGTTGGCCAAATGCATCGCTCTATCCAAATTCTCACATTTTCAGACATTCTCCTGAATTTGATGTAAGTGTATGCTTATTTAAATACAGAGCCTGTTTTCTGGTGCGTTTGGGAATCTGTATTTCAAATTGTAGGAACACTACATTTTCCCATTTTTTAATCGTCCAACCAGCTCTTTGATATTCTAACAATACCAACAAAATGTCTTTGTTGGCGTCTGCCACCGATAAATAGTCTTTCAGACTTAGTCTCTTTCAGACTGCTTAGTGGAGCCACAACAGCGACTGATATGGGGGTGGGATTAGTATTATGGGATGGCCAAGACAATGGATGTGCACGGTTGGCAAGTGCCCTGGAAAGCCGGCCAAACTCTAATGGTGTCAGTTTTCCGGCATTGTCCTCTTCCTAATGCCCGCGCACTGACCTCACAGTGTCGCGCTACTGGCTCAGGTCTGTCTTCACCACTTAGGCCCAGGTCTGCAATGCGGGGAAGAAGAGGTGGGAGGGCAGAAAAAAATGAAGGGGGAGTTGTTCCAAGCACGCGATGACACGATCATGACGCCCGCAGGCTTGGAGGGACTCTCCTCCGCTCTTCTCTGCAGCTAAATGGTATTACCTAAACCATTATGGACAACCAGCCAAATTACACTTGCAAAACTACCCTTGTCAAACTGCTGGGTTTTGTCCTCAGGGAAGAGAGCTAGGCAGTCACCCTTTGCTACTATCAGCATTTATCAAGAGTAACGCAATATTGGGTCCTTATTGGGCACTCCGCATGTACCCGTGAAAAAAGCTGATTCCAGCAAATCTCTGCCTCAATATGAGTGGGTTTTAATGCTCATTTTCCCATCATTTATCATCTCTTGTGTCTATTTGCAAATGTCCACCGTGCCAGGGGCGTCACTGTAACCTTTGGAAGGATGGAGCCGATGCCGGAGCGGGAGTGGAAGTGACATTCGGGTGGAGAGTTGAATGGAAACAGGTAAGACAGAGCGTTTAACCCCAAATAGACCCGTAGGACAACAGCTCAAGTGTCAGGTCATATATATAGTGACCTTCCAAAGGTGGTGTGTTGGAGTCTCGAGCGACAAGTCTACAAGTTTTTCATAACGTGTTTTGGCTTAAATATGTCTGCGCCTAAAAGCAAAACGCGGCAATCAAAATAAGGCTATCAGTGCTCAGCCATTCCACCCATGACGGTGAAAGTGCATTAACAGTGCGTAGACAAACACCAAGAAGCAAGATGGTGAGAAACAAACGGATGGTAAAACTAATCAAGTCTTTGCCTGGGGCACTAGGCTAAGAGACAAACTCATAAAGAGTCTTAAAAGCCCTGCGAAACGCACTTCTGCTTAATGGCTTCTATCTTAAATTTGGCCCTTCGTGCTGCTGAGCCCTACGTTCGGCTTGCGCTCGTGATTGCCTCTATCTGATGTTTTATTCACATTATGCTGAAAGGAGGAATAGTGTCTGAGTTAGCTTGATGTGGACCCTTTAAATTCTATTATTTGTGGTGAAACCTCAATTTCACACTGCGCGCGACGGGCGAACTGTTCAACGGATGGACTTTAGATTGACTGGAGATTTCGTGACAGTGTTTCTTTGAAGACGAGGAAGTTTCGGTCACAGAGAGTTTAGATTGACTTTATCAGCGTGCTTTGCCGTGTAACAAACCTAGTTTGCCGGCTTTGAACTTTTTAAAATTGCAACAGTTGAACAATGGAAATTGCCTGTGGTGACCTTTGAGTACCGCCTGCTGCTTGATTTATATGCGAGGGTTTGTAAAAGCGACTGTATAAGCCGCAATAAGCCCTTACTAAAGTGAAATTACTGTAGCACGCAGGCTTTTGTGGCTTATTGGTTTTATTCAACTTTGGCAACAACATTCTTAGACACCGGTGTTCAATAAAAACGTACCTTCTTTTATTATGGATGGTCATTAGAACAAGCCATTCATTTTCCTCACAAAAAAGAACTGTGAACATTATGTTTTTACATTATTTGGTACTACATTATTCAATATTTTTTCTCGATTTTTAATTTTATACACAGAGTTGGATATAACAGATTATTTTATTATAATAAAAAATAAAAGTTTATGTGAGTTTGCATTAGAAATTTGTTAATTTTGTTGATGTATAGATATAAAAGTATAACATGTGTTTTATTTATGGTAAAAATTGTATTGAATAATTGTATTGCGGTTGACATGACTAATGCAAATATTAGTAAGTAGAGTATAGAGGTAGTTCACCCCAAAAATGAAACCTGCATGTCATTTCAAACCTGTATGATTTTCTTTCTTCTGTAGAACACAAAAGAAGATATTTTGAAGAACGTAGGTAACCAAACAACATTGGGCCTCCGTTGTAAACCACTGAGACATTTCTCAAAAGATCTTCTTTTGTGTTACACTGAGGAAAGAGCCATGTACTGGTTTGAACAACATAAGGGTGACTAAACGATGACCCAATTTTCATTTTTGGGTGAACTGTCCCTTTAAATAGTGTTGACGTTTTTAAATAAACACTTTTTATGCAACAATTTAAACTGAACAATCAATATATTTGCAGTAGATCACTTTTAATAACACTTAAAGGTATAGTTCACATTGGTTTTGTGTTCATACAATAGAAGTGAATGGATGCCAGTGCAACTTCTTTTGTGTTCTGCGGAAGAAAGTCATTTGAAGGTTTGCAATGATAAGAGGGTGAATAAATGATGATAGCTTTTTCATTTTGGGGTGATCTATCACTTTAAATGCTCTTACACTGGAAAAAGGGTGTTCTTTATCTGTGTTCAGGCAAAATGACAAGCTGCATCTCATACAAAAAATGTGAACATGTGGTTGTCCATATTGCAGGATGGCACCTCCACCACGCTTGTTGCTTGTTCTCCGTATGTCCAGAGTGTTACGGCATTAAATGATGTGCTGGAAGCTCACCTCATCCCTCCCACCCCCTAGAAATCACTGCGCTCTTTTGAAGTGAAAGGCATTACATAATTGCAGATGGCTGGCCAGATGGTGATTATCCTCACCTTGAAGATGACCACATGTTTTTGCACGGCTCACATTGGGTTTCAATTCACCTTTTCAAAAGTCATCCGGTAGATTTCACGCACGGGCCCCGTGAAGATTGGCCGTCGCGTTTGCATATCCGAAGCACTCTGCGCTTTTACACAACGTCAGTTTTGGACAACAGAGGCGCATGCTTCATTAATTGCAGTAAGCCTCTGGTGATTTTGGACTCGAGCTCTGTTTGCAGGGACTGCATTGCTGTGAATGCGGTGTGTGTTTGGAGAACGCTGTGTCTCGGAAGAGCTGGTGTGAGTCCATTCTCTGCTATGATCATTTTTCCTCCCTCAGATTCGTATCATTGATCACCGCATGTACAGTATGTACCGCACATGATGGATCCCCTCTGTGAGACACGGCTCCCTCCCGCTCTCTCTCTCTCTTTCCCTGTCAGTGTTTTCTGACCCCACTTTCTTTTTTATCTCTTTTTCTGTCATCTTTTCCATCATTTATTTTGTCACATTTCATTGCTTCTTGTTCCACATTCCTGTACATAATTGTGCTCCTCTTATGTCTCATTTCTTTCCTTCCTTCCTTCCTTCCTTCTGTCGCTTCTTTCTTTTAATCATTCCTTCCTTCCCTCATTTCTTTTAATCATTCATTCATTCCTTCTTTCCTTCACTCATTTCTTTTAATCATTCCTTCCTTCCTTTTGTTATATTTCTTTTGATATTTTTCTTTTTCATGTCTTCATCCCATCCCTCATTTTCTCTCATTTTTCTATCTCTCTCTATTCTTCCCTCCTTTCATCTTTTTCTATAATTGTCTCTTTCCATCCCCACACATCTGCTACCCTTCATTCTTTATGTCATCAATCATCCCGTTATCTTATTCCTTTCGTATTCCCCATGTGATCCACCTCTCTTCCCCGCACACGTCTGTGTCTGTGTGGTCATCTCTGTGGTTTGTTTAGGTCACTATACTATATTATACAGCAAGTTACATCAAGCCGCCCGTTTCTTTCTCACCCTTGCTTTCTGCGAGCCAACCAGGTGCACGTGCGTGTTTATCAGTTCGTATGAAGACTCGCAGGTGCCGTGGTGTGATGGAGCGTGCGTGTGTGCTCATGCTATACATCTTCATCAGTCACGCTTAATGCATCATCTCCGCTTTCGATGTTACTTTGCAACAACATCCCTGAGATTCTTCTTCACATTTTTCTCCTCCTTACGCCTGTTGAACCTGCAGTTGGGCCTTTTTCCTCTCTCTTTTTGCATTTCACTCTTATAAACCTAGAAAGGTGCCAAAGTGTTCTTCACAGTGATGCCATAAATGGACCATTTTTGGATCCCAAATAACCTTTTAGTCAAAATATATTATAAGAGCAATTTCGTTTTTATTATAGTCGGTAGAATACACTGCTGAAACTTTAAAAATAGTCATTTGACCTGTGCTTTATTTTTGAAAACAAGTAAATTTGATTATTAATGATATTATTAATGATACATTGTAATTGCAAGACAAGATCGTCATATTTGGTTAAGTTTTTTGTCATAGAAACAATAAACAATTAATAAATGTAAAAAGTGACCGCTTAGAAAATTGCATTGCATTAAAAACGTGTTATTCTTTTTAATTAATAAATACAAATCTGTAGTAAACAGGGAATTGAGCAGGAATCAAAAACAGCAGCTAGGAATCTCGGATTCTTTCGATTCCCAAACCAGGAATTGGAATCGACTCCAAAAAGCTCTGAATCGAACAGCCCTAGTTCTATGGATGTATAGAGGAAGCATCGTTTGTGAACCCCTAGTTGCTCTTGCAAAAGGTAGGCGACTTAGTTTTGCTTTTGTTTAAAATGCCTCATTTTTGCCAAATTCCCTTATATGTGCCAAATTGTAAAGCAGCGTTTCGTTCATATCCTTCATGAATAAGGCAATCCCAAAATGCATTGCGACGCTCCTGATGCAAATGGCAGTAAGGATGCTGCCTACACAGTCAACAGGCAGTGAGGCAGCACTCCAGGTTTTTAAACAGAGCCACTATCTCCCTTTCCGTCTCGCTCGCTCACTCATTGATAGTGGAACTCACGTGAGCAGAATGCTGATCCGCTCATCACTATTCCACCGATGTGATCCTGATGTGGGATTGAATGTCAATCTGCCTCTCTCTTCTATGAACAGAGAGACCACACAGTCAACTCGGAGAGAGGAAAGACGAAGCGAACAGAACAAGTCTCTCTCCATCCTTCAAGCGATCTTTTTGCACATGCATGAGAAGCGGATAGTGAAGCACTTAATTACTTTAAGTTTAGCCTGGAGAAGCAAGTATCTGTTTGAAGTGTACACATGAAGCTGGTTTTCTGTACTGTAGTAGGTGATTCACGACGAAATCTGTGCTGATCAATTATTCTTTAACAGCGTTTGATGTATAATTTAAGACGTTTGAAAGTTTTATATGAATCAATCATCCGGTTCAACCACAACCAATGGTATACATTTATTAATTATATTTAGTAGTTCATGAATGTTTCTAATAGGTTTGGTTAAAGGGATACACCTTCGAGTTGTTCCAGATCTTTATACATTTCTTTGTTCTGAGGAACACAGAGGAAGATATTTGGAAGAATGCTTATAACCAAACAGATCTTGCCCTTTGAAAATTGAAAATTACTTTATCATGTATCATTCACAAAAGAAGACGTTTTAAGGAATGTAGGACAGCAAACAATTCTGGGCCACTTTTGACTTCAGTTGTATTTTTTCCTACTATGTTCAATGGGGGTCAAAATCTGTATTCTTCAGAACAAAGACATTTATACAGATGGTGAGTAAATGATGACATTATTTACATTTTTGGGTGAATGATCCCTTTAATTGGCTAAAGATTAGAGCTGAACATACTGATTCAAGACCTGTACAAATGAGCCATGTCCCCAGTTCTAATGAATATATGAAGATGTTTTTTTTTATGTATTATGATTTTTAAAAGATATATAAAAACATTTAGAATCTATATTGTGACGATATTGTACCTAAAAATGGCATCACAATATATCCTGCATTGAATGTTTTATTGCTTACTTATGATTACCAGATATTCTTAGAAACTGAAAACCAAGAAACAATACTTTTCTACAGGGAGATTTAAATAAAAGTGTCTGCTAACTCACTTTTTATTGTGAGTCATTCAGCCTGATTTTCCAGAAATTCTTATCTGTTTTTACCAGGTGGCTAATTCGTGTGAATTCATACGAAGTGAATTACACAAAAATGTGCGACTATTAGAAATGTCGTGAAAAGTAACGAAACCCCACCCCTAACCCTCTAATGTAACAGGTGCAAAGCACATCGTACTAAAACGTATGATTTAAACAAATGAAATGAGATTAAATTCATACGAATTCATCTCGTAAAATGCTCACAAACATGTGATTGTGTTGGTAAATTTTGCAGAATCTGTTTGTTGTTATTTGTGTTAAACAAACAGATCTAAGAACAGGCAGCCAATTCGAATGTGTCTCTGGTGATATGCTGGTGCAGAACAAACAAGTCATCTCCTTCCTAACCATATTTATTTCCTTTTGTTTGTTTTTGTTAAACAGATGACAGCGGCAATCAAACCTTGTCTTACAGGCTGGTTTACGGACATCAAAACCTTGCTCTATTCATACGGATGTATGACCTTGGAGGCATTTGACTGATCTTCTGCACTTCAACTGTCAATCAAAGATGAATCCTAAGAACAGGTATAGACAAGTTTAAATACAAATCACCTTTATTTATATATAGCACGATTTTAAACAACCAAGGTTGACGAAAGTGCTTTACAACATGCTAAAAAACAATAAAAATGGCAGATAATAAGTAGGCACAATAAAACTTAAAATAGTATAGAATGAATAAAGATTTATTTGTTTAGATGTACATATGATTTTCTCAATTTAAAACCTACCGCATGAACCTATAATGCATTTTTGCCTTCCAAGCAGATCCACACTTGAGAAACGGACGTTTTGGGAAAGTTTTGAATAAGGATCGCTCCTGGCATTTTCTTTGAATTCGTCCTCTCTTTTCTGCTCTAATCCCAGGTAAAAACATGACCCCCCTTTACTTCACATCAATAACTTCCTGCTGCGGGATTTCATTTCCTGCTGTCTCCAGCGTGAACCCACGTCCCAGCATTCCCACAAAGCCAGCTGACTCTTCCAGTACAGAACGAACGGCTCAGCTAATGATAATCGGTTTGACTCGCTGTCCGATTTAAACTCTTGTGGCACGTTCTCCTCGCACATTCGGTGTCTCTTCTCTGAATGTGATGTTTGTTTGCGTGAGCGTGCGTGCTGTTGGATTTTGTGTGTGTGTTACAGAAAATGAGAGAGACAAGAGTCTCACAATACTCAATTCCCTACAGGGCGTCACTGCGAGCCAGAGGAAGAAAGCGAGAAAGCCGTGTGTGGAGCTGATTGAAAGAGACAGTACATAAGAGACTCCAGCAGGGATCATTTTAAAACCCGTACCTGATCTACAAAGATGATCAAACATTCCACAGCACTTATCCTTCTTAAAGACGAACATTAAACAGCATGCGTGGTATTGCCATGGAAAATATATTTGTTTCATCATTTTGTAAAAATGTGTTTAAAGTAGCATTCGCTGGAGCAATCGCTGTACATTTGTAGGCCTCCGTTGTACATAATTGTAAATATATACTTTTTTGTTTTGGCACGAGTCAGAATATCAGAAATTTGCTAAGGAGAAGCCTCCAAATGTTTCAAATTCAAAGACGTTGTTGTTGAGTGAAGTATTGAATAACCATTACTTTAAAAGTCAATATATCCTTTTTCCATATCATTTAACTTAAGCCTTGCAATCGAGTTTGCCTTCCTGAAGTCGAAACACAGAAAACCTTCCTGTAGTCAGTCTGGAATAGATTTTTAAATAGTTTGTCTATGTACTCAAGCACAATGACATATTTGGTCTCGTCCTGCTGTTTCCCAAGCTATAAATGCAACATCTAGTCAACCTGTAAAGCAAGGTCATGGGATCGATTCCCAAGGAACTATAAATGTGTTTCTTGAATGCATCATAACTAGCTCAAATGCATGAATGTAAACATAACTAAAGACCCTTCCATTGTGTGTCACTCTTTTTAGCTTGCTCTGCATGCGAGAATGTGTCCAGTTTGGTCTGGCCAGGTGGCTGGGATGACCGGTGCAATTTCAGAGTTTTTTTATTTTTCTTCTTTATTCTCTTAATGCATGAAATTTGAATACCATCTTGAGGGTATATTGCATGGATAAAAGATGGAAATCCTCAACATTTTGAACAGAAATTGAATTCAATTCCCCCTTGCCAACCATGCGTTATACAAAATAACATGATTAACACGTTTTTTTTTTAACAACTTACATGCAAAGGTCAAACTGACGATATACTATTTCCTGTGTGGTTTAACAATTTGCTGCCTTTCATTTAATACAACACTTTTAACCGGTGGCGACTTGCTACTTTTGTATTTAACCTAAAAACCTTAAACCAGCAAAAATGATGAATTTGGGCAAGCATTGGTGGTTTATCGTTGTGTCATTGAACGCAAGCTTTGTTGGAGGGTGAAAATTGGTGCATGTGAGAGATTCCAGGTTGAATGTATATTTAATGTATATTTTACAGTATTTGTGAGTGATAGTAGGAAGATACGGTCGAGAGAGAGAGAGAGAGAGAGAAGGATCTGCCTGTGATTGGAGGCAGTGCTCAAGAGGCACTGAGATACAACCAGAAAGGTTGAGGGAGAGAGAGAGGCACGAATGCAGTTTACACGCCAGCCCGGCTGCCAGATATTACAGCAAGCTCAATTCTACCGTACTGGATGCGAGGAGAGGGGCGTAAACGCAAGGATGACAAGGACGCAGAATGAAGAGAAGCCACCGTTGCGTTCACGTGGGAAATGAGCTGTGCTGAATAAACAGGAGCCGCAGAAGAGACTGAGCGAGAGGACCGGGTAAAAGAGCCGGAGGAGGAGGGGGCAGCCCGGCGTCACTGAGGTAGCGCCTGTGGAGTCTGTTCGTCCCGCTGCACGCGTGTGCGCGAGTGTGTGCGTGCTGACACGCTGATTTATTGCTGCATGTGTGATTATCTATGTTGCCGATTAACAAGCCATTGTGCGTTTCTGCATACGAGCGGGAATGATGCGGAGAGCCGGCTCGGAGACTTGTGCGCATCTGTGATTTTGTTTTCTAGTGTTTTCTCGGTTGTTTCAGGAATTTTGCACTGCGCCGGCACATGCGTTCGTGATGTCTGTCCTTTTGGCATTCCGTTGAGGTCTCTCTCTCTCTCTCTCTCTCTCAGCGCAGTAGACCCAGCTCGATTCAAATGAAGAAAGACAGCCATGGGTGAGTTTATCTTTCTCTCTTTTCATTCGTGCTTCATCCTTTTTCTTTGAGTTGTCTTTGAAATTAGCGTTGTAATTTTCCTCACCCTCCCCCCCCCCCCCATATACCCCCTTTTCTGCTGTCCATCAGCCATTTTCATCTCTCCATCGTCTCCTCTTGCTCTTTTCTTTCTCTCTTTCATTCTTTCTCTCATCATCTGTCAGGTCCCCTCCACCTCATCCGTTGGTCCCCATCTGCCCATCCCTCAACAGTCATTAACAACTGCCTGTGTCACAGGACCGCTCAACCTAAACCAATGTGCTCAGGTCAAACACATCCTTCACACATGCCTCGTCCGCATCCGTGCGCGCAACACGCATGCATGCACGCAGCACTCGTATATTGTCACTGCCGTCTATGTGACTGCCGGTGAACTCTGCATGTATATCATGATAGAGGCGAGGAGAGGACAGATTAATGGTGATTGTGACAGCTTACCCACGATGCTCTGCTTTTGCTTGGTGTGCTACGACAGTCTCTATGTGTGTGTGTGTCAGTGTGTGTGTGTGTGTGTGTGTGTGTGTGTGTGTGTGTGAAGGTTATTTAACTTTATCACCTCAGTGTGGAGGACAAAAGAACAGTGTTTAATGTGTGTGTGCGCCTGCGTGGTATATTATGGGGAACACAGAAACACTCTTTAAGTGACAGTTCACCCAAAAATAAAGATTCTGTCATGTTTATTTACCCTCGTGCCATTTAAAACCTGTATGCGACTCTTTCCTCAGTAGAACACAGCTAAGATATTTTGAGAAATGTCAATGGTGGCCGGTGTGGTTTGGTTACCAACATTCTTCAAAACATCTGCTTTTGTGTTGTGCAGAAGAAAGTCATACATGTTGAGATGACATGAGGATGAGTAAATGAAGAAACATTTTTCATTTTTTTCAATGATTCTTTTTGCAAATAAGGAACCTGTGAAATCTGATGAGATCAAATGGAGGCCAAATGGAGACTTAAATCTTCTTTTCAGGTTTTACTCTTAAAGAAAAACATAGAACGTGAGTTTCTCAACAAGAGATCAATATCTCGCAATGTGCTCCAATTTTCAAAACAATTGTCAATTTTCGTTTTCTAGTAAGGAATAGAAATATTGCTCAAAAGTACAGTATATATATAAAAAAAAAAAAAAAACTCTAACCTAACTTAGCACTGTATACTGTGGTAGGCTTTATGAAGCCAGTTTTATTGATTGCACTTTTGCTTTTTGTTGTACTTGCGTTGTCCGAATTGCTTCAATTGTTTACCCCATCTGTAAGTCGCTTTGGATAAAAGCGTCTGCCAAATGACTAAATGTAAATGTAAATGTATATATGACATAGATAAATACTGCAAATGAAACATTTCATGAACTCTCCTAAGCTATAAAAGAGCAATGGTACATCCTGAAAAAATGAGAACTTTAAAACAATGATGAAGAAAATATGAACACAAGGGCAGGTGCTCCATCATCTTCATGACTTGATTCATAAATTGCATTGAGAGTCGCGTGATATAGGAGTGAAATACTCACTGCTGTTCTCTGTTTCTCAGATGATGCAAAGCATCAGATTTATCAGTGAAATCTTTCGGAGTCGTAAATCCTTGCGGAGCTGTTATCTCAGTCACAGAGGGGCAGAAATAGAAGGATGAAAAAACCGACCAAATCATGTTTCACGGCACAAAGCGCAGGAAGAGCAGGAGAAAAACAAATCTCGTTTTCAACCTCTCACCTTTGCTTGGTTTCTTGGCACTGCGCTCTGACTCACTCGCGGTAGCATTAGATCACTCGGAGAAAAGTACAGAATGTGATCTCAGCCTCTTTTGCTCAAGTCTTTGTTAATAAGTGCTGGAAAGGCACAGAGTTTGATTTCTGGTTGGGCTTAGACCTATTGATTTTACATGAATTCTCGAAACATGCACTGTATAGAGTAGGCCGAAAACCACATACATACCATATAAGTGCCTTTTTTAACCTGTGACACGCTAATGTTTCTCAAGGACACGCACAAAAAGGAATGTTCTCCCCAGAGAGCCAAATTTGAGTTTCCTCGTACAAAACGCGCTCACTGCAACGCATTAGCTCAGCTGTCTCACAAAACCCGGTGAGGTTTCATAATATCAAGATTAAAAATAGATCCTCTGCACACACACACTCAGTCACAAGAACTCTGCGTTCAACAAAAAAAAGAAAAAGTAATATTTTATATTAGCTTGTATACCAAACTCCAGACAAATTATGTTTCGGCGAGCAAGAAGAAATGAAATTTGACTCCAGCGTCATTCGTTTTAATGGCTTAATGTATCTAATGTTTTCTCTCAATGACCTTCAAACTGAAAAAGATGTGATTTGTCGACCTTTGTTTGATGTTTTAATCTCACTTATGTGCGTGCAATGTGCAACATTTACATAATACTTTTTTGTTGCCAGATTGGGGTCAACTATGCAACACACGACGCAAATGGATTTGTTTTAAAATAAAGTCAATTGAAAATTAAACATCCCTCGTTCGTGTAAGGTAAAACGCTTTGATGTGTGTTTATGTTAAAGCACGGCCGGTTGGTAGATTCACGCATTTAGAAACATCGCAGGCACTTGACTGGTTTCCCCTCTTGCAACGCTCGCCATCACACGGCTCTTTATTCCAGCAAGAGCTAACAGGCTTACGTAACGTTCAACCATGCATTTACTAACATTTACTGCTGAACATTCAACACGCTGTCCCATGTAACAGCACTTCACACTGTGAAAATATAATTCAAGCGATTGTTGTCTTTTGAAAGCATTCACACTGGAGATCACAACCTGATCTCACTGAAAACAATTATACAAGGTGGCTATATTGTATGAATTTCTATGACGTGAATGTACAAAAATGTATGATTCTTAGAAAAAAAGGAGGTGCCTCCCTTAAAGGTCTGGTGTGTGGGATTTAGCAGCATCTAGTGGTGAGGTTGGGAATTGCAACCAAAGGCTCACTCCACCCCTCCCTTTCGGAGCACTACGGCGGCTGACACAGAACTAAGTTGTCGTCACGTTTTTGCTTCTTTGCGAAATGAGATGACATATTTACGAAACACGCTCTGTAGAGCAGTGTGTCCGTATAGGGCTACTGTAGAAACATTACGAAGGGGACCTGCGGTCTATGTAGATAGAAATAGCTCATTCTAAGGTAATAAAAACATAAAGCTTCATTATGTTAGGTCTTTATGCATCTCTGAAGACATAGTTATGTATATTACATTGCATTTCTGTCAATAGATCCTCCAAAATATTACACACAGGACATTTAAACCTATGAACTGAAACGCACAAATGTGATAATACCAGTCGCGATTTCTTTAAGACTGCAAGGGAAGCTCAGCTTCCCCTATAATTGTCAAAAAATGAATGGTCAAATATATGTACTATTATGTTAACATTTTATTGACTAAAAATGCGTTAAACACGTTCATCTCGAACGAAAACAATTTCGTTCAGAATCAGCTACTTAGGTCGGCTGACTGGATTTCCTTCTCATTCATTCCCGTAGCGTACAGTGCATTACTCTGTTGAAGCCCAGCGTCCATTGACTTCAATGGGGCTGCTTTAAACAGTTTTTTTCACTGCTTAGAAACAAGACGGTCATTGGATAATGCTGCGATTATGTCCCGCCCACGGACGCTCAGCGTCTCTGGGATGAATGGAGGAGTGGGCTGGCCCGGACTCCGAGCGTCTGCGTGATGATTGGAGGGTCTGTCATCTCTTTTTAATCCACTTTTATGTCCTAAAACGCTCGTTTTTTGGGGTCGACAGCTTATAAAAACGTATTTCTTGGTTTTTTTTTTAGCTTGTTTGCTATACACATTGTCACATATCAGCTTTTAGACATTTTTTTTTTGTTTGTTATAAATCATAAATGACAAGGAGGCGGCAGCTTCTCGCAATGCAAAGAGACGGTTGGTGTGGGCGTGGTCTTCAGATTATGACGCGTATCACTCTGTGTCTCCATTTCCAACTCAGTCCCATCGCGGATTTTGCATGTGTAGTCGAAAGACAAACTGCTGCAACCTTCATCGTATATTTCACAATTTCACACCACATTCATTGTTTCAGTTTAACATAATTCCCACATTTCCTCCCGTTGAGTTAAATATATATATATATATTAGATCGTTTGTTCATTAATTCATATAGTCTGAACTAGCCAGCTAGCAAACTGCACACGATGGCAGACAGTGCTAATATTGTCGACCTGATTTTGGCAAAGCCATTAGAAAGTCTTCCTTACGAGGAGAAACTTAGAATTAAACAGCAGGGCAGATCAACACCTAAGATTGATTTAGTGCAAAAGATAGGGAAAAGTAACAGGTCTTTTCAGCTCTCCTGGTATGACAAAGTTAGCTGGCTGACTGGAAGTGCTGTGAAAAAGAAAATGTACTGCTGGCCATGTCTCTTGATGAAACCATCTCATCACACTGGTCAAGTCACTGGAAAAGACGCCTAGTTGGTACGACAGGGTTACAGAGCATTTTCTTGAAAAGGAACGTAGGGCAGAATTTACATATAAATAAATGGACAATTTTTATGATTTAGGCCGAAAATGAGCTTCCCCTCTTTAAAAGATCAGCAGCCGCCACTGGATAATACGTATTAGCCACATTGTAAAATAGTGTTGTTGGGAAAGCTTGTGTATGTGTTCTGGATAAGATAAACAGGTTGTGATTGTATTAAAATGTCATTTCAAGGACACAAGTGGGGAATGTTAGCTATGGTCCTTTAAGTATAACTTGACATGATATAATCACAGTGTCTGACAGTGAGAATTGCGTAAAGAAGAGACAATGTGAATGGCAAAATAAATTCATTGAATGATCAGGCAGGTAATTGAAAGAGACCATTCTGGTCCATTCTACATCATTGCCTTTGTATCATCATGTCTTTCTCGACGTTAATTATACCTTCCTAATTGCCTTTTCCCGTTCCTCCAGGCTCGGTAAAAGACCATCTCTCCACCCGTGACTGGCCTCGCGTTTCCGCCCGCTGACAGCCAGAAGTTCTTCCAGGTTCTTCGTCCCCAGACGCTCTCAGAATGCACCTACTTTCCAGCTGGCAGAAGTGCTCACGGGAGCGCTGAGGATTTCCGGGAATAAAAGAACATATCCTTGATCAGGATTTTTTATTGAAATCTCTTGACGTTGACCACTCAGACGCCATCCATCACTTCGAGTTGAAAAGGAACCCGGAGGGGCCAAAGGAATAAGTATCATCCAATCATCCCGAGATCCTTTGATTTCACATCATGTCGAGAGGATCCTAAGCGATACCGTTCGACGGGAGATAATTGAACTTCCTGCCGGCAGGCGATTGAAAATGGAGGACTAGAGGTTGAAGTGGTTTTTCTGGGGGTCACCGCTCGGGATCAGATTGGAGCACAGTTTTGACATCCAACTGACTCCTGTCCGTGGCTTTACTTTTTTGTCCTTTTGGCCAGTTCTCTAGATAAGGGACGGAAGAGCTGAGGAAAAATAGGATGTTGTGTTCGGTCGCACTTTTAGATTAACATTCAACAGTGTTGCTGTGTCGGCGCGGAAGAATCGAGATAGGGAGCAGATGGTGTGCCTTCGATTAACAATGTGGGGCAAACAAACGCAAATTTATTGTATGCTCTAGCCTTGTTATTCAGGTAGGGATAAATCGAAAGAAAAGAAAGAGAACAAGACCAAAGACCAATAGACGGCGAGCAAGAAGGGAGGGAGGGGGCCGATGCCACAGAGATGAGGTGTTAACTCCCGCCTGTTTGATTAAGTTAGGCCTTTCCTATTCATCTTCTTTTCATCTCAAAAAGGAGATTTTTTCCTTTTTCAAATGACCCTTAAGACTGTAACACACTGCAGAGACTGAGTTAGGGTGGGGAAACGGAGGGAGAGAGTTTGTTCCCAGCTGAAACAAAATGTTCTCCTGCCTTCTTATTCCTACAATTTCAGCTGTTTACCTCAACCCTTCATTTCTGTTTATATCCCCCCACTTACGCCTCTGGGAGATCGGGCGAGAGAATTGAGTTGTTTTATCTCCGCTGGAATCTTTTCAATTTTTGCTTCCCTGACAGATTTTTTTCTGTACCCGTTCACCCCGGACAAAATGCAGTTGTATCGCAAGTCAAAATCAGGAACCTGATATCGTTCGGCGGAGGAGAGCCAGGCACCGAGATAGAAGGAAGAGAGACAGAAACCTTCTGAAGGAAGCCTAACCCCTGATCTTAAAGAGATCTGTTTTTCCTCAACCCCCACCTCCCCAATCCGGTTCAGAGGTATCCTCGGATATTCCTTCCTCGATCCCTCTCTTTCCACGGATCTGTCGGCGTTCTCGACGGGACGCAGCCAGCTTGTCTCGGTGCCAATCCTTTGATATTAGCTCCTGGTGTCGTCTGCTTCATTCAGTGAGTAGATGGATTCCTTCTTCTCCGGCGTTCTGTGTGCGTGTGTGTGACGGCGAGCGTGTGCAGTCGTGAGTGCGTGCGGCTCCATATGGTGTGCAATCCCTGCTTATCTATCTTCTGTTTATGTGTGTACGTCTGGGTGGGTGTTGAACTTCGATGCGTATGCACGGACATGAAATCGAGTCAAGGTTAACGGCACACGCTTCCGTGCCGGGTGACCGATAAAAATACATCTAGCAAGCTTGGACAAAATGTATGTTAAGACATGTTCTACGGCAGATCTTGCTTGTTTGTATGCATTGCTTACGTGTGAAGCCGGTGACACGGACCTAAGTGTGTGTGTGCATATTTCTGCGAGACCAGACTATTAGTTACCACCAGTGCATGTGCGGTAATGAATGCAAATTGATGTAGATACGCTCAATGGAAGATAAAAGGCATTTCGTGATGCGTTTCTTCATGAGGTCAGCTCATTAAACAAGCGGCGGTTTGGCATAAAGTCACAAAACTATGCTAATAATTGTGTGTTTCTGTTCTGTCCAAGTTTTGGAGAAGGGAGAGGCAGATGTCCATGCGACAACGGTTTGTAATGAATGTTTCTGATTCTGCAGGAGGACACGATTGTCTTTTTTACTACTTTGGCCGGCAGATTGAACAGCTGTGTCTCTATCTCCATCTTCGTGTCTCTTTCCATCACTTGCTCGATCAGTGTCTAGACCTCACTTTGGGCTGGCCAATAATTGAAAAGCTATATTGATATTCTGCTTGGGGGAGACAGAGGTAAAAAATACAATTGTATTTACAGTTAATCATTTGGAGAGGAAGCATTGCATCATTTGGGAAAACAGTCTACAGTATGGTCAAGAACGCTTGTGAAACAAACCAGGTTAAAGGGACAGTTCACCCAAAAATAAAAATGGACATTTATTCGTCCTCAGTTAGTTGAACCTGTATGACTTCTTCTGCAAAACACAAAAGATATTTTGAGAAACGTCTCAGTGGTTTTGTGTCCATACGATGGAAGTCAATGGGGGGGCTCAATATTGTTTGGTTACCAACGTTCTTCAAAATATCTTCTTTTGCGTTCTGCTGGAGAAAGAAAGTCATGCAGGTTTGGAATGACATGAGGATGAGGAAAGAATTTTCATTTTTGGTTGAACTATCCCTTTATACTACTTTGTGAATAGTTGTAAAGTTTGACCATGGCTCTGTGCTTTATTGAACTTGTCTGTCTGAGCTGAACATGACTTGTTGCCTGGCCGATAATCAGCTTTGGGAAATGAAAAATGAGACTCACAGAGAACCGATGCAACAATGAGAACAAAACTGGGATTTTGTCTAATGGGCCACGTGTTCAAGGAGAACGTACATCTCAAATGACAACTGAATTGAAAATAAATTGAAACAATAGTGCTGATGTTGGGCTCTTGTCTTTGAAGAATCAGTTATAGGCCAGGCCTTGAGAAATTCACTTACCTCTACGTGGTTTTCAATCATATTTTTATGTTTTCGGAATGGACACGCTTTGTTAAATGTCTTCCTTGGATGTGTACCGCAAACATCTTTAAAGTATGGATTGACACCTGTTGGCCTGCTGTTCTCTTCAAAGCGAGTGGATGATGTGAATGTATCAGAAGCAGTCACGCAGTTAGAATGCAGCCCGTCTCAAATGCCATGTGCCCTATCTGTAGTCCTGGCACTGCACGGTTTAGCTGCTGCCATTTAGATCAACATCTGTTGCACCCTTGTACAGAGACAGTTCATTTTATTTTGCTTGCAAATGGCAAAGTTTATATTATGCTCAATCTTTCCTGCAGGCGCTGCCATATGAAGCTCTTCATGCCAGAACGTAACTTCAGCACATACAATGAATCACAATATGTGTCATGACTGCCGATTCATGCTGAGATGTTGAATCTGTGCTGCACTGCTATGATAACTTCCAACACTGGGATACTTCCTAGATATCTAATGTAGTTCAGAAGCAAAATTTCAACATGTCATTTAATACAGCCACGGAAAAAATTAAGAGACCATTTCAGAGACTGGTTTTCTGATTTTAAAATTTACTATTTATAGATATGCGTTTAGTTTAAATAATAATTGTTGTTTCATTCTGTGAACTACTAACAACAATTTTTCCAAATTTCAGTTTCTATTTGCATTTATTTGCAGAAAATGAAAACTGGAGAAACAGGTGAAAATCACAGAAAAGATGCTCTGTGTTTTTTCAGACCAAAAAATGTGGCAAAGAAAACAAGTTCATATTCACTTTTAAGCAAAAGTAATATTTGTATATGTATTTCAGGAAAAGTTCAAAAATATTTTTTTTTGTGATGACCTCGTTTTTATCCCATTTCATGTGTCTCGTCATGCTGTCAGTCTTTCACATTGCTGTTGGATGACTTGGTGTCACTCCTGAGGTTTGATTTAGTTGAAATTCAAACAACACTGGAATGACCACAATACATCTAGAAATGCTGATTTGAAATGAATATTTGGGATGGTCTCTTCTTTTTTTCTGCACCTGTATGTATAATATATAGTAATATAATGCAATATTGTTTCTACATCTATTTATGCTATTTAGGTATTGTTCATACTGTACCAGTGTTCCTATTTAAAAAAATTTAAGGACTTCACAGCCACTTGCGATTACTAGATATTGTACTTTTGATTGTGTATTGATATTTTTATTTTTGTCCCATTCATTTTATAATTTTAAGATTGTACCTACTAAAATCAATTATTTATTAAATACTAAATATCTTAACTTTATTTACATTTTGTATTATTCATGAATATTTTAAAAAATAATTATATATATATGAACGTGTATGTATTTATAGTTATTATACTAAATTAAATAATTTTTTTGTTATAATATTACAGAAATTACAGACGCACCGATGTATCGGCCAATAATCAGTATTAGTCGATAAAAGCAAATTTTCTGGCTATCGGCTGATGATCAGGGCCGATATGTCCTGTCAATCAAAAGAGGACAGGAAAATGCAATGAATTTGTTCTCTGTACATACTGTAGAAAATGTTAAGAAACATCACCACCATGATGTTCAATAGTAATAGTAATTATGAATCAATAACATTCAGAAAGTTAAGAAATATCAATTAAGAAATAACTCTTCAGAATCTGTATCGGTATCAGCAGACATCACACTTAATAATCGACTTTCGATGGAGAAATTTAGTGCATCTTCAATAGAAACTCACTTTTGAATTCCTTGATATTTACAGGTTTTTTCATATCTTTGAAAACACTGATGTACAGTATAGCTACAGTGCCAACAATAACATAAGATGAATAAATCTGTAGTGTCTCATTTATGAAGAGCAACACTTGGTCGACTTTGTTAAATTGAGCCAGAAATCCTTTCTGCTGACCATCATCTCTCTGCCTTTCATATTCTCCATTTATTTATACAGCAGCCATTTCATATACAGTATTCTTTAAGTTATTTTCTCGCTCTGCTTGGCTTTTTCTTTCAGTCCGTATAGAATTCAAGGGTCAGCAATACATATATTCTTGATTTGGTCATATTTCGTGGCACTGAAAGATGAGGGAGAGAGAGAAAAGACCAGCGCTTGAGAGCTAATCCATCATCGCAGTCAGTGCTGGGTCCCCATGCATGTGTATGAATGAAGAGAGAGAGAGAGAGCACACAGACACCCCATGCTGTCCAAATACTAAAGCCCTCCTGTAATAGGCTTTGCCAGCACCTCCTGGATTTCTAACAATAGTGATTATAATGTCACACTGGAAACATGAAATGAAATGTCTAATCCAAAGAAAGTTGTTTTTGACAAAGCCTTTAAAGGGTTTGTTTAAGCAAAAATAAAAATTCTGACATCATTTTTTCACCCTCATTTCATTTAAAATCTGACCGTTTCATCAATTGAACAAAAAAGATATTCTGAGAAAATTAAGTCTCAGTGGTTTTGTGTCCATACAATCATACAATGGAAGTCGACAGGGGTTGGTGTTGTGCAGAAGAAAAAAACATTTACATTGGGGATCGATCCTGATCTGTCGGAATTATGTATATACAACTTCAGTCTCTAATAATAATGATTTATTATTAGACTAAACTCATTACTGAACAGAAGATGAATATTAAGTAAGGCCGTCATTTAAAAGTACAGTAGTTTAGATAACAAATAATATTTATATTTAAGTGTTGCTGTTGTGTTTCAGTAAATTTGTTTGTGTCATGATGTGATCTGTGCTGGTTTTTGCGTTAGTGATGCGCTTATTTTTGTCATGAAAAGTATTGAGTAGTTCACTATAAAATAAAAATTTCATGGTAATTTACTCACCAACATGTTATACAAGCCGGCGTCTGTGTGTTTATTTCTTCTGTGGAACACAAATTGAGGCTTGAGGAATATTTTCCAGGGATCTTACTAAAACGGGGGGATGTTGGTTAAGGTCCAAATTTCAGTTTCATCGAACACAGAAAAAAATGATTATGTGCCTTTTATGAAAATAAATTATTAAAATATACTTAATATAATTACGTTCCTGTTTTAACAAAAGAATTGAGCTAAAATAACGTAAAAATCTTGTCAATAAAAGATTTGTTAAGATTTGAATTATTTTGTTTGAGTAATTTTAATTGAACAAATTATTAAGTAAATCCAACTCACTCTGTGAAGTAAGACACATGTTTTTGTTCAGAGTTATTATTTTATTTACTTTAAGTAACCTTTACTTAATTCTGGTTAGTAAGTTGTACTTGAATTATAGCTCATTGTTACAAGGATGTTACAAGTAAAATCTACGAGTTATTCTTTTCAGTGCAGCTTCAAAAGGTTCTAAACGACACCAGCTGATGAATAAATGTGTTGTCTAGCGAAACGATATGTCGTTTTTCAAGAAAACAAAAAAATGATATACTTTGTAAATATAAATATATGGCTTGCTCCGCCTCGGAGTGCCTCCATGTAGCGCATCCACGGCGTCATGTACGTCACGTTGGAAAGGTCAGGTGTAAGGTGTAGTTGACGTAAGCGAAAGTTCCGACCCAGCGTTTACGAGTATAGAGAAAGACGACTGTTCAAAAGTTCTTGGATGTTGATTGACTTGTTAGTGTATATGTCTTTGAGCAATACTATTGTTTAAAATGGTCAGTTCGTGTGCATGTCAAGCATGTTTAAATCTTTTGAAATCTACGTCACACGTAACCTTTCCAATAAATGACCTTCCCACTTTTCTCACGCCATCTTCATCGTCTTATTACAGATTTTCTTTTATACCATCTGTCTGCTTCCTCTGCAGGCTGAGAAACCTGCGGTTTAAAGCCAACAGGTCTCGTTTCAGTTCCTCTCGACTGACAGATTAAAAACCGCTATTGATTAAAAAAGAAGTTTCCATAGATTTCCTCCCGACCTTGTCAGGTCCTGGTCTTCGATTCTATATTTAGGCCCCCGCATGAATCTCGGCTGCTTTCCAAGCCTTCACTTTCCTCAAATAGCCCAGAGCTAACATGAATCTTGTCCCTGGCAGTTTTGGGGCCGGTAAACGTACGTGTATTTTTCTAAGGGACAGGCACCAGTGGCCATTTCGTTCTCTGTGAGGTAAGATGAGTCCTAGCTTTAATTACGCCCCCGGATCCCAAGGCTAAGGGCAGCCAATCACAGGTTCATCAAAACCGGCCTTGGAGCCCAATTCATCTCTATGTGTAGAAAGCAAATGGGGAGGGAACGCAGAGAACAAAATCGATATGTGCTGTCTAATGTATACATGACCGGGGAGACCATCCTCACATCCCATGAGCTTCAGTGTGAGATCAAAGGAGCTAAAGAGACAAAAATGTGCCTTAGTACAGTAGAAAACACAAAAGAAAGATGAAAACAGAAAGAAACATGACATGTTTTCAAAGAAAGTTTTGCATTCTGACTCAAAATTACACTGCCGTTTATGACACATTCCATAATAGGGGTGTCACAATATCAGAATAGTTCACCCAAAAATGAATATTCTGTCTTCATTTCCTCACTGTTTCGAAAATGTATAAATTTGTTCTGATGAACAGAGAGGAAGATATTTTGAAGAATGCTTGTAACCAAACAGTTCTTGGCCGCTATTGTTTACAAGACCTGCTTTATAAATTTCTTGGTTCTGTTGAACACAAAAGAAGATATTTTGAAGAATGTAGGAAATGTTGGAAACTTTTGACTACTATTGAAGTCAATAATGGTCAAGAACTGTTTGGTTAAAAGCATTCTTCCAAATACAGGGTTTCTTCAGGTTTCACAAAGTCAATTTTAAGACATTTTAAGACCTTTTTTAACCATTATGTATACGATTTAAGACCTGTATCACAACATAAAAAACCTCACACCCAACATTCCCAGATCAATTTCTTTCTGGCATACGAAGCAGCTTCAAAGATGTTTGTGTTTCAATGAGCATTACAGGTAGCGTTACATGGCCTTGGGATCTTTAAGACCTAGAACACAATACTTCAGTGAATTTAAGAATTTTTAAGGGCTAAAAATTTGATTTTGGAAACCCTGAAATATCTTTCTCTGTGTTCATCAGAACAAAAATATTTTTACAGATTTGCAACAACTCAAGGGTGAGTAAATGATGACAGAAATTTTATTTTTGGGTGAACTATCCCTTTATTTTGAATAAAATATATTGTTAGTTCGTGTCAGCCAATGCATCAACTAATGTTAATAAATGACACCTTATTGTGAAGCGTTAGCGTTTTTTATAATACAAAGTAGTGGAGGGCCTAGAAATATCACAGCATATCAAGATTTATACATCACCTGTTTAATTGCGTTATTTCTCTGCGCTTTCTCTTTTCATAAGGGTTTAATTCTCTACATTAGATGAAACATTTATAGCGTCTCTTCGGTAAATTACTCCGCTCTTATGATTTGGATGGCAAAACAGAGACCAAATCTGTCTGTGTTAAGCTTACGATCTAAACAATTGGCCTATAAATAACCTAATGGAAGTCATTTAGTCTTCAATCCTGCAGGGAACCCCGTCCTATTACAAGTCTGTTAGGATATTAGCTCGCTATATATACAAGTCCACCAGCCACGGCATGTTTGGTGGACTATGTCATCATCGCTCTATCAGCGAGTGAAGAACCTCATTATAAAACTCCATGATGGTTAATTTCACATCTATCAGCAATTTTCTTGTGTAAATTAATGCCTTCGGTGGGACACGCTTGAGATATCGCTAGTCTTAGATCTTTATAAAATAAACCACGTGGGCTTTCGTATTTGCTCTCTTATCATATGATGTTCCCTGGGAAACACTATTTGAATTAACCTTTTAAATGCTTTCTATAGTTTAAGATCACCCTCATTATAAATATATTGCTGTAGGTGCCGTCGATTTGAAGGTCCTTATTTGTCACTTGTGCAGTTTGCTTAGATATATTGGAAGTGTCTACTGTTGCTCTAACCTTAACGCATATGCAGTCATCCGGCCTAGATAAAGTGTGATCAACTTCTCCCCAGAGACTCCAGAGTAATTTGGGACGCAGACCTGCCGGATGAGGGATTAAGACCTGCGTCCTTCTGGATGGAAGTCCCCGAGGTCCATCTTGCGGTTTCGTCCACAGCAGGTTGCCCTTGCGTATTCGTGCAATTTGAAAAATCTAACAGGGATTCCTACTTAATCTTTCGTTTCATATTTTCTTGTCCCCCTTAGACCCGGTCACATAAAGTAGAGCGTGCGCTGACAAGCCCATGGCGTGTTGCCGTAATCTGGCGAGGTTATTCCAAAATTGCTCGGTACCATCCGAATCCAAGCAGTCGCGGACCTCTTTAAGCCTCGTCCTGGCAGAGCCATGATGGCACCCAATAAAAACCTATCGATCCGCTGTCAGCTTGACGCATGGGTTGAAGCGCAGATCTACGCTCAGCTTTAGTTTTGGCTCAGGCGTAAGGAAAGCGTGATTGAAGAATGGATGAGCTGGTCTCAGGTCAGTGAAAAATGGCAGCCTCCTTATTAAAATAACATTTGAAAGGTTTTGAGAAGCACAGTTGGCTTTTCTGTGTATTTCACATTTTGAGACCTTTCGAAGGGATCGACCCTTTTCCCTTTTAGGATATCCGTGATGCATTGGTTACATCCAAGATTTTCCACTACAATAGTTCTTATAAACTTCCTTTAAATTGATCAATACATCACTCATCAATATTTTTAATGCATTTTCCAAGAACTGGATTGGAGATGCTACAGGTTAGTTTGGCCAACCTTTCGGAACACACCTGCATTTAGATGACTTTGAAGCTAACAGACCGACTAAAAGCCATAAAACTCCAATTTAGACTTCATTGGGGTCGTTTACATTTATAGGCGATTAACTATGACAATGGCAGGTTGCGAATGACAGCCTGACAAAGAAGTAAATGAATCTTTTCCCACCTTTACATGAAATCAAAATGTCAAAACCAGATACGATTACCTCTGACAGTTCTTTCATGTAAGAATTCACTCTGACAAAAAAGGTCTGTCTGCGCCGTACGAACGGTACGCCATGACATCTCTTTAACTCTGATCTCTTTGTTCAACATTGTATTTTAGAGCTTAAATCACTTGCCTAATTGTACATCCGTCACCCGCTGTAATTTCGCTGGCATAGAGTGCATCAGCGTGAGTTACAGAACTGGTATTATATGATTTAAACGTATCGAAAAACAGCGTTTAAAAAGAAACTGCTTTTACAGACATATGGGTAGTTGTTAAGTTTCTAATGTAAGTAAATCACAAGTTCGCTGACAGTTAACAAACCCAAGATGTCAGTCTGATTCATATTGCTAAATGTTGCTGTATAAATGCGATTGCTAACGTTAATGAAGCTAAAGTGACTAAACGGTTTAGTAAGCCCGCCCCTTTCATGAATGTGCTATGCAGTTTGCTTACTAACGTAATTGATTCAGCAAATACCGACGTCCACCTTCAGTAAGATGCTGAAATTTTACGGTGCACTGTGTTTGTTTTACATATGTTTCACTTTGCTGAAATGATTGTGTATCTGGCCAGATATCTACGATCATTTTGTAGACATTGTGGTATTTACAGTATCTACATTATTTGTAGTTAGAAATAGTAGGTAAGTATATAAGTAAGTACATATAAAGTCTGTGTACTAGGGATGAGACAATATGGCGGTATCGTCAATAACCGTGATATTAAAAGCATGATTATCGATATTGTGTTAATATTGTAAACTGTTTAAAATGTTGCCTTAAGTGCCACACCGGCTCTTTATCTGCCTGCCTACATTTGTATTTTGAGTGTGATTGATTGAACAAACACAAAATAAAAAACGAATGTGACCGACAGCATCATTTATGCCTAAAGTGTATTGTGCTGGATACCGCGATAATATCGTGACTTGCAAGTATGTTGGTCACGATAACCGCGTAGAGAAAATGTTATATTGTGAGAGACCGACTGTGTACTTAATTTATTTTTACAGTGTTATTTTTAGGGTTGCATGAGTATATTCTATAGTACATGAGTAGAAAGTTACTTTTTGAGTAACAGTTTTACAGTAAGTTTGCATTTTTTTAGTTAATGTACTACTTAACTAATATTAACAAAATGGAATAAATGCTTAAGGACTATATTGCTCCTTTTATGTTAACGTTAGCAAATGTATTAATTTTATTGTAAAGTGTTTTCCATTTATTATTTTAGCAGACATGCACTAGACATGTATTGTAGCCACATGTACTATCAGGAACAGTAATGAAGCTAGTGAACAGCATTATTTTTTATAGAGTTTTTAGTAAATCTGTTTGCGTTGACCATTGAGAACCTCAATGCAGGTCCAGTTGTGCATTTGAAAATCCAATTGCTCTTTTGATTTCACACATGGCTGTTTTCACACCATCCAGATGAATCTTACACAATCCTATCCATCTAACGCTCTGTCAGGGCGTGTAGGCGGTCTTCCTCTAGTGTGGTACGGTATTGTCCAAATTCATGTCTCCAACATTTTTGCCGTAGATTCAAATCTTATTACCAAGTGTGGGTTGCAGAAACCATTTAAAAAGACACAACAAGTGGTAGTTGGCTCAGCTGGTTTATTTATAACGTTCTTCCAGGCATTCAATGTTCGTTTCTCATACATAAACATGAATTTATTTGCTCGTGGCATTGAAGCTCAAACCAGGGACGCAAATAACGGAATGAGACGCTTGTGGAGGTTTTACACATCACCGTTTCTATTCTATATTATTAAGCAGCAAGAATTGCTCTCTTCGTTCGTCTTCAATATAAAAGACATCAATATGAGCAGCATCAGAACGACTTCGCTTTAGAGTTGAGCCTTGTCAGAGTTTGTCAGATAATCACTGAATCGTTTTCCACAAGCGAGTCTGATGAAAAGCCCACGGCCCATCTTCAGACTTCACCGTATGCCAGTCGATGCAGATCCCTACGAGATCATCGCATCTGCCTCACGTGAGCTCAAGTCGTCCATGCGATGTTCAGATCAATGAGCACGTGTAGTGGCTGTTCTGCATTGATTCTGTGCGCTGGGAGAGCGTTTAGTGGCTTTTACAAACTTGGATGAGTTGAGTGGTTCATTGCACAGCCAAAAGAGAGTCAAGTGAACCCCAGCGTAACGGATGTCTTCTGTGCTAAAATACTGTTGAATTCTTAAGATCAATTGTCTTAAGTGAGGGGTGTTTTTCAAGGAATTATCTGAAAGCTTGGTGATAAAGCAGTTGTGTTTGATAGCATCAATGTGAGGGGTAACACTGTGATCTTTTTATCATTTATTGCCTTTAAAAGTGGAAGCTTGCCTCCCTGTTGTGGGACTTAAAGCATTCAATAAATACCAAAGCTCTTTCTGTAACCTCGTAACCACCGGCAAAAAGCGTAATGCTGTTTGAATATAAACTCGAATGCTGCGTTTATGTTTCACCCCACATCTTTTGTTGCTTATGTGCCGCGCAGAAAATAATTTGGGACATTGGAGTTTGAATAATGTGGCACGTTCAAGACAGCATTTTCTTCCCATCATTTCCTGACAGAAAAACGCTGTTCAATTACAGCTGAGCTTTACTCGAGGTTTGTACAAGCCGAACGGCACGTAACGCTGCTGTGAGCGCTCTTGTGCCGTCAGATGTCAGTCACTTTTTTTAAAGGTGTTTATCGCAGATGTTTTAGCGCTCAGGCCTTCCAGAGGAAGCACGGAAGTGTACCCTTCTGTCTTCTGTGTTGTCCCCCAGAGGTATTCTATAAAAAACACATTATTTATGGTGGTGTCATGACCTCCGTAATTCTCTCGATGACATTGTGATGAGATTTTCTTAATTTTTTTGAAGAATTCAACCTGATCAGATTGCAGATGAAAGATAACATCATTGTATAATGTATATTATTTCCTGCAGATAAATCTCAATGCCATAGATAGACTATGACTACAAAGGAGGTCATGATATAATACTAGAAATGTGCTTGTTATCCAATTTCAACATATCTTCGCTGTCCCTCCAACACCTTGGATGTCCAAATTTCTTTGTCCAAAATGGAGAAAATGGAGAAAACACTGTACTTTAAATTTCATTACAATTTATGTTCACAAGTTATTTTTAATACGTTGTATTGCTTTGTATATCTGCAAAACCAAGTGACAAATAATAATGATTTATGGCAAAAAAATAAAGATCGTGAAATATGGAGATACTAGGTTTCAGAAGGACAGCAGCGACACACCTCTATTCAAGATATATCTATATTTATATATTTCATAGTTGTATTTAAGTTAAAAAAATAAAAAAATATTTGATACAAGATTAAGAGAGACAAAGAGAGACATTAATTTTAGAAAATAAATAGTATTTTGTATTCTATTTCTTTTTTCAACAGTAATAAGCAATAGCATAACTTCAATTTAGTGTAAATTATTTAACTACAGGTGTTTAAAAATTGAGAAAGCAATGAACAAGGTAAACAAAGAGACAGTGGAGAAA
Source organism: Triplophysa siluroides (assembly GCA_006030095.1). NCBI lineage: Eukaryota > Metazoa > Chordata > Actinopteri > Cypriniformes > Nemacheilidae > Triplophysa > Triplophysa siluroides. The sequence continues at coordinate 1,079,510 of VCII01000054.1, forward strand.
ATTTTGTCATGAAATATTAAATAAAACATTTGCGCGCACATTGTTTTTGAACGATTTCCTTCCACGCTGTTTACTACAGTATCTACAAATACCAGTATACTCTGAACAAAAAGAGAAAAACAAGCAGCTGCTTTTCAAGGTTCAGATCTCGCAATGTTCAAATGCTTCACCGCACCGTCAAGATAAAAACTCTGAGAGTGAAGGATGCGGAATGCAGGATGTGACCGGGTGTCCGCAGACGTTTTTTTCCTCTTTTGTATTTTCTTTTTTCAGAGCGAGATTCCTCTCGGCAGTTTCACAAGATTAATTGGTTGTGACATGACAAGCCACACTGAGACTCAATTTCAAGACCAGGATAACATTATGAATACTCTGAAAGCCCAAAGTCTGATGGGAGGATTTACAGATGGCAAAGCAGTTTTGAGCGGCTGTAGGATGTCTGATATTCACCACAACGACTCATTCATCATCACCTTTGCACTCTGAATTACAATCATCATAACAATACTAAAGTCGTTTTTTTAAGGACATGTTAGTGAGGCTTGTAAGTGCAGAATATTGGTGGCGTTTGGGGTGTTTCTATCTTTGGTAAGGGTCATTGCTAACGTATTGTAGTATGTGGTTGCTAGCTTAGCCACGGGAACGTGTTTTGAGCAGGGGTGCAGTGATTTTTTTTGCCAAAGCAGAAGTTATGACTGTTCTATGGGCGAACCGCTGAAGTCTAATCTTAATAAATAACGGAGGCAAATGAGTCCGAGAATCAAGAAGATCCCAGTGTGATTATAGGATACAGCATAAAAACAAACACGTAAACGCAATGTAAGACAGTTATAAAATGTAAGAAATAACTGTCTTACATTACTGCTGGCCTGTTGACTTTCTTTCTTTGACGCTGCTCAGCATGAGGACAAAAAGTCTCAAATTAGTTTTGGCGCCATTTGGACAAGACCGCTCGTGACACTTTTACGTTAACTTCACTAACGCCGTGATGTCATGAGATACTTGTTGTCAGTGTAACAGTAACGTTATTAAAACAAAAACAGTAATGTTTTTAATGTTTTCAATGGATATTAGTGAATAGACAACTTAATAAAATGTATTATATTTATTTTTGATAAAATCTTTTCATTTACGGAATGTATAACAGCGTAATGTTACAAATAGCCCGCCCAAGGCAGCAATGCTTTTTACTCTATCCGAAAATAGCTGTATTTTCTTTGGATTAAGTAGAAATAGTAGTTAGATGCTATTGATACTTATAAATAGTGGCAGATAACGTAACTATTTGCACCTCAGTATTGTTGTTGTGCATTAAATGTTATGCACTAATAACAGTGTGTAAATCATTATATTTATACAAATTATTAAAATGATGGCAACTTATTGAGATATTAAAGCCCTACACCCCTAACCTTACCCTAAACTTTATTTAAGACCTAAACTTTACACCTTATGCCACTGGAGTCATTGTACCAAATGAAGTCGTTCTTACACGTACACCAATCCAATCACATATTAGTGGGCGGACCTAGTGCATATAGTATGTGCCTTTATTCATTTATCCTTCACACTGTTTCAGTTTTTCTTTCGCTCGACGCCAGGGGGTGCTGCAGCATCCCCACTTTCCCGCGGCAATGGCTGCTAGGGTGGTGCTATGTGGTTGCTAGGGTTTTAAAGGTAGTTTCTTTGCACCATCAGTCCTTCCTTCATTCCCATTCTTTTGTCCAAATTGGGGGAGTGAGTCATGTTCATGTTTTCGGCACATTTGGAATGAGACAGATTTTATATTCAGGCACATTTCAAATTGTTTACCAATGGGAGCAGTTTAGGGCTTGTTCCACGCAAAATGATTGACAGCTGTAATGGCAGCGAGCAAATCTTTAATGTCTTGGATTCAGTGGCAGTTTGGAATCAAACAAAGTCTGAGGTGTGCAGCAGGTCTAAAGCGTGTCAGTTTGTGACAGAGCTGTCATGCATCTTTGTCCTGGAGATATCTATTATAAGTGAGAGACAAGCTAAATCTGTAATCTTAATTATCAACATTGCGAGAGAGAGAAGAAATGAGATTGAGGGAGGTAGAGATAACAGAAGGGAAGAATTGAGTTTATCCGAATCCAGTAGGGACAGAGAAATATACAAAATAAAACGTGGCACATTAAGGGACACGAAGCAATGAAATCAACCATCAGTCATGAGAGAATGGTGAGACGGTAAGAGATGAGAGGGGTGAAGAAATCCACAGTACGTGCAACAGACACATGATTGTCATTAAAGGTTTGTGTTTTTGGATGTGCTGAGGATGAATCATGCTCTTCTGTTTTTATACTAAACAGAAGAGCATCATATAGTATTTCTATACTGTATAAACAGAAGAGCATCATATGTGTGTGTGTGTGTGTGTGCGTTTGTGATTATTACATTTTATTTGGTTGTATGAATTCACAATAACACGTTTTGACAAATTTTGGGAATTATTTAGACTATTTAATATTCCAAAGTTGTAGTTGGTTTATATTTTTGTGGCCAAGATATTTGCTCATACCAATTTTATGAATTTTAAACCAGAAAGTTATCGTTGTTGTGCGCTTTTTCCACTCTGAAAGTGAATGCACAGAACACGCGTCTGGTTTAATATGCAGTACTAAGCAAGCGTATTCAAAATGGTTGGAATTATTTGCATAGGTGTCAATGAATGTTGTCCTGTTCCATGTACTACAGATATTGCCCATAACAGCTGGTTTGGACAGGAAACGGATGGTGTGAAAATGTGCAAACATCATTTATGCTAAACGGCACGCTTTGCATTGATGAATGCGTGTATTAACAGGGCGCTGCACGTTTGCTGCCGTCAGGAGAAAACATTGCAAATATTTGACCTCCAGCGGCAAGAATAGAAAAAAATACTTTTGTGAACGATCGATCCTCCTGACAAAAATGTCACACTTTAAAACACTGACTACCGATTGATGCACTGCGAGCCAAACGGAGGGTATTTTTAACAACATAAACCCACACAGGCCAAAATCACACAGCTAGGCTACTAGCTATCATTCACTCTTTGGTAGTCATTTATTCACTCACTGACTCTGCATTTATACTTTCCTGTTCATTCTGTTACTCACTGAATCATTCACTCATACTTATTATATATTATTCACACTCTTTCACGCACTTCTTTAGTTATTTACTTACTATACATATTGATTCAATCATTTATTTAGTCTACATATAATTTATTTTCCTCAGTCAATTTTCAATATTTCATATTTATTCATTTATTTTGAATTTACTATTGATTCACTTTGTAATATTCATTCACTCATTTTCAAATGCATATTCACTTATTTATTCATTCACTCACTCATTTTAAAGGCATTTAGTTATTAAGTCACTCACTCCTTCATTCACTCAATCTGTTTTATTTATTAACTTGCTTAGTCCTTCATTCAGGTTATCATATTTATAACTACTGTACTGATTCATATGTTCACTTTTCTAATTCATTTAAACACTCACTCACTCACTCACTCACTCACTCACTCACTCACTCACTTACCCGCTCACAAAAACTCACTCACGTCACGCCACGTCTTCACTCATTACCCGCTCCAACACCCCTCACTCGTCCGCTCACGGGATATCGCTCCGAGCAGTCACCACTCACTCCCCACTGACACTCCACGATCTCTCACCCTCACTCCTCACCACAGTCCCCTCCCTCACACCTCAACTCACTCACTCACTCAGAAGGCTCCCGGGGGGGGTTCTCGGAGAGAAGTCATCGAGTCAGGGTCGGGTCCCTCCCTTACCTCACTCACTCACTCCCCAATCCCTCCCTCACTCCCTCACAATCACTCACTCACCCTCGGGACTCCACACCACGGGCCTCCACTCACTCGCTCATCAACCCTCATCTCACTCACTCGCTCCCTCACTCACCAGCAATCGCTACCCTCACTCACTCACTCACGCCCTCACTCCACCTCACTCGACCACTCACTACTCCTCCCTCACTGGCACTCACTCACTTCCTCACTCACTCACTCACGGTCACTCACTTACCCGCCTCACACAACTCAGCTCAAGCGCTCACTCACTCACTCACTCACTCACCAATCGCCTCCCGCTCACTCACTCACTCACTCACTCACTTCACAACGCACTTCACTCACTCACTCCTCACTCACTCACTCGCTCACTCGCTCACAACAACCTCACTCACTCACTCACTTCAATCACCCTCACTCACTCCTCCCTCACTCACTCACTCAATCACTCACTCCACTCACTCACTCACTCACCGCACTCACTACTCACTCACTCACGTTACCCCGCCTCACACACTCACTCACAGTGTCTCGTCGCGGGGTCCGCACAGTCGCTCATCGCTCCCTTCACTCGCGTCCACTCCCTCACTCAATCACTCCTTACCCCGCTCACCAACAACCACACTCACTCACTCACTCGCTCAGCATCACTCCCTCACTCCCATACCTCACTCCCTCGCTCACTCCCCTCTCTCACTCACTCACTCCCTCCCCTCACGTCCCTCACCGTCACTCACTCACTTCCCGCTCACACAACTCACTCAAACTCGCTCACTCCAGCGCACGGTCACGTCACTCACTCACAAAACTCACTGCACAAGTGCACTCACTCACTCACTACCACTCGCGGGCGCTCACTCACTCACTCGCTCACTCACTCAATCACTCACCTCACTCCTCACTCACTCACTCAGGGCGGGTCACTCACTCACCCGCTCACGAACAACGGTTCGACGGGGGGTCACTGGCGCTCACATCACTCACTCACTCCATCGCGTCCCTCACTCACTCCCATCACTCACGGTGACCGCTCACACAACTCACTCACTCGCTCACTCACGCACGCACTCACTCACTCACGGTCGCTCGGCTCACGTCACCGGACTCACTCACGTCAAAACTCCGTCAAGCACTCACTCGCCGGTCACTCGCTCCGGTCGCGTCACAACAACTCACTGCACTCACTGCACTCCATCGACTCTCTCACTCCACGGGGCATCACTCACTGGCACGTGGGACCCGCGTCACAACAACTCACGTCACTCGCGTCACGGGGGGGAGGAATCACTCACTCACTCACTCAGCTCACGTCACATCAGCTCACTCACAACTCACTCACTCACTGCACTCACTCCCTCACTACCCTCACTCACACTCGCTCACTCTCTTCACTCACTCTCACTCACTCACTCAACTCACTCCCGTCCACTCACATCACTCCTCACCCGCGTCACAACATACTCCTCACTCTCTCACTCACTCACTCACCGCACTCACTCACTCGCTCCCCTCACTCACTCACTCCTCACTTACCCGCCTCGACACCACTCCTCACGCGCTCACTCACTCCCTCACTCACATCCCTCAAATCGCCCCTCACTCACTCAAGCCTCAATCACAACTCAGAACTCACTCACGTCACTCACTCACTCCTCACTCGCTCACAACACTCACTCACTCACTCAGCATCAATCACTCACTCACTCCACTCCTCACTCATCACTCCTCACTCAACTCACTCACTCACTCACTTACCCGCTCAAACAACTCACTCACTCGCTCCCGCGAACAGTCCGCGTCCCCTCGCTGCGCCGGTCACTCACTCACATCGACGTCACTCCCCTCGCTCACTCACGTCGCTCACCAATCACTCACTCACTCACTCACTCACTCACTCACTTACCCGCTCACAACAACTCACTCACTCGCTCACTCACTCACTCAAATCGCTCCCTCACTCACTCACTCACTCACTCACTTACCCGCTCACAACAACTCACTCACTCGCTCACTCACTCACTCACTCATCACATCACTCAGCAATCGCTCCCCACTCTAACTCACTCACAACTCACTCCCACTCACCACTCACTCGCTCACTCGCTCACAACAACTCACTCACTCACTCAATCACTCACTCACTCACTCAATCACTCACTCAATCACTCACTCACTCCTTCACTCACCTAATCAACGCACCCGCACTCACTCACTCAATCACTCAGAGAAAACTCACTCACTCCTCAGCTCACTCACTCACTCACTTACCCGCTCACAACAACCTCAACTCCGGGGTCTCTCGCCTCACTCGCTCACTCAACTCGCTCACTCACTCACTCACTCCTCCTACAATCGCCCCTACTCCGCTCCCTCACCCCCTCACTCCTGCCAGCTCATCTCACTCACGTCGCTCAACGAGAAGCAGGGTCGCTCGGCCAGAATCTCTCATCTCACTCACGCACTCAATTCACTCACTCACACTCACCCACTCACTCACTCACTCACTCAATCACTCACTCACTCGCTCACAACAACTCACTCGCACCCCCCCCACCACCCCCCCCCCCCCCCCCCCCCCCCCCCCCCCCCCGGCCCCCCCCCCCCCCCCCCCCCCCCCCCCCCCCCCCCCCCCCCCCCCCCCCCCCCCCCCCCCCCCCCCCCCCCCCCCCCCCCCCCCCCCCCCCCCCCACCCCCCCGACCCCCCCCCCCCCCCCCCCCCCCCCGCCCCCCCCCCCCCCCCCCCCCCCCCCCCCCCCCCCCCCCCCCCCCCCCCCCCCCCCCCCCCCCCCCCACCCCCCCCCCCCCCCCCCCCCCCCCCCCCCCCCCCCCCACCCCTCACTCACTTACCCGCTCCAACAAACTCGACGCACTCACTCACTACACTACAGTCTTCAAGATCCAATCGGAGTCAGCGTTCTCAGGTCGGCTCACTCACTTCCTCGCCACTGCACCTCACCGAGCAGATCTCTCCCGAATCCCTCCCTCCCCCTCACACATCCCTCACTCCCTCCTCACTCACTCGCTCACATCACACTCACTCTCACTCACTCAATCAACTCACTCAACTCACTCAATCACTCAACTCACTCACTCACTCCACTCACTTACCCGCTCACAACAACTCCTCCGCGCTCGCTCACATCGCTCACTCACTCGTGCGGCTCGCTCACTCCTCACTCACTCACTAAAATCGCTCCCTCATCACTCACTCACTCGCTCACGAAACGCACTCACTCACTCCTGCACATCACTGCTCACATCACTCACTCACTCCTCGCTCACTCGCTCACTCAATCATCAATCAACTCACTGCACTCACTCAATCACTCACTCCCTCCGGCGCGACGAAGCACTCACTCCCTCACTCACTCGCTCACTCACTCCTTCACTCACTCTCTCCCTCACAACTCACTCACTCACTCACTCCTCGCTCACTCACAACTCACTCACCACTCCAAAAAACCCGTCACTCACTCACTCACTCACTCACTCACAACTGACTCACTCCTCACTCAATCACTCACTCAAATCACTCATCACTCACTCACTCACTCATCACCACTCCTCACAACAACTCCCTCGCTCACTCACTCACTTACCCCGCTCACACAACTCACTCACTCACTCACTCACTCACTCGCTCGCCTCACTCACTCACCACATCCCTCCTCGCTCACTCACACTCACTCACTCACGTCACTCACTCGACAATCACTCACAACTCACTCACTCCTCACTCAATCATCACTCACTACACCTCACTCTCTCACTCACTCATCATCACTCCTTACCCGCCGTCACAACACTCACATCCCATCGCTCTGCGCATCAAGGGAGGGGGAAAGAGTGGGGGGGGGAAGGGGGAAGAGAGGAAGGAGGGGCGGGATCGCTGCACTCCCATCGCTCCCTCACGTCCCTCAGCCTGCCGGTCACTCACTCCCATTACGTCGTTTTTCGCCTCCCTCACCTCCCTCCCGTGGGGGAGGGTCGACTCACCACTCACTCCCCTCCCTCACTCACGATCCCGCTAACACAAGGAAGTCCCTCCCGAGTCCGCGGGGCGGGAGGGGTTGTAAAGGGGAAGAAAGGGGAAGGGAAAGAACAGAAGGCGAGAGAGAACGGAAAGAATCGGAAACGAGTACTCAAACCTCACTCCACCACTCGCCTCAATCTCTCACTCACAATCACTCGACATCCCAAAAGTCACTCACCCTTCAACAACTCCCTTCACGGGTGGGGCTGCTCATCAACAACTCACTCGCCTCACTCACTCACTCACTCAATCACTCACTTACGCCCGCTCACACAACTCGCTCACTCACATCAACTCACTCTCTCACTCAACAACTCACTCACTCACTCACTCACTCACTCACTCAACAACTCACTCACTCACTCGCTCTACTCGCATCCTCACTCACTCACTGCATTGATGACGGGGGGTGCACCGAGGTGAGACCGAAAGAAGTAAAAAGCCGCCGGAACAGACGAACAGGGAGGTGGGACAAGAAAAGATCTGCGAGGGATAGGAGGGCATGGGAAGAGAGAAGCGGAGGGGGAGGAAAGGAATGCAAGAGAGAAGCGAAGCAGACAAAAAGAACGGGGAGGGAAGAGGTGAGGAAGACAAAGAAAAGGAGAAGAGGGAGGAGGGGCGGAAGGGGAAGACGAAGTGCGAAAAGAAGGAAGAAAGGAAAAGGGAGGGAAAAAGAAGACAAGGAGTAGTAAATAGACAGGAATAATAGCCAGGAAAAATAGAAGTCGAAGATGACAGGTAAAAAGAGTAAGCCCCCCGCGGGTCCAACGGCGAACCAGAGAGAAGGCGAAAAGAGGAACGAGCAGGGGACGCAGGAGTGCTGAAGAGGGGAGAGGAGACAGGTTAGCACTGGAGGAAGGGAAAGAAAGTCTCTGAAGAGATGAAATGGGGGAGAACGAAGGTAACGTAAGGAAGGGGGGGGGTAGACGGTCCAAAAGGAGTGAAACGCAAACAGCGGAAGCCGAGTGAGGAATCGTCTCCCTCCCGTCCCGTGTCTCGAAAGTGAACTAAAGTCATCGGTCTCGTCCCCGCAGATCTCAGATCGCGCCCCCCCCGTCCGCCCCCCCCGTCGGGTCCCGTCTCTCCGGCAGATCCCCTCCCCGTCCCTCCTTCCTCCCAAAGAAAATCGTACTCGAATCCAGGCACGTCTCTCATCCCCCTGCGTCCGCCCCCTACCACCCCTCCCCCCTCCATACATTAACAAAACAACCGCAGAACCCTCAGCCAAAAAGTCACCCACCCCTCCCTCACTCTACTCCCGAGTACCCATCCCCCCTCCCTGCCCTCTCGTTCAGTCATCCTCCCTTCCCCGAGTCTCCTCCCCCAACTCACATCGCCTCAGGGTCGCTTACTCACTCGCTTACTCACTCGCTTACTCGCTTACTCACTCGCTCACTCGAATACACTGATCACGTCGCTCATCTCGCTCACTTCACTCACACTCATTTACTCCCAACCACTCAGCTCGCTCGTCTCACTCACTCACTCACTCATTCACATCATTTCACTCACTCACGAACTCACTCACTCACTCACTCACAACTCACTCACTCAATCACTCAATCACTCACTCGCTCACTCACTCACATCGCTCACATCGCTCACTTGGAGTAGGCGATCGCTCGCTCACTCACTCACTCACTCACTCAATCGCTCAATCGCTCACTCACTCAATCTCTCACTCCCTCACGTACTCACTCACAGACTCACTCCCTCACTCAACGTCACAACTCACTCACTCACTCATCACAACTCACTCACAACTCACTCAACATTCGCTCGAGCTCGCTCGCTCACTCACTCACTCACTCAACTCACTCACTCACAACTCTTCACTCCTCACAACCTCCCTCACTCACTCACTCACAACTCCTCACCAACTCACTCATCACTCACTCTCTCACTCACCATCGCTCACGTCGCGTCTCTCACTCACTCACTCACTCACTCCTCACTCACTCAATCGCTCACTCGCTCACCACTCTCACTCACTCACGCACTACCAATCGCTCCTCACTCACTCACTCACTCACTCACAACTCACTCACTCAACTCACAACTCACTCACCACTCCACACTCACTCACTACCCCGTCACTCAGGCGCTCGCGTTCGCTCACTCACTCACTCACTCACAACTCACTCACACTCTCACGTCACTCACACCCACGCACTAACTCACTCACAACTCACTCACTCACTCACTCACTCCCAAACTCACGTCACTCTCACTCACTCACTCACTCCTCACTCACTCCCAACTCACTCACTCACTCAACCACTCCTCCCTCACTCACTGCCTCACTTCACGTTACTCACTAGCTCACTCACTCCCTCACAACCACTCCTCACACCTCCCTCACTCCCAACTCACTCCTCACAACTCACTCACTCACTCACTCACTCCCTCACTCACAACTCACTCACTCATTAGCTCACTCACTCGCTCACTAGCTCACTCACTCTCTCACAACCACTCACTCACTCACAACTCACTCACTCACAACTCACTCACTCACAACTCACTCACTCACTCACTCACTCACTCAATCACTTACTCACTTACTCACAACTCACTCACTCACTCACAACTCACTCACTCACTCACTCACTCACTCACTTACTCACAACTCACTCACAACTCACTCACTCACAACCAACATCACTCACTCACTCACACTCCACTCACTCACAATCACAACTCACTCATCAATCACTCGCTCCTCGCTCACGTCCGGTGCTCGACTCACTCACTCGCTCACTCGCTCACTCACTCAATCACTCACACTCACTCACTCACTCAATCACTCGCTCACTCACTCACTCACACCTCACGCACTCATCAACTCACTGGGCACTCACAACTCACTCACTCAAGCACTCGCTCACGTCAATCACTCCCTCACTCACTCACTCACTCACCTCCTCACTCACGCCTCACAACTTCACAACTCACTCAATCAGCTCGCCACTCGCTCCCTCACTCACTGCACTCACTCACAACTCACATCACTCACTCACTCAATCACACTCACTCAGCTCACAACTCACAACTCAACGCACTCAATCACTCGCTACACAGCCTGGTTCCTCTCCCTACCCTCCCTCACTCACTCACTCACCAACTCCTCATCACACCTCCCTCACTCACTCCTCACTCACTCAACACAACTCACTCACTCAATCACACTCACTCCCTGCACACTCCACTCACAACTCACTCACTCACTCACACTCCGCCGTTCAGAAGGGAGGAAAGCAAGACAGGATGAAGGTAATGAAGCCCGGCGGACGAGGGAAAGACGCAATGAGTAGAAAAGAAGGAACATAAAAAGGGGAAGCGAACAAGGGGAGAGGTAAGAAGCCAGAGAGAGGGAGGAGCGGGGGGATCAGAGGAGGCAACCAGGGAAAAAAGTTAGGTCGAACAGGCAATGACGACGATAAATAAAATGGGGAAATAAGAGAATATGTGGAAGAAAGAAAAAAGAAGCAGCGAGAAAGGCGAGAGGTAACATACGGCAGAAAAGACGAAGGAACGGGAAACGGGGGGGAAAAGAGGGGGGGGGAGGGGGGGGGGGGGAACGGAGGAAAGGAGAAGAAAAGAGCAGAGCGGAAGAAGGGGGCGAGAAGGGGAGGGGGAGAGCGAAGGGGAGGGAACGAAGAAGACAACAGTGGAGATGCGGGGAAGGAGAGAGGAATGCTAAGAAGACAGCTGGAAACAGAAGCGAGCAGAGAGAAGAAAAAAAAGAGAGAGAAGGAAAAGAAACGACGGTTGGGGCTGGGTAAAAAAAACAAGAAAGTGTAGGAGGAAGCAGAATGAGGGTGAAGAAGGAAAAATGTAGGGGAGGAGGGGGGTAAAACAAAGGGTGAAGAAAAGGGAAAAAAAGGGAAAGTGTGAAATAGGAGATAAGGGAAAAAGCAAAGACAGAAGAATAAAGTAAAAGAGAGAAGAAGGATCAGAAAGAGGAGGAGTGCTAACTAAAAAAGAGAGGCGGAGCTTAGGGCGGGGGCATCTCGATCGCATATCACATCACGCACTCACTCACTCACTCACGCACTCACTCACTCACTCACAACTCACACTCAACTCCTCACACTCACTCACTCCATCACTCCCTCACTCACTCACAACATCACTCACTCCACTCACTCACTCACTCACTCACTCACTCACCTCCACTCACTCGCCTCACAACTCATTCCTCACTCACTCACTATTCACTCACTCAACTCACTCACTCCTCACTCAGTACAGCAATCACAACTCACTCACTCACAACTCACTCACTCACTCCTCACTCACTCACTCACAACTCACTCCCCACACTCATTGCAAAAAAAAAAAACTCACTCACGTCGCTCGGCTCACTCACTCACTCCACTCACTCACAACTCATCCCTCACCGCTCACTCACTCCTTCACTCCGGCTCCTCGCATCACTCACTCACTCCTCACTCACTCACCACAACTCACTCACTCACTCACTCACAACTCACTCACTCAATCACATCACTCACTCACTCACTCACAACTCACTCACTCACTCACTCACAACTCACTCACTCACATCCACTCACTCAGGGGGGACTCACTCATACACTCAAAAAAAACTCACACTCCACATCACATCACACACTCACTCACCCCTGCAATCACGCGCTCAACGCACTCACTCACTCACATCACCACTCACTCACTCACTCACTCACTCACAACTCACTCACTCACTCACTCACTCACAACTCACTCACTCACAACTCACTCACTCACTCACTCACAACTCACTCAATCACTCACTCACTCACTCACTCACTCACTCACTCCCACTGTGCACTCCCTCCACTCACTCACCACTAACTCACACACTCACTCAACTCCCTACCACCACTCAACTCAGCAACTCACTCACAACTCACTCACAACTCACTCACTCACACTCACTCACTCACTCCCTCACACCCACTCACTCACAACCACTCACTCACAACTCACTCACTCACTCACATCAGCAACTCACCACAACTCACTCACATCACAACTCAGCGTACACTCAGAACAACTCCCTCACTCACTCACGGCACTCACTTACTCACAAAACTCACTCACCGACAAGATCACTCAACACCCAATCTCCAGCGGATTCACAACTTCACACTCGACGTACATCACTCCCCACAACTCAATCACTCACTCTCGATCCAACAATCAGCTCGCGGGTCACACTCCCTCACTCACTCACTCACTCACTCACACTCACTCACTCACTCCCTCACAACCACTCACTCACAACTCACTCACTCACTCCACAACTCACTCACAACTCACTCACTCACTCAATCCCTCATACACAACAACTCACTCACACAAGTTCTTGCCCTTTTTTAATGGCTCTTTACTGCATCCTGTTCCCTCTTTTAATTCTCCATCTCTTTCTCACTGCTGCCGTGGCAACAGCAGACCAGAAGCTAGAGAGAGATGAGATTGGTGTCAGGGCACAGCAGCTGTGTGTGTGTGTGTGGTGTGTGTGACCTTAGGTAATGTAGAATTGAATGCTGGTTTTTGGTGGTAGTCAGTGTATGCGAGAGTAGCAAGCGTTGTACTTTGATCCATTTTGCCCTCTCCGCTCTGTGTGTGAGTGTGTTTCAAAGTGCCTGTTGAATAACCTCGCTATCCACATCTATAAATGACCACCATCAATGTCACTAAAGTCCAAACGCACAGAACAGACGCTCATAATGATGCCGCAAATGTACTGAATCCTTATTTTTAGTGTTAATGTAAAATGTCTTCACACAAATTCGCTAGCTAAGTGTTCCGCCATTTTGGGGGGGGGGGGGGGTTTTTTTTTTTTTTTTTATTTTTTTTTTTTTTTTTTTTTTTTTTTTTTTTTTTTTTATTTTTTTTTTTTTTTTTTTTTTTTTTTTTTTTTATTTTTTTTTTTTTTTATTTTTTGTTTGTTGACTTTTTTTTTTTTGTTATTTTTTTTTTTTTTTGGTTCTTTTTTCTTTATGTATTTTTTTTATTATATTTTTTATCGGAATGTATTATTTGAAAACGAATATATGGACTATTTTTTTATTTAGGTATTTGTTTAGTCTACAATTTATTTGTTTTAAATATTTTCATGATTTTGTTTTATTGATTTTAAGTTAGTCTATTGAGTTTGAGGAAAATGAAGATATTATCATTGTTGGATTTAGAGTATGTAGATGTTAAAATGGTATTTTTTGCTATATTTAGTTTAGAAAAGTAGGTTTTCTTTTTTATATATTATTTTTAATATCTTTTTCTTTTTTTTTTGTTTTTTTTTTTTTTTTTGTCGATTTTTGAGGATTAATTTGTTTTTTTGTTTATATGCTGTTGTTGGTATTTTTTATTGTGTTTTTTTATTATTAGGATTTTAGGTAAAGCTTTTTTTTTAGTGTATTATTTTTTTTTTTGTCTATTGTATTTTATTTTTTTTTTATTTTTTTATTTGTTTAAATGTTTTTATGGTTTTGTTTTTTTTTTTTTTGAGTTTTTTTTTGTTTTTGTATTTTTACTTGTTGTAAATTGTTATAGTTATTAGATTTATTCTTTATTAAGTTTTTTTTTTTTTTTATTTTTGTGAATAATTTTTTATCTTTTGGGCTATTTTTATATTTTTTTTGTTAATATTTTTTTTGTGTGCTTTGGGAAGGAATTCGTTTTTTTTTATAATATATTGGATTTTTGGTGTTTTTGTTCTTTGATGTTGTTTGAATACTATTCTGATGTATACTGTTTTAGTTGGTTGATCTGTCGATAATTGATAATGTATAATAAGATTTTTTTTTTATATACTTTTTTAATAGATGCTCTAGAAGTAGGAGAGGGGGGACTCTTCTGTTTGACATCGTAAGTTTGTTTCGTAGAGCTTATGTGTAAATTTAGAGATGTACTGTAGAGTTAGGTATTCATATTCCCCCTCCTTGTTTATTTCCTCCCGAATTTATGCTGTCGTTTTCCACACACCAAATTTAAATGGGGACAGATGCTGTCTGTTTGATGCCGGTGTTGGCACAGACATTATTAACATTTCAGCGTTGGTCTGTTTCTCACACAAAGCTTTCATGACATAAGAAGTCTTGAAATACAGTGATACATAAGTGCCGTCTCTAGTCACTGACATTTTGTAGGAAGTTAAAAACAAAAACCAACTCATTTTAAAGGAAAAGTTTACCTGTAAAGGAATATTCTCTCATAATTTACTCACCAGCATGTCAAAGATGTACATATTGTTTTGTTTCAGAAGACATTTATTTACTTACTGGATTCATCTTAATGATGGATGTACATTCTTTTTAGAGCTTCACCATTTTGACCCCCATGTAAGAATATTTTAATACAACCGTGAAAATGAAGAGACCATTTCAAATGTTCATTTATTCAGGATTTCTAGATGTATTGTGATTCCAATGTCTGTTGAATTTCAACTAAATCAAACCTCAGGAGTGACACAAAGTCATCCAACAGCAATGTGAAAGACTGACAGCATGACAAGACATATAAAAGCCGTGAAAAAAAATCAAGGTAATAACATAATAAATATATTTTTTTAACTTTTCACAAAAGTACAAATATTACTGTTGTATTGCTTGAAAGTGAATATGAACTTGTTTTCTTTGCCGCATTTGAAGTCTGAAAAACACAGAGCATCTTTTCTGTTATTTTCACCCATTTCTCCGGTTTTAACTTTCTTCAAATACATGCAATATTTTTATTTGAAATTTGGAAGAAACATTGTTAGTAGCCTACTTCACAGAATGAAACAAAAATGCTAATTTTACCCAAACGCAGAAAATAATTTTGAAATGCTCTCTTAAATATAAAGTTTGTGTTCAGCTGAGGAAAGCAGGAAGGTTGGCATGAGTGCGAGTAAATAATGTGAGAGTTTTTATGTTTGGTTGAACTGTGTTCTGGATATCTATATTTAAACAGAAGGGAGCCTTTATGTCTTTATGTGTGTAACTACACAATGTAGACGGGGTTGTGCACTGCTTGTTTTACTCTGTGTATATGTGTTTCCAAACCTGTGTAAACAAGTGCAGTTAATTTAGTGACGCAGCGGCATTATGCATTTATTCTGCTTATCACCGGATCAAAAGATCGCACCCACACGCATACAAACACGTCGCAATCAGAGACCATACTCTTCACTATGTGTGTGTGTGTCTACTTTCTCACTATGGGGCTGTGACATTTCTGTTTCCCTTCGCATACTGTAGACTCGACATGAACGCACCCTAAAATGCTAGGCAGTTCACTAGGTTTTGAAACACTGTGAAATTTGGTGCCAAAAGGTTGATGTGTGCTTCTCAACGTCTATAAACCCTCAAAACCGCAGCGCAATGTTTCTGATGCACACTTCTAACAAACGGTCTCTGGACTCGTACCAGACAGTCTGAGCAACACCGTCACCAAACTGTGGAGTCGTGAGAGGACTGCGGGAGATTTAGGTCGCATTTCAGACAGGCCCACAAATAACCAACAGTGTTGCGGTGTGCATCTGTGTATTTGTATAAGATCCCTGTTTGGGTGTCCGTATTTAGTGATGGATTTGCATTTGCTTTTCAAACGCACTGCTCTCGGACTGTAAGTGTATTAAAGACAGAGAAAGGTTGGTCATCAGCCAATGCAAGTCTGTATGACACAAGGGTCCTACTTTATGCCCGCTTCAACAAAACGCGTCGCATGGTAGTGTATTTTTGCTGCCGTGTGTGAGCGTGTATATAAGTGTGTGTTCCACGCAGAATCTCAATGAGCCGATTGCCGCCTCCACCGCCGTGTCTGTGAATCAGCACTTCCTCACATACCTCTGTCCAACACACACCACACAAACATCCTGCGTCGCGACAAAGACTCTCCCAGAGGACATCTCCCAATGACCCCCCTCCCTGTTTGATCAGAGGTACCTAATACACTTCTTGTCAGATGTGTAGAGCAGCTTTGCACCGCATGGCTTCCAGATTCTCACATGAAAGTATGATAATGAGACAAAGAGGCATGTATGAGAGAACAGAGACCTAGAAACGTCTGATATAATAGACTGAGAATGTGGGAAAATAGTGCACAGACGTCCTCGGGTTCGACTGACCGTAAAGAGGATTTAGACGGAGAGAAATCAAGTCGCCTACCAAAACAACCAAGGTGTTAATATGCAAATATTGCATTTACTTTCTCTAGTCGCAATTTAATGTGAAAGTAAGCCATTCGCATGTGTGTCGCTTAAAACATTTTGAAGTCCTCTTTGTATTCGCTTATGATCCCGTGTGACTCTTGTTTAAACCTTCATGTTACACCTTTTCCAAAATTTCCACAAACGGCATCAGTATCAAATTGAAGGCACACTTTCTGGCCTTTTTGCACTTTTTGAAGCCAGACTTCTCTACATTATCATTCACTGGAGATCCCGAAAATCTCTCTCTTCTTTCGCTTTTCCAGGGAACCAAGAGCTGCGGTGGTTTGAGTTGACCTCTTCTTTCATTACCCGTATTCCAGAATATCTGGTGAGTTTGGAAAAAAGCGAGCAGTCTAAAGCAGAGACTGAAAAGATTGTCAAGGCGAGAAAGCAGATTTAAAATCTACTCTCGTTCTCGTCCTCCCTTTGTCTTTTTTCTCTCGCTCGTGAGATATAAAAGCAGTTTTTCATTCACTGTAAGAATTTTCAACCATGTTAATTTGTAGTCATGGGAGATCATTGTTTTTCATCGCAGAAGGAAGGTTTGTAGGCCTATAAATTTGTAGAGAATTGAATTGTAAATTGACAATTATTTAATACAACAGCTATAGTATGTGGCTTGTTTGTTGCTTTAGCTTGTAGTTTAACAACAAAACAGATTCTCCATTAAAGCGGATTTAAAGAGTTAGGTTGGTAAAAACTGAATTTGATGTGTTGTATGAATCCTTTGTCTCTTCGGTTTAAAATGTTATATTGTTACTCCGATTAAATTTTGTGATGTATATATAGAATGAGTCATTTGAGGAAGCCTTGTATCCTGAGTTTAGAGACAACAGTTACGTTTACACGCACAGTCTTACTCGGATTATGCTTAATAAGCTAATAACAAATAGGTCATGTAAACACGTAAAATGGTTATTGGGAAATCTCATAAACGGCATGAGCAAAACCCACTCGGCACAGGTGGTTTTTGCCCAATACTACGATTTCGCGCTGCATGTAAACCGTGCCGGTTTTCTCTCAGTTTTGTTTATGTGCGCATGTCTGACATGCAATAGTAAGTCCCAAACGGAAATAATAGTAAAATAACGCATAAAAGTCTGCTCTCGAATCATGCAGTTGATGTAGAAACGTCAAAAATGAAGAACTATTGTTGCATATGCAGGTACATCGGGCCAGAGCCATTGAGAGAGAGAGTTCTGCCAAAACGCTGGAGCGTCACGTGATTCATGGAGCCTTTAGATAGTTCCAGGAAGTTATGTTTTCTCTTTAAATGCTTAATTTTTTTATTCATTAAATGCCTTCCGTCTTTAAATGGGTTAAAAGTTTACCTCAGTTGGTCTGTTTAGTCGCAGCTCCATGCGTTACTAGTGACTTCCTGGGAACTATTGAGAGCCTCCATGAACCGCCATTGCTGTTTCATTGGAGTCAACGGAGTTGACGCGACTCTCTCTCTCAACGGCTCTGCTGTGAACATGAGAATACAATAAATGACAATAAAAATACTCGCTGCATTTTTAATTACTAAACAGACTATCGACGGTGACGTCACTGCATGCGAGAAACCCATCAAGTCTCAAACGTCCATGTAAACGCGGTTTCATGCGTAGCCCATTTATTACAAAGTGAAAACAGCTTTCTTTCTAAGCTTATTTTTGATAGATATCCGTTTATGTCATCTCTGAGGTAGTCCTACTGGATTCTCCTGTGTCTCTTTTACGGTGCCTGTTTAAACCTGGTTCATTAAGTCACTCATTGCGAAGTCTTGTTTGTGTCAACTACATTCCTGTTTTTTTTTCATCTTGTTGGATAACCTAGTTTTTGGACCTAGTATTGTACTTTGTTTTGGTGAAACTGCTGCCTGCCCTGACCGTTGCCTGTACTGTTTTGATCACAAAAGCTTCGTTTAGATCCTCAACCCATCCTAATAAAAGCAATGTTAATGAAATTGGCAGAATAATACATTTACAGGTCTAGTGCACCCAGAATTATTTGGATTTTAATGCAGCCGTAAAAATGCTTCACACATTTTTACTCTATGCCATTCAAAGGCAACATACAGTTAATATTAGTCAATTATCTCTGTTTATGTAAAGTAAAAAAAAAATTGTGGAGGGAAAGAAAAAATTCTATGATATTTCTGATTTTATATTGATTAAAAAGACAGTTAATCCCATCGTTTTGTAAACATTGCAAACAGGTCCCACAGACGCGAACACCACGCAAGGGTCAAATGTGTAAAACCCAACTCCATCTTTCCGTGCCGCCTGAGCAAAAGAAAAAGGCGCTGAAATTTACCGCCAGCGTCACAGGTTAAGTGAATGTGAGCCGCTGTGCCACTGCAGCATTCAGTATTTCTCTACTGCTGCACATTTTTAATGAAGGTTTTGCTTTGGTGAAATATTCCTTTTGAGTATCTACAGTATGAGATAAAATATTAACAAAAAATACTACCTTCTTGCCATGAGAGATGTTTAATGCATGTTTGACATTTGCAAAAAAGCCTCAGGGACGCATGCATTGATCAGTGTATTAACCCTATTTAACCTCTCAGCTGAAGACATGCAGGCATATGTTCACAGCTGTCTGGCACTTTTGTGCGTTGGTACTGGGAGACGGGATCATTGTGATATTTAAAAGTCATTACATTGAAGCGATAAAGCACAAAAGGCTGTGCTTTACAGTGATTTACCATGGTTAGGGGTGCCATATAATTGATGATGATTATTATTAATAATCTTCATGGTTATAGTTATTGTTCTTGGTGTGAACTGGTCTTAATACTTCATAATCTTTTAGAATTAAAATTTTTGTATACAGATATCAAATATATAAACTGACCCAGTTTAACCTTATACTTTCATATAAAAACCATGCAAGTGTGATTTCTTTGTTGTAGCAGTTTCGATCGTCCGATCCATTTAATAATTTGCAATAAACTCAAGGCCTTCATTATGGCACCGATTAATAAAGGCATTGTCAGTTATGCAGTTTCGCCTATGGGATAGACACAAAGCAATCTGCGAGGAGTAAAAAGATTTGGATAAGTATGGCGTGAAAGGAAGGAGGCTTTGCTCCCAGGCGTTTAAGAGGCTTGTCAGCGACACGTTCAAAGTGACAAGTGAAAATAACAGCACAGGACAGAGTGAGATACGGCGCAGACGATTTTCAAAACAACTGCACTGATTGTCTGGAGTTTAGTGCTTATTGGTGCAGCGTTTCGAAAATCATAAAGGAGATGTAGAGCCAGTGTTGCACAAAATGCTCCAATCTCCACAGCATTATTTATTTAGAGTATCTACCGGACTTGAAGATGTTCTGTTTATAAAAGACATATGCGTAAGACTCGATCCAAGTGAATTTGAATACTAAACAAACAGACTGCTTGTGTACAGTAGCAGAGATTTTGCGCCGTGGTGAGTCGAGGGAGGTCAGAGACGGACGCAGGCGGCTAGAAAGGCAAAAGCTATCAGCAGACAACGTCTGACCTCGATACCACCTGCTCCCGAGACACACTGGGAAACGGTATCGTCTGCATCTCGGGTGCCCTCTGTGACCTCCACCTGTCACTGCCTCACCCGAGGTAGACCTTGTTCACACCTTTAGCACCATACTAAGAGACAGAGAGACATAGATTAATTGAGAGAGAGAGAGGGAATCACACGGGTGAGATAATGGAGAGGCTGATATAAATCAGTTCAGCTGCTGTTTAAACAAAAGAGGTCAAAGAGTTTATTGAACACACATTTATAAACTGTAATCGCTTTACATTTTTAGATTGGATCGGCTCATTCATACAGAGAAAATCATGTATTTTTAGTTGGTGAGAGTTTTTTTACTTGGTAACAATGGCTGTTTGAGCAGAATGATCTTTCTGACATAAATATGCTTTGAGTATATATCTATATATACTGTATATACATATAGGCGACCATTTCAGAATTATTTTATATAGTTTTATTTATTATTTACTATTTATAGGTAAATTAATATATTATAAACTTATTTTTTTAATTCTGTGAACTACTTACAATATTTCTCCCAAATTGCCACTAGAAATATTGTTTCTATTTGTATTTATTTGCGGAAAATGAAAACTGGAGAAACAGGTGAAAATAACAGAAAAGATGCTCTGTATTTTGTCAGACCTCAAATACTGCAAAGAAAACAAGTTCAGATTCACTTTTCAGCAATACAACAACAGTATCTATTTAGGAAAAGTAAAAAATTGTATTATTATTATATATATTTTTTGATAACCTGGATTCTGGTCACAGTTTCCAACATAATGTTATCAAATTGTATTCAATTTTATTGCACGAATCCCTGGATATCCACTTTTATTTAGAGAGGGGTAATCCTCCGAAGGGACCTCCCCTCTTGAGTTTTATTATCAGATATAAACCAAACTGCCCTTTAGGGTTCTGGCTAAAAAGCCCAGTGAGAATTATCTGTGCAAGCAAAAGCATGGATAAATAAATCTTTCTGGTTAGTCTTTATACAGTATATTCTAAATGAAAGGGCCAGCACATTGGGTTTTGCAGGCATGCTGATAAAACCAGTGTGTGTTCTTCACCTCCACTGGCAGATATTATCACTTTTCCAGAAGTACCAGCTCTAAATCCAGGGACAAGCATTCAAATTATGAATGAGCCAATTTCCATTTCAATAAAAATGACAGTTGTAGTCAGAATTAGCAGTGCTGCGAGACAGTCTCTATAAAATGTTTATAGTAATCTGGTTTAATGTCGATGCCTCGGTTTAATGTTCTCTAATCTGGTTTTACATTTGGAATCCGGCTTTGTTACCTGGAACATGCTGATACACGTGTAATCCACCATCGTGCGGTTTATCTTCCGCTGGCTTCGTAATCTCGAACCGTACACCTGCAGTCTGGACAGCGTGACTGCTATGAGCCGGTGTGCTATCATTCCCATCTGCTTCTGTTCACCGGATACGGTTGCTATGGAGGGGATGCAGCAACGCACATCAGTTGTAAACCCGATTGATTTCTCAGCATTTCTCATGAGCGTGAGTGATATTGGAATTTAGGTCAAAGCGGATCGGATCGATAGTAGTTATAAGTTTACTGTCACACATCATCTACACAACAAACATTGTACTTGGTCTAAAAGAGCGATTGATGCAAATGAGTGCTACAGAGAGGATCATCCAAGAGGAGTTGTTCAATAGCCGATATCAATAAGGTTATCAGTAAAGCAGGTAGCTGATGACTGATGTAATGCTAAAATAAACAGCACGTAATCAATGAGGACAAATTAAATGTGCACGGAACTGATAAAACAAGATATATTCGGGATCTCCAACTTGGCAATTCGCAACTATTTTACACTGCAGCTAACTTGCATTCATTTCTACAATCTTGTCCGTGCATTTTCATACAATCTGTTTTTGTTTAGGGCTGGACCTTCATGCTTACTTTTTTTATAATAATTGTACTTTTGCTTTGATTCACAGTGCAATTTTCAGTGCAATCTCAGTTTGAAACATACAATTAGAAGGTTAGTGTCCTTATCGCTACGTGGGTTGATGTAAAATTCAAGTTATAAATCATTATCATAAACTTGTTGATTAGTAAGATTTGTTATGTATTTGCTCAATAAAAATGAAGGTGCTTCACGATGCCATAGAAGAACCTTTTATGTCTACATGGTTCCATATAGAACCTTTATCATCTGAAAAACCTTTCTGATTAACAAAAGGTTCTTTGTATAATAATCTTTTTTTCAGATTATTAAAAAGTAAGAAAGAGATTGTTCTTTGAAGAACCTTCGACTGAATGTTTCACTCAAACCACTTTATTTACATAAAAAGTAGTGTCAAGTGGTTCCGCGCAAATATCGTGAGCAGTTTCTGAACTTTTTCAAAACTCAAAGATAAATGAACATTAAGCACAAATAAGTATTTATATTTTCTGAAAAACACTTAAAATTGCAATAAATTTCAAAATGTACTGTCTAAATGCAGTCTTAACGCAAAGCATTCTGGGAACTGAAAATCCCCCTCAACCAGTCGTGTTGAATATCAATATTGTTTATATTAAGTAAACTCAACAATAGGTCTAATATTATAGGGTAAGGGGTTTTACTCAACAATGTTAAGTTGACCAGTCAAACACTTGTTAAGTAAATTCGACTGTACTACATTTTTAACATAAATAACATAGTTAACTTACGTTAATGTAGTTACTGGCATTCTTTATGTACTGTGAGCAAGGATGGGTTTAGTAAAACTAACTTCAGCGACAGTTCAGTTTTTTGAGTGGGTTCTTTATGGAACCTTTATTTTTTAAGAGTGTAGCCTTTGTTTATTTCAACCAGGCCAAAAACAAGGCGATTAAATCAGCATTTTACTACAATACTCCACCCAATCTTTTGTTTTTACATGCATTTTAGGGTTAGTTCAAAAATCAACATGTCATAAGAATAAGTAAGATTTCCTGAATCATTGCATGCCGTCAGTCTTTCTCATTGCTGTGGGATGACTTTATATAATTCATGAGGTTTGTTTGTTGAAGTTCTCAGACACTTGACTTAAACTGACTCAATACATACAGAAATGCTGATTATAGGCAAAACTAGAGTGCTCTCTTATTTTTTCTGTGGCTGTATATTATGCTCTACCTGTTGTATGAATTGTATTGTTATGATGATGACAGTATATTTATCTATAATTCATCGCAAGCAGTTTAGAGTAAATTGCAGTTGCAAAATTGCCCGTTTGAAAGAAACAAAAAAGAGACTTGAAAAATCTCTTTTGTATTTTTACAGATGACTCCTGTGCCAGAGCTTGACTTTGGAGGACAATTGTGTCATAATTGCAGCAACCATGATTAAATGCGCAGCTGGCATTTTGCAGCAATATTTGACTGTTTTGGCAAATTTAATCCTCACAGGATGCGGAGGGACGACATTATTAGTAGGTGGGAGGTTGAACGCTTTTCCCTTTTTTCCACCTCTGCAAAGTTTCGTCTCATCAGCCTCCTCCTGACTCTCCTCACATGTGGGAGGCCGCTCATGTAGAAACTTTAAACGGGGCCTCAGACTCCGAATTTTAATCATAATTATTTGTCTACAGTAGGGATTATTAGTGGTCTTGGTGGAGAACTTATTATTTTTTAGGAATGAAGAAGAAAAATAACATCTGGGACCTCTGCGTAAAGTTGATAAATAAGATATGTTGTATGCCGGGTGATCATGTGATCGCTAGTCAGGCTGAAATACTGTTATTGTCCTCAGGGAAAGTTAATTTAAAGGAAAGGACGTCCTTGGCACCCTGGTGGCTGTCGTTCTCTGGAACACTAATTGCCTGTGATTGTAAATATATAATGTCGAACAGCTCATAAAATGGCATGACAACAATGATGTAGAGCACAACATCACAGCCTCAAGTGCTTCACGCTGTCTGTTCTTTCTCTTGCAAACCTTGTATATTGTTGTTCCTCCTGTCCTCCTGCTCACCCCAGTCTTACTCATTTTCTCCCTTTTTTATTTTGTGAAACTGTAATTTCTGTATCCGCTTATGAGGTGATAATACCTTATGATGATTGCTGCAACATTGTTCCTTTAAATGCAAACACTTTATTTAACTGATGATCTAAAGGCTGTGCAGTAGTGGCCAAAAGGGATGTCCACCCAAGGACCGTTGACGTCAGCCTGTATTGACATTTTCAATTACAGACGCCTTGGCAAACAATAACACGCAACACAAAGCTTATTTAGTCAAATCCCAAAAGAATAACTGCTGTAATAAAAACCAGAGAAGATCAACAAACTATTAGGAACTTATAAAACTGTAGTCAATGAGTACATTTACATGCACAAAATAAACGGATATCAATAGAAAATCAGCTTGTTTTCACATGTTTACATGCGTATTAATAAACCGGCTATGCAGACAACCGCGTTTACATGGAAATTTAAGACAGTGACGTCACCATCTATAGGTAGTAGTCATTAACAATGTCGGTCTGAAGTTGTATTTTTATATCTCTTCAAATGTCCGCAGAACGCGCATATCAACTGCATGATTCGAGAGCATTTCAGATGTGTGTCTTCCTTATTGTGGTAATACATAGGATTGGTTAAACAGGGTCTATGCTTACCAAAGCAAACGTGAATCACCTGAATGGTAACTTCACAGAAACGATTATTCACAACAAAACAACATCAATGAATACATCTTAAATTTTCTTATACATCTTATTAGCATTTATATAAATGTCCCAAAAGTGCTTATTATTTTTTTTAGAAAAGCATGGGCTTATGGGTATTCCTCACAGCATTTGTACTGATAATTCATTGCAATGGACATGTATGTTAGGTTTACTCCATTCACTTCATGCATACTTTTGAGCTTTTTTGTTAATAATATTTTTGTGTTGCATATACTGTACAAAGGATTTTAAGTTAAGCAACATTTTTTTATACATTTGTTCATTTTTAAGTAGAAGCTACTTAACATTATACAATATGGTTTTTGAGACAGCGACTCACCTTTTAGATTGTACGCCGTTTATGAGCTTTCCCCGATAAAAGTAAACCGTTTTACTTATTAAGCATCATCGGAGCGAGTGTGTGCATGTAAACGCACTTAATGTATGCTTTACTTCCTGTGCGCTTTTATTTTTTTATGCTTTTTTAAATTAGAATAAAACCCATATTCCATGATATTCTGCAGTTTCCATTTGGTCTAATAAGTGAAGTATTTTCTCTGTTTACCATTAATTTAATGCAAAAAATACCTTCCAGACCTCCATTTTGGCCAGTACTGTATACTTTTATAGTACATACATGTATGTATATGTACATCTATGTGTGTGTGTGTGTGTGTGTGTATATCTAAATGTATGCATATACTATATATGCATTAAGTTCAGTCCGATTTTAGCTTCACAAAGTGCATATACCAAGGCTCAATTTTAAAAATGACACAAATTTAAAAACACAATGTTACATTGTAAGTTTACAATGCTTAAAATGTTGGTGTTTGTTGGGCAAGTGTTAACTCTTCTTGAAATGTTGATAAAAGCATATATGTAAATAAGTAATACTGTTTACTGTGTATTTTTACATAAGGGAATACAGTTAAAAACAGTAAGCAGTTTCATTAAACGCTTCATCCAACCTGTGCCCAGATCGTTCATTTGGACACCGTTGTCTTCTGTCAAACACCCAATTGTGGCAAGCTGTTCCTCTCTGTTGCCCCTTCATCTAAGTTGCCAGTGTTTTTTAATGTTTGTTCTGCTGCTGTGAAACAGACTGTACCACACACACCTCAACCTCACAAACAAAACAAAACAGATCCTCTGTCTGTGGTTAAACGAGAGGATTATCCCTTCATTATAGCGTCGGAGACAGCATGCAAGCCTCGCCTCCACTGCCTCCGAGGCAAACAAACCTTTTTATTTGCCACAACCTCACAGGAAGAGCCGTGCTAATGTCCCAAACACACACAGTCGCATTACCGTCAGGCTGACAAGTGACGGGCATAGGAACCCTGTTTTAACATTTCTCCTCGTGCGGCAGCCTGTGGAAACGTATCCGAGCCAGCTGGCTTTTCGCTTTTTTGGCGATTAAGTCCGAATGAAAACACACCGTTTGAGGTGTAATGGGAGAATTAGGTTATTGGATTTGACAGCATGAAAGAAATGTCTGGCTGAAATAATTTCAGCTTTTAATGTGGTCTGTGCTGTTTTAAAAGAGCTAGCTTAACACTGGCGTCTTCAAATGGTGACATCATGCATCATTTTTTACGTTATGCTTAGAGCATATTGGTACCTATACAACTTTAAAGGTGCAACTTCAGCTTAAGATTTCTTCAGATGTCTGATGAAGGCCTTGACATAAAAATCATGTTGGGTGTAAGCAAATAAAGCTAAAGTACAAATGTATTTAAAGGGATAGTTCACCCAAAAAATAAAATGTACTCATCAAACCTCTTTGACGTTTGACGTCTTCAGAACACAAAAGAAGATATTTTGAAGAATGTTGGTAACCAAACACCATTGTATAGGCACAAACCCTCTGAGACATTTCTCAAAATATCTTCTTTTGTTTTCCACAGATGAAAGAGAAATATACAGGTTTTGAACCACATGAGAGTGCACAAATGACGAACTCGTCTTTTTTAATGAAGTTAATGTCGCACCTTTTTCTCTTTAAGCCGCAGTTATTTTGAGGTTCGGTTGCTCCATCTCCTTGGTTTCTTGGTTTCTTGAGTGTTCATGCTGAAAAGGATTTGACAAAGGTTAACACAGCTCAACAGTCGGTTTTCCAAACTAAAACTGTCATTCAAAGTCATTAATCTCCATAGCAGTATTGGATTTGCCATGAAGGTCCGATATAGCATAACCCTTTTAAGCCAGGCCTACCACGAGCAATAAGGTTATTAAATGATGATATATTATTTCACTTTTGAAGAAAAATAAATCACTGCGAGGTACAGTGTTGTACAATGTTACTTTGGGCTTTGATCTTCTTTAATCATTTTTTTAAAACCTTGTGTAGAGAATCAATGGGTAGTATACTTCCGAGCACTGGACGCCAAGAAAGTGGGCGGTCAACATTGAAAGATTGTCTTTAAAGGTTAACAGCATTCGAATTGTCGTGAATCACTCTAGGATGTGTTAAATGAGAGTTATATATTGTTATAGGAGAGTAAGAGCAAGCCTCGGTGGCTTCATCGATTAGGCCGGCCGGTGGGTAATTGCATTGACTGTTAAACTCAATGCCGCTATAAGGGAAAGCTAACGGTTAAATAAGTGAAACAGCCTTGAGTTTCTGCCCCTTCAGCAGCCTCTTCCATCACGTCATGTTTATTTGTGTGTATTTCTGCCTCTCCTCTCGCTATCTCCTTCTGTTTACTTTCATCTTCTCCCATACGCTATATCTGCCTTCCCTCCCGCTGCCTCGACCCGGCTGCGTTTCTTTCGTCCCCTCCTTCTTTTTTGATTCTTCGCCTTCATTTAAGTTCCATTCAGACTTCAATTTGAATGCGTTCAAAGGGCCTTATTGGCAGGAAAGATAAACATTTGGTTGGCGAAGCCATGGAAGGCCAATACAAATCAAGCTGTTGACAAACTCGAACACGGGCAGGCCGGGATTGACGGCGGGCTTTGTGGACGAGGCCCTTGATCTTCTCGCTTGACTCGTGGCTCTGTTTTGTGTCGCGCGCACAAACACACACACTGTTGAAACGCGCTGGAGTCTTTTCAGGTCTATTATGCCGCATTCGTCAGGCATTCGGTTTCCCTCGCTCTCTGCTCTTTGTCTCCTGAAGCCATTTCATAATCTGTTTCTTCTGGCTGCGTTTTATTCTGGCAGATACGGTTGCAATTGACTGAATTGTTGTATATCACATCATGCTGTATACTGTATAGCGTTTCTATATAATTGCCGAGAAAATGTATTTAGGTGCTAATATAAAGCAAAGCGCGATGGCGTGAATATGTTATTGCACCGTATTCGCGGCGTCTCAAATTATAGCGTTGAGATGAGAAAGAGGTGCCTGTGCGCTTTTAGTATGCGTGTGGGTATATCTGTACTCCTACCTCTTTTAATGTGTGCATAGAAACATATGCCTCCGTCTGTGTGTGTGTGTGTGTGTGTGTGTGTCGTGAAGGACACTGAGAAAAGCAAGCCACTATATTATGTTTAAAAGTGGTACAGTATGCGTTTGCGAACCAAAATGGACTAAGAGGAGCCCTTAATAGGTTAAGTGGATGATGCAACACATGGACAGTGTGGTTGTGGAAAACTGCCAAGTGAAACACAATTAAGGCCCGTGTTTGAAATGCATTACTTACGGCATGTTTCACAATATATACTGCATACGTGTCTCTTTTTAAAATAGTATGTGACACAGTCTGCATTATTCAGTGTTTTAAATATCGTACGCCATTCACCTTGCAATATTGTCGATGTGCAATGTGCCATGTGTGGTCTGCGTATGTTATTAATGCAATAAATATATTTATTATATACTGCCTGTACATAAACATCACATTATTTCCCCCCCGTGCACAAAATTGAAATTGTTTTCTACATACGCTTGTTTAGTACTTCTTAGTGTGCTTGTGGCATCCAATTGTATCATGCTTTGCGCTCGAACATGACAGACATATAAAGCTTGTTCTATTTATTAAAGAGATTGTTTTAAGGCTGGAATACACTATGAGACTTTTAAGATGTGAACAGATTAAAAAAAACCTAGATTATTATAAAATTTAGATTTTTTGGGTGAACTATCACTTTAATGCATATTGTGTGAACAAAACACAATCAACATGTTGAATAATACGTTTTTTCTGAGAATGTGTATTTTTAATTATCTTTGTACAAATTGGGAAACATGTCATTGTTTTTAAATCTGCAATGTCCGGAACACACTTCTAGCTTTTCACAGATCGTTGACTTGTAAATGATGTAGGGACAATAAAAGTGAGTGGAGTTGTTGAGTTGAATGTTTATTGTGTACTTCCTCACCTGTCCCATAGGTGGCGGTGCAGGCAGCCAGACGACCTTTCTCCATGAGGAGCAGGGGAAGATGCCGGCTCGGCCAGCGCTGCTGCTGTCGATTCACCTCCTCTTCCTCCTCCAGTTACTGCTGACCATGGCCCCATCCTCTCACAGCCAGACACCTGCTCTCGCAGCCGTCAGGATGGGTGAGATACATCCGTCCGCTTCCTGTTCCCAAATAACCATCTTAGAATGTAGACTTTCCTCACTTTATGTCCTTTTCTACACTACTGCCAATGTTTTGGCTAAACTGGAGAGATTAATGCCGTCTTTGATTGAATTAGTCGGCAAGGTGTTTTAGTTTATACATGGGCTCCGTTACATTTCCTCAATTCTTACATCCAGTCTCTTTGGAAAATAACAACACACACTCAATAAACTGCGGTATTGAGGCATAAGGTGAGTCTTTAGTAAAACGGTTCAGTGATTCAGGCCAAGTCACCAACCTGGCGGCATCACATCAGATGACCTGATTCCACCTCAGTGGAGTTTTATCAGATATATATCAACATAGACGCAATGTGATAAATAAAGCTTTTTTATTGCAATGAGCAGATCCGACAGTGACTTAAAAGCCGATTCTTGATTTTTTATTTGAATGCTTTTATAACACCTCCTATTAATCTTTTAAAAATAAACACGTTACACATACAGTTTCAAAGAGATTGATTGAAATATGTTTAGATTTCCTTCTTTCTGGTCCATTTCTAAAAGCTTTAGAGCGATTCAATAGAGATATCAAACAGAAGGCCTTTTCAAAGTGACTTCCAATCGCTTCTCACTTCCCAGCATGTAAGCGATCGCTTCAAGCATCAGTGTGTCCTTCTTGATTCCTGCGAACAATAAAACATCATTTAGACTCTGGCAGGCCTCCAAACTCGCAATGAGTCAAACGGTTTGTTCACGTTTGTTTCTCAACAATCAACTGAAGTTGAAAAACAGCATTGCAAACTATAAGCTCAGTAGAACAGTGTAATACATTAATATCGCAACATGACGTTTGTTTCATTGTTCTGTTGAGGAACTTTATCTTTAAGTGAAGCTTCAAACGTCCGCATCAAACCGCTCCATCAAATGCCAGCGCAGAAACAAAGCACATTGGTACTGTAGTTTGTGACAGCATGTGATTTTTTTTCTCCCACTCAGCTGCTATTTTAGATGATCAGTCAGCGTGTGGACGTGGAGAACGTTTGGCTTTGGCTCTGGCCCGAGAGAACATCAACAGTGTGATGGAGGCCCGAGCTCGTGTGGAGGTCGACATCTTTGAGTTACAGAGGGACTCTCAGTACGAGACTACAGACACAAGTGAGTCCGACACACTAACACGGAAGCTTTGTTACCTAAATGTACATATTTGTGACCCCGTTGTAATGTAAATGAGATTACGAGCATTTAAGTGTGATTTCAAATGATTCACTTTATTATGATTTCAATCTTTGACATGGTCTTACTCAGACAGTATTAAAGTCATCAAGATTATATTTTCACAGAATACTACATTTTGTTTGATTTTATGTAGAAAACAATAAATCACAAAAAAGACTTAAAGGAGCAATGTGGGGCTTTTAGCGCCATCAAGCGGTGAGGTCGATAAATTGTAACCAACGGCTCACTCCAACCCTTCCTTCGACTATGATGTCGTTGACGAAGGAGATACCGTATTTACACATTTAAAGCAGTTTAACCGTTTAGAGCTACTGTAGGAACAACATGCCTACGCGCGGTGTATGTAGATAGAAATCGCTCAATCTACTGTAATTAAATCATAACGCTTCATAGTTAACACAAGCACCTTTCAGATTTCCCACAGATGTCGTACTTTCATGTGTATATAGCATCAAGGCTATAATGTTTTCTTATGATGCTAAATGAATTATATTTGTCACCCATGCCTGGCACCCTGCACATTTCAGTGCCACACAGTTTAAAAAGCACAAAGAAAGAAATCTTTTCATCTAAATATACACACCGCTCTCTCCCTCCGTCTTTCTTTTGTGGAATTAGAGCAGCAATCTCCTGTAGGCAGAGAATAAATCTGTGTTGTGCTTATTGATGTAATTAATCAAAAAGAGCTTTGCATTGACTCCTAATTTGATATATCATCCAGGAACAGGACACAGAACTGGACCACTTCCAAGATGTTGGCTTTTTCTTTTTTTCTTTTATCTCGCCTGTCCTTTACTCATTTAGTTGCTCTCTCTCTCTCTTTGCAACTATTTGTTTGTCCCTTTCTAATAAAGCATATTTAACTCTCTCAGTGTGTCAGATTTTGCCAAAGGGGGTGGTCTCTGTGATTGGCCCCGCCTCCAGTCCTGCTTCTGGGTCCACAGTCAGTCATATATGTGGGGAAAAAGAGGTAAGAAACGAAAGAACGGAAGTCTGTGTGAGTTTTTTCGAGATGAGAAATTCACACTGTTCCTCAGCCGCAGGCTATTATTTCCTTAGTGCCTTTGCCATGCCACGTCTCTCCCTGACCTAATTTTCTCTCTCCTATGCTTTTTCTTCTTTATGCTTAGCAATAGACTGACATATCAGCCGGACATATTTTGCCATTGAGACCACTTTCCAACTTGATCAATGACTAAAAACATCTAAAAACGCTGTATTATGCATGCCTGGCGGTCACCGATGCCATTTTTGAAGAAACACTATGCACGTGTTATCAAATAACAGCCTCATGCAAAGCATTCTGGGAACCAGAAATCGAAATTTACATTTTTACATTGTCATTTAGCAGACGCTTAAATTACTAAATTTAAAAATGGAATTATGTTTCCCAGAATGCTTTGCATGAGGCTGTTATTTGATAACTTCCTGTTTTTTTCTAATTTTGGTTCCCAGAATGCTTTGCATGAGGCTGTTATTTGATAGTTTTTTTCTGTAGGATCATGTTTAATGATCATTTGTTTTTGTACAAGCTGTTGCCAGTTAAAAACATAAATGTAAATCTACAGTAAGTTAGTGGCAAACTGCTGCCAGTAATACTGTAATTTCTACAGACAATTTTTACAGTGCAGATTTAACCCAAAAGCACTTTTTAAATACCCTTTGCTTTTGTATATGTGTGTTAAGAATTTTGCATATTTCAATTACAAATGTGCACTTGAGAAACATTGAGTAGCACAAATAGAGTCCAAGTCCTTAAATTCATGTTTTTGTGGTTTATACAGACAGGAAAATGGTATGCCATTTCCCCCCTAAGTCCCATTGTTGTGTAAACGAACAGCCAAAGCGCATAAAAAGCTTTCTATTTTTAGTTGAAAACGTTATTTTGCAAATGTTCCCATAGTATATACAGTATGGACCTCCCTTTGCCCCGGTGAATTGGTTTTTACCAACACAATAACTAAGTTGGAAGCACATCGTTTTCTGTAATGTCATTGGCATACCATTAAGATCTGTCCTCCAAATTTTCCTGGATTCATTTTACTTTATATATATTGGCCATAGGCCACCCTGCTCTTTAAATATTGGCACTACCTAAAAAAAGCCCATATGGGTTGATCACACAGCTACTTTTACTGTATTTCATCCTACATCTCATTCCTGTCTGTTTCTCCCAGATCCCTCACATCAAGATTGGTCCTGAGGAGACTCCACGCTTGCCCTACCTGCGCTTTGCCTCGGTGACGCTGTATCCTAGCAACGAGGACTTGAGCTTGGCCATCGGTGCCATACTGCGTTCCTTCAGTTATCCGACGGCCAGCCTGATCTGTGCCAAAGCGGAGTGTAAGCCATGCAGCCACATCGACACATTTCAACTATCGACTCTCGTGTCTTTTAATCCACCTTTATAGATCACGCTGCATTGGTCTCCGTTGTGGGCACTCTTTACAGCGTGCGATTCAAATTATCCCTAGGCTAGCGGTCGATAATACAACGTTATTAACGCTGGCATTATTGCTTTGGCAAATTACATTTCTTTTAAGAGATTAAACGTCCTGGTGACTTGTGGATTCATTTTTGTGGGTGATTATTAGTATAATTACATTATATATCACAAGCTGTTGGATGCTGTACTGATGTTCACATTCACCTCAACATCAAGTTTAAAGGGACAGTTCACCCGAAAATGAAAGTTCTGTCAAAATTTACTCGCCCTCAAGTTGTTCCAAATATGTCTGCGTTTCTTTGTTCCGATGAACGCAGAGAAAGATATTTGGAAGAATGCTTGTGTTTTAAAAAGCATTTTTCCTACTATGGTAGTCAATGGTGGTCCAGAACTGTTTGGTTACAAGCATTCTTCCAAATGTATTTCTCCGTGTTTATCAAGACAAAGAAATGTATACAGATTTTGAACAACTTCATTTTTGAATGTACTGTTCCTTTAAACTGAGCGACATCACATCACAGGACTCTGTCAACAAGAAGCAATATTAATTATATTTGTTATACTTTGTTGACTCGGCTTAATGAGAAGCAGTTAGTGCACTAGAGTGAGACGTGTGATAGCGGCTACAGCGCTGACCGCAGATGATCTCTGGTGAGTTGCTGAAACGAGCAGCTCTTCATATGATTGGTACGGTCTGGGAATGGTGCCACGGCTTTATGCACCACTGTTCACACATCTGGGTATCTTTATTTTCTGTATAGTTAATGCAGTCCTTGCTCGAGCTTAAGAGAATGTGTGCCTGTTTTGTGCATTTATTTTTGTGCATGCATCAGCATGCATTGGATTTACTCGTTGGCTGTTAATATGGATGCGTGTGAGAAAGCACCAACAACCGCTGCACTGTTTCAACGCTTTCCTTACTGTTATTTTTAGTCGTGCATCTTGTGAGCGCACTCCAGAATCAATGAAGTCACCGTATGGATTTTGTGGTGGCTTAAAGCACAAATTTATGCACATACAGAATGAACTTTATTGGCTCTCAAACGCACTTAATTCAATAGCCAATGACTTTAATACGGAGGAGCGGGGCAGAACGTAAGGCAAGGTTTACAGTTATTGACATGAAAGTCGTTAAAAGATTTTAGATGGTTACATGACATTATTGTGCGACAGTAGGAATATATTTCCCCCGTCTAAAACTCGATTAGACTAACTTTGCACAGAAAAGTATTTCAAATTAGCAATGCGCCGAATATTTTTACGCTTGATGAGACACGCGCACCCGCTCCATATGTGCAATGAGATGCACGCGCAGCGTGACTGGATCCATATTGAGGTCAAGAAACAAATTCAGTTTATATGCACGGTGTGCATGCATTATGTGAATGTGAAATATGATACACATTTGCATTAACACGTGCCCTAGGACCAATAGACCTCCTGGGTACCGGCTGATAAATTCTTAAATAGTGTTTTAAACAGCATGTGTTCTCATGCACATACTCTGGTCTGACATAGGCATTATTATACACACAGTGAGAGATGTTATATGTAGTCCAGATATGCGCTTGAAATAATTGAGTTATTGTCATGTTGTCTGAACATCATATTAGTGTGTGACTACACTTTTTTTATTCAAACAAGATGTTAAAAATCTTTGGAGCGTATATATTGTTATTGTTGTAATTTTACACCCATTAAAGGAGATAATTGGTGCACTAGGGATATACTTTGCAAGTTTCCAACCTTAAAGGGATAGTTTACACAAAAATTAAAATTCAGTCCTCAATTATTCATCCTCATTTCCTTCAAAATCTGTATACGACTCTTTATTTTGTGGAACACAAAAGAAGATATTTGGAGAAATGTCTTGGTGGTTTTGTGTCCGTACATTCTTCGAAATATCTTCTTTTGAGAAGGAAAGTCAGGTTTGAAATGACACGAGAGTGAGTAAATCTTCAACAAATGGGGATACTTTTCCCACCCCCTCAGGCCTGCTGCGATTGGAGGAGCTGGTGCGTCACTTCCTCATCTCCAGGGAAACGCTCTCCGTGAGGATGCTTGATGAGAACTTGGACCCCACACCTCTGCTGAAAGAAATACGTGACGACAAAGTTGCCACGATTATCATTGACGCTAATGCATCAGTGTCTATTCTAATACTGAAGAAGG
Source organism: Triplophysa siluroides (assembly GCA_006030095.1). Classification (NCBI taxonomy): domain Eukaryota; kingdom Metazoa; phylum Chordata; class Actinopteri; order Cypriniformes; family Nemacheilidae; genus Triplophysa; species Triplophysa siluroides. The sequence continues at coordinate 1,115,112 of VCII01000054.1, forward strand.
TACGTGATTCTCGGTCTCTTAAATCGCAAATAAGCACCTACTGATATTTCATCTTACTTTGTGTCTTAAAGGAAGACATTTTCAGCACATAATAAACAATACATCACATCGGAGTTACCTACACTTATATGCATAATCAGGTGAAAAATGAAAAAGTGCAGAAAATGCCGCCGGATATCTGGCATACGTGTTGTGACTCAGTAAAGAACTAACAGATATAGGACAGATCGTTGATTTTAGCAGCACATTTAGTTTCTTAAGCAGTTACAAATTGCTATCATTGCTAGGATAGGATATATAGGAAAAAGGTTATACAGGACTTTGTTAATGTTAACCAACGTATTTTGCCTTTTCTTTCTCTCTCTAGGCCTCAGAATTGGGCATGACATCAGCCTTCTACAAGTACATCCTCACCACAATGGTAAACAATGTTTTTTACTTTGACCAATGACGTGCTGCCATTTCTCTTCTTTACTCAAGATCATCCAATAACAGCAGGCCTGGCCATTGACCAGTCGGCTCATTAGAGATGCTCAGAGCATCTGTGCCATTTATCATCATCATCATCATCATGGCTGAGGTGGATTATGTCCTTGTTTTGAGGTCACACATTTTGGCTCTCATACTTCTCCTTTGTGTAGGATTTAACTGTTACAACTGAAGTAGGTTAAAGCATTTGACTTTGAGTGGTAAGATAGGTTACGTGTTGGCGAACTGAACTAATCTTTTGTTTCTGTTGGAGTTTCTTCTTGAAGATCACTATATAATCATAAACACACTTAATTGTAGGGTTGGGAATCAGTTCTCGTATTGGAATCGAAAGATTATATACTTGACATAACATTTCAATTTCAATTCCTCTTATCAATTCCTGTTAGCACATTTACGGACAGAAATGTACATGTGTTAACTTGTGATCTGCTGATATCTCAGTAAAGCCCAGAAGCAAATTAACCATATTTTTACTAGTAATTTAGTCATGTGTAGTAAAGCACAGCAAACCACAATTTTCCATATTTTCATTATAGTAAAAACAGTTTAACCATGATATTTGTATGTAAACTATGGTCATAGAAATTTTAATAGATTTTACAAAACATTGTTGCTATGTGTATAGATACACAAAACCGTGCTCATCAATACAACGGTGCTCATTATATACAGTATATATATATATATATATATTAAAAAGAGTTTGGTTCCAAAATTAGATTACTCCGTTTTTACGTTAAGAATGACAGGTCATGAATACACTCCTTCCACCTCTATCCCACACAATAAAAAGCAGCCCATGGCAACAGTTAAAAACTTGCCATATTTCATGGGAAAATCGCAGATCTGGCAACCCTTCTATTTCATTCATACAAAACCAAGTCCTGAAATCTCGAAAACGCCTTGCCAAAGTAACATTAAGCAACATATTTCCCACCAACAATTAACTCTTGTTCAACTCTACTATTAAGTTCCTTAAGCTTAAAAACACTCTTTTGCACAAAGGTTGGTAAGTTCAATAGTCTTTAATGACTGACAGGTGGCTCTTTATATTGAAAGGCTGGACTTGGTAGAGGGACTTCCCACCCATTCATAATTCAACTGCATCGTCTTGTTAACATCTATAGTCTTTGATTTACATCTGCATGTTGAATAATTGATTTTGGTCCTGTCAACTTTACACTGGCTGCAACCTAACCAAGATCCAGCTAAAGATTAAAGACACGTTTGTTCCACTTCTATCATTATCGAGCCTGTCAGAGAGAGCCGTGTCATCAGTTTATGTATAAACTCTGTGTCGAGCATCTCGGGATGAATCCAATGAAAATATCACTGCTCAGTGAGCCAAAGAAGGACCGTCCTGACCCGTCTGTTTTATGACAAGGTGGCTGGATGTCTTTCAGAGATGGAGTTGAATCCTCCTCAGCTGCCATACAGAAGGAGAATGTTTGTGATAAATAATCTAGAAGTTGCTTTGATGTGCCACCAACTGACCATGATGGATCCATGAGCCTACACATCTGGAAAAGGTCTTTGTGGACGGTACCATGAAAGCATCACTGCCTCTCTCTTGGGATTTGCCAGTGGGTAAAACAAGGCTGATTGATTTGGCACTCAAGGTGAAAGCTATGATACTCAAGGACGGCTCAACAGTGGCTTGTTTCCCAATGGGCACCACTTATGTTGAGTGGAATACTGTCTGGACCGGATTTTGCCTTCGGTAAATTACTTTTTATTTATGGATGTGGATTTCCCCAAACCCACAGGGAGAAGTGCATATTAGTGTGTATTATTTCTGACAGCTCGGGCAAATGTAGATAGCCTATTTGAAAAACCTGTAGCTTTTGAATGTGTTATCACATTTACCCAAACCGTGAAAGTTATGTTATTTTGATTTAGCTGAACTAAACATGTATTACATTATCTTAGCATTTTGTTGGTAAATAGTCGTCTAATTACGCTCTTTCTCTCCCTCTCTCAGGATTTCCCTCTGTTAAGGTTGGATGATGTGGTCAATGATCAGACAAATATCGTTGGCTTCTCCATGTTGAACATCAGTCATCCTTTCTACTTAGAGTTCATCAGGAGTCTGAACCTGTCATGGAGAGAAGGCTGTGATCTCAGCCCTTACCCCGGACCAGCGGTGAGCTTTACAATAGAAAATATACATTTATAGAAAATAAAGTAAAGTAATGTTACCTACGGTGTAGCCCACAATCCAGCTCCTGACTACAGTTCACCCCCCCCAAAAAAATCTGTCATCATTTATTCGCCCTCATGTCAATCAAAATCTGTATTTGTCTCTTTCTTCTGTGAAACACAAAAGAAGATATTTTGAGAAATGTCTCATTGGTTTTGTGTTGATTCAATGGAAGTCAATGGGGGCCTGTTTTTTTTTTGGTTACCAAGGTTCTTCAAAATATCTTCTTTTGTGTTCTGCAGAAGAAAAAAGTCATACACGTTTGAAACGAAAAGAGATGAGTTAATGATGAACAATCTTTTACTTTTCATCGATTTGTGGGTCCTGGGATAAACCTATGACTTGAGCAACTAACACAATGTTTTTCCAGCTGAGCTCCAAGAAAAATGGAAAAATGGAAAAATCACATTTGGTAGATTAAAAGCACAGAGTTTTTAAGATATTAACGCATTTTTGATTAGCGAGTCCATAATCTGACTGACGTTTCGCTGTATTTATTTAAATCTGAACTCCGCTGTGGTTTGCTGCAGTCTGAAGGACTTTAAATTGATGAAATAACAAGACCACATGTCATCCATAAAGTTTTAAAAGTGTGTCTAAATACTTCATGATGAGGCTTTGATGCCACGCGATATCATTCAGACGTTAAATCCTCTGTTAGACGTTCCACAGGAAGACTGCAGCTCCGAGGCAGAACAGGCTTGAAGAATCCGTGTCCTCCTAACGACCTCACTTCCTGTCTTTCTCCTTTTCTGCTTGCCTTTATTCTCTCCACCTTTCCACCATCTTATCTCCTGCAGTTGTCGTCGGCGCTGATGTTCGACGCGGTTCACGTGGTGGTCGGCGCGGTACGAGAGCTGAACCGCAGTCAGGAGATCGGCGTGAAACCTCTCAGCTGCACCTCCTCGCTCATTTGGCAGCACGGCACCAGTTTAATGAACTACCTGCGCATGGTACGTGTCGCCATGGTTACCCGCCATGTTCTGACTGCTGGGTTTAATGGCTTCGGTATTTATGGAGGTGCATGGGTGTGCGTTTGATGTTTGTGTTGTGTTAAAGCTCAATCATCGGTGTCGTCATTGTGGTTTTTATGTTGATGTATTTCTGTCCGCCGCTCCTTACTGGCTCATAGAGACTCACTAAAGCCAGCCTGGCATGAAAACGGACCTATCTTACTTTTGTGAACATATGTTGTTGGCTTTATTGTGCATGACTCATTGGTCCAAAAAATCTCTTTGTCAAGGTGTAATAACTCGCCTGAACTCTAAAACTGACCTTCCTTTTTGCCAAGGATCCCGGAAAATGTTAAAGTAGCCTATATCAAAACACTCAACAGCATGCTTCAAAATATTATTTCTTTTTTAAATAAGTGCATACTTGTTGCAGGCCATTTAAAGCCCTGCTGCTGCCCGGTGTTTTTTATCTTTCCTGTGATGTTATGCGTAGTCACAGTGCTTTACCACTGACATTAATATTTATAGTGCCGTTTCAGACCAATTATAACTGTGCCCTTAACACCAGATGTGCGTTGTTTATTACCACCTGTCCAAAGGTTTGCTTATATTTTATGATTCTTATGCATCTATTATAAATTTTTGTTGTTTGTGCCGTCCAGGCCCAAGCGTGGTCTCCAAGTGACTTTCACTCTCTGTCCCTCCATCTCTATGTTTCGCAGTTTGCTTCATCGATCCATCATTTCATGAGCATCTCCACACTCTCATCTCAATTCTGGGTTTGTCTCCACCTTCTTTCTTGCAGGAATTGTACATCTATACTACGTTGCCCTGACATCATTGTTACATTGTTACAAAGTTGAAAGCATAGTTTACCAAAAAAAAAATTCTTCATCATTTACTCACCCTTGTATCATTTCAAACCAGTATGACGTGCTTTTTGCGCGAAACACAAAAAAGATATTTATAAGAATGTACCGAACAATGACGGTACCCATTGACTTCTATTTTATAGACGATGCAAATCAATGGGAACCACCATTTTTCAAAATATCTTATTTTGTGCTCTGCGAAATAGAGTTAGTACAGGATTGAAATGACAAAAGGGTAAGGAAAGGATTTCTAAAGTTGAATTGTTGTTTCTTTGTTTTTAGGTAGAATATGACGGCCTGACAGGTCGCATCGAGTTCAACAGCAAAGGCCAGCGCACCAACTACACCCTGCGTATTCTTGAAAAATTCAAGGGGGGTCACAAAGAGGTAAAGCGCACACAAACACACGCTGTATGATTTTATCCGGAAGCATCGGAGCGGTTGTGAGGTCTAATGAACGGGTGGTAGCCGGAGTAATCACCACTTCACTCCTCTAGTATTGATCATAGTATTGATCTCTCGCCTCATGCTCTTTTATCGCTCCTTCATCCCCTCCATTTCATTCACTCGTCTCGTTTATTTCTTCGTTATCCCCACGTGAGATCAAACACGCTTTTAAATGGGTCACAAATTGCATTTAAGTCAAGTTATTTTTATGGCTTAGACACAGTCATGTGAATAATGGAAATTGTGCTTAAAATAATGACTAGATGTTAACAAGAAACAATTTTCCCTCTGTGTCTTTGTTTTTCATCTCATGCAGATTGGTGTCTGGTACTCTAATAACACACTGGCTATGAACTCCACATCTTTAGACCTCAACACATCCGAAACTTTAGCCAACAAGACGCTAATCGTCACCACGATACTGGTAAGGCTTCTCCAGATATGATGGCTTTGTGGCTTTGGCATGACGTGTGTGAACGTTTGAGGATTTCAAACCAGATTTATAGCATTATTGTTGTGAATTACAGGGATTTTGGACTCGCTGCAAGCTTTGCAGATTCAAATGTCACAAACAAGCGCAGTCGAAACGAAAACAAAGTCCAATGGTTTTAAAGATTACATTTCTAAAGCCTCAAAAACCCACTGAAGGAAAACCGCAACACTTGTTTAAAGCGGTTACATTCTAACACATCTGGGAAAAACTATTTTCCACTAAGTGTGGGGTAAAATACTTGGTTGAAGGAACAGGGAAACAATGCAATGGAAATTCTCTCATTACTCACTCTTATGTCATTCCAGATGTATATGACTTCTTTTCCTTAGCTGAACACAAGTGATTTTATAAAATAAAAACATTCATCACTTACACCGGGAGACAAGGGGAAACCGTGACAGCGTCGTGCCTGTCGCGTCCGGTGTAGACCCGATGTTATACATTTATACGTCCCAAAATGTTGATGCTCCCAAGAAAATGTATTAAAATAATTGTGAAATATATGTAAACAAATGTGTTCTGAAGTTAAACGATATGTTGTAAATTGTAATCAAAGCAGGCAGATGTGTTAGACCATCACCATTTTGGGACCTATACTGTATACAGTATGTACATAATATCTTAAGTGCTTGAAATTTTTACAAAAATAAACTTTGTGTTCAGCTGAAGAAAGGAAGTCATACAGTCGTGGAAAAAATATATAATTAAATTTCAGTTTTTCAGAATTTACTATTTTGTAGTGTTTAGGTAAAATGATCGTTTTTGTTTCATTCTGTGAACTAGCCTACTAACAATATTTCATGTTTAACGGAAAAGAGCGCGGATTTTTTACAAAGCTCATCGCTCTGAAAATCGAGGTGTGCTATGATTGGCCAGTTAACCAGTGCGTAGTGATTGGTCGAATACTGCAAGCGTGTGACGGAAATGTAACGCCTCTTACCATATTTGGAACATCAGGTTCCTCTTCAATTGTACTGACAGGTACGCCCACCTTACGTGCGTATACATTTGGGCGGTCTTAGTCAAATCATACCACGAACTGACATTCATTTGTGGGGTTGTGGTTACACGAGGCGTTTCAGGCAGGTTTAGATGAGCATTCGCTTTTAGATAGAATGCATCTTTTCTATCGAAACTTAAATTTTTGCAATTTTACGTGTCTAATACAAGCATGGGCAAAAACACGTATTCGCGCCATGTGACCCCTTTAAGCTGTGCATGCTAATGTTTAACACTTTTTTCATTTGATAACCTGGATTTTTATCACAGTTTTCGTGTTTCTTGTCATTCTGTCTGTCTTTCACATTGCTGTTGCAGGACTTTTTGTCATTCCAGAGGTTTGATTTTGTTGAAATTCAACAGACACTGGAGAGGAATGGACACAATACATCTAGAAATGCTGATTAAATGAAAATTTAGAATGGGCTCTTATTTTTTTTCACAGCTGAATATGCCAGAAATACAGTATTAGCAGGTATTCAAACCATGGCGTCTTAGCCGATAAGAAAGTCTCATTTCAGTGGATTTTACTGCCTTTCATTGTATGGTCATCGACTTTCATTAAGTTTACGGCACTTCCACCGTATGGAAGTGGCTAGCGGAATATCACAGCGTTAAATGTTACCTCCATCCTGTTTTATAGGAAAATCCATACATGATGCGCAAGGCAAAGTACCAGGAATTCCAGGGAAACGATCAGTACGAGGGATTCTGTGTGGATATGCTGCGGGAGCTGTCGGATATTTTGAAGTTCTCTTACCGGATCAAGTTAGTGGATGACGGGCTGTATGGAGCTCCAGAACCGAACGGGTCATGGACCGGCATGGTGGGAGAACTCATCAACCGGGTATGCCTATGCTCTCACCCGTTTTCCTGAACACATCTTACATGTTTTTCAACTTACAAAAGACCTCGCTCTCATCTTGTGATGCTTTCATAAAAAATTCACAGTAAATGGAATGCAATTGTTGTGCCAAGCGGTACAGGTTATTATGCAAACTGCAGGTTGTTTCCGTTTCCCAAGCAACAAAACAACTCCATTATTATAGAATGTGAATTTATTATGTGTGTTTATTTTCCTTCAAATCATTCAGAACGTGTTTTGTATACAGGCAATTTCTCCGAAATCAAAGCCCATTTCTCCGGCACTCTCTCTATGAATATGTCCTTTTATTCAGTTTTGAATGAGCCGCTCGAGTGTTTTTATGTAGATTGTTGTTTTCACAATCCAATGTTTCCATTAAACCAGCAGATATTAGCACAGATCACACTAATGCTAAAAATAATCACGCCGGTAATGAGAACCGTAATGACGTTCTATTAACCTTAGTGTGGGCAGGTCTCATCAAAGCTCTTTCAAATACGACAACACACACACACACACACACACACACATACAATTCACTTTCTTCTACCTCTAATTATTTTGCGGCACCATACCATTACTGCTGTTATAGTCAGTGTACAGTTGGCACACATTGTTGTGTTGTGTGTATGCTGTAAGAACCCATACCTGCTCTCCTCCGTGACACACACACACACACACACATTTCTCATGTCTGACACTTTGATGACACCCTTTGAAAGTGGTTTGCAAAACTCCTTCTCAATAATGAATTAAGCTGTAATTAAACAGATCCAGAGATGTCTGGGGTGCACTTGGGTTTTTTCCACAGTAAACTGCTGCTGATTAGCCCTTCTTAGGGTTGCCAGTTTCGACAGAATTAAAAAAGACACTTATTTGTGTCTTTTTAGGGGGATAAGGGACGCTTTGCTTTTAATAATTTGAGAATTAAGTAAAGTAGTGGATTTTCAGTGATAATTCCTTCCAGACAATATGTTCTAAAGTTTGAGAGAAGGATGTTCATTTATATTTATTTAAAATAACCAAATATCTTATTTATTTTGTGCTTATTTTACTCCTTGTTTTGTCTTTTTTCAAAGTGATAGTTCACCCAAAAAAGGAAAATTCTGTCATTTACTTACTCACTTGTCATATGAAACCTGTATGACTTTCTTCTGCAGATCGCAAAAAAAGAGGTTTTGAAAAATTTGGTAACCAAACAATGGCGGTACACCTTTACTGTACTTACAGGTTTTGAGTCCATTCAATAGACCGTTTCATCGGACGCGCGCGCATGGACTGCAGTCAACTTACGGTCTAACATTTTGTTGAATGTTAATTTTATGAAATAAACAATTTGTTGAATGGGTCCTGTAGTTTGGTCGCATTTAAAGAAACCGTATTGTACATTGACATCTAGCGGTTGAGCTTGGTACCGCAGTCTGAATTCAAAATATTGTAGAGACAAGTTAAGCCAAGAAACGGTTCTTCTAGGTTTCTTTTGCTTGTTATCAGAAATAATCTACAGGCACTTTATTGTTTGGGAATGTGTTTCGGAAGTTAAGCGCGGTCCACGAACGCACGCATGCGCAGTAACGTTATTTGTTGTCACTTTGAAACCGTCTATAGAAGTCAATGGGTACCGCTGTTGTTCGTATACCAATATTATTAAAAATATGTTCTTTTGTGTTCTGCAGAAGAAAGTCATACAGGTTTGAAACGACACAATCAACTTTAAATCACATTGAGGCCATCTTGGATGTTTGTCCGCTTGAGTAACATTAAACCATATGTCGCAGGTCACACACACATTGTAGTCAAAAATGAAATGCTACATTGTGTAAAGTTGTATTTTTGCATCAGCTGTATCAGATCAGCTGTTTGACTGAATTGAATGCTTTCCCGTTGCACTTGAGATGCATTCACTAACTTTGGCTTACTGACATTTTATTGCATCTGCTATAAAAATGAATTAAATTTAATGTCATAGCAAAGTTTCACACACCATTACACACATACTGTATCAATTAGGTTCAACCAAAGCAAATCGTAACGCTAGAGAATTACATTTATATTTATGCATTTGGCAGACGCTTTTTATTCAAATTCATTCGGTGGTGGTGGGTGAGGGGAGACCCCCCTCATATGATTGTAAAGCGCTTTGGGTGTACAGCAATACACAATAAAGGGCATTATAAATGCCTCACTCATTCATTCAAGTTATCAGTCCGTGCTTTCACAGGGAATCGAAGCTTTGTTTGAAAATACTTTATAGAGGAGGCTTTACGAAGAACAAAAATAATGCCACCTAAGGATGTGGCATCCTTTCTATTTCCTCAGGAACTTGAACTCTCTTTTTTTCTTCCTCCCTTCATATATCGCTGGTCTCTCAAGGGCGCAATATTCCGCGTGTCCTTGCTGGAAGTCTCGTCTTTACTATCTCTCTGTTTTACCCGTTCCCCATCGACCCTTCCCACAATTGTGTCTGTTTCCTCTTTCAAGGAGTGTTGCTTTATCTTTTCCTTTCTCTTTTCCCGTTTTCCGCTCTTTAGCCTCTCCGTCTATGTAATAAATAAATCTCTTTCCTTTACCCAAGGACTCTCATATCAAATTCTTCCATCAACTCCCTCCCCCTCAAAGGCACCTACATTTCTTTTCACAATTCCATTCATTTATCCATCCATCCATCTTCCGGCCTTGACTCTCCCACTTTCCTTTCTTTTCTAGTTTTTTGCAATGACGTTTTCCTTTTCTTTCCCGCACCTCGCTCCTGTCAGATGTTTTTCTCCGCAAGTGCTTCTTGAAATCAAGGTTGACGTTTAGCGCAAGAATACCCGAGTGCAAACAACATGACGAGGACGTGCTTTGTTCCAGCCGAGTGTTTTTAAAGCGATGACTAACGCAGCGGTGTGCTAATGAGTGCTTAGCAACCATCACCAAATTAACAACACAACAGAGGCAGTTTGTAGTTAGTAGCTGTCAATACGACTCCCTGCAGCATCGTGTTGTCATAGGAACGCAGCAGCATATACTTTATTGTACCAGACGTGCGTTTAATTGATTGCGGGTTATTGTCATGCACTTTATGTTAGATTAAAGGGACAGTTCACCCAAAAATAAAAATCCTGTTATCGTTTATTCACTCTCGTGTCATTCGAAACCGCATGTATGACTCTTTCAGCTGTGGAACACTAAAGAAGATATTTTCAGAAATGTCCATACAATGGAAGTCAATGGGGCTCAATGTTGTTTGGCTATCAACATTCTTCAGAATACCTTTTGTTTTCTGCAGAAGAAAGAAAGTCATACAGGTTTGAAATGACACGAAAGTAAATAATGAAAGAATTTTAATGTTAGGGTGTCTGTTTTTTATGTAAATGAAAAAAATAAGGGAACAAATAATTTTACGGTGAATTTTCCCTTTAAGTCTCTTTTCTCATGTAAAGTTGCTTTGAAACATGGCAGTATTTTAAAAAGCCTATATAAATAAACTTGAATTAAATTGAATTGAATTAATGAAGTATATACTTTGTTTGAAGGAGTTAGTTTTGCTGTTTTATAAGCAATGAAATACTTTTTTAATGTTCTCCCATGAAAATTAACAGCAGTAAATAAAAAGCAGTAAATGAAATACTAAAGGTACTTTTTAAACTTACCGTAGTAACATTTAGTAAAGTATAGAACAGTACAAGACTATGGTTAATACTACTGTTAAAAATGTTGCTGTAGTTATGCAGCTAGTTGCCAGTAACTTACTGCTTACATTCATCTCATTTATTGGCAACAGTTTGTTCAAAGATAAATAAACATTAAACATTAACAAGTCTTCCCAGAATGCTTTGCATGAGGCTGTTATTTTATAGTTTTTTTTCTGTAAAGATAAAGACTTGTTAATGTTTAATGTTCATTTATCTTTGAACAAACTGTTGCCAGCTAATTACATAAATGCAAATCTATATTCTCTCTCTCTCTCTCTCTCTCTTTGCAGAAAGCAGATCTGGCAGTCGCTGGATTTACCATTACGTCAGAGAGGGAGAAAGTCATCGATTTCTCTAAACCTTTCATGAACCTGGGCATCAGTATCCTGTACCGTGTTCACATAGTAAGACGCCTCTCATACTGTAAGACGTGTGCTTTAATATCTGAAAGAACTTGATTATGCTACTTGCATTTAATATAAGGAGGATCTCAGCCAGTTTTCAATATAAAGTATATTGTTTTTGAGTAAATCTCATAAACCTAGTCAAGGACATGTCCGGGTCATTGAATCCTTGAATCTAATACCAAAATGAAAATGTTCATTGAAGAATATTGAAGGCTATTTTAGTACCATTAAGACTTTTGCAATATTTTCAAGATGTTGCTTTACTCATTTGTTTAGTGTTTACGTTTTTGAACTAAGCCAATGATCTAGTGCACCCACACCATTGTTCGGTTTTAAATCGAATACTCCAAATACTTTACAAATGTTTATTTGATTCTTATTACCTAATCATGTCTATTTGTCAAAGTTGTGTTCTTTTTTATTAAAAACAACACTAAAAAAAGAAAAAAATATTATATGGACGAGATATGCTTATTTTGAATAAAACTAGAATATATTTTATATGGGTCCCACAAACCCAAACACCACAAAAGGTTTAATTCAATAGAAATTATTGTATATAATTTACATTTTGTGTGTGTATTATGCCTTTAATTGATCCAAATTTAAATCTGTAATCTGATTTGCCATCACTGTCACATTCTGCATTGGCTTTGTCCATATCAAAAGCAAACTTTTACCAACGTAGGCACTGTTAAGGCTTCACTCACTGGAACAACAACAAAGCAAGTGTATGAGGAAAAGCTCTCAAGCGTTCGTTTGTTTTGTATTGTTTGTGCTTTCCGCAGGGCAGGAAGCCAGGTTATTTCTCCTTCTTGGATCCCTTTTCGCCAGCTGTCTGGCTCTTTATGCTTTTAGCCTATCTGGCTGTTAGCTGTATACTTTTCCTGGCAGCCAGGTACCACACTGTCACTCAATACACACATATCTGTTTTAGATATTATTATATTGACCGTTCTCGCTGTGCCTATCTTAAACATTAGGGGAGCTTTCTAAAAATTTTTGCTTGAGCCTCGACTTCTGATTTTCCTTATGTTAAGTTTTATTATATGGACGATATTAAATATTTCACGAAGCAGGTTAACATTTCTCTCTGACTCTCTCACACACATCAGGCTGAGTCCATATGAGTGGTACAACCCCTTCCCGTGTTTGCGGGACCGCAGGGATCTTCTGGAGAACCAGTACACACTGGGGAACAGCCTGTGGTTTCCTATTGGTGGTTTCATGCAGCAGGGCTCAGAGATCATGCCCCGGGCCCTTCCACACGCTGCGTCAGTGGAGTTTGGTAAGTGTGGGGATGTTTCACGCTGTCTTTAAATAATACAATGCGGTTTATAATGTTGAAACTACAAAAGGGTGACGATGTTAAGCATTGGTACTTTTCAGATGAATACTGCAATAAAATTCAAGGTGTTATTTTGTAGAATCGTTTTATTGGCTTTATTGTTTTATGATTTTTTACTTTATAACTGATGTAACCGGGGTTAGATAAGATAGAATAATATCACATGAATTTTTTTGAATTTTGAATTTTGAAATTTGAAAATTCATTTTCGAATTCATAATTCAAATTCATTATAAACATTCAAATTCATAATTCATTATAATTCATAATTCGCGTTTGTGCTATGTTTACAGTTGAAGTCAAACGTTTACATCCCACTTTGTAAATTGTTTATATTTCATTTCATGAGAAATGTAAATGTGTATCATGGACAGTTTAATATGAAGACAACAAGAAACCCTTAAACAACTATGACCAAACATAGAAAGTGTCATTGACTGTTCAGGTAACATCATACAGTATTAAGAATCAGAGGGATGTAAACTTTTGACCTGGGGTATTTTAGAAATTCTGTTCTTATTCTTCGGTGTGAACTTCATGTTAACATTTCCTTCGCAAAATAACTTGCTCAGGGCAGGACAAAATTAAAAATAAACCTTCATTTCCATAATTCTTTTTATTTTTCACATATTTGCAGCGTAAACTTTTGACTTCAACTGTATGTCACATGATTTATAATTTTGCAATGAAAAAAACAATAAGAAATAAAACTACATTTAAATTGCATATATAGATAAATCAGTAATTCCAATGTAATATTAAATAAACATTTAAAGTTGTATTAAAAAATAAGAAATATATATAATAAAAAATATTTTATGAATTATTACTGTTTTTATTTGATATTATTTTGGTTATAGACATACGAACTAAGCTTTAAATTGCTTCACAAAGGATTTTTTAATGTCTTGTTTTTCCAAAAATGTTACCCCCAAAACGTAGATAAATGTACTTAGTGAAACTGTGGAATAACAAGACTTGACAAGTAATACTTTTTGAAGTGCATTGTAAATTTGCTTGTTTGTTTGAATGGCCATGTTTGTTCGTTTCCAGACACATATTTGTGCGATTTAGGATCTTGAATCACATCTTCAGATTAGTCATCAATCTCAGATGGTGTACCTTCTATCTTTCTCATTTCGTATCGCTCTCTCTAATATCTCTTTTCTCCGTTGCATCCTTTCCGTTTCGGCCCTGTGCCTTGATCTTGAGGTTATTTAAGCTGAGCAATTGATCTCTTCTAAGAAAGTAACAATGGAGGTGAAATAATTCTGTCTGTATGCGGTTGAAGCCAAATGTTTAATCATCTGTGGTGTGAATAAACAAAATAAATGTGAGTTATAATCCAACGTAGGGTTGACCCAGAAACCAGAGAGCTACTGAGATCACAATCATCCTCTATCAGCGCTTCCTCCCTGAGAAAAGCATCTCCGTTATGCCCCGGAGGAAAAGTGACTGCAATTAGTGTACTTTAATTTTTTAAGTAATTGTAAAGCTTTTACGTGATCTGTGTTAGATTGAACCGCCTGTAGATGAAATTTCGGCCGTGAGGGTAATTTGTGTATGTCAGCATATTTGCACACAGCGTGTCTAATGTAAACCGCCGTCTGTAAAGCAGACGTTATGTCTGGCTGTTTGTGTGTTTGTGAAACAGGTGGGCCTTTACGCTGATCATCATCTCCTCCTACACGGCGAACCTGGCAGCGTTCCTGACGGTTCAGAGGATGGAGGTGCCCATTGAATCTGCAGACGACCTGGCCGATCAGACGAACATCCAGTACGGCACTATTCAGGGAGGCAGTACCATGACCTTCTTCATGGTATGTATGGTTTGTGTATTGTATTGATTTTTTCTAAAATTAATTTGTTCCCATCTGATCAAACCTTCCTATATGGGCAAGTAATAAATGTTTTATTTTTAAGTAGGGATAGAATAAAAGTTTTCCTAAATATTTAATTTCTTTATTGAATTCTGACATTTATTTAGAGTTATAGTACATAAATGATTAAGAGTAATAGTGTATTAATTTAATTTATTTAGTCTATAGTAATAAATCAAATTTAATAGACTGTTTAAGGCTGTTTTTAATGTTGCATTTACTATTTAATGCTACAATCAAATATATTTATATTTCTTATTTAATATTAAAATTTTACAGTTTACAGTTTATCATTAAAATGTTTGTAACAATAATACAATTTGGTATTAAAATGTTTATTAAGGCTTGTATAAGGGTTAGGTTTAATTTTTTTTTTTTAAACTTCAACTACAACTATAAACACAATCCAAATCCCTAATATGACTGAATATGTTCATGTCCAAACGAATTCGTCTGACAGGCTCACAACAAGTGATGTCATAATGCATCACTTCCTGTTTATTATGACAGCTAACAGTTGGCTTAATGACTCACATCTATATTCACACCCGGGGCGAAGTTCTCTTCCGCTATCAGATACAATTTCATCCAAATAAAGTATTTTTTTACAGAAATCACGTCTTATTTCTCTCTCACCCTCTCCATCCTTATTTCCCTGTTTATTTTACAACTTCACTCGCCACGCACGTAAATTCCTGCACAAACCGCACATACAAATTGATACATTATCTCTCAATCTGCCACCCTTAATCTATTTCTCGCTCAGCGTCTGCCAATAAAATGTTTTTTTCTTCATTCACCTGTCCTCGTGTGTTCCTAAATATAATTTGGGCTCTGTTTTTTGACTTTGCAATATTCTTCTCTCCAATGACTTTCGTCAATGACAATTTTATTCGCACGTGTTCTCAGAACTCACGCTACCAGACGTACCAGCGCATGTGGAATTACATGTACTCCAAGCAGCCCAGCGTGTTCGTGAAGAGCACGGAGGAGGGCATAGCGCGGGTTTTAAACTCCAAGTACGCCTTTCTTCTGGAGAGCACCATGAACGAGTACTACCGAGTTCTGAACTGCAACCTCACGCAGATCGGAGGTCTGTTGGACACCAAGGGCTACGGCATTGGAATGCCTTTGGGTGAGTCGAGCGGATGAATGACGTTGAGTTGTGATGCTTGAGTGAACCAGTGGCGGTTCTAGACTACTGTAACTGGGGGGGCAAGGCAGGGGCCACTTATGCTTTTAGGGGGCACACTAACATTTGTTGTCATGATTATTTTTCATTCATTTTTCATTTGAAAACAAGTTCAGCTCAAAATTGCTCTGTTTTGGTGAAATATCATTCCAGATTTATCATTCCACCCCCCCTAGAACCGCCCCTGGAGTGAACGACATGGGTTTCAATGTGGCGGTGTTTCTCCCCCAACATTCTCTCTTGCTTTGTGTTTTCTCTTTGAAGAAAAAGGGCAAAACATGTAGTTAAATTCCCCAAAGCCATCTCGATGATAACTTCCAGTCATAGATGGCTTGTCACATCCCGCAACGCTTGATAAATACCTATTGTGACTTTGTCTTTGACATTTGCCATTTCCAGTGATTACTTCTCGACAGGCGGAAATATGAAAAAGCGAAAAAAGGCCATTTTACAGCGTGTGTGTTTAGCATTGAGAACATTTAATGGTGACTAGTGGCGTGACAATGAGAAAAGACTGGTCGGACGACATGGGGTCTTATTCGAGGGTAAAGAATGGGTCTAAGTGAGATAACGGTCACCGTTGAGCCGTGCGCTCTTGAATAATACTGTAGGAGGGTTTGCATGACTCCAGTGTCAAGTTAAAATGTAAGAGGCTTATTGCATAATGCTTAAAGAATTCGCACATCCAGCTGTAATAGTGAAATAGGTCATAAAAGTGTTATTAGCGTCATGTGGTATTTTCTACAGTAGTCCCACGGCTCATATTCTAAAAGATTTCTAAGCAAACGGTCCGTTGGGATTTTTACAACGCTCTTTAGAGCTGATCGTTATTTAGCAGCCCATTGTATTGCTTTTTGCACTCCAGTGTGATTCCCCCAGACAAAATAATGGTCTGAATGTTAGAATGAGTAGCAACATAATGTAAATACATGACTGTTTTTTTCAATTTTTATTTTATTAGTAGTATTTTACTCAATTTTATATTGGGACTTTTTGACTTATCTATTCAAAAGTGAATAGGTAACTTTTCCTACTCGTCTTATGCTTGTGTAACCTGTGAGCATGATTTACAATGTTGTGTATAAGTCAGGACAATAATATCTGTCTACTGTCCATAAAAATGTTGTATTTATAAACACAGAGTCATACATACATGTATTTAAGAATTATATATATATTTTTTTTGAATGTATAAACGTTTATATGTCATTTCAATTATTGGTAAATATAAATAAATACATTTAAATATGTCCTATATGTGTGTGTGTGTGTGCTTATAAATACAAAATTAATATGAACAGTACATAGACATATATTATGTGAACACAAACTTTTATTTTGGGTGCGATTAATAAACATTATCTTTTACTGGGACAAACTTTCATTAAATGCCTCCGGTCATGTGACCATTTACATGGTAAAATTCTGTGTTTTCATGATAAAATGTTCTCATGAATCAAGAGTCTCTACTTTTATTTGTATTAGTCTTTATTTTTATTTATCAAAATATAATTCATTAAAAAAACATCACACAGATGTAACCAATGGGATCAAATAGGTCACTTGAGCAATATTTTAACAGATTAAATGAATTTGCCACTATGAACAAGGGATGCTTTTGAAGAGAAGGATGCTAAAGATGCACATATCCGGTGTATGCACGTATATGTTGCTCGCTGTATTTGATCTTCTGTCCTCTAGGAATTTCACTCCAACAACCGCATGACCACTAGGTTAAACTATCATTATCTTGTGAACCTGTTACTTGATTTGAAATGAGAACCCAGGAGCATCGTCCACCTTCAAAGACTTCAAACATCTCCAGGACACAGCGTTTCATCTGGGAGCACCGCTCTCTCCTCCCAGTTCCGACACATCTCACCAGTTTGCCTTTCAAAGTTCTGGTGCCAAGTGATAAAACCGTCTCACCCAGGCGTTCGTAAAGAGGCTGGTCTCCATGGACACCCCCATCCGTTTCCATAGCAACAGTGCAGATGGTGTCACAACAGCACTCTTAAAAAAACACCTGGTGCTGTGTAAGAATAAGTCAACAAGGCCCTGTTTACCTTTTTCATACAGTATGCGGTTTATGGTCTTGTTGTGATGCAGCTCTTCAATCTTTCATTTAAAAACGTTACGTCACTTGTAATAATATGTAATGCTGCTTAGTGTTACCGAGAATAGTGGCACTTATTGGAAGAAGGAAGAGAGGTCGTTTTTGTAAGGTATACAAACATTTTGCATTCTCTGTCTATTTTGAATGCCAAAGGGTGAACAAATGAATCTGTCATAACCTGGAATAAAATAATGAGCAAGCCATTCAAGTATCCACTTAATGGCCTTTTAAAACTTGCTTTTTTAAAGACTACAATGATAACAAATATGAAGAAAAATCTTTTCACATTTTTAAGTGTTCCAACTTCCTGAAAGCTCACATATTTTGTAAAAAAAAGTGACCTGCTATTTGCCTACATGAATTCAGAAAATAAATGTAAATAGGCTACAAATAAATAAAGCCTATGTCATCCAGGCCTTTGAGTTCTGACATCAGATGTCAAGCACCATTTTACAAATATAAAACATGCACCTGTCCCAAAAGACGCTCGCACTTCATTTTCCAAAATCCTTCCTCGTCTTTGAACGAAATATAAAGTAATATTCTCTTCGATGACAGCCGATCCGTTCCGAAGCATAGCCGCAGTATCTAATTTAAATTAACATCTATTAATGTGATGAATACATCCTATCACGTCACATTATTACCGGCGTGTCAAGATTAGATGCAATGCACTAATGTTTAATGAAGGATGATGTTATTTTAACAAGTCAAATCATTTGGAATTACCCGATCGTCGCTTTCATTTCAATTCTGACACACTGCCTAATTCAGCTCATTTGCAAAACGCACAATTAAAGAGTTGTTTTAAGACTCACTGAAGTTGACGGAGCGGTGGCTTAGCGGTTAGCAGATGTTCTCACGCGTGACGCCGTGGTGTTAATGTGGGCGTCGTGAGTTTGAGTCAGTTCCTGCTCTCACTGTCCCACTGTGAATAAAAGTGGCTGAAAGACATTGGGTTTATGACTGTGTGCCCTTCTGTACCTCTCAGCGTAAACAAGCCTAAGGTGGTTTGCTGGTCTTCTTGCCTGTCTAGATTTAGCTTGTCGTATCTGCTGGTTTTGGGTAGTTGTAACCAGGTCTGTTATTCTGTTTCAGGTTCTCCGTTCAGAGATGAGATCACGTTAGGTGTGTTACAACTGCAGGAGAACAACAGATTAGAGATTCTGAAACGTCGATGGTGGGAGGGGGGCAAGTGTCCTAAGGAGGAAGACCATCGAGCCAAAGGTGAGCGACACACTGATGTAAGAGAACATAAACTTGTTTCAAAGTAATCTACAATACAATCGGCCTATTAAATCAATTACAGTAGCTTTTTATTTTGCTGTTATTAAATAAAAAAATGTATAAGTACAGTCGGTTTTATACATTCTTTGCTATTGTCAGAGGAAAACAAATAAAATAACATATTAAAATATGATTGAGGATTAGGAGAATGGTTGGACTTTGGTTTTGTATATTGAAATTATAATTGTCTTATTTTAATAGCAATAAATTAATATAATAACTTTACCTAGCCTATATGCTGTGTATTTATATTCATATTTGAGTTTCTATACGATCATTTTGTCTTTTGTATTTATCAATTTATAATATATAATCACACAAACATAAGAATATTTGATTCTCTGTTTATATCTGTATTTTTATATTCTTGCATGTAAGATCTGCAGTATCCATCTGTCGGTTTTAAATGACAGATGGTTCAGAGTTCTGTAAAACAGTGCATTTGTGTTTATGTGGTCTGGTGATATTTGCATTTCTGTGTGAAGTCGACTAACCCGGCCCAGGGGAATTTAGAGAAAATAGTAGTTATTTAGTGTGTGCAGACATGTGCACACATATGTGTGTCTGCGTGTGAAATTCGTTACATATTTTTGGTCTTGTTTGCAATACTCGTATTATGGATAGCAGTTTTTGTGCTATTTCCTTGTCGACACACGCCATCTGTGAATTTGTGCTTTTCTGTAAGTGCAACCAGAATATTGTTAAACAAACAAAAAACAAGGAATAATCATTGGACTTTTTGCTTGGCTGGACTTCAAAACAAACGTTGTAATGGTTGTGTTAAACGATGAATTTAATCTAACAGTATCATTGGGGAATCCTGTGGGAATGCTGAGTCGAGATTTTTAAGATTTACTTTGTCTTTAGTTCATTAAAATTCTTACTTTGTTTATTCCTCTCGAGAAAGTTAAAGTAGAAGGGTCTAAGAAAAAATGACAAAGGCAATAAAAGTATATATTATCAAAGTCAGATCATGAAATGCAATAAGAATAAACCATACACAATAACAGAAGTCAAGATCTATAATATTGACTTCACACTTTTCTGTGTTGAACGCGTGTTCTGTGTTACATTCCCATGTTTTTTCTCAGGTTTGGGTATGGAGAACATCGGAGGGATCTTCGTGGTGCTGATATGTGGGCTCATAA
Organism: Triplophysa siluroides; assembly: GCA_006030095.1. Lineage (NCBI taxonomy): Eukaryota > Metazoa > Chordata > Actinopteri > Cypriniformes > Nemacheilidae > Triplophysa > Triplophysa siluroides. Next base: position 1,135,488 of record VCII01000054.1, read on the forward strand.
TAGCTGTTTTTGTGGCCATTATGGAGTTTGTGTGGTCCACACGCCGGTCGGCAGAGACAGATGAGGTACGCCCTCACTCCTGCAGCGCCCGAAAACACAGACACGCCAGAGTAGGTTACAACCGCAACTACTCACGTCATCTGTGTTTGTGCTAAAAACTGTGTCTGGATTATTTAAAGTAAAAATGAAAATTCTATCATCATTTACTCGCCCTCTTGCCATTTCGAAACCTTTATGACTTCTTTTCGGCTTCAGAACACAAAAGAAGATAGTTTGAAGAATGTTTGTAACCGAACAACAGCGGTACCTATCGACTTGGTTTTGTGTAGAAGTGAATGGCTACCGCGGTCGTTGGGTTATCAACATTCTTCAAAATATCTTCTTTCGTGTTCTACACAAGAAAAAGGTCATACAGGTTTGAAATGACAAGGGGGGGGGGCGTAAATGATAACAGAATTTTCATTTTGGGTGAACTATCACTTTAACATACACACACTCTCAAAATAAAGAAAAGGAATCTTCACAGCAGTGCCAGAGAAGAACCATTTTTGGTTCGCCAGAGAACCATTCATTCAGGAAACATTCCTTTTAAACCTTTTATCATCTAAAGAACAATTTGATAGATGTTAAAGGTTCTTTATGGAACCAAACAAGAACCAAACATGTTGATTATTTTTTAAGAGTTTAGTGTATTTACATTTTCTTATTCTACGTATTAAAGGTATTTGTTGCATGATTGTATGCAACGTTTGTAGAACGTTTACAGGGAATTTAAAAAGGAAAAATAGATTTAAGTTATGAATGCCCGTATAACCCTCACTATCACATAGCTGGAGTCAAGCTGACAATTTTTATGACAGTTTCACAAATCTGTAGATATTCCCACATAAAGCTGTGACACCACATGGGATCTGTACACAGCCCGAAGTCAAAGAGCCCACCCCCAGTCCTCCATAATATTCTGGTGAGAGATATGTGATATTCTATAGGGGCCTAGAGCTCGATGTCTTAACATATATCAGTTTCAAGTCTATTAGATATTGACGTCTGCTTTTCATCCTCCAGGCGAAAATTTAAACTCAAATCACTTAGAAACATAATAGCACATCTTTCCATGTGAGGAATCATTCAGTTTAATACGTACAGTAGGATTACAGGTTAAGAACACACTTATTTTTTGGTACAAGTATGTTTTCATCTAATTTTTTTATTTACATTTTTACCTTTAGCAACAGTGACATACAAATGAGAAATTTTTGCAAAAAAAATGTCTGACTCTCTTTTTCTCTCAGGTGTCAGTATGTCAGGAGATGATGACGGAATTCCGAAACGTTATCTCCTGTAAAAAGAACTCCCGTTTACGACGCCGACGACCCCTCTCGTCCCACGGCATCCTTCGTCACCCGGCCCGTCTCCCTCTGGGGGCCCCCAGGCCCGTACGTCTGGTACGAGAGATGCGTCTCAGCAACGGCAAACTGTACAGCGGGACGGGCACGTTAACCGGAGCCGCGACCATCCCGGGACCTGTCGGGTCCCTGCGGAAATTGGGCCGGGCCCTCAGCGACTGCTGGAGGACCCTCTCGGTGCCAACATCTCTAACACCCCACCCTCTCTGGTTCCTGCTTCGATTCCCGCTCCGGCCCCCCGAGGCTGCACGCACGTACGAGTGTGCCAGGAGTGCCGTCGAATCCAGAGCCTCCGTTCCACGTCGGCTTGTTCTCGTATCGCCCAGCTGGCCTCCGCCACGTCCTCTCTCCCTCGTCTGCCCCCGCCACCCTCCGCTTCCATTACAAACACAGACAGCGAGGGAGGGGGCTCGGGCAGCCCCCGCAGGCCCAAACCCACGCCCCCTCCCAGGCCGTTACCGCCCGCTAAAACGCCCTCTACCGATCTGCTCTGTAAGCAAGACTGAGGTACATGCGAGATGATGAATGTGCGGCTCGCTGGAGGACAGACAGACACGCGTCAAGTCGAGACTCACAAATAGTTGTGCCGACACCTCCAGTCAAAGTGACCTCCGGGATACTGCAGACATATGGGCCGTTTTGGCGGCACCTCAGACTGATGCGAAATTATATTAATGGAAACCGAGCGGATGATTCAGCCAACCTCTTCCTTTCCAAGTGTCCAGTTTAACGTCATGCGATGGCACGGGGAGGAATGTGAGGTTTGGCGGACTGTTGAGACTACGTAATGCATATCCCACGAAAGAATGCTATGCAACATAAACCGATAAACCGAGAAGAACCGAAGGAATGACGTTTGATTTGAACTAGACTTTACAATGGATCATGCTCCTGTGAGGACCATTCGGTCAGACTCAACAAATGTGTGCACATAGAACTGAAATCGTGTTAATTTCCTTTTTTTCTTTCTCTAATAGTGAATCAAAGGGGGGATGTAAAGCTTCGCTCTTTTTATTCCTAAAGGTCACTTGCTTCTTTTCATTTTTAGCATTTCGGTTAATTGAATTCTTTCAACTCCTTTTTAAAACAATAGCTCTTTTCCTCCTGTCGGTGTCTCTATAGACAAGTCTTTTAGATTTTTCTATGTTTTGAGGGGGAGGTGTTATGGCTTGTTTTGAGTGTTTCTCTGAGAAACTAAAATCTCCAATACAGTCAAGGATTAAAGTCAACATGAATCATTTACCTCCATACTGCGACATCTAAATGAATGACGACTTGATTTGAACCGTAATGTCAGCTTTACCCTTCAAAACATTTACATTTGACAGACGCTTTTATCCAAAGCGAGATTTTTCCAAGTCCATTTTTGCCCAAGAATCAAACCCAATGACCTGTGCGATGCTTATGCAATTCTTCACCAATTTAGACTTTCCAATTCCTGCATTAACTATTGGCAAGAAAGGCTTTGTTACATATGACAGTAGCCTGATGTAATGCCTTAACTAGCTGTTAGCTAGTAGCTGTATTAGCTGTAGCGGGAATACTGGTTAACACAAACTAGTGCTGCCTACTGTAGATGATGTCATTCGGGAAAGAGAAACGTTGTTGCGGATGCGGTTATTAAAATCAAATGAAAGATTATAGACCAATGTTTTTTTTTTTGGAATACTGTGCACCGATCGAGCATAATCAGAGCCTTCTATTAAGAAAGAAATTGGGGTCAATTTTGACTTCATGTTGACTTTAACAAGATTTGAAATTCTAGGCAGATCGCATAATGTAAGTACACAAGGAAAAACTTCTCATTTGCAGAACAATGACAAGAACAAACGAGACTGAGGACCTTTTGTGCACCTGTAGGCCTGTGTGATGCTGCGAAGGGCCGAATAATGATACTTCTCATTACAGAACTAAATGAGCAACTGTCACAAGTTATTTGTTGAAACGCACCAGAGGTTGCTGTCTGGGTGGTAAAATTTCAATATCCATTTATATCCCCCCAAAAACCCAGCAGTACTATTTTCAGTCTCCAGAATTATAGCATTCGTATGTTGGTGCTTTTTGGTGCGTGTGTTTGAATAAGGGTCACATGGGGTATGAGGCTGTTTGTGATTAATTTTTTTATCCAAGCTGATTTTTTATTTCCTCATAAATTTTCAGAGATTTCTATACCAGTGCTTGATGAATCACACCCACGATGAAGAATATCAAGTAAATGATTGAGATTATATTGTTATTAATATTCAAATAAAAATGTGGGTTATGTAGGAGGGCTGTTGCCCTCTTTGGTTAAATATACAGTATAGACACGTTTGGAATAAAACTGTGATTCAAACTGTGATTTTTGCTCTGCCTGGATCCTTTTATTCGTCTTTGTTATTATTTGTGATTAAGTTTGTTTTAAGGTTGAGTATTTATATACTATGGGTGTACCATGTTTATAATATGTGTGGTGATCATTTAGTAAGCAGTTGCTATCCTCCTCCTATTTTTTATTGTTAATCGGCATATAACAATTACGTGCAAAGGTGATTCAAGGCGAGCCCTATTACACCTATTATGTCTCTGGTGTCTAATGGGTTTGATCCGATTGGCCCTTTTAGGAACCAAACTTAAAAAAAACTATAATTAAAGCATTTACATATTCTGAAGTATCCTTGACATTTGCTCATGAATTACATGTTGTCATTTGCAGCCAAAGGGATGTGTTTTCTTTAAAGACTGCTGTAAATGTCAGCCTTTTGTGCTGCTAGACATTTACAAAGGGACCGACAAAAGAAATAATCTGTACAGCAATGCCCTCTAGTGGTCAAAGGAAGCATTACGTTCTCATGACTATTGCGGTCACAACATTGTTGAAAGAGGTTGAGTTAGGCCAGCAGAATAAAATGATTCTGGTTTAGATAATAAAAAAAGAACCATCCATTTAACCTTTTTTGATCCAGTGGTACATAACATTGACAAGGATGCTCATATTATCGTTGAAATGCTTTTTTTCCAGAAAATGATTTTCTGTTGAAATGTTGAAATGTCTTCTTGGCTTGCTTACCGTTCTATGTAATCTTAGATGTGCCCAAACAGTCCAAACTATTTTAATTTATTTCTTTATTTTGTGTCCCTTAAGAGAGTCCCCGTACCAACAGCAAACATGCAAAAACATGTCCATTGACTTGGTTCCCATAAGTAACATTTGGGCAGCTATTGGCTCCGGTTAAACATCAAAAATATACATTGGTCGACAATTGTGTTATCTTTAGGTCATTGTTTTGACTGATTGTTTATGTAGACTCCAAAATGCCAGCAGCATTGTTCCTTAAGGATCATTGTGAGAAGAGAAAATCCCCTAATCCCCTCCTTCCTGTATGCCAAAGTGATCTGTGTCAGTATCATTTGAAAGGTGATCAAAAAAAACAATGCAAGCTGCCCCTATTTATGATGACGTATGTAGCTTCCGGGCGTTTGTTGTGTATACTGTAACAATTATGCGATCAAAACTTCATGTTGTGAAGTTTGTATTATTCTAACTTATCAAAATAATTCAAGCAATTTAAGGTTTTTATAACTTAAATAGCCTAATCGTGGGTTAAAATGAAAACAGAAAACAACGTTTTTGTCTCTTTAAATCTTTTCAAAACGATTTTTTTGTCTCATATTTTGTTGCTGCTAGTATTTCATTTCAACACTAGGAGTCAGTATAAGCAAAAACATCACACAGTAGGTCAATGCCCACAGCATCGAGGATCATGTCGACTTCTCACCAAAACTGACAGCACTGATGCAACGTAGTAACATTTGATCTGCCCGCAATGTGCCATTGGTTAAAGAATTGATCTGATCTGTTGTTTTATCAGTCAGTTTGTTCAAGGGCATATTCTGCAAACATCTCGCATTGTTACGTTGCCACTTTAAAAAACCACCTTGCTTAAGAAATCCATAAACGCTCACTTAAAGAGTGCAGGTTTTGGGGATAAACGCAGGTCTCCCACGGGTGCGGGCTCGAGACCACCCGGGGGCATGACGTCACACTCTCAGGTTGAGATCTGGGCGGGTTTCAGATGTTGGGTGTGTCCGCGTTAACTTTGTTCAAGTTCTTACAGCGCAGCGAAGTCACACCGCTGAACATTCCTGTCTGTCGCTCCGGGGATTTACACCTCTCCCAATGGATCTCTATAACTTTAGGCTGCCTTTGCTATTTTTGGCCGCATTTGGTAAGTAACCAGAACATTTTTCTTACAGGAAAACACATTTTGACGTTGTTATAATTTTTTTATGAAACGTTATGAATCTAATTCGTCTGGGACACGCCCAGCTAAAAAAAAACAGATGGGTTTCATGGTAATGGAAATTTCATTGGTTTTAGTGGAAATGTAAATGTTTTAACGGTATGCAAAACACATAGCAGAAGGTTCACAGTGGTGACCATTTGTTTTAGTATTGTTTTTAGAAAGAAAAAATATGTGTCATTTTATTCTCATGTTCACCTATTATTCATTCCCATAGGATGCTGTTGTGATGGCAGCCCCCTACTGGCTGAGGTAACGCACGGAGTTATTGGTAAAAACGTGACGTTTGAAACCACAGTTACCTCGACGAATTTTTTGACCGTATCGTGGTCTTTCGACGGAGATGTACCGATCCTCACGAATATCCCTTCATCAAACAAATTAAACATCGCCGATGGATACAAAAGCAGGGTCACATACAATACAACAACGTGTGCGCTCGAGATCAGAGATCTTGTGAAGGAGGATAGTGGGGAATATGGTCTCTCTATAGTCACCGACGATGGAAAACCACTAGCAGGAAAGGTCATGCTCGAGGTGCTGGGTAAGTGTGTTCCTGTAGTTCTGTTTGTAGTGCATTGTGTTGGCGACATAAGTCATGGGTTCGAACCCCTAAGCGTCTTCCAGTGCATAAATGCTTTCATGTATACTTGGGGACTACAAGCTTGGATGGATAAAGGTCTGAGTTGAGAGTAAGGGCTTGATGGTGCGATTCCCACACAGATGAGTTAAAAGCATTGGTTGTATCTGTGAAACTGTAGTTCGATTTGCAGCAAAAGTTGGCTATTAAAAGGAAAATGTATAAGGAGTTGTTATTTAAGACCCGTGCCAAATGTTCATCTTAAAATTCTTGTTTCAACCATGGTTGGGTAAAATCACTGTTTGATTTCAAATTAAATGAACCTAAAAAAATTCATATTTTATCCAACCATGGGTTTAAGCTATCCAGCATTTTTATTTAATTTAAATGCAAGGAAAACAGTTCGGTAATATTACATGTATGTGTTTACAGTGCTGGATTTTAGCTACTGTGCTGCATGTAGTAAAACTATTATCCGTTTACCTAAAGTGTTGGGTTCACCTTAATAAATTGGGTTGTTTAACAAAGTTGAACTGTTGATTTAAACTAAAAACTTGGAGGCAGAAATTTCACGTTGTACTCCTAAAAAGGGCAGGGCAGGTTTAGGGAAGGGCATGTGCTGTCCCGTAAAGAAACGGCACGGTTGAGTAAGTTCACTTTGATTAAGATCCTTTTGTAGTTTCTTTAGTTTTCCTCTAGTTCTGCAGACATTTTAACATTTCAAATTGATTATTGTCTATCTATGACACGTTAAATGTATGGTGTTTATTTCATGCTATGTAACAAAAGGGCGTGTATCGTGTTGGTGCAGTTTATTGGGTTTGGTAATCGGAAGGTTGCAGGTTGATTCCCACAAGAGGCTTTGGATAACGGCGTCTTCCAAATTAATAAATGTAGGCAAGACATTAGCCATTGTGTCCTTGAGTATTTTAACCGGACAACGCTTGGGAAAGTAGTCCAATGAGCAAAGAATGAATTATGAATGAGCATAAGCTTTACTGAAGTGGTAATCCAAGGTTTTCCTCACTCCAGAGCCCATAACAGATGTCCAGATTTCGTCCAATCTTCCTGAACCTGTTGAGATCAGCAGCACTGTGGTTCTCACCTGCACTGCCAAAGGCTCCTTCACTTACAGATGGATAAACGGTTCGGTCCCCCTGGTGGCGGACGGCACGCATATTAAGCTCATTGCAAATGAGTTGATGGTTGTCGAAGTATGGCGCACAGATCTGCGTGGACCTATCTACTGCATTGCTGAAAATGCATTAGAGTCCGGGAAAAGTCCTGCCTTCAATCTGACTGTCAACTGTAAGTATATAGACCATGCAAAGATGCATGCATGCACACATCATGTTTGTGACAGCGACAGTTGAATAACATTGTGCTCATCCTATATTTTATTCCCACACACCTCTTCACATACACACAACTTTTATGATTAGTTAATTTTCAAACTTGCAATAAAGTTGCATGAACAACTTGAAAGAACACAGCAGATAGACCGTAGATTGTGTCTTGATCTCTGCAGATGGTGCGCACTAGAAAGCAAACATGACAGCAGAGGTCTACACACACAGTCTAGTTCAGACAGGTTCGGCTGCAGGTGCAGGAAAGAATGCATGCTGAGATTAGATCAAATACGGTGATCGAGTCTGTGAAGACTGCAGTCTTAAAATAGCGTGTTTACATTGCCAGCAATACCTTTTGTAAGAATTTATTGGCCTAAAGTTTAAGTTCACATCCACGTTTAGATTCAGCGTCCTACCTAAAGGTAACATTAACAACACGGAGGATGAAAAAGTCTGCCGCAACCGGATCCTTTGAATTTCTGGTTGGTCCTGTCAATGCTTTCGATGAAGCTAGCATTTCCTGAAAGTAATGTTGTTGTTTGCTGCTGAAGCAGGTAGAATGTGTGTCAGTTTGTGAGGTCATTATGACATCATCACAGACACTTGCGGGTAATCACATGTCATATCCCATCAGTGGTTGGGTTTAGTTGGAAACGTGTGGAAGATGAAATCAGTTTTTCCCAACTTCTGAATCCTTCTGAAATATTTGAAATGTGGCAATTGTTAGGAAGTTAAATCAACCTTTGGTTTTGTTTATTGGATAACTTTACTTTGAAATGTCACATGATAACTATCACATCATCTACAGTTTGAATGGGCTCTGGACATTAGGCAGTTGATAAAAAGCCCAAAACTGATCTGATCTTCGTTTCAACGTCACTTTTCTTGCTTGCATCTAGATGGTCCTGAAAACATTGTGACGACCCAAAATCCAGTCGCATCTTTCCTGAAGGAAGGCTCCAACGTAACGTTCACATGTTCGGCTAAATCTGACCCTCCTGCTCAGCTTCAGTGGATGTTTAATGGGGTGGAGGTCTCCCAGAGCGCCAACCTGACCATCACCAATTTAGAGGGAGAAAGCAGTGGAAACTACACCTGTTTGGCTTCAAATGCCAAGACCAAACGCACCATTGCCTCGCAGGTCTCTACGGTAACGGTTGTGGGTGAGTTAGAAGCTTTATGTCTTGTGCAAATGCTTTGAACTCAATACAGAAGTTATATGGGTTTAATGTGAATATAAATGTCATAAGGTGTACACTGTGCACTAAAAAAACAAACAAATGGAAAACAAAAAGACCTGTTAAAACTGCAATCCATTACTTTTTGTAGTTTTAAAGTAATTACATGAAAATCTGTGTTGAAAACTCCTTACTTTACCCCGATTCACAACTGTAAGCTTTTAATAATGATGTCGAATCAGAGCTGTTATGTACGTTTTGACCTCAATAACAACCTGCAATTTAGTGCTTCAAAAAGTTACGGATTGCTGCTTTAAAGACACGGAAGTTGCGATTGACTTCTTTTCCATATGTTGACGTATATTCGAGTGAAACAGCTTCTGAAATTTGAAAACATGTAGGGCGGGGCTTTATTTTGCCTTTTCCTCTTTGATTGGTTTGTTGTAAGTTGGGCCTGGAGTCGAAGGGTGAAAATGCCTGGCCATTGGGCCATCAGTATAGTCCTACCTCTTTATTGTTGCTGGTGTCATGTGGTGAAGAGTTGTTGTTGAGAGGGGGAATGTCTTCGATTAAAGATTCCAATGCAAAATAATTTTGAAAAAATAATGGTGTGCACGGATGAGTCATTCATAATAATCACTGCAACACTGTGTAAAACATCTTTCCTGTTTGATACGGATTGAAAAAGTGTATCATAATACTCCAGAAGACACTCAGTGGTTCTCAAACTGTGGTACGCCACCACTGGTGGTACTTGAAGAGACCCCTGGTGGTAGGTGAAGGGACAGGAAATTAAAAACAATATATTTTAATTTACATTACGTGTTTTAAATACAATTTCAAATGTTAAATACACGATTGATAAATACGGAATTCACCTCAGCCTGTGTGCAATTTTAATATTGTTGCATGAATTATTGTTTATTTATCATTGGTCGATGACGAAACGTCTGCATCTACTCAAGGTTAAATCAATGAAACGCTTTGACAAGACCCGCTGCAGTTAAGTTTGAGTCTCTACGTATACTTATTTATCTTCCGTGTTAAATATTCTTTCCACATTGTTCATCTTTAATATAGGTTTGTAGTCTTTCTGCAAGTCACCCACAAAGTTAATAAATCCCCCATATAAGTCATTTACATATCCCTGTTTACAGTGCACAGAAAAGGGTTTTGTGTCCACAATTACTACTGACTAACTTGAAAAACATGTTCTTTAGTTTGAAAACAGCCAGTAAATAAAGTATTTGTAATATTAATAGTACATTAGAATTGGTGGACCAGGTTTAAAGATAAAGATTCGCAACTCTACTATAAATTTCGAGAGTGTTTATTCATGAGAATTTTTTATGGCGGTCATAAGGTGGTACTTGATCGGAAAAGTTTAAGAACCACTGTTCTCAGAATCACTGGTTAACACGAACAAACGAAAGTGAAAATGAAAATAAAAAACAAGATTTCGATGTTAAATATTCTATTTCTCAAAATGATCTATGCATATCCACATGTGTCTAAATTCAAAATGGCTTCTTGTAATAAAACAGAGACATGTAGAGAGACTTTTATGAACTTGTTTCTCTGCTTTGAGGTCTGTTACTGCTCAGGTTAGTGGTTAAACGTTTCTGGCATGTTCTGCATTTCGAGTGATGGTAGATTTATTTCAAGGTCTCTAAACTTGTGGTCTCACGCTGCGTGCCCTCCAATCAAGTTTATTTTCACTGCATGAGTGATAAACCAATACATTGTTGAAAGCAGATCCAACACAGTCTGACGTCACACGCATGGCACCAACTGTTTCACTTCTTTAAATCCAGACTTCTGCCTTGATTGATCCGTCCGTGCTGGGTGGGATATCTGCAAGGCTAAAGTACATCTTACAGTTCCTTTCTCAGCTCAGCATTTTTGTCTCATCGATTTTGTATGAATTTTTAATGCAAAACCGGTCATGCAAAAACGCTCTAATGAAAACGCAAAGGATTCTCTGGGGGTGGAAATGCATTTCAAGCCTACGGCGACTCTGGAGATCGCCTGGATGTGAAACAGTTTCGTGGCATCATGCGTGAAACTTAAAACGCAGGCGGTGAGGAGGAAGGTGTGCTTGTTGACAACATTAAAGGTATTTGGTGAATGCAGTTCAATGAGCACTGAGCTTCCACGGTAATGAAGTCTGTACAAATGAGTGGCAGAAGGAGATTGGGTGGTGAGTGAAGTTGTGAGCGGTGAAAGATAAATGCTATGGTCTCGCATAGATAACATTTGACTGTGGGCATGAAGTCTGGTTCACGTGCAGCTTGCTCTTACAGACACCTCAAAAACCCATCCATCCATCCAATCTTTTTTTATGTGAACTGATGCAATCCAGTCAAATTGGGCACTTTCAGTCAGACAACGTTTGTTTGAAATACACGTACGACGGTTAGCGACCGCATTTCATGCGACACCTTAGCAAGTGGATGAAAATATGTTGTCATTGAGGGTCTATATTAATTCTTCTTCTTCTCTTGTCGTTTGTTCTGGTAGAGCCCTTGCGTGGAACAAACATCTCCTGTCCCTCCGCACCTCTCATTGCTGGTATCAGTCCGGTCAACCTCACCTGCACGGTGGCCGCCGGCAAAGCTGACAGTGTGGAATGGTTGAAAGACGGCAAACCTTTGACAACCAACTCGCAAGTCACTCTCTCATTAGACAAGAGAACTTTAACCTTTGTTAAGGTTGTTAAGGAAGATGCTGGCGTGTACAAGTGCCAATTGAAGAACAAAGTGAACTCCGATGAGGCCCGCTATACGATGGTGATCAACTGTAAGTGTCAAAGAGATGATTGTTCATGGCAACACTCTTAATGTGAGCTGCACTTTACAACGCACATCCTGTTCTTCTGGAAAAGAGAAATGTGTGTTGAATGCTTATCCCATTTATACTCGAAATTGTTACCCTTAGATAAGATTCAAAATTGACCTCGCATTGTTACGCCTTATTTCACATCGCTATAGGTTAAATATCAGCTGTGTTCCCACTGGCTTGCAAATCCTTGCACAATTTCACTTTCATTGGGAACAGAAGAAAACCTTTGCCACTAGAAACTCACCGTGCCGTCACCTCTTTTGTTTTCTTGTCTAAACGTTGGCCTCTTTTGTTTGCCAATGGTGTTGGTAGCCTCTCCGCTTCTATTGTCACCGTTGGTTTGCTTGTGGTACTGTAATGTAAATATTGACTTTGATCCCTATTATGTCAGATGGTCCAGCGAACGTGAAGGTGACTGGAAAGAATGCGGTGAAGTTCGAGGAGCCCATCGCAATGTCCTGCTTAGGCGAATCCGTTCCTCCCAGCATTTACTCGTGGAAGCTCAACAATTTGACGATTGTGAACGCCACTGCCGAGAAGTACATCATCGATAAGGCCAGTCTGAAGGACGCCGGCACGTACACCTGTCTGGCCTACAACCCCCTCACCAGAGTGTCCCTCAACACCACGCACAAACTCGAAGTGACAGGTAAACTCACACAAAACCCCACCCAAAAAATGTTTTGGGTAAATAATTCAAATAGTGTCTGTTTGACACTGCAATGTAGTAAGTGGTGGTTTTGCACTCGTTTAACGTTAAGAGCCACATCCCCCCCCAAAAAAACTAAATTTGAGATCAATTTGACTGGTACAATGTTTCAAGTGATATTGGGTCAACGGGCGGTATGGATACCACGATCATTTCCGACTTTTTAATTATTTTGCCCATAATAATCGCGTAGGAATCTGATATCGTGCCTGATGGGTTTGAAGCCCAAAAATCGCACATAGTTGTAAAATATAGGGCATTCGCCTTTAAGTTACTTTTGATATAAAGTGCACACGTATATATATATAAAAAATGCATCACTAAGTCCATACATGTAAATACATTTATAGGACCAGTAATTTGTTCAAGCCTATTCATTTACTGATATTTGGTCAATTTAAAGATCAATTCGTTTAAAATGTTTCAACTTAAGTGGTGATTTATTTTGTTTGTTTTGTACTTAATATTGCCACTAATACTGATACTATTATGCATATAGGTTTATAAATCGAATTCGAGTATTGAATCATATACATTAGTCTATATATGAGCATGTGTCGTTCTGAAACCTCGTATCTCCATATTTCGTGTATTTTTGGCATAAATCGTTATTATTAGTCACCCTTTATGTTTGTCGATGGGTTTAGCAAATATCAAGCCAATAAAAGTATTGAAAAGGGCTTGTCAATGTTGACAAAACAGTTTAAATACAGTGTTTTGCCCTTTTCCTGATTTAACAACATTTAGATACTTGTACTCGAAAACAAGACAAAAATACTGTGTTGCAGTGTGTGTTTAATAATTGAAATAATTGCTTGTGTTTTGCAGAACTCGGTACAGTAGATACTGGGCTGTCGGGCGGCGCCATCGCTGGAATTGTGATTGGTGTCTTGGTGGCTGTGATCATCATCGCTTGTTGTATTTGTCGCAGGAAGAAAACATCAGAGTCAGAGTGAGTCTATACTATCTCTCTCTCCACTGCCGTGGTTTAGAGCAATCGATTTTTGCTTTTGTTTGCACGGGTGTGAGTCACAAGAGCAGTCGAAGGAATGTTCCGGGTTCAATACAAGCTGAGCATTTGTGGCATAATGTCGATTAGCACAGAAAATTGACTTGCCTTTGTGTTTGAGTCGCAATGCCACGTTTAAAAGTAAAACTCATATTTTTGCTTAAGCACATTCATGAGCTATTTAGTAAACAACTTTTCTAGGTGGATGAAGACGAATGAATGATTGTTTCACACTGGAGTAGTTTTATGCCGTTTTATTAAACGTTTTCGATTGGACTTTTAAATAACTTCACATTTTGACCTTAGAGGATGTGGGCGAGGTGTTATTGACCTAGTACATGACATGATCAATCACTACACTCTCAGACAGCCCACATGAATATCAGAGGATATGATTCACTTCACCATTTCCTGATTCCATTTCTCTCACCGTCATTGACTGCAAGGGGTGCGGACCGCAGCACACAGTAGAGCCTGGAGACGTTGCTTCAGAGATCTTTCGTAACTCCACTGTTTAAGTTGCGTTATTGTTCGGTCTTGTCCGTGACACCTTATGCGAAATTTAAAGTGCTTTTATTTGACACTATAATGACAAGCCCTGCCATGCCTATTTACAGGATTCTATGTAGTTTTAAAGAAATGAGGAAAAAGTCAAAAATGCTAAGTCAAAAATTCCTTTAAGAAGACTTTTGGGGGGTATTTGGTCTTGTCTGTTCTTCCCTCCAACGTTTCACCTCCAAAGTGGTCAGGTCTGTTTGCCAAGCCCGGGTTGTTCCACACCCCATCCATCTACACCCTGTCACTGAATACAAGTGACGGATTTTCTACCCAAGTAACGAAGACAAACAAACTATAACCTGCACTATAAGGACAGCATATTTTGTACGCTTTTTGGGAGGAAAGGTACATGTGCTCGTGTCAAGGTTTTTCCCGTTTACGGTGGCTTGTAGGTTTGGCTACAGGAACCATGAAATAACTTCAATGAGGATATAAAGAAGTTTTAGTTCGTAGTAAGTTTAGATTCTATATTAAAGAGTTTTGATAGCATTTGTCTGTCTTCTTCGAGGCACTATTAGGAGAGTACAGGAAATACTGGAAATGCAAAATAAAGCCCGAAGGCAGAGCATATGTAAATGCTGTATGGTCTAACGGTGAGACGTGTTTCTGTAATAGGAAATGATAATGTCTCGTACAGTTACCGCAAACACACACACAGACTACTGTACGTGCAAAACCATCCAGGTATAGGTGTGTGGTGTCTATGGCTTCATGCATCCCCGATTTTCTTTGCTGTTTACTTTCCTTAGATTTCTGAAACTAGAGATTTTTTTCTTTGAGAGTTGAAATGTAACGTGTTGGCAAACAAGACTTTTGTACTTTTGGTTTTGAGAGTTGTAAGTCGACAATAAGCTTCCTGGGAATGCAGGCTGAATATCATTTGTTTTCTGATGCGCGTCGACGATAACACTTTGGTTCACTTCCTCTTAGGCAATCTGCAATTTTTGTAATTTTATTTATTAGCCACTCATTTTGTAATGCATGCTATCGACATAAAGCAATACACAGGTTTGACTACAAAAAGTAAAAACACTAAACCTGTTGGATATTATTGCGTAGGAATTTGTCCTTTTTTATCCAATGTGTGAAATTGTTGTTTCTGAAATGGCCTTATTTGTATCTTGTTCATCCTAAGTGCTGCCTGTTTGGGGTGATAGTTTCATAAATTCATAAATTAAAATGACAGATTGAACATAATTATCAACAATTGTTCTCTATATAATTATATTTTTATGATAATCCATCTTGTGCTTTAAAGAACAAATCAGAGGTAGAATTAAACCGAGCTCTTTCAGGCCTACAGTTGGAATGTCAGTCGTGTTCACACACGTCTCTGTTTTTCTCTCTTTGCCTCACTTGCTTACCCATGTGTGGATTTCTGTTGCATGACTTGCTTTGTTTCTTTAGAGCATGTCTCTGTGTTCACAAATTGAGCATTCTCTCAATATGTCATTTCATGAATTGTTCAATGTAGCAAAAATGTGTTGGATCAGGATTATACGATTCAGTATTTAATCGCAGTTTGAAACCAGAGAAAAACAGAATATTTTGCAAGGACGATATTATAGTTTCTTTGTAATTAACAGGTTTTTCATGCTAGTGCAACATTAATATTGGATTTGCTGCAAACCGTATTGAGCTTCTTTCATAGTGAATTCTAAGGCCGAATTGTATGCATCATTTATGAAAAAGGCAATCCCAGAAAGCATTGCAATGAGCTCAGTGACCGAAATAGACATGAGAAACATGTCAATGTAAACTTAATTCATATAAACATTTTAAGTGATCAAAAGTGATTGACTAAACGTATAAATACAGGTGCTTTTGTACGCATCGGGGCAGCTCACTAGGTTTGAAACGGAGCCATCGTTCCCATGCTTGCTCCTGTGGACTCCACCTTTATTCTTTCACACACTAGGCGTTACTCTGTTTTTTTATTCAGACTAAAATCATGTTTGTTATTTTGTTTTTGTGGTTTGGGCCTTTGTATAACTCATGCATTGTATACATGTACCAAACAATCTGTTTTTATCTTGATTACGCCATCGTATTTCAATAATCATAGATTTGCATTTATTAACAGAGATGATCTTTACTCTTCGACTCACTGTTGTTTTTTTCCAATTCGTTCTTTTAGGGTTCCATCGCCATATTAATGCAAAATCTGATGGCATGATGCGACCTGGTAAGTGCTTTTCTTTTTCTGTAGGGTTATATATTAACAGTATATTTAGGTTTTATTTCTAGTTTCCACAGTTTCCAGGGTGTTGACACCAGCTTCTCTCTAACATGCATGATATCCTGCTCTTCTTATCAGCGATCTGTATTGGTTTTGGCAGCAAGCTGATTCAAGTCTGACTTTACTCTTTAGCTTTAAAAGAGATAGGCTTGACTTTCTTTTGAATGGGAGAGGAGGGATATACTTTAATCTAAAGGACTAACAAAGGAGCGGCTGTACTGTTCAAGAAAATAACTTGTCTTCGTGTCTGTTTATTGGGTGTGGAAAGCCTTCTGCAATGAGAGCCAATTTTACTCTTGCCGTTAAATTATTTCAATGGCAAATAAGGGCACGTTACTGGTTTGAACAGGAAGCTGAGGAATATATTTTAAATTATGTATCATATATATTTGACTAAAATGATTTTGATTATGCTAGTTTTTGATCAATTGCTACTAAAGGTTCTTCACAGCGATGCCATAGAAGAACTATTTTTGGTTCCCCAATGTGTCCAATTTTTTTCGTACTTTTTTATAATCTTTTTTTTTCCACTACAAAGGTTCTTTATGGAACCATTCAGCCCAAACAAGATTCATCTATGGCATAGTGAAGCACGTTTTTTAAGACTTTGAGTCAATAATTTGAAAGAATGCACCGTGTTCAGGAATCTAGACACGAGTGGCAATTTGAGGTTTCCAGTTTAGGACTGTTTTTCCGCTGGTAATGCATGTTATCTTTGTCTGAATTCTTCTTAAGAGATAACCAAATACCATGTATGTCTCTTCCCTAGAATCTTCAAGACCAGCCCTTCAGCCACCTATCAGTCTTTCATCTGCAGAAACCCTCGACCAAGGCAACTGGAAAAACTGCTCTCACAACACCCGCAGGGTTGCCCAGTCGCAAATCCAAAGATGCATGTTCAAATCAGAACCTTTTTGTAAATATCCCTCACCTTTGTTCTACCCCATACGCCATTACCTTGTGACAACTTACCCCAGTCTGAGCTGAAGGGGGGTTGGCACAGAAACTGTTTACCTCGCTGCATTATTCTCAACCTTATCTCCATTTTGACCTCCTCGCTTCCTTCCTTCTCCTGGCTGAAGTGGACACCGTCCTTTGTTCTTAACGAAACGTGATCCAACCTCTCAGTCCTCCAGCCGACCCTAAAACGATGGATTGTCCTGGCCTGACATCACAGAGGTCAGCCGCAAAAGACCTCGAATCCACTCTGAAATGCACTGAGGAGTGACGATGCCGCTTTGTCACGTGTTTGAGGTCTCAACGCACCCGACAGGCAACATCCAGATTTGATGACCTAACGTGCTCGGAAGTCCCCTGGGCAATGAAGGTACGCGAGGCCGACAAACTTGAAGTCGAAGACACCTCCGAGTCGTTGATAGAAGGTCATTGGAAAATAATGCGTGCCTTGAAGCTCAAACACATGATTCAAGCTTCTCGACACCTTCGGCGGGTGTACAGTCGCCATCCTTTTTAATCTTCTAAATCACATTATTTCATTCTCGTATCTCAGAGTAAGCCATACTGTCGAATTCTGAGAGCACGTTCCAACATGCTCCGACTGAGGATCAGGAAGAGAAACGCATTTCTGCGGACATTGACATACCACAGTTGTGCGACAAAATTGCTACCCTGTCCTCGGGCGTCTCCGCAAGGATTCAGTCTGCTGGTAGCGGGATTCTAATGGATTCACATATTAAATCAGGCCTGTTCTAAAAACACTTTGACTCGAGCTGTCACACAAAAATGTCTGAAATCTCTAATGGGACACACGCAGTATTTTTGATAATACTTGTATTTTGTGTGCCAGTATGTGGGAAAATGTTGTTTTCCTTTTTTTTATGTTTAGTTTTCCACTGTGTATCTCATCATTATCATGTGTGAATACACAAGGCCAATGATTTTTTTATTTAAATGACACATTTTTATGTGACTGGTTGCTTTGGCAAGCGACTGAATGAACGAGCAACCAGCTATTAAAACTGTATGTCCAGCGCCCACTTACATGCCTCTAAATATAAAATACTGGCGAATATTCTGTCACCTGAATAACAATCTTGAGCATTCTTCCCCAAAAAACACACTAACACAGCTATTATATACAATTGTTCTTCTTTTTTTCATTAAAAGGCACAAAACGCTGAGCTTTATAACTCCTCGCAAACCTGTAGACAGTTTTATCTCCGTCAGCGGTCTGTGCCGTTTGCATGGAGAGACCGGTAATCATATGAGTCTGAGTTAAATACACTGAATTAGTGGTTTGTTTGTTCTGGCCACATTGCTCAGACTGACGTCCTTGGGTTGGCCATACTGAACCTGATCATTTTACGGGGATTAAATGGGAACATCTTATCCTCGCATACTTGTAACAACTTTGTATTAAATGTGAAATATGTTTAACTTAAGCTAGATTTGACATACGATTGGTTCATGTGAAATTAGAAATTTTTGTAGAGAAAATGTTTAATGCGAAAAAAGCCTTGAACCAGATTGGCACCTCTGGCAAAAGGATCATGCAATGCACACATGTGCTTCAAATTCCCGTTCCATACAGCATCCGTCATTTGTGAAATGTTCTCAGGTTGTGTACAGGTTGTTTATATTCTCTCACGATAAACCATGCAGCCGTGTTATGTAATCTCAATGTTGCTTTTAATGTAATTTATTTTTTGCCTTCATGTTATATGTTTTTGAAAATAATGTTTAAACCACCCCAATTTTTTGTTTTTCATTGAATTATGAGAAAAATTTGGCCGTCCGCAGACTGGACGATAACCACCACGCCGTTTCTTGGGTCAGCTGTCACACAGCTATCGCACACAGAATTTTTGTTTTGTTTTTCATGTCCGGTGTGCAAACCACTTCATAGTGATATTTTCTATTGTGATTGGATTATTGTCATTGTGTTTTTTATTTTGTGTAAAAGTGAAAATTAAATGGAAACAACATACTCGCATCTCTTTTTTTCTATACTCATTTCGAAATTTTGATTGAAAAATAGACGCATCTCGAAATAAATTGTAAAATGTTTTATATACATAGCTTGTATTTGCACATGTGCTTGGTGAGGATATCTTGAACATTGAAGAGCACATAGACATTTTTTATTTTCATTTGTTTTGTATTATAATACTGTACGTTTTAAAGGCCGGGTTTTGTGAATGTCACTAGGGCAGGTGTGAAAGCGATGTGTTGAATTGCGCAGGTCTTCTTTCAGACTTGACCAGTCTAGCAAGTTTACAGGACTTAAGTCAACAGAAAGATCCTTTTGGCTGAAGGCTTCTGGGTGTAGATAAAACCTGCGCTGGGACAATGTTCTCCAATGTCTACACCCATTTAATAAATGTAAATGTCAAAAATGTGTGTTCAGTAGCTGTCACGTCGGACCGCAGCCCGTCCTGAGCGATGAGTCACGCCCTTTATTCTGAGCGGGGTTTTGGTTTTTCTCCAATACCGCCTGAATGATATAATGAATGTGTGGTTTAACCAAATATGCATGACTGCTACTCTACTGGTCATGGGGGTCATGAAACACAATCTGTCATCTTCTGCAAAAATGTAGAGTAATCCTTTTTGACACATGCTTGATGTGAATTAGCATTGTAGTCTTTTTTCTTCTATGCACCGTTTAAACATATATCAACAATACACACAGTACACACGCATATATACGGTAGGGACCAAAAGTAATGTCTGGGGAGGCATATTTGTAACATTTTTGCTCGTATTGTCCTCTTAGGTTAGATTAAGCCATTCAAATAATGGACAAAACACTAAACTTTTTTGTTGGACAAACTAACTCCTTGGCAAAAAGACAATCTATGGTTTGCAACGAATGCATATAAAAACAAAAAGCTCACAGAAAATAAAGCCCGCATTAACAATAATTCTTATTAATATTGGTTGATCCTTTTGTGTAGTCATATTTTGTAGCCTTTTTCTAGTTGTTTCTTGACTCATTAAGCATTGCATGTGATGTTTGTAATTTTTTTGCCAAGCCTCCTAAAATTCTTCTCAAAGCTGATCTTCAAGATTTTAATTTTCCAAAGTTTTGGCGACTGTGTATATTTTTATATATATTTAATTATGCGTGCACGTGTGTACCCACTTAACCATATTTTGGCGGCGAATTTGTACCTGAAAATGAGCAAAACCCGACAAATCTGAGCCACTTGTAATCATTTCATTGTGTCCTTCCAAAACCTCGGATACAAATTCACAGTTTTTCAGGGAAAAAACCTCTGTACTTTTTAAATGATTGAACACTGTGTATACTTTGTAACACTATTTACTAGATAACTGCACAACATAGTGACTAATAATAATAATACTTTTTACAAAAATACAAATCACGAGAACTGGAGATTCAAGGTTTTAGAAGGACAGCAGTGATTAGTAAAACACAATAAGTATTGTAAAAAGTATAGTAAATAAAAACTTCAAATCAAATCGTACGAATGCAGAAAGTTGTTTATACCTATCTGTGTGTGAAAACAATACAAGTCTATGGAATGTCCCCATAAAATATACTGTCTATACAAACAAAATGTTGTGCAACACTACAGTTATACTAGAAATGTCTCCGTTGATGTTTTGCTGGAAACTATGGATACCATTGTACATTTTCGTAAGGGGCGTGGCCGCCTCTAATGCGTACCTGCATGTCCTGAAGTGACTTTACATCATTTTATTGGTCCAATTAAAAATGCAAACACAAATCCCCTTCCCTACTAACATGCAGCACGGTGCATATACGTGCATGCGTTTGTGTGTTTTTCTGGCCCCGTCCCCTTAAAACGCAGCAAACAGCCTGCGGTTTGAGAATGAAGACTATCAAGTTTTGATCTTCTCACCGTTTGCTCATTCTCAGGCGCATACAATGCCGTCCCCTCCCCCCGACACGCTCTCGGTTTCTCTCATTGTGTTTCGGCGGTATCAATCTCTTTGTTTTTCTCCCTTCCCGGAGAGGAGGAGCTAATCCTCTCCCATTTGCAACAAACCTGTTTGTCTCTGGTGTGAACGCACTAACCAGTCATTAACCTGCTGTGGTTCCGTTGCACGCGCGTGTGAAAACCATGACGGAGGCGTGGCGTATGACACTCTTCTTGTGTGTTTTTGAATTCCCCTGTTGAAACATTTCAGCAACTTGCTTGTGCACGCCCCGAACGCCGTTATTAGCCTCGGTGAATGCCAAGCGGGTTTAGTTTTGTTTGTGTATAACCACATCTAGCCCGTTTATTCTTTTATTAAAGCACCCAATGAAAGCTGGGATTATGGCTTTTGTTGACCCAAACCCCCTGAAAAAGGGGGATTTAGATTGACAAGTGAGGTTTTTTCGATTGGAAAGGCAGGTATGACAGGTGTGAAGCTCTTGAGGCCGTCATCCACGGTCTTCATTTGCCGAGACTGTCCAAAAAGCAAGTTCATAATAAGTAACACTTGATGTATCATTTGAAAGTTTAACAATCCGTGTTTAGCATACCTGTTATTGACTGTGGTGACAACATATATCCAGCTGTTTAAACTGCAGACGGGGTTGTGCTAACATTGCAGGCACTCCTTATTTGTACGTGATGACTGTGATATACCACAGGTCAATTGTACATGCATTGACATCTCGAGGTAACCAGGAATGAGAGAAGAGGCATTTCTCAAACATAAGAGCCGTGTTAATAATAGTGCATGTTACCTTGTGACGTATACGGTACACCGCACACATTTGCTTGTGTACATGTATGTGCAAGTATGTGAAACGGTCGTTTTTTGGGTTATTTAACCTCTAGTTGTTAGTATAGAAAGGTATTTGGAAGAATGTTAGCAACCGACAGGTCTAGGCACCATTGACTGCCATAGTAGAAATATTGTGTCATTTGTTTATGTTCTGTTGAACACAAAAGAAGATATTTTGAGGAATTAAGGAAAGTAAACGGTTCTGTGGGACCTTTGACTACCATTTAATTTTTTCCTACAATGGAAGTCAATGGGGGCCAAGAACTGTCGGTTGCTAACATTCTTCCAAATATCTTTCTCTGTGTTCATCATAAAAAGGTATTTATACAGGTTTGGAACAACTTAAGGGTGAGTAAAGGATGAGGTGAATGGTTTTTGGGTGAACCGTCCCTTCAACCAGGCTCTTGTCTGATTAGAGGAATTGAAAATGTTGAACAACTTTTGTTATAAGAAGTTAACAGAACAGTTTGACGGGTTCCCAAGATCACTCAACGCACCAACTGGCATCAACATGTTATACCTAAAATGAAAAATCTTTCACCACATACTCATAATCTTATCAGATATTCATGGGTACAAAACCACATCCCATTTCCCAATACACCCTTTTGAGGTCCACAGGGAAAAAAAGCGGGTGAAAAAAGTATGACTTTTGAGCGGGTTACTCTTTTAAACAGAATATTCTTGGTTTAAGTCCTGCAAGACTGTCAGTGTGTATGTCATATTTGATGTACAAGACAAAAACATTTCAAAACCATGTTTATTTATAGATTTATATAATAAATGTGGAATTTTTTACAATTCGCAACCTCACCACTAATTGTCGCTAAATTTCATTACATTGTTTTATTTTTATGCGTATTGAAAGGTGAGAAAGTACCTCGTTTTCTGTTTGCTAATTAGATATATTTTTTATTTATGTGAAATATGACCCAGACATTAATCTGTGAGATATCTGAGCTGTTTCTACACATTGGTTTGAGTGGATTCACCTGCGTACGTGATGTGTGACTGCCATTAGGACCCTCGCAGCAATTTAATAACTCTCCCATCACCTTTAGAGCAGCAGATGTGTCCTAAAAGCTTTATGTGGAAGAAGCATCATTTTTATCATATCACCAGGGTGTTTTAGAGACGAGAGCAGGACACGACATGCTGTAGGTAATTACTGAGGAATGCCACAGTCCAGAGTACAAGCAGCACTCTTTTACACCTGCAATAAACAAAATGAGACGCCCTACAGCAGAGAGAAGGTAAGGTGGAAGAGGAGAGTGGGTCAAAGGGGTGAATGAACATAAACAAAGGAACGGAGAATTGAAAATGACAGTGTTGGGTTGAACCTTCAAAAACCAAAATTGAGGGCAAATGGTGAAACATTCTTCTCTTTTCAGAATAGAGAAACACACCCGGTTATTGATCACTTTGCATTTTAACTCCATTAGCTCAGACGGTGTGATCTAATGGCTCCACAGACTCTCAGCAGACCCATCGTGGCTTTCCTCTTCATGCCTGCCGTAGTTTAAGTGCTTCCCCTTTGATGGAAACTACTTTGGTTTTTATGTTTAGTTTGAAGGATGAGACATTTGAAACTAAAACAAAATCACAGATGATCGCTTTAATATCTCTATTATTTCTCGTGGACATTAATGAGATCACATTGAAACTTTTGTTTAAGGTCTCACTTGAGTCTCAGACATTTCTCCTGAAAACAATAAAAAAATTCATAAATATTTCCATTAGAGTTTCAGAAGAGATGTCAACAACGTTTCAAACTGAGCTCAGATTTGCCATGTCTACAATTAAAAGTCAATATTATTGAAGCTCTGAATATGAGCTCAAACATCTCATCAAATTGATCCAAATCCAGATTATTTTATTTTACAATATTTGTTTCCGTCTTTATTTGTCCGGACACTATTTTGATACTTAAAGGGAAACTCCAGCCAAAAGGGAAAAATTGTCATCAATTACTCACCATCGAGTTTGAAGAACACAGAGAATGATATTTGGAAGAAAGCTTAACCAAACAGTTCTTGGACCCCATTGACTACCATAGTAGAGAAAATGACAATGGTAGTCAATAGTGCCTCAGAACAGCTTGCTTTCCTACATTCTTCAAAGTATCTTCTTTTGTGTTCAACAGAACTAAGAAATGTATAAAGCCATTTTTCCTGCTATAGTAGTCAATGGTTGCCAAAAAAACGTTCCTCGATGAATTCCTGGGTGTTTCATCAGCTATAGGCACCTTAAGTCAACCTTTAAAATGAACTGAAAACGAAACGCATGTTTTATTGCCTTTCGGTCATTTATCTACTAACAATGGACTACATTCATATTTGTAGGATATTTTTAAAGAGCAAAGATAAGTGAAGCATGATTAACAAACAGCTAAATGTTTGCTGCGAGTTCACGTCTATTGTTCTTATTGTAATGTTTTGTAGACCGGAATGTGATTCATAGAAAATGGCCTGCTTGACGTTGTGATCAAGGCGTACCTGTTGTTGTCTGAGATCTGAAGGAAAAACATTTTGTTTGTGAAGCGAAGCAGTCGTGATGACATATTTCTCATAGTCATGTAAATGGCAGGTGTTATCCAGTAATTTGAAAGGTAAATGTCTTCAACGGTTCTCGAGTCTATTGCGTAATATTTCCTGACTCATAGTGTAATGACACACACTGTCGTGTTGTGTTGTTTTCTATGCTATGTATTTAACTGTTATGTATATGTGTGTTAGAGTATCATGACAGGAAACTGACATCATCATTTTCAGCTGAAATATATTGTCACAGGCATGTGCTTTTAAGTGGAAGCTGAAAAATGCTGAATGAGAGAGGTGGGGTCGGGCAGGATTAGTTCATGACCCGCTCAATAACGCATTTATCGCCCACAAGAAAATGTTTCATCAATTCAGCGAATGCTATTTTAGATATCAATGATTCGTCTGTGTGACACAGTGACAGTAAAGATTAGTGCATTGAAACGTTTACTCACCATTGTAGAATTGCAAAAATTGAGGAATAGGGTAACAAAGAACTGGTGTGCAGTATTTGGTACCTTGATCTCAATGTTTAATGTGTAAGAAAGACCATTCAGAAATGAAATCTCTTGAGAGAAGGCTTTTCAGGGACAGTTTGATGTTTCGGTAATTGTAATTCTATACAATAAACAAACTGCAAATACAAATATACACAAATGAGTGTCTCCTTTTTGCCCAATTGTTATTTTTGACGAAGCAAATGAATGAAATCTCATTCAAACTTTCCTCTTGGTGGCTTGTAAATCACGGTTAGTCATCACTTCCCCCAGCATGCCCACTACCAACAATTCTCTGACCAAATAGTTTTTTGTTAACCGAACACTCAATGTAGAAGTGCAAGTTTGGCACATCACTCAAACAGAAAATTCCCATACCAGTAAATATGGTTTTGACATTATATCAAATTCCAAAAGCATGCCATGCTTGTATGCTAGACAGAAATGATTCACTTGGCCGTGTTTGTGATGTCTTAAGAGGCACCAATGTAAGCATCTATTAAAGTGAGAGGTCGGCCTAATTTATTTTCAGAGTTTTGAAGAGCCATTATAGTTAGACGTCCATTATAGTGTGATGCTTTCCATTGAGGAGAAAGGTTATGCCTTCAGCACTCTATTTCAGTGTTGAGGTTTGTTGTCAAGTAGTTCACATGGTGTGATTGCAACCTCTGATATGAAGTCCCACAGCAATCTGCGTGTTAGTAAATAGCAGACAATCACATCACATTTCTCTGACCTTGAATACATGGATTTAACAGTTGCTGGCGATTATTCGTATAAAGCATTTTTCCCAAACGCACTCAACAGTTTTTTAAATCTTCTTTCCTCATGTACGTGTCAGAGACATTGCTTTTTTATTCTTTTTTTACATCTTTATTTTGGACAAACTGACGATGAATGCAACGACAGGTTTTATCTCAAACCTCAAGCTGTCGCGAGTCTTCTGTGGGCCCGGATCACGCATAGCCGTATGATGCCACCTAGTGGTGAAGTTATTTAAACAGCAATGTACGACTTTTTAATGTACATTTACATTTATGCATTTGACAGAGGCTTTTATCCAAAGCGACTTACATAACATTATACCATACATGTAATTTATAGAATACTATACATTATACTAATATGTAAATGAACATATGCTTTTTATAGGCAGTAATGTCCGAGAATTGTCCAGTTTACTACAGATATTTCATCAAAATGTTATTTTACTAAGCAGTTCATTAAAGTTTTTTTTGTTATCCAGATATTTTTACATTGAGTAATTTTCTAGTATCCCAAATACAAAATACTTTTGTGTTTTTGGTTTTATTGATTTCAATGTTTTTTTTTCAATTTCAAAACCATTACAAGCAGAGATCCATAGAGATAGTTACAGTTTCCATTACTTTCATTACTTTTCAGTAAACCCATTAAAAAAACTTTCAGGAGAAAATATGGAAAATATCTTGGCCCCCATCCAAACTTGAAATGCTGAGAATATTGTTTCTCTCTGTATCTCAATCAGTCACATGTCTACAAAATACACAAACCCACATAGATCAACAGGCGGATAGATTCCCATTTATAAACATCCTCAGTCTTGGGGAACCTCTGCAGGGTGCTGACACGAGTCTTCTCCAGTGCTTCACGGTTGGTTGTGTGTGATCTTGTACAATGTCTATGAATACAGAGGGAATGCAGGTAAATCTCATCAATGGCCCTGATCCGGATTTCCAAGATAACAGGAATAGTGCAGAGGTGCGATATTCAGGTAAACTTTCTTGTTTCACTTAATCTTTTTATTTTAATGTTATTACAAGGGCATTACTTCATACCTAACCTACGGACACAACTATTGCTATGATTTCTTAAATGTGACGTGTCAAATTTAAAGAAGAAAAACACCTGAATTATTTTAAAAATGAGTTTATAAGGATTCTCTAAAGATCTGTAGCACTTTTTAACTTTGATATTATATTCACATAACAAGTTATTCTGCGTCATTTCTAAATCTTTCACAAGCTTAACAAACTCGGGGCTCAATATACAGAAAATGGACACTTGCGAAAGACAAACAATGACTCCACAAGCAAAGTACAATAACATATCAAACACATGCTTTTAACATGCATAATGAACATGCAAAGAAATAGAGACTGTTCTTTAGTTTGGTTGTGTGACAATATGATTTTTGTCGATATTTGGATTGCTATTAAGATCACCCAAATATGACAATTCTGTCCTGAATTATTCTCCCTCAAGTAGAATTACCATAGTAGAAATAATTGTATTTTGTTGTTATGTTAAACCAAAAAGAAAATATTTTGAAGAATTTAGGAAAACAAACAGTCCTGGTGCACCTTTGACAACTATTGTAATGGTAGTCAATGGTGCCCCATCTAAGTTGGCATTTTTCCAAATATCTTTCTCTTATTTTTCTCTGGAAATTTATAGATTTGGAACAACATGAGGTCAAGTTATTCATGACAGCATTCAAATTTTTTCATGAACTA
This sequence comes from Triplophysa siluroides, assembly GCA_006030095.1. Classification (NCBI taxonomy): domain Eukaryota; kingdom Metazoa; phylum Chordata; class Actinopteri; order Cypriniformes; family Nemacheilidae; genus Triplophysa; species Triplophysa siluroides. Next base: position 1,162,896 of record VCII01000054.1, read on the forward strand.
TTATAATATTAGCTAGATACCTCATATTTCTATCATTTGCTTCTCAAGACAAAAATAGTGCAATCCGGCCACAGCTTGATGAACATTTGCACTTGGCATGTTTTGTCATGATGTAAACAATGTAACATTGTAAATCAAGTTATTTATGTGTTTTCACAGTTTTGCAGACCCCGCGTTGTAATGGGAAGCGACCGTTTTGCCAAGAACCTTTTAAGGTTGCAACCGCAAGCCTAGTTGCCTTCTGCCTCCTCTTACTCATGGTCCTGGTTGCCACGAATGTGCAGAGTGGGTACCTCCTCTTCCTGAAAAATATGACTGAAAAATAGCTGTTTTTTGTGATTTTTGAACTACTATCCCACTACCCAACCTTTTAGAAGAATACATTTTTTATACATACATTCATCGATCATCAAATGAAACCGATGCAAAGTTTGATCCATCACATGTCACAATATTTTTCATGTTTATGCCTTCCTGGAAATCCCTGATGTTTTATTGATATCTCTTTATCCCTAACCAGCATCTGCTTTCCTTCCTTTTGTGATAGGTAAGAATTCATCTGATCAGGATGTCACCTCCGGTTCTGCTGAAGCTCACATGCTGAAAACCTATGCTAATGTGACCGCATTGACATCAGAATTGCAGTCTCTAAGAAAAGAGAAAAGTGAGCTGGAGAAAGAGAGGTCACAACTGAAAGCCAAAATCGCTGAGCTAGGTTAGTTGTGACAACATTTGTAATGGAATAAGTAAACAATTTGAGGGAAAAACAAGAGTACTATGTAAAAGTGCTCATAATGTTTTCTTAAAGTGACAGTTCACCCCAAAATAAAAAAAAACGTGTCATCATTTGTTCACCTTAATGACATTCAAATCTGATTTAAATCTTGATTCTGTGGAAAACAAAAGAAGATATTCTGAGAAATGTCCATACAATACAGCCCGATGTTGTTTGATTAGGCAACATTCTTCAAAACGTTTTCTTTATTGTTCTACAGAAGACTAACAGAAAGTCACACAGGTTTGTAATGACATGAGGATGAGTAAATGATGATAAAAATCTGATTTTGGGGTGAACTATCCATTTCATAAAATAAAAACATTGGTTTGCATGTATTTTGTTATCTACAATGAATTTCAGTCACCGTATCTCTCTACAGAAGCATCCGCTTCCACTCCAGTTCAAGTGACAACACAATCCACTCCCGGGCGAGTGACGGCGAAGGATTCCTGCCCGTCTGACTGGCATTACTTCAGCGGCAGCTGTTACTTTATTTCTGTTGACACCAAGAGCTGGTCATACAGTCAGGCTTTCTGCAAGCAGAGAGGAGGACACCTGGCCATCATCCACACACCTGAAGAACAGGTGAGGAACAACGACAGCTCTAGTGGATACTGCGGTTGAAATCTGTTACTTTTTCCTGTAAATCGTCATCTCTGTTTGAAACATAAATTGCAGGCTCATCTTAATGTGGGTTGAAACTGGATGATGTCAAACTGACATTTTTACCGGGTATAGAAGTAGTCTATGATGCTGACAAAAAGTTCATTTCAGAGGAACTATCACTTTAGATTTATATTGACATAAATGTGTAGTCCTGTATGTTTGTTTCATATTGAGTGACCTCGAGAAGATTGATTTTAAAATCCTAAAACTATTGGCTTGCAGTGCCAAAGAAGTATAGACATTACCCGAATTTCTAATATTTCTGATATCTTCACCTGACGCAGACTTTTATCTGGGACCTGCTGCCACGTGGTCACTGGAACGCTTACTGGATTGGCATAAGTGATGAGAAGGTAGAAGATGACTGGTACTGGGTGGATGGAACCAAACTGGTTGGAGGGTGAGTGAAGGAAGATCAATTTGAGCTTTACAAGATACAATTCTACTTAGAAATATTGTGTTCAAGATTGTAAATTATGATGTAGGATTTCCACATTCCCTCAGTAGCTCAATACACATGACCACAAACATCTCACAAGACATTTGAAAGAAAGAAATAAAACGTTGTGATGTTTTTTTTTCACGTTTAAGTTCCTTTTTCCTTCTTCTTTCTAAATAAAGATTTAAGAAGTTTTCAGTTACAATTAGGCTTGAATTATTTATTCTCTGTGTCAGAGGTCAGGACAAATTTATTGTTGTTGTGTTTAGTAAATGTGTGTATTGTCATCAAACATAAAATGATCATAAATCTGCTAAATCTGGGATTAAAGGAGCAGGTCACCTTCAAAATGAATATTATGTCATTATTCACACACCCGCTTGTCTTTCCAAACCTGACTATGACTTTCTTTCTTATTACAAGAGGATGAGTAAATGATGACAGATTTTCATTTTGAAGGTGAACTACTCCTTAAACTTACAGTATGTAGCACCCTTGGTAAAATTATTCTTTGTCCTCATAGTTTCTGGGAGGATGGAGAGCCCAACAATCATAATGATGAAGACTGTTGTTACATAGTGAAAACTGAGGTTTTAAGTCGCATTGCTACAAAGAGCTGGTACGACGCCCCCTGCTACATGTCCCGACGCTGGATCTGTGAGAAGGAGACAGATGCGTCCTCTTAATCCTCCACCCCGCCATCATCAGCGACCAGCCTTCATAAATGTTTAGGTTGAGAGTATTTTGGTTAAGAAATGAAGCAGAAGAAGAAGGATTTCAGTCTTTGATATGACATCTCAGGATCTTTGTCTAAATGTACGCTACCTTGAAGCTTTTTAACACTGCATATCATGTTAACATTACCGCATATTTTTTGTCCATTCATTAATTGCTTGCGTAGAAATATAATGCACATATAAACAAAACAACAAATATTTTCGTTGATATTTTGTCAATGTAAAAGTATGTTTTATGTGAACATTGTCTGGACTGTTGTATTTGTCTATCTTTGAATATAAGTTTTGCAAAGAAATAAATGTTTTGAGGTATGGATAACTGCAGGTTGGAGAAATGGGCGTGCCGAAAGGTCTTGACAATTGGATGCCGAGGCTGCCTGTTTACTATACAGGCGGAACATATGCTTAAAAACTATTGGCCTACAGATTAACAGTATGTGAACATTTTGGCATGAAACATAGTGTCTGTGTACTTGTCCTGTACAGTTGTTTGGCTAGATTTGAGCATTTATGTAAGGTGCATGCGTGAGTCATGTTAGGGGATCATGAATAGGTTTTTAAGCTCATAGTGTTTTAAATAAATTGATTGTTGTTGTCATTATTATTTTATATTAATTTACATACAGTTTTATACTTGCCTAAAAGAAACGAATTGAGCTTTGTTTTAAATAACAGTTAGGCCTATATTTCACAGTGGTGGCTTATTATTGCTGCAATTTTGATGCAGAACGTGCATGCCATGTCAGTCTCACCTCAACACAGTCAGACCCGTCCTGACATCTTCACTGGAGTCTTATTCACTGATTTTCACACACTTGGTGGCTTCTGCTTCGAGTGCTTGTCGTTTTTGCTCTCTTAACTTCTCTGCCCCTCCTTTATGTTTAGAGAATTTGTGCTTTAACATGTGAACTGTCATTGCAGGTCGTCGTAAAAGTAAACTCTCCAGTTACGTAGCCGCTCTGTTGCCAGCAGGTCTGCTTCGTAATTCTGATTGGCCAATGTTGGTCACGTGTGTCAGTTTCGCAAACAGCTAGCAGTCGCGACTGATAGAACAATGTACTTAGGAGTTACGCATATAAGTACGCTTAAAAAACCCAGCGCAACTCACCAACCAACACACCTCGCGGTCCCGATGGCCAGTACATGCCTGTCTCTTACTATATACAGGTGCATCTCGATGAACTAGAATATTGGGAAAAAGGTCAATATTTTTTGTCACTCATTTCAGAAAGTAAAACCAATATATTATATAGATTAATTACACAGAGTGAAATATTTCAAGCCTTTAATTCTTGAAATTTTGATGATTATGGCTTACAGATAATGAAAACCCGAAATTCAGTGCCTCAGTAAATTAGAATATAACATATGATCAATGAAAAAAGGATATTTTAAACAGAAATGTCCGGCTTCTGAGAAGTATCTTACTCAATACTCGGTTGGGCCTCCTTTTGCATGAATGACTGCATTAATGCGGCGTGGCATGTATAGGCAATCAGCCTGTGGCACTGCTCAGGTGTAATGGAAGCCCAGGTTGCTGTGATAGCGGCCTTCAGGTCATCTGAATTGTTGGATCTGGTGTCTCTCACCTTCCTCTTGACAATACCCAATAGATTCTCTATGAGGTTCAGGTCAGGCGAGTTTGCTGGCCAAACAAGCACAGTAACACCATGGTCATTGAACCAACTTTTGGTACCTTTGGCAGTTTGGGCAGGTGCCAAGTCCTGCTGGGAAATGAAATCAGCATCTCCATGAAGCTTGTCAGCAGAAGGAAGCATGAAGTGCTCTAAAATTTCCTGGTAGATGGCTGCGTTGACTGTGGACTTTGAAAACATCCATGATTGCAATAGCGTGTTGCATATCCAAACAATAAGTGAGCGTGTAAAGCGAAGTAGTTCGTAAACAAGGGCTTGAAACCCATGCTGCTTACATACACCTGGATGCAACAGCGTGTTCCATATACTGTATATCCAACAACTTTCGAGCCGCACAGAACAGCGATCGTGGATCGCGATACAAGTTTTAAGTGCAACACGATTAAGCAGCTGACATGCAACTTAAAAAGGACGCAGTGTAGTGTGTGTTGTTTGACTATTGGTTAACGTTGATTAGCTGCACCTGATGTGATCAGCTGATGCAAGCTGAACAAACGTGACCTGCCAGAATTAACGCTACGCTTGATACTATACATGTAATTTAGAGAATACTATGCATTATACTAATACTAAATTAACATATGCTTTTTACTGGCAGTAATGCCCGAGAATTTACTAGTTCACTACATCATCAAATGTATTAAGATATTTCATCAAAATGTTATTTTACTAAGCAGTTCATTAAAGTGCCATTTTGTCATCCGGATATTTTCATATTGATTTATTTCCTAGTATCCCTGCTGAAATACAAAATGTTATAATCCATTATAAAATATAATAACAAAATACTTGTGTGTTTTTTTATTTATTCATTTATTCAAATCCCAGTAGAGAGCCACAGAGATATAGTTTTCCATTAATTTCTATACTTTTCATTATAACCATTAAATCCATTTCCGAAAGAATTCCTGGGATTTTCAGAAAGGGTAAATATATTTGGTTAACCACTTACACATTTGTCAAAAGAAAAACTTTTTGGAGAAAATATGCTCTCTTTATATAAAGTACACACATCTTGGCCCCAAGGTGCAACAAGGCACATATGGTCAAGTCCAAGAAAGTCTCAAGTCTTAATCATCAAGTCGAGTTAAATCTCAAGTCACAGTTCAGACAAATCAAGCAAGTCAAGTCAAATCAAGTCAAGTCAAGTCAAGTCAAGTCAAGTCAAGTCAAGTCAAGTCAAGTCAAGTCAAGTCAAGTCAAGTCAAGTCAAGTCAAGTCAAGTGTTCACCCTAAGCAAGTCAAGTCGAGTCCTGATAAGTTTCAAGTCAAGTCAAGTCGCAGTAACTAAAGAAACAGAGGTAAAGTTTTTCGATACATGTTTATTTTTGCGCAGAAAAGATAAACTTATATACATATATTAAGAGAAATCAATTGTAAATATAAATTAATTGTAAGTGATGATCACTTGTCTATGTATGTGCTCAAAGTTTGGTTTCAGCAGTCACACATTTTCATATTTATATAGACACAGAAATGGAAATACTTGTATCTGACAGAATGTAAGACTTAAGCATTTATACAGGCTATGAACCTTTATAAACTAAGTATTGTGACTGAAAATCTGCCTATTATATGTTTTTTATATATGATGCTGTATACTTATGCTGTCCACTATAGGCCACAGTATAGGGAATTTACATCTACTGGTGGGAATCTCGGATCATTTCATTGACTTCGATCTCTAATCACTTTAATCAAAATGAACGGATCTTTCTCATTTCGGCAGAATATAAATAAAATGTGTGTTAATATAGCCCAGAGATGAAGTTATGATGCTTAATCGTCATCACTTTCTTTGGACGCGCAATATGCGTAATATATAATCTGAGAATATTTGTTTTCTTTTTGTACTGGTTTCATTATTTTAAGCACAAAACGTTTTGTTGTTATTGTGAGTGTTCACAAAAAAAATGTAGACACTTATAAGATTCGAAAGATGAAATTGTTCTTGTCAGTATGACCGAAAACATTTTAAAGAGTTTTTTAAGTACAAGTGATCGCACCGGCGCGTCCATCAGCCTGTCATGGAGTACAAGCTAGCTGCTATTCAGCTTCCACACGCAGTCCACACAAACACTTGAAATGCGCACATTTAATATAGCCTACATGTAATATAGAGAAGCCCCTTCATTTTAAATGCCCCTCAACATTAAAATTCGGGCTTAGCCACTGTTATAGCCAAATTCCCCAATATATCTATTGTATTAGGCTACTTTAATTTACTTTTTTAAAAGTTCAAGTCATTATCGAGTCTTCCACTTTAAGTCAAGTCTCAAGTCACTTGCTCTCAAGTCAAAGTCAAGTCATTTTTTTCTTCAATCAAGCAAGTCGCAAGTCCTGAAAATTGTCCCCCACCTCTGCATATGGGACAATGGCCGCTCGGACGGACGTATCATAAATGCGAATGCACACAACGTGAATGCGGAAGACATGCATGTCACAGCACCAACTAGGCCCCCCCCGGTCGACAGACCCAACCGTGCACCCAAACCCCAGCACCCCTCTCCCCCCCACTCCTGCTCAGTCATCCAAACTTGAAATGCTGAGAATATTATTTCTCTCTGTATCTCTATCAGTCACATGTCTACAAAATACACAAACCCACACAGATCAACAGGCGGATAGATTCCCATTTATAAATATCCCCAGTCTAGTGGAACCTCTGCAGGGTGCTGACACGAGTCTTCTCCAGTGCTTCACGGTTGGTTGTGTGTGATCTTGTACAATGTCTATGAATACAGAGGGAATGCAAGTAAATCTCATCGATGGCCCTGATCCGGATTGCCAAGATTACAGGAATAGTGCAGAGGTGCGATATTCAGGTAAACTCTCAGTTTCACTTAATCTTTTTATTTTAATGTTACTTACAGGGGCATTACTTCATACCTAACCTACGGACACAACTATTGCCATGATTTATTAAATGTGACATGTCAAATTTAAAGAAGAAAAATTGTTACACCTGAATTATTTTAAAAATGAGTTTATAAGGATTCTCTAAAGATCTGTAGCACTTTTTAACTTTGATATTATATTCAGATAACAATTTATACTGCGTCATTTATGAATCTTTAAGCTTAACAAACTCGAGGCTCGATATGCTGAAAATGGACTCTTGCGAAAGACAAACAATGACTCTGCAGGCAAAGTACAATAACATATCAAACACATGATTTTAACATGCATAATGAACATGCAAAGAAATAGAGACTGTTCTTTAGTTTAGACGTGTGTGACAATATGATTTTTCTCAATATTCTGGATTGCTATTAAGATCACCCAAATATGACAATTCTGTCCTGAATTATTCTCCCTCAAGTAGAATTACCATAGTAGAAATAATTATTGTATATTTTTAGTTATGTTGAATACACATAACCCACGTAATGTAGTAGTCAAACCCCCTTTGATATTGTAATGGTAGTCAATATCTAAGTTGGCATTCTTCCAAATATCTTTCTCTTATTTTTCTCAAGACATTTATAGATTTGGAACAACATGAGGTCAAGTTATTCATGACAGAATGAAACATTTTTCATGAACTATTATAATATTAGCTAGATACCTCATATTTCTATTATTTGCTTCTCAAGACAAAACATTTGCACTGGCCACAGCTTGATGAACATTTGCACTTGACATGTTTTATTATGATGTAAACAATGTTACATTGTAAATCAAGTTATTTATGTGTTTTCACAGTTTTGCAGACCCCGCGTGGTAATGGGAAGCGACCGTTTTGCCAAAAACCTTTGAAGGTTGCAACCGCATGCCCAGTTACCTTCTTCCTCCTCTTACTCATGGTTCTGGTTGCCACAAATGTGCAGAGTGGGTACCTCCTCTTCCTGAAAAATATGACTGAAAAATAGCTGTTTTTTGTGATTTTTGAACTACTTCCCCATTACCCAACCTAGTAGAAAAATACGTTTTTTTTATCATTTTGCTCATCGACCATCAAATGAAATTAATGCAAAGATTGATGCATCACATGTCACAATATTTTTCATGTTTATGTCTTCCTGGAAATCCCTGATGTTTTATTGATATCTCTTTATCCCTAACCAGCATCTGCTTCCTTTCTTTTGTGATAGGTAAGAATTCATCTGATCAGAATGTCACCTCCGGTTCTGCTGAAGCTCACATGCTGAAAACCTATGCTAATGTGACCGCGTTGACATCAGAATCCCAGGCTCTAAGAGAAGAGGAAAGTGAGCTGGAGATAGAGAGGTCACAACTGAATGCCACCGCTGAGCTAGGTTAGTTGTGACAACATTTGTAATGGAATAAGTAAACAGTTTGAGGGAAAAACAAGAGTACTGTGTAAAAGTGCTCATAATGTTTTCTTAAACTGACAGTTCACCCCAAAATAAAAAAAAACGGTTCATCATTTGTTCACCTTAATGACATTCAAATCTGGTTTAAATCTTTGTTCTGTGGAAAACAAAAGAAGATATTCTGAGAAACGTCCATACAATACAGTCAATTGGGCCCGGTGTTGTTTGATTAGGCAACATTCTTCAAAACGTTTTCTTTAGTGTTCTACAGAAGAATAACAGAAAGTCACACAGGTTTGTAATGACATGAGGATGAGTAAATGATGATAAAAATCTGATTTGGGGGTGAACTATCCATTTCATAAAATAAAACATTGGTTTGCATGTATTTTGTTATTTACGATGAATTCAGTCACTGTTTCTCTCTACAGAAGCATCCGCTTCCACTCCAGTTCAAGTGACAACACAATCCACTCCCGGGCGAGTGACGGCGAAGGATTCCTGCCCGTCTGACTGGCATTACTTCAGCGGCAGCTGTTACTTTATTTCTGTTGACATCGAAGACTGGCCAGACAGTCAGGCTTTCTGCAAGCAGAGAGGAGGACACCTGGCCATCATCCACACACCTGAAGAACAGGTGAGGAACAACGACAGCTCTAGTGGATACTGCGGTTGAAATCTGTTACTTTTTCCTGTAAATCGCCATCTCTGTTTGAAACATAAATTGCAGGCTCATCTTAAAACTGACATTTTACTGGGGTATAGAAGTAGTCTATGATGCTGACAAAAAGTTCATTTCAGAGGAACTATCACTTTAGATTTATATTGACATAAATGTGTAGTCCTGTATGTTTGTTTCATATTGAGTGACCTCGAGAAGATTGATTTTAAAATCCTAAAACTATTGGCTTGCAGTGCCAAAGAAGTATAGACATTACCCGAATTTCTAATATTTCTGATATCTTCACCTGACGCAGACTTTTATCTGGGACCTGCTGCCACGTGGTCACTGGAACGCTTACTGGATTGGCATAAGTGATGAGAAGGTAGAAGATGACTGGTACTGGGTGGATGGAACCAAACTGGTTGGAGGGTGAGTGAAGGAAGATCAATTTGAGCTTTACAAGATACAATTCTACTTAGAAATATTGTGTTCAAGATTATAAATGATGATGTAAGATTTATGATACTCAACAATTTCTCCACATGCCCTCAGTAGCTCAATACACATGACCACAAACATCTCACAAGACATTTGAAAGTGCTTAATCATAATCTTTCACTTCTCTTTACTTTAGATGTGTGATGTGTTTTTTTCACGTTTAAGTTCCTTTTTCCTTCTTCTTTCTAAATAAAGATTTAAGAAGTTTTCAGTTACAATTAGGCTTGAATTATTTATTCTCTGTGTCAGAGGTCAGGACAAATTTATTGTTGTTGTGTTTAGTAAATGTGTGCATTGTCATCGAACATAAAATGAGCATAAATCTGCTAAATCTGGGATTAAAGGAGCAGGTCACCTTCAAAACGAAATTTCTGTCATTATTCACACCCGCTTGTCATTCCAAACCTGACTATGACTTTCTTTCTTTTGACAAGAGGGTGAGTAAATGATGACAGATTTTCATTTTGAAGGTGAACTACTCTTTTAACCTACTAACATCCTTGGTAAAATTTTACTTGTCCTTATAGTTTCTGGGAGGATGGAGAGCCCAACAATCATAATGATGAAGACTGTTGTTACATAGTGAAAACTGAGGTTTTAAGTCGCATTGCTACAAAGAGCTGGTACGACGCCCCCTGCTATATGTCCCGACGCTGGATCTGTGAGAAGGAGACAGATGCGTCCTCTTAATCCTCCACCCCGCCATCATCAGCGACCAGCCTTCATAAATGTTTAGGTTGAGAGTATTTTGGTTAAGAAATGAAGCAGAAGAAGAAGGATTTCAGTCTTTGATATGACATCTCAGGATCTTTGTCTAAATGTACGCTACCTTGAAGCTTTTTAACACTGCATATCATGTTAACATTACCACATATTTTTTGTCCATTCATTAATTGCTTGCGTAGAAATATAATGCACATATAAACAAAACAACAAATATTTTCGTCAATATTTTGTCAACGTAAAAGTATGTTTTATGTGAACATTGTCTGGACTGTTGTATTCGTCTATCTTTAAATATTAAAAAGGTTTGCAAAGAAATAAATGTTTTGAGGTATGCATAACTGCAGGTTGGAGAAATGGGCGTTCCGAAAGGTCTTGACAATTGGATGCCGAGGTTTACTATACAGGCGGAACATATGCTTAAAAACTATTGGCCTACAGATTAACCGGATGTGAACAGTACAGAGTGACTGTCATCGGTTAACCCATTTTATTTAAAAATGGCTGTAATAAACGTTTAAATATGAACTTTAAGTCGGAACTGTATTTTGTCAAGTACGACACATCATCACGCTTTGATTTGGTCTAACTGTAGAAGCCATGTATTCAGGACATCGCTGACGAGGATGGTAAATGATCACAAACAATAGGGTTGCCAACTTTGTTACTGTGAAATACAGGGCAAAATTTGACCTGTATATCAGTGCTAATAAGCATATGCATGACGTCAATGCTTCGTATTTGCGTTTACTCTCTCAATGTGATGCGGATGGTACAGTACTGTACAGTATTTTGACATTTTAGCACAACTAAATGCACAATAAAGCCCTACTTGTTTACATAATTTTTCATAGTAGACTACGCGTCCGTCTGGGTAACCACATTAAATGGTTGGTTCAACGATTTAAGAACATTCTTTTATGATTATGACAAATAAAAATGACTTCTTATTTTGTGTCTATGTTGGATGATTTTGTTTTTAGACCCTCACTCTATTATGTAGTATATATATATATATATATTTGTTATATGCAAACGCTATAATTTTGATTATTAAACAAAGAATTAAAATGTAGTCATAAGTATGAATCATTTTTATTAACTTGTTATTTGACATCAAGACATTAAGCAATTAAGCAAACATTAGTACAATTTCCGGTTTTGTTCACAAGTAATTTGTCTTGAAAGAATCCCCCCTAATCAGTCACTTATTCAATCACAACGGTGTAGTAGCAGTCCACTGAACAGAAGACAACAAATTCATCGTCTGATTAAAATGTCGTGAATCCCAAAAAAACTAAACTAAACTAAACTAAACTAAACTAAACTAAACTAAACTAAACTAAACTAAACTAAACTAAACTAAACTAAACTAAACTAAACTAAACTAAACAAAAACAACAAAGTAATAACTAAGGATGAAAATACATAATGCAACACAAAAAAAGTTATTCGTATTTTAACAAATATTTGAATGCATTCGTCTATCTATGGCACATGATTTACCGCTATCGTCTTTCGTTTCTAGGAAATAGCGTATCTGTATGGTTAACTCTGATTGGCCAAGGCAAGATGCCAGTAGGAAACTCCTTTCATCAATGAGAGACCTTTCGGCACGCCCTTTCCTTTTGGAACGCCCCTTCCTTTCGGAACGCCCATTTCTCCAACCTGCAGCTATCCCTATTTGAATGTTTTGGGGAAAATTATAGTAGTAATTCCACTTTTTGCTCAGCAGGAGGCACCGTTGAGCCGAAGTTTAAACGGCAGTGATACAGACATGATTAGTAGGTGGACAAACAAACTTTTGATCGTGATTTTGTTAGGTCTAAGTTGACCGAACCAGACATGTGGAGACTAAATAAACTCACAAACGGCTAAATCAAACTAACTCGACTCAAAAGTCAACAGGTCAGAATCTTCAAAAGCAATGCAAGCAAAAAACTGTTTGTCTCCTTGGCATGAAATATTGGGCTAGTGTCTGTGTACTTGTCTCGTACAGTTGTTTGGCTAGATTTGAGCATTTATGTAAGGTGCATGCGTGAGTCATGTCCTTCTTTGCCCCTTGTCCCATCTGACTGTTTATTATGGAGGCGTATCTGACACAATTACGTTCCTCATAGGGAGGATAATCAAAGTAGGTCTACCATATTTCCAGTTTATCAGCGGACCTTGGATTTTATGTTTTTTTAACATAGTCCAACCCAAGTCATGTTAGTGAATGAGAAGATCATGCCGCCGGCTGCATGCATCGTGTGGCAAGCTACACAGAAGATCAAAGAGCGCTCTTTTCAACTCATATAGACTTTGAAACATTGAAACAGGTTTGTGGAAACCACCTAACTTCACTTTTTTATGTTATCGAATCGGGTCCTCATTTCAGAAAAAACAAATCGTCCTACATTTTTACGTTAATTTCCCAAAGTGCCATGATCCTTTCTTTTAAGATGTGAAATCTATAGGCCTACATCTCAAACAATCTTGTAATTTTGCATGCATGTAAAAAAAATGCATGCGTACGTCTGCTCAGACCCTGGCGTGGAGCTAAGCACTTTTCCACGTTAAAGACCGTTTCAATAAATACGATCGTTGCCCTGGATTTTACGCACGTTTTATAAACGAGGCCCTGGAACTTATTATTTGCTTTATTCAGACTCATAGTCTGCCATGTAAATAATATGTAGTTAAAATATCTTAACCAAAAGGTTGCAGAAATGTGTCTTCTGGAGTGAAGCCACTACCACTAACTTCTGTTCTTACAGTTGAAAAAACACGCACAAGATTTGAACATTATGTACAATCATAAAGTAAAACCTACAAGAAATGAGTTGTTTTTCGCATTGCTTTTAATAACAACTTAATGCAGCTTGATGAACATTTCTCAGATTTATTTTGTTTATATACAGTACATACATAAAAACTCACACAGTAAGGGTCCTTTTAGAAATTAGTCTATACAGTACATAGTGCAGATAGATACATTGTGGTCAAATTAAGATACAATAAAACATTGAAAAATACTGGCATAAACACTTCAAGTATGAATGAAAAACCATGTCCAGCCTCTTTAGAAAGAGGAAAAACATCTTTGCCAACAATCTCCCTTTCTAGGGCTTATATTTTTCCAACTTCTCATGTATTTCTTCCAGATTTCCTCAATATTTACTCCCTGGTCAACATACACTCACAGTTCTCTACTTCATTGGTCTTTCACATCCAATTTTTATCTCCTTCCTCTCATTCCTGTAGTTTCTGAAAGACTCTTCCTTCCTGCGAAAACCACCAACTTTATCAGCTCCACAGTGCTTCTATACTAAGGACTCTACTCTACTCATTTGCATCTTAATTTCTGGATACACGTCTCGTCTGTGTCCCGATTAAATGTTCCCACACAACAAAACTCAGAGTAAAGGAAGCTGTAGCTGGCGCCGGGGACAATGCAAGCATTTGCTCTGGTGGCCTGGCGCTCTAGTGTTCTTGGAGGCCATGATCATATTTTTTCATGCAACCAAGAGAGGTGGTTCACTTCGCGATCTTGAAGTTGAGTGGATCTTTGCGTGGCACGCACCAGTCGTCCGCTTCCTGGTTTGATTTGTAATGGCGCAGGGCAGTTTTATTAAACACCGGAAGCTTCTCGATGGAATCGGTGGACAGTGCCTGTGAGACATGGATGCACAGGATCATCAGACTTTTTAAGGTAAACCAACAGCAGATGCTTCTATGCAAAGCAATGCATGCGTGTCATCTAAAAGGTACTTTTTTTATCAGCCTGTGCGTTTTCGTGTGTTTTTTCTGTTGTGATCGCTTCTCCGTACCTTCAGTTTGATTACAGCATCCGTCCCGTATCCCTCCATTGGATAAAGCAGGAGATCTCCCTGGAAGTACTGAGCATAGAGGCGGGAGATGGGAAGGCCATAACCGAAGCCAGCCTGAGCAAGAAACAAACAAATTCTATTTCTATAGCTTTCCTGTAGCTCACTGGTAAGAGCATGGCGCTAACAACGGCAAGGGGATTGCACATGCTTAGAAACAAATGTATAGGATAATGCAATAGAAGTCGCTATGGATAAAAGCGTCTGCCAAATGTGTAAATGTATTGTTGTGGATTGCCCTACAGGTTCATAGGTCAAAGTATTATTATATGGCGGACCAAAACATGGAACATAAGCATTGAGAAATATATCACTGTTGACTGTCAACATGTTTATTTCATTATCTTCGTTACATTCGTGTCAGTGTTGTCCAAACGGTGTATAAAGTGTGCCGTGCTCTCACCATTGGTGTCCTTTGATGGTCACTAAGAGTCGGCCTGGGCGCTGTCGAGTACATGTAGCTAAAAAGTTGTTCGATCTTTCTGACTGGAACACCACCACCTCTGTCACAGATCTGGAAGAAAGTACACTTTTTAGCAAAGCTAATTGTAATCTTATAGAAACACAGGGCGAAATCGTGAATGTGTGCTTTGTTAAAGGATGATGACATAAAGAGTGCCAGGGAAAGTTGGTTTTCTATTTATGGCAACAAAGCATTCCATTTTTGTACTTTTCCAGCTTGTATAATTGTGGTTTGTGTAAGTTCATATAACACGATTATCTTGGGGATCTAGGGGATGAGAACAATGGAGAAATAATGACTGAAATAGGGGTGGTGGCATGTCCTCAATATTCACAGTTTTGTAGGTTGAAGGTTGAGATTAAGGAAAGGGTACTGACCAATTTTTCCACAACATTATTCTTTAAACCGTGATCAAAAAACAATATTTTGTGTATTTAATTGAATCGGTTCATTCGCTCACTTTGATTGACAGGTCTTCTGGTCCCAGGGCCACCGTGACTTTGATGGGCGGCAGCGTGCTGCTCGCTTCGTGATTCTCAATAGTAGCTCTCATTGCATTCTAGAATAAGATTTAAGAACACAAAAATTACCCCACCGTCACAAATCCAGATCTTTCCCGTGTGCAAAACAAAAGCCCTACGCCTACCTTGAAGAGCTCAAAAACCATGTGGTAGAGATGAGAAGGAACGTAGGATATCTGGATTGGCTGGAACTTGTTCTTTGCTACAGAAAAACAAATTCAAGGCATGATGAGAAGATATGGGTCAACACAAGCAGCCTTACGTAACAAACCAAAACATGCTTTTGTGGTTTACTGTAATGCATAGCAATAGTATTGAAAAACAGGTTATTCTCAGCATTTCTGTTCCTTACCATTTATCTCTCTAAGCTCCAGGTCCGGGGATCCGAGGTAGTACTGCTCACAGAGCAATTTACCACACTCGTAAGCATCTGAAAAAGAAAACATGACATTCGTTTGCACAAGTCGCTAGTGTAGCGTTTGCATTTGGATTAAATTACGCAATAAAACACCTACCTCTGATTACTTCTGTGACGTCACAGCAGGAGTCAATGCACCCGATGCTGCTGGGGTGTGCCGGCTTGGTGGTGCCATCAAAGATCAGAGCTGGAGATAAACAGAAAGGGGAACAGAGGTGTATTAGTGGAGATAATCATCCAGTAAATAAATAACTGGAACAGGAACAGGCTGGATTAATCGAGATCTAAAGAGCTACGTGTTTGGAAAGTGCTGAGAAAGCAGGTATTGTTGCCAACTGTACAAATGCCAGGCATGTTAAATAAAGGGCATTAAATCTACTATACTATCAATGTCAGACTTACTGTGCTGGTTAATGAGCATGCGAATGGAGATTCGGTTCATGTAGAAACGGTCCAGAAAGTATTGAATGTTCTGGCTTGTGACAGAGTCGGCGCCAAACGCATCCCTATACTCGATGACACCCTGGGCCATGGTGGGCACCACATCATTGTGCCGCTTCCTTACGGTCACTAGAGCTTCCACGAATCTAAGGGAACAAATGAACTCCATTAACCCTGCTGTTGATGTATTATTATTGCTTTTGTAAAACAGAGCCACGTCAGATGTGCATTTGGATGAAGAACGTACTCTTCAAGCACACGCGGGTCATCTGGGTTTTGGTCTTGGAAGTCAAGGATGTCCATCAGGCTTTGGACGAACCTGTAAGCGAGAGAGGTGAATATAAAAATGTATGCCGCCATATAATGTTTACATATTTTGTAATTATGCTTCAAATAACTTCACTGAAAATTGGATAAAAATGTTCAAATAGACTGCTGTGAATTATCTGGCATTAAAAAAATATGAGTGCACGTGCACCACAGACGATTTCTAAAATCTCGTGGGATGTTTACGTTTGGTCACTGCAATACGTTCATGACACAGTTCCGCGAGAGCGCGCTGGAACGCAGTGTTCCCATTCAGTACTCGAAAACAAGTGCGCGCGTGCGTCAACTCATATTTCACGCGCAGCGCAACCGCAGTATCCGTCTGAAAGTCTAGTAAACAACCCGCACGGTCCGATGAGAGAAAAGTTTCCTGCAGTGGCATTTACAGCTTATAGCCAGATGTGAGCACTAACGTCAACATTACGAGATGAGAATATCTTTGTCTTCGTTTTTTTGGCTCTCAAACTGCAACTTGGCATCGGAATAGATGAAAAACGCGAACAAACGAACGTAGCAAAAAGTTTAGTCGGGTGTTACATTAGTCAGCTGTGATGGAAACGGGTTATAAAGTTTGAATAAGTGCCGATTGTAAAACATTGCAGGACACGCGCTGAAAAACAGCAGCCAGACGATCTGGGGGCAAAGTTCAGCGCTCAGTCCGGACTCCGGGGGCGTGGCCATATTTACATAATGCGAACGTGAAAAGTGAATCATTTTATTAGGTCACAGTGTCAGCCAGCCCGCGTAATGACCGAATACGGCAAAGCCTTCACATGCTTGGTTTTATTCTTTAACAAACGGGGAAAACTAAACACAGAGCATATACGTTAAAAGATTGCTCCAAAGTTACTTAGTTGGGGACGAACTTACCAGCTATGAACCAGCTGAACGGATGGAGTCATGATCAAACGATCTGGTAAAAGATTGATTTCTTTCAGACTGTTGCACAGTCTCACCGGGAGCTCTTGTCTGAGAAAAGCAAAGGATGTTTTCTCGCACGCGTTGGTGGATCCTGCAAAGACAAAGCAGCTTTAAATAGCTCCCATGCCTCGACATCAGCATCATACTCCTGGTCAAGAATTTATGCATCATTTTTTAACCAGTTACCCATGCAGAAAAAGCGCATATCGAAATAATGTATGTAACACATTTTTTTAAGAGGTACATGTTGCCATGCACTTGTGTTACAGGATATAAAAAAACATATTGTGAAAAATAAATAAACTCACCGAAATCCAGAAATTGCTTCATCGATAAAGGCGAAGGAGAAAACTTTGCGTAGTGATCAATGTGCTTCGGCACATTTAACATCGCAGCATTTCTCATCATAAACCTCACAAACTTCATCATGAAAGACCAAATCCAAACTATTGATGCAGTAATAAACAAAGACGTATCACTGGTAGGCTGTGTAAGTAACTCTTGAGTTTGAGGTTGTTATGATGTTCTTGCTGACAACTGTCATTAAGTTTGCTTTCTTGGACCGTGACACGCCCACATCCCTACGTCGATGAGATGTTTGACCAATCAGAGAAGGATACGGGGGCGCCGGTCATCTGTCAGGACCGCGATCAACATGCTTGAAATGTTTTGTCATGTACCCCAACTCGCATTTGCGTAATGTGTTTGTATGTCAACCTGGAAAATCACAAGATATTATTATCATAACAGTAAAAGTCGCTGGACATTACGCGGTCAAATCATTCACCTCTCACCCAACTGGAGCCAATCCAGAGAATCTACTGGAAATAAATAAAATACATCTATTTTATCTACACAAACCGCAATAAATAAAATACATGTATTTTATCTACACAAACCGCACAAGAGAATGCATATATATATATTTAAAACATTGCAAAGTTAAACAACATAGAATAAATGTATGCAATAAAGTACCCAACGTGCCAGTACTATACGTCAAAAAAATGAACAATGTAGATGTAAACAGTTCGGCCTATTATAAGGGTTAAAATGACGTCAAGCTGCGAAATCATGACAAACATTGTGAATTAATTTCAGGTCAAACGTAAATTAAAGGTGTCCTTGTTGAGCAGCTATACAACTATATATATAATAACTAAAATATTTTATTTTACATATATACAAAGTGCATAAGATGTCATTAATGTTGTAGTACTCGACACCGTTCTTGTTCTCGAGACTGCTCAAGGCCATTTTTTGATGGTCTTGTCTCGGTCTCGACTCTCTTTGGTCTCAGTCTTGTCTTGGTCTCGGTCTCGACCACAACACTAGATTGTTGTGCTTTATAGCAAAAATCCGATTAAAATGCAATCATTCATAAAATGCACTCACCTTTATTTAAGTTTTTTTTTCAAACTGCATCCAACGAGTAGACTTAAGTGACGTGTGAAATATAAACTATAAAAAATACTCGTAATAACACTTGGAACATTGCGGCAAAGTAAAACTTCTCGAGACTGCTCCCTTGAGGACAACAATGGAAACACAAATCCTGTTTTCTACACAAAAGGTTAATGAGCTAGAAGTAAAATATGTGTCCTAAATCAGTTTGAACTGGAAGACTGAGCTATAATTACAGTCACCACACATACCTATTATTGCTTTTTTAATATGGTTTATTAATATTTTAATATTCAAGCACTTTAGTATACATTTAAACGGCAATTATAGCGCGAACTTCAAATAAAGCTACATTCACCCTGATGAAAACAACTGCTTGATTTGAAATGATTTATAATCTTACTAATATAAACTAACGACAAGTAGCCTACTTAAGGGAATAAATGAAAACCAAAAAAAACATGGTTACTGTAGTAAAATCATAGTTTTGCCCCAAGTAATCATTGCACCAAAAACCATGGTTACTACACTTCTACCACAAAAAAAAAAAATTCGTAAGGGTAATTCTCAAATTTTGCCAGCATTTTTTAGGGGTTATCACATAAGTCAATAAGCTGAACAAATATCTAGAATAGATGTAATACAATAAGAATATAATTTGAAGAATTTGAACAGTTAATTTGTACAATAATGTTTTACAAATCTTTTACTGCATCACAGGTTTATTGACATCCCTAGTTCAAGTTTGTGTTACCCAACAGGGCAAGCAGAGACGCATGAGGTTTTTGAACAGCGTCATCGTGTGAAAGAGGAGAAGAGCGTCTGTGGCATGAGAAGCTCCCGTGTGCGGTGTATTGTGTGCCAGCACATGCCTGTGCTCTTGTTTACAAAGTTGTTATTTTATGTGGTTTATGATTGGCCAGAAATACTTGCCAATGTCGTCGTCAAAACACACTACACGGAAAAAAGCATGATATGTCGTGATAATAGCATTTTTAGAGGAAAATGAATAACATAGAATATATGTATAATATGAGAGATAATGGATCTGATGAAAGAATGATGGATCAGGCGGTGCACTATAAAGTTTGGACGTGACCATGAGATTGTTTCTATAATTTGTGAACATGAATAAAAAAAGAAAGAGAAAGGTGCTCCATTTATCTGGCTGGAAGGTCCGTATTTGTATTTTTTTTGCTTCCAGCAGTATTATCGTCACAATATTTGTAGAGGGGAAGGATGAAAGGAAATAAGGATTGTAAGATGTTTAGGATATGTTGAAATTCACAACGTAACAACTTCACATGGGGAAGTTGAAATGTCTTTGTAAGTCTGAGAATGGAAAGTCAATCCCAGACAGTTGCTCGCCACCAGAAAAATCACAACTCATATCATGCTGAGTATCATCGTGCTACTGTTAGAACTCCAAGGTGAGTCCTTTAATGTGAAATAATGGACATTTTCTATAAAATGATTGTGTAGACTGGTTCAAAGTACATGTAAGCGTGGTTTTGTAGACTACATTTATTTTTAGCTCATTGACAAAATATGAAATCATTGTCGTTGTTTGCTTTGGATAGAAACACCTGCGGCGTTAATAAATGTATATAAAACTAGTGAATTCAAACTGGTATGTTGTTTGAATAATAGTTTTGTATGTACTGCGTACAAACTAAGTTTAGAGGGCATAAGTGCTTGTGTGTATTTTTGTATGTATATTTTAACATATATACATATTATAACAGCTATGAAATAATACTACATGAAATCTAAAATGATATTTAATGTAGTCGTGGTACTCTGACATTACATTTTAAATGCCCTCTCGTGCCATAGTAGAAACTTCTCTTCAAGTCATATTTTCACGTTTTGACTAGGTACCAGCTGCTTATGGACGGTAAGCAAGATAACTGCTAAAAGTGGGGGTTTCGTCACCATTCCCTGCCACTACCACCGTCTGTACAGGGACAACCCAAAATACTGGTGCAAAGGAAGAAATTGGTTAACTTGCGTGACAATGCAAACCGCCGACCAAAAGGAGAAGCGGCCAGGCGTCAGTTTTCACAACAACCAAGATGAACTGGTAATAACCATGACTATGACGAACCTCAGCGGCAGTGATTCAAACCGTTATTGGTGTGCGGTGAAAAAGAGAGGTGTCCTCCGATCAGACATCAAGACATCACTAGAACTCACCGTCACTGATGGTAAATAATAGCCAATTTACATCTGTTCAACTTTGGCATCACACAAGACGTTTTGATTTCTAAAAGAGTTTTTTCATGCGAAATGTATAGTGCATTGAAATACTGCAATGGAAATGGTTCGACAATATAAGCCTCAAGACTTGAATGATTTTTATTACTTTCAGGTATCCCAGATCTGTCAGTGGCCAGCAGCATGGTGTCAAGTGTAGGAGGCAATATTACAGTCGAGTGTCTCTACAGTGAAAAACTCAGAGATGCTGAGAAGAAGTGGTGCAGAAGTGGAGATCGACACTCCTGTCAAACAGCTCAGGATATAAAGCCTTCCCCTGATGCGGCTGTACGGATAAACGATTCAAATGACGGAGTTTTTCGAGTTATGTTAACAGGACTGAAGAAGACATATGCTGGCTGGTACTGGTGTATGGCTGGGGGACTACAGGGCCCGGTTTATATTAATGTCACTTCTGTGCATGCCAGTACAACTAACACAAGTAAATTCTATTTAATTCAATCATAATAACAAAATTACTAGTTAAGATATTTTAGATGTGACAGCATCTCCAAAGTAAAAAATAATGATTCAAGTTTTGCCAACAATATTAAATCTTACGTTGGTCGTACAAGAAGACAAATAGATCTATAAATATAGATTCAGTCATTTATAATGACAAGTCTTTTGTTATTTTCACAGGACCCTCCACATCTACCATGGCACCTTGGTCATCCTACACTCCAATAAACTTGTTTGCTGCTTATCCATCAACACATTCCTCCTCACCGACATCTTTTGATGTAAACAACCATAATACGGAAGCAACACTGTCACTCACAACATCCGAATTACCTGAGAGGACTTCATATAAACCGTGGCAGATATCCACAGCATCATCAGAGCAGCTTTCCTCTACGGTACATTCCTCAACCGATCCAACCACAAAAAACAACAGCTCATCTCATTGTAGATCGGCTACTACAAATGTTGAGAGTGGTATCTCTGCGGTTACGGTATCAACTAAAGATCTTAAATCTGACTTTAAGGGCAGGTATGTTTCTTTTTTATAGTTAATATCATTTACTTTAACTTAGCTACTGTTGAAAACAAAGGAACAATGCAGGCATTAGAAATCCAGATAAAGAAGTCTGATAAATTGTTTTTCGTGTTTCAGAGATCGTATATGGGTGATTGTGCTTTGTGGAGCATTGCTTCAATTATTTATTCTAACTGGAATTTCTTGGAAACTGTGGTCATGGCATAGTAAGATTTTCATTATTACTATGTCGGCATGATCTTTAAATGAAATAATAATAATTCAATAAGTATTCACCTTAATATTTGATGTATTTAGTTTAGAATATATTTTTTATTTGTATCTTTATTCAGAGAAATCCAACACAAGAGAGGACACCACACAAATTACAACAGAGGTCCATGTAAGAAAAAGCTCCTTTAAATAATAGAAATATGAACTTTTTAGCAATATGTTTGGTATAGTTCCTCACCAATTATGCATCAATTAAACACCATTTTTATTGATTTGTTATGTTTTTAATTGAACGTCAATTTTTGGCGGTTCTGTTGTATTTGATAGACAATGACAGAGATGATCTTCTGAAGAATGGGTGGACTGCTACTTCTGTTGTCTTGATCAACACAGGCTCAGACACTATCATAATAACACATTGTGAAGATGAAATCTCTGGAATTGAAAGTTAAAGCAGTCTTCTGTTTACACCATGTGATATAGAGCTTTTACTGGGCACCTGTTATGTATAGGCCTACATCATTTAAACACATTTTTTAAATAACAATTGTAAAGGCTTCTTTTACATTTCACAATTTTAATCATATATATTATTATTTTATTTGTATTTGTATGCTCGTTGTGTTTATGCATCAGATGGATGGACTGTGAAGTAATTTCCACCAAAATGAAAGACTCTTATTTTGAAGTACTCCCCCATAAAAGGCGATTCCTCTGCGGATGACAGCAACACGTTGATTAAATCTTCCAAAAGTTTGTGGTTATAGATATATTATCAACATTATTCACAAGGTTAGTGCATTTAAAAGAAACTGTTGGTTATTTGGATAATATTGGTGCGCTTACATGTTGCTCGAAATTGCAAAAGTCACATCTTTGTAGCCTCCTCCTCGATTTACAGCATTTTAAGTGAAAGAACCTTCTTCGTAAATGCGACGAGTTGGCCAAATATCCAAAGTATGCATACGATAATGTATGTGTGTTTCGTATCTTCGTGCATTTATAAATTATTTTATTGTTCTCAAAGTTAACAAACACAACATTATCGGTATTGTTAAGAGCGGCCACAAGATGGCGCCCTCTCCACGTAGCTTTTACAAAGTCCCCTTAGAAGTGTTTGTGCTCGGCGGCCGTATTTAGTCAAATAAGACCAAGTCCTATTCAATTAAACGGCAGAAGACTGATATGGCTAAATTCCTAGGTACGGTCACAATAAAACAGCACATTCCCACAAAAACATTAAACCGGCCATCAATTGTACCATATGTCCTGTTTCCTAAGATCAATTTGCGCTTACGAAAAGTTTCCCCACGCTGCGTGACCGCTACTGCGCAAGCGCAAAGATTGACAAGCAGCTGAAGTGAGCGTTGCACTTGTCTTCATTCATAGTCATTCTACTGCACAGTTTTGCTAATATCTATAGTCTTTGCTTTAACTATCGCGTATTAGTGCGTGTGGATTATTAACATGCCTCATTTAGGTACTTTATTCACAAACAAAGCTGATATGGCGTTTATTTCGTTAAAGGGAAAGTTCGTGCATGCATGAGTTTGTACTGGTGCAGTGTTTTATCGGTATCAAGCCACTGGGTGTATTAGAGGCTTCACTGTTGTTACTGTATCATCTGCTGTGTTCAATATGGGCCATTGTTATCTAATATGCTCTCCAAATGTCTTAAAATCTGTGTAGATGAATTAAAGTCAAAATGTTTCCTTTGGGACAAACTCAGTTTTTGGACCACTGTATTTCTAAAATTGTGCGTGCGGCCCTGTTTATAGCTTGTTTTTCTAGTCTTGTCTTGTCTTATTTGTTTTGTAGTTTAATTCCTGATTCTGGTGTTTTGTGTTTAGTTAGTTCTTTATGTGGTTAAAGCTTTTCTGTTTTCTCTAGCTGCTTTAACAATGGTTGCATTTTATCCCTCTTACAAGCCTGCGTGTATGGTTCGGTGGTGTATGATGATGATATGATTAAAGTTGAACTAAAACTGAAGCATTGTAAATTTACATTTGCTACGTCAGAAAGCGGAGGCAGCTGCCATATCTGGTTTTGGCTTTGCACACAAAGGCACCTTGGGAAACTGTTAGATATAGTTTATTTCCTGGAATCCTTTCTGTGTCCATTTTCCTTAAATGGCACGAGAAGTTTTCACGTAAACAGTCTTTTCTGTATTTTCAACAGCATTTTATTATCGTATTTTGTTCTGCATTGTGTGTGTGTGTGTATCTTGACAATCACTTTATGACTTTCTTTATGAACTATGAAACCGTATAAATTAATTCGTTCCAGGAAACCGTCTTGCAGTCCCACTATAACTGGTCCTTCTGGATATGTCACGCTCCCTAGTATTTGTGTAGCACTACATATCTAAACAGACATCAACGGTGGCGCTCGTGTGTCAGATGTTCAAAGTTCAACAACTTTTTTAATCAACCGTTTTGGCCTAATTCCATAGGAACAGGCTTTGTAAAGAAGGAACTTTTCACTTCAGGTTGATGCGGTCATGACACATTTTGTAGAGAAGTGCTGACTTTATGCTCCATAAAGCATGATCAAATTATTGATTGGGTGCGTCTCCAACCATTCCATAGCTCATTTTCCCAAGATGTGTCTAGTTACGGTAAATGTATAATTGACCCGAAAATAAAATGATCTCTATGATTCTTTGTTCTGTGGAACATGTTTGCCCTGAACAGAACCTTGATTTCTGACTAGGGAGCTGATTGAGATACGAGACAAGAACAGTCTATTTGCCTAGTTTGATATGATGAATTATTCAAACTAATAATTAATCTCTATAACTACTTTGCTTGCATTTAAACAGAAAGAGTCGGCACTTGACAATAGCGCTCTTGTGTTGAACTTTGCTGCCTGCCTAGTAACTGTGGTGGAAAATGTGTCATGTTTCACAAAGACTAATAAATGTAATACATTACAGCCTTGTAATCAAAATAACACTTTATATTACAGGTATTACTGCTGTTGCGAGGTGTTAGAGATGCAATAAAAAAAAGATTTATGAGCAGAGTCTAAAGAAAATTTTATTTTGAATTGAAATGTTCATTATAACTAAAAGCTTGCATGCGTGTTTACGTACTTACTGTACAAAACACAAAGGGATTAATGTGATGATGTGTTGCTTGCTCGTGCTGTAGTTCCATCCTACTCTCCCCAGGAGTCCCACCTGGTGGTGTTTTTCTGGAAATAATCGTACAGCTGTATCTCTCTTTTATACATTTGATCAAACTAAATACTCTTCGAAGATACATGAAGCTGTATAGGCACTCAAGATTAGTATGAGATTGGCAGAAACTGCCTGTTATATCGATCTTTAAAGGCGCTTTGTGGGACTTTTAGCGGCCACTTGTGGTGAGTGTGAGAATTGCAACCAATCTCTAAGTCCTCCGCGCACCCCTCCCTTCCAAAGCACGACGGGCCCGCCACAGTAAACTTTTTTTTTTCTACACCTACAAGGAAAAAACATGACTTACTTCTCTCGGAGGTTATGCCCATTTGTAGCAAAGCTATCAAAAAACAGTTTTCACTTACATTGCTTGGATTAGTTTACCGGTCCAGCAGAAACAGGCAACAGGCAAACTTTAATGTCACACGCCAAGCAATCTGCGCAGCCCCACATTTAATGGAATAGACATGTTCTAGAACACTTTGATTAGCTTGTTCAGGCGTGTTTTATCAGAGTTGGGGCTCAACTCAGCAGGTAAGTTGATCTTGCGAGCCAGGTTTGAGTACAACTGCTTTATTGGTACACGTTAAAAGCACCCCAGGGTCTATAAAGTTTTGCTATATCTACATGTCTATGTCTTTTGAATTAAAGTTTGCAGTGTACTCTGTTGCTTTGAAACTCATGCAGGCGCCATTCATTTCGTATTCGTTCCCGGCTGTCCTTGCCTGCCAGTATGGTGGTGTAAAGAGAATGGGTCACGTGACTCTATTGAAGTGTTTAAACAACAAAACACATTCAAATGCAATTTTTTTACAATCAAAATATCAGATATTTCATGATTTAACTGTTTGTGAAAATTTTTGAGTAAAAAAGAAAAATGATGTAAAAGCAATACATCAGTCAAACAGCTGCTGTGGCTCTGCGGTGTCACATGATAAGCAGTGCCGCGTCGCCATGGAAATGTTAAAGTGATACGATACCTTCTTTACAGTCGCCTTGGAAAAGCTAGTCCAACACATGTAACAAGTCACTGTAGCTAGTCAAACACAGGTGTCAGGTGTAGCCCAGCAGCGGAAAATGGTTTCACAGCCAAAAGGTAGAAACGGTGAAAGACTTAATGGTGTGATCTGTTACTTTATTTTCTGTTAAATATGAGCTTCAGGAAACATGTTTTGGTCTTATAAGATAAATAAAAACATGCACTGAAAAGTTATGTAGATGGATGATCATGTGTCAGGGTAAGTATTTAAAAAAAATCAGGTCAATAACATCTCTCCGGACACAACATTCAAAAAACTACTTAAAACTTTTCTCTTCTGTGAACACTCTCTCATTCTCTCAACAGGTATTGTTCTGGTTTTTTGTGAGGCACATGACATGTGTGCATGGTAAATTTTTGGCACAAAATTGTTCAAATATTTCACCTTTTTGGAACCACTATAAAAGCGTTAAGTTATGTTGTCCTTGTGTGACGCCCCGAAACTATATGCAAATTATTTTTATATTTTTACTATCTGCTGTGGACAGGTTAGCTAGAAACTGCAAGGTCCTTAACTGAGACAAAAGGCTGAAACGTACTGTACTGTCACACAAGAGGACAAGGTCTTTTTCAAAGCATTTAAAACAATTTAATAATAATTCTTGTTTAACTAATTTCTTATTCATTTTTGATAATTTGTTGTGTTCTCAAATTGAATTAATACATTCATTATTTTTTTATGTTTTTGAAAAAAATGTGTTGTTGTTAGTGTCATGAAAATAAATCAAATCTTGTACTTCATTGGTTTTGAGACTAAACGGTTTGACGGAGAAACATTTGTGGAAGAGCGAGCACACATAACTCATTTTCTCATTTAATGCAATAACAACAACACTTTGACTTTTGAGATTCAAAATGAGCAAGAAATGACTGGCATTAGCATAGCAACACTGCAAAAAGTGACATTCTTCCTAAGCATTTTCGTCTTGTTTTTTAATAAAAAAAAAATGTAAGTTCTTAAATTACAATATATTTACATAACAGGAAAAGTAACTCAAGATATTTTTTTACATGAATTAATATTTTCTTGTTACATGAAAAACTACTGTAAGTACTGGCAAACCTGCTGCAAAACTACAGCAAAGTATAACCGTGTGTATATACTGTATAGCCTATACAGTATATGAGTTTATTTGCAAAAACAGATTTTATCTTTTTTTTTAATGTTCAAAAATCATGTTTTTATTGTTATTTAAGAAATGCAGAAAAGTTTTTGTGATTATTAGGTTTAGTTGGTGTAAGGGTTATGGGATAGAATATATCATAAGCCGGATATAAAATCAATGGAAGTCTATGGAATGCTCCCATGTGTGTGTGTGTGTTTTCATTTTGGGTTCGAACCCATGACCTTGGCGTTGCTAGCGCCATGCTCCAACCACTGAGCTACAGGAAAGCTCAGTGTATATGTTTTGTATTATATTGTGAGGTCTAATGTGGCCCTTCCATTCCTTATAGAAGATTGTTACACTGTACTGTAGGTATAGATAGACAAATCTAATCTATCTATCTATAAAAAATCACAATTTAGCTCTGTACACTGTAGTAGGCTTTGTGAGACATGTTTTATTGCACTTATGCTTTTTGTTGTCCTAATGTTGACCCAATTGCTTCCATTTTTAACCCAACTCGTAAGTTGCTTTGGATAAAAGCGTCTGCTAAATGACTAAATGTAAATGAAAAACAAGTCAATCTATGTATTATGGAAAACATAAATTGCAGGAGAAAGAAATATTCTTCTTTAGAAATAACTGAAAATAAAGTGCTTTAATGCAAGTCGATTGCACCCACGAATCGCTATAACCATATGCTATAACATCACTTGCAGTAATTGATTATTTTCTACTCTGAACTTCTACTCTGAGACTCACGAGTCAGTAGTATTTAACGTTACTGTGTGTATTCTACCTGGATGTAGACACACACATTCATGGATAAAGAATCACTGTAACACAGCTAAGAGGCACGCTGTTTAATGAAGTAACTTAGAGGTGATTTAGTTAAAGCGGCCCTGCAACGGTGTTTCATGCATTCTGACTTCTTCACAATGTTAAATGTGCTGTCTTCTCATGCTTAACATGGTCAACTTGTTAAAAAACGAGTTGGGCGTGTTACGTAATATTTCTGTGCTGGATACACTCCCCCGGCGATCGTACAGGTTTCGGAAAGTTTTTTTCGAACAAATAAAAATGTTTCGTTGAAACATTTTTTTCTAGTCCCTTATTGGACAAATCTACCTGAAAAGCACGCGGCCGCAAGGAGAGCAGGAGAAGGATCATGCGCAGACGTCACTTTCACTTGTAAGCAGGAGAGAGAGAGAGAATACGTATGCGAACATGCCGGACCTGAACCGCATGCGGTGAGTGAAACTGATGTCTGTGTTTTGTTGGCAATAGGTGCGCACGTGCTTTGGTTCAGCCTAACACCCCCCCCCCCCGCAAGCGCTGTATGTTATCGGAAACAATCGTAAAGCTGTGTCTATCTTTTTAAAACTGCCAGCGTGTGTATGTGTGTGATTAAATGGTGATTTTTTTAAACAAAAAAACTGCCAAATGTTTTCCATGAGGATAAGGTTTAGGGGTATGACTTGATGGCGAACAAAATAACGTCTGGATGAGAAATATAGGAAATTGGGTCGTCAGTCCTTTTATGTATGTGATTTTATTGCATATGGACATTGTGATTATATCGGGAGTCTCTTAACTGGGTAACAGTGATTCATTACCCATGAATGTGTGTGTCTACATCCAAGTAGATTTAAACTACATACAGTAACGTTAAATACTGCCGACTCGTGAGTTCAGAGAAGAAAATAATTAATTATACTGCATGCGAGTAGCTCTCAATTTTCGATGATTATTGCTGCTGAAAATAGTCAATTATTGTCGTGTTTTGGGCTGTACTAATCGGTCGGACCGGGAAAAACATCTGGAGTACTATATAGGTACCACCTATAACTTTAGTTTGACAAAATATTGTGTCCTGTTTACAAAGTCATTCTCTTTATGATTTAGCAGCTTCCACCCGTTTTTTTCCGTGGTTTAGACATAATAATTAGTAAACTAGTACGGATTGTTTCTGATATGTTGTCATTTAGCCGACTCAGAAGTCTTTTTTATTTCTGTGCGTGCTATAGCAGTATCAGAAGTTAAGGTTTATCTTGCCGTTATTGGTCTGTTCTGTTTTTTATATTACTTTTTATTGGAGGTTTCTAAAGTATTGTGCTATAAAATTTTGAATTATTGTTTGCATATATAACCATGTGATTGGATTGCGATTCAAAGATCATATTGGTTTTGGGCATAGTATGTGTAAGTTGCGAGTCAAAGTCCAAGTATTACATTTTGAAACACAACAACTTGTTAAAAAGATCTTTGCCTGTTTAACAATAGAAGACATAGAATACTATACTCCAGTCTTCAAACACAATGATGTCTGGATCTTCTTTCTCTCTCTCTTTCAGTTGAATCAGTTGATCTTCATAATATGACGTTAGACCGGTTGGACTGCACGATTTTCTTTTGTTTAATTGTCTGTATTGTGTTTATGCTGCTTTCCTGGGTGCATGGACATGTTGGTGTTACTAGTTAATGTTAATATTTCACAAATTAAATAATTATATTATTTATGTTGTGAAAAAGAGATTTTTTTTAATGATTTGGCTTATTAATGTTTTTATTTTGACAATATGCATGTTTACTGTTGTTTGCTTGCCGTGCCTGCTGTGTTCAGTGTTTTTGTTGGATAGTTAGTAACATCATTGTATATTTAGTAACTTAGTAATCATATTGGTAACACTTTAAAATAAGGTTGTATTTGTTAACGTCTTATGCACACTTAAAAGCTGTAGTGGATATAATGTCATTGATACACTCGTTACTATTTCTTTCTATAAATCTTTCTATATCTTTTCTTTTATTCGTTTCAGTTGACAAAACTCATTGTTTTGTTTGTTGTGTTGATGTGTTTAGTTTATACGTACATAGATTCACCCTTGAAGGGTATGAAGACTTTTAACCCATCATGTTTTGCATTCACAGAGTCCGTTTGCGTGAATTTGCTTACGCTTCTACAGCTTTGACTAAAACCTTCATCTGGGTTACTTTACACATTTTAAAATCTCTTAATAAAAAGTTCACTATTACAAGCATTCTTTTGAGTTATAGCTTATGGTCAATAATGTAAATAATACTGCAGTGTAGTGTGTACTGTATAGGCCTATATGCCTAATTTAGTTTACATTAAACAAATACTATTAAAAGAAAGGTCACACACACTCAGAAATGTTTAATAAAAATAAATAGAATTTTAACACGTCATTTTGTGCTGATTTTGTGTTGAATAAATAAAAGGGACAACACAAGGTTGAGTTCAAAGTAACACAAAACTGTGTTGTCCTTAACTATAGACACAGAGTTGTGTTCAATTCATGACAGACTGTTTTGTTTTTAAATTTTATCCTTTGAAGGTATTTTTCTACACAAAATGCTTGTAACATCTCCTTCTACAAGTTCAATTCAAGTGTATTCATATAGCAATTGTAAAAACAAGTATAATGATTAGAGTACAAACAGAGAAAGACCATTATAGTAAAAGCAATGTTAACAAGATCGTAGCCTATATTGTAAAGCCTATAATTACTGACATGTATTAATTTGTGGTTTTGTTCGTTCAGACTAGTTTTTCTTGTTTTGTGTTTGTTTAAGGTTCAGTGGCATGTCTTGTCTGTCATAAGCTTAGAGAATAATAGCGTTGTATTTGAAAGCATTCTGTACACTTGTGCCTATGATAAACCTATTTCCTCCAATGTGTTCTTTCAATTTGTAACTGACACGTTTACAGAAAAAACTGATTGTTCACAAAGCTACAATAAACTTAATAACCTTTAAGTTAGCCATAAAATGTTTATCGTGGCTTAATAAACAAGCAAGTGTCTTCCCATCCAGCCACAACTACAACTTTTGACAAAACAACATTTAATGAATATTTCCTATTTCCTATTTCCTGAAAAAAAGCAAGTTTATATATTAACTGTGGCATGATGGCACAAACAATTTAATGCATGACTTCAGTTTCTAAAAAAGAATAAAAAATATACAGTGTGCATAAAAATCTGCTTGGCAAAATAAGAACATAAATTGGAGGTGGAGAACACGTGTTAAAATGTAATTTGTGACATTTCAAGTAACAATACACTTTTCAATACATTTAAAACAAGGTTTTCCTCCGAGCTATCCAGTATTTCCAGCCACCAGTACATGTTGTGTTTCCATAGCATGACAATAACGATATAAAGTACCTACCGGCAGTGTACTAAACCAGCTTTACCAGAAAAAAACGCCCGGTTCCCTCCCTGTTCCATTTGTGTATCTCTACACAAACCACCAGCTGTTGAGATCCTTCACCACTTTGTAGTTCTGAAACCTTCTAATATGTGCGCAGGTCAGACAGGAATGTTCCAGACCAAAACTGCCTTCCTTTACAATAAAATTCTTTTTCCAGGTAAAGTGCTGCATATATAAGTCCTCATTTTGGTCCAAACTTTTCAAATGATCCGCCAGTTCTTTTGGGGTCTTGAAGTCGTCTACGTGGATGAATGCTCCACTTGGGATATACTGCTCGTAGTTCTCTCTGGACGAGCCAAGAACCACAGGAACCGCCCCAATGTGTAGAGGCTTGAACAACTTTTCTGTTATGTAGTCTTTATGAACGGAATTCTCAAAGGACAGGTAGAATTTACAACTCCCTACCGTTTTCCAATAATCATCCTGACTAATACGTCTGTTGAAGTGTCCACCGTAGCCCTCGACTGCGATATGCTTTGAAAACTCACTAAAGAAATGTGTCCGTTTATAATTGGATTCCAGTTGCTTACTATCCAGCATACTAATTTATCTTTCTTGGGGATGTGTAGTTTATCTCCTCACCCTTGGACTGAACTAGTGAACCGTACGGCACTGGGATATCCGAATCTCGGCGGTAACTCGAAGTCAAATTGAACATCTCCTTTAGCTTAGGATAATGTTGTGAATGGGTTGGAGACTCCATATTCCACCAAACCCATTTCTGGAAGACGGGTCGTGGTTCTTGCGGAATGTTGGATAAATCTGCTCTGATGTCTCTGTGATGAATCATAACACCGTCAGCTTGGTTATACAGGCTTTTGTCATCTGTTAAACGACAGCCGTCAATGTTGTATTTAGTACAGGGTTCTATGGTGAAAGGGGCACCAAAAGGCCACATCCAGATTAAAATAATGGTCTCTGGATCGCTCTTTGCTGTAGTCAGTTTTCTAGCCGTTGTAGTTGTAGGTGGTCTTGGTGTTTTCGTTGTTCTGGGGTGTTGTACTTGCTTTGTCTCCGAGTCATGGTTGCAGTTTTTGTTCGAGTCTGTTTGAGTATAGTTCTCCATCTTAAGAAGACGGAGGCAAAGTTCTGCGCTGACATTATTTTTCAGGACCTGAGCAGCAGGGCATTTAAACCAAGTTCTGGTCGGTTCATGGTACATGCAGAATATTGCCACGAAACATCCCAGCACAACTAAGGCGATGAGCACGCTCTGGGTTTTGGAGGTAGGTTTGGACATCATCTTTATGCCTGACTAGAGGGCAGATACATAGAAGTTAATGATACATAGGGACATTTTAAAGCAATAAAGACGTGCATGTCTGGATTTGTGTCAGAATGAACCTGGCTAGTGTAACCATGTCTTCACAGACATACTGTAGGCCTACACAAATGAAGAGTTCAATGAGATCCAAAATAAGAATAATTTTATCCAAAATGAGATAACCACGTTTTAAACATTTTCAGAAATGAGGTTTTTTTTATTGAGCATTCCAATTAATATCAATCAAACTGCAGTTTGTTTGTTTTGTTTAGATTTTTAGCCATAATGACTAAAAAAACACATCTAACTAACACAATAAAAACACAGTAACATAATAAAAACATGATTTGGAACCAAACCCCTCTGATTTTTTTATCTAGTTGTCACGTCCTGATAAGCAGGTTTGTCCATGTGTAAATGTAGTTAGTTAATTCATCCCTCAATCGTGAAAGTGCATTAATGATATCTCTTGACTATATTTAAAAACATAAATACATCAACGTCTTCACATTTATTTACAATGCATTTTTTGTTATATGCTATTAATAATTGTATGAGCATTAAGTCACACTGCCTGTGAAAAGTAATTCTTTAACCATTACTTAATGTAAAACACATTCTCTGAAAATATAATTTTGATATCTTTGATATTGACCGAGTAAGGCCATGTCAAAGATTGTAATCTTGTGAAATTGATGATTGAAATCAAACTTTGAATCACGAAAGTTTAATTTATGTCCATTGCGAAATGACTGTGCGGATACGGTCATTACTTTTCCACTTTGGATGTGATGAATTATTTTTATGCTCCAAATTTACACAACACACATTATCAAGAAAATAGAAAATACGCGGTTTACTCACATATTCCCCTTCCGTGTGGTTAAAGCAGGCGAAAAAGTCGTGTAACCTACCTCTGTTTCAAGAAATATAGTCCCGGTGTCACGTTTAAGAATGGCATCCTAACTTCAGGTAGGTCAGGTGTGTCCAGTGGAGCGCGTTCTCCTCCCATATGACGTCCAGTCAGATGGGATGTAACGCGTTTGCATGTATCCGTTTACCATACAGTATATATCCGCAGAAAAATTAAGAGACCACTTCAAAAGTATTTCAATTTTTGCTGATAAGAATTTTAGTACAATTATATTTTTGTGAACTTCTGACAGTATTCCTCCCAAAATTCATATAACAATGTTGGT
The DNA here is from genome assembly GCA_006030095.1 of Triplophysa siluroides. Classification (NCBI taxonomy): domain Eukaryota; kingdom Metazoa; phylum Chordata; class Actinopteri; order Cypriniformes; family Nemacheilidae; genus Triplophysa; species Triplophysa siluroides. The sequence continues at coordinate 1,197,191 of VCII01000054.1, forward strand.
TTTATTTGCAGAAAATATATTTAGTTTCAAACAAAACAAAACTAATGTTTGTACAATGTTTGCAAAAAAACAATGTTTTATGAAATAACCCTGATTTTTTTAATGAGTTTATCATCGTTCATTTTGCTGTTGACTGTCACTCTTGAGATTTGCTTTGGTTGGAATTCAAGAAACACCGCACAATACAATAAATGCAGGATTTACATTATTTATCAAGTTATAAATGTAAAACAAAAACAGGCATTCCGAAAACTGCAACATTAAAACAAAACGAATTAGTGATGATTACTGCCTTTTATGAAGTAGCCTAATTGTGTGCGTATGATTTTAGTGATGTTTTACGCATTACGCGGTTATGTAAACTGGACATAAATAGAAGCCTACAAAAGAATGCGGGCTAAGAACATTCCCCATCACTGAACGATCACCTACTACTGTGTAATATTGATAAAAAATCCTCCAGTTTCCGTGAATAAATCTGATTACACTGAAGTATCTGCTGTTGTTTATGAGGTGTGACCGCGCAGCGCTCCTAAACTAAACTCTTTTGCACAGTGTTTCGCTACAACCTGCAGCATGAATCGGGTGTGTCCGATGAAGGGAGACAGGTTTATTTATGAAAAGGGAGCTTTGGAAGATGGACCTTTCAGTCTTTACTGACAGGCAATAGGTTCAAATTTAGACTATATGTTGCAAGCAAATAATAGCTGTTTGTTAACAGCACAAAATAAGTCCGCTAATAACTCTCGGTATAATAAATGAATTTGGTTTTACTGAACAATACGTTTTACATGCTGTTTATAATAAACTCAAGGCAGGCGTGCAGTGCGCCTAAAATTCCGTTGCACATGTTTTTGTACCACCTGTAGCTTGCTTCTCTATTACAAACGAAAGCCACTTTGAGAGTGAAGAGTGACGTTCCTTTCATCCAATAGAAAATGCTGTAAATGTTGGTGTTATTTTTCATTCTCATTGGGTGTTCAAGACAGACGTTTAGGTGGGTACAGGCCAGCCCTGCCCTGCCCTGCCCATGCCTAGAGCCGGTCCTGCTCTTGTCCTCTTGGCCTCTTTGTTGTCATCATTCTTCGTGTCAGAAACATGATCAAACATCATAAAGAGAACATATCAATGTGGTTACTTACTATAGGCCTACAAGAAAAGCTTAGGGCATTTACAGCGAATTATAGATGTACAGAAATTGCATTTTGCGTCGTTCACAGGTATAAAATGTCCACGCTAGACTCAAACTATTGTTAATGATGTAAAAATCTGTTTTTATTTATTTTTTTATTTAGCAGCAAATCTAAACGCATCAATGGACAATATGGAGCTTCTTACCCAAAAAAACAACATTCTCTCTGCATACTACTTAAAATGTTATTAATAATAATCGTGCCTAGTTATTCTTTGTTAAAATGATACTGTTAGTTGTGTACTGATGCTTCATTCTTAATTCAAACTAATTTGCGATTTATAATAATAATATAAATAATTAAAATATCGTGCGATATCATAATTAAATTAGTTTTACTTAATCGTTTAAATAATGATCTTATCTTATAATAATCTTTCAAGATATTTTAAGCCATGGTTGGATCAAATGTGGACAAGCCTATAGGTTACTTTTAATCAGCTTTTGGGTTCATTCATATTTGACTCAACACTGAAACTAAAGTTTTCATTTTTTGTTGCACAAGCCAATTTCCCTATTCTTTTTTTCTCATTGAAGAAGTCTCTTTCCAACATAACAGGTGCGGTCAGGGATCAACGCTTATGTGGGAAGCGTAATGCAGGGAACTTTCCTCTTGTGCGAACCAGACAAATGCATGTGAATGATCGTGTTTGACTAAATTAGGAAGTGAGTGGAAAAGGTAACATTTGTTCATTTATGTTAAATGTATGTGATGGGCGTCTTGGGCGAGTAAAATACAAGCACATGCGCCATTCCGTCTCGATTTATTAAAAATGCAAAACGCATCTGACACGAGCTCAGCGGTGCATCTCATTTACTGCGTAATACACTTAAACCAACTAATTCACTAATAACAAAGCTTCGTTATTAAAAGATATAACTTGAATTTCGTTTTGAAAATGTTGTTGTATTTCAACATTGGAACACATTGTGCACTCTTCGTATCTAGTGAATTAAATTGTTAATTTGATAAATGTAGATTTTTATATGGAAATTTTAGGTGCGTTCCAGAATTATTGGTTGAGGTGGGACATATCCTAAATCCGAAGTGGAACCTATGGGCTTGTTGAAATGTCTTGTGCTGCGTTCCAGACACACTTCCCACCTCAAAACCGGAAATAAAGTCTGGACTTTGGAACATTAAAACATTGCTGTTACTTATGATTTATTCATTTATTGGGGTGGTTCCCCGGACAAGGTTTAAGTCTAGCCCCAGATTAAAATAAATGTTAGAGATGTTTTGACGAAAACCATGCACACCTTTAGTGTTTGTTTGTAAAACGATTTAAATGTCCTAATTTATCGAAGACCTATTCCTGATTTAACTTAATCCCTGCCTGGGAAACTGCCCCATTGAAGGGATACATCATCCAAAAAGGAACATTTTGATTTAGTTTCATGGTCTGACCACTGGGGAAAATCATTTGTAAAGCCTTGTGCAGAAAATGAAGGAATGTTTCAAAACATAAACCTTAAAATAACATTATGCTGAAATGTCACATTACAACATATGTAATAACCCAGATAGCAGGTACGTCTGTAAGAGGTCTGTTAAAGATCTGGAGAACATCTTCTGTGTAAAAACATCTGATAAACGTCTTAGGAATTGCAGTTTTAC